>CM046043.1:23014001-23614001 GCA_025215565.1 Flaveria ramosissima | reverse complement strand
ATACTTAGTGAGCCCAAGACAAATAAGGCTTGGGTTTCCAAATGTAACTAATCATTTTCTTTGTGCAGGAACAGCTCAAGACAAACAAGAATGTCTGGATCATTGATAGTGCTTGTTCCAGGCACATGACAGGCAATAGGTCACTACTCCATAACTTTGAGATGATTGATGGAAGACCAGTTGCTTTTGGAGGAGACGAAGGTGGTTACATTTCTAGAAGGGGCAAGGTCACAAATGGTAAGCTCAGCATTGAAAAGGTAAACTTTGTCAAGGAGCTTGGGTACAATCTTCTGAGTGTATCCCAATTTTGTGATCAGAGTCATAACATGTTCTTTACGGAGCATGAGTGCATTGTTCTCAAGCCTGGAGTGATCATTCCTCATGAGCACATCCTACTTAGAGCCCCCAAGAAAGGGAACATGTACAAGATGGACTTGCAAGAAACATCTCCCTCTGAAGAAGTTTCATGCTTTCTGTCTAAAGCCAATAGTGATGAGTCTTTCCTATGGCATAAAACAATGTGCCATGTAAACTTTAAGAACATGAATAAACTAATTAAACATGATTTGGTAACTGGAATGCCAAAGAAAGAGTTTACAAGTGATGATCATTGTGTTGCATGCCTGAAAGGGAAGCAACATAAGGTATCTCACAAGCCTAAGGAAAGGAACTCCATAAATACTCCCCTACACTTATTTCATATGGATCTCTTTGGCCCCACCAGTGTAATGAGTCTAGAAAGGACATCTTATTGTTTGGTGATCACAGATGATTTTACAAGATTCACTTGGGTTTTCTTTCTTAGAACTAAGGATGAGACCCCTGAGATTCTGAAGAATTTCATCTTAAAAATTAAGAATCAAAGTGATCACAAGGTCAAAACCATAAGATGTGATCAAGGGACTGAATTCAAGAATCAAATCCTTGATACATTTTGTGATGAAAAAGGTATTATAAGACAATATAGTGCTCCCAGGACTCCTCAGCAAAATGGTGTTGCTGAGAGGTAAAACAGGACACTAATTGAAGCTGCAAGAACTATGTTGTCTGACTCTAAACTGCCCATCACCTTCTGGGCAGAGGCAATAAACACTGCTTGCTATGTGCAAAACAGAGTTTTAGTAGTTAAGACACATGTTAAGACTTCTTATGAACTTTGGCACAAGAGAAAACCTTTCATTGGTTTTCTCAGGTTATTTGGATGTCTTTGCACCATCTTGAATACCAAAGATCAAATTGCCAAGTTTGCTGAGAAATCAGATGATGGACACTTCATTGGATACTCTTCCCAAGCTAAGGCTTATAGAGTATACAATCTCAGAACTAGAATTGTTGATGAGTCAGCCAATGTGACTTTCAATGAACATACACCATGTGTGGCTAGTTCTGGTCCTGATTGGCTATTTGATCTCGATTTAGTTACCAACTGTTTTAACAAGTCTTGTGAGAATGTTTCAGGATCTACTGAAAATTTAAATACAGGTGATCCTTATCCAAGATTTGAGCTGAGAAGACCTTCAACTCATACATCTTCAGCTCCAGTTGGAACTAATTCAGCAAATGAGGTTTCTATCAGCACTACAATGACAAATTCAGCTGATACATCTAGGGTGCCTTCAAATTCCAGCTCAGAGGCTCCACAACCAGATAAAGATACCTTAATTGTGGAAGACAACAATGGTGATGGTGAATGTGATCAGGAATTCCTTGATGCTAATGACCACACCATAGATGACAAAATCAATGATGTCACACACTTATTCGATCAAGTCAATCTTGATAAGTGTGGTGATGTGGAGGGTGAATCATCTATGCCAGATCTAAATTTCTCAAATTTGGATCTTTCTCGGCAACTTGCTGTGATCCCTCAGCTTAGGATCCACAAGTCTCACCCCACCACAAACGTCATTGGAGATGTTGTCACAGGGGTAAGAACAAGAGGACAAACCCATGAAGCAAATGTTTGTCTTCACTCTTGTTTCTTATCCCATATAGAGCCAAAGAAAGTTGATGAGGCTCTAAAGGATGGAAGTTGGGTTGAAGCTATGCAACAAGAGTTGCTTCAATTCAAAAGGCAAAAAGTTTGGAACCTTTGTCCTCTTCCTCATGGGAAGACTACCATTGGAACCAAATGGGTGTTTAGGAATAAGAAGGATGATAGAGGCATTATCATCAAGAACAAGGCAAGACTAGTTGTTCAAGGATACACACAAGAAGAAGGGATTGACTACACTGATGCCTTTGCTCCTGTAGCAAGATTAGAAGCTGTTAGAATATTCCTGGCATTTGCTGCATCCAAGAACTTCAAGGTCTTTCAACTTGATGTGAAGTGTGCTTTTCTATATGGAGTGATTGATGAAGAGGTGTATGTCAAACAGCCACCTGGTTTTGTAGACCCTGATCATCCTGATTATGTCTGCAAGCTAGACAAAGCTTTTTATGGGCTGCATCAGGCACCCAGGAAGTGGTATGAGACATTGTCTGAGTATCTTTGTAAGCATGGATACAGGAGAGGTACTATAGATGGAACTCTCTTCATCAAAGGACAGGGAAATGACATATTGCTAGTTCAAGTGTATGTAGATGACATCATCTTTGGTTCAACTAATCCAAAGCTCTACAAAGACTTTGAGAAGCTGATGAAAGACAGATTTAAAATGAGTGCAATGGGACAACTCAATTTCTTTCTGGGAATTCAAGTGAAGCAAGTTGAAGATGGCATCTTCATAAGTCAGTCAAAGTATGTTCAGGACATACTCAAGAGATTCAACATGACTGATTGTAAGATTGCTAAGACACCAATAGCTAGAAACCACTCCCTTGGACCTGATCTTGAGGGGGAGTGTGTAGATGAACACTTATACAGGGCTATGATTGTGTCTCTTATGTATCTTACAGCTAGCAGGCCTGATATCATGTTTGCTACATGTATTTGTGCAAGATATCAAGCCAACCCTAAGATGTCTCACCTCATCACTGTCAAAAAGATTCTAAGATACCTCAAAGGTGCTTCAACACATGGTTTATGGTATCCAAAGAATCCTGACCTCAATCTGTATGCTTATACAGATAGTTATTATGGTGGTTGCAACATGACTGCAAAGTCTACATCTGGGGGATGTCAATTCCTTGGTAGAAGGGTTGTCTCATGGCAATGCAAGAAACAATCCTGTGATGCTGATAAGGAAGAGGAATGGAAGCAAAATACTAGAGATTACAACTGCGAGAAGGCTCTTACTGCTCGCCATCTTGGATCTTCCATACGAGACAGTTCAAGATATGTGTTCTTCTGCTTGGTGTGTATAAAGCTAATAGGTTACTTTTAGATAACCAAAAAGAATTAACCACCATAAACGAAGAACTTAAAAAGAATGAAGCCAAGTATTTCATAAAATTAAATGAAGCTTTAAAAGAAAATGATCATTTAAAACAAACTCTTCTTGAAAGAAATGTTGAAATTAATCTTTTAAACGAAAGAGTCACCTTGGCTGAATTTGAAACAAGCAAGCTTAAAACAAAGCTTGATAGATGGACCATATCCGGAATGAAACATGAAGAGCTACTGTGTAAACATAGGGGAGCTAGGATTAAAACGGGAGTGGGTTGTGGTGAAAATCCATATGTCTATCCTCCTCCTAGCACCTATTGTTACTATCCTATGCCTCACCTCATCCATCTAATGATTTGATTGAAGCTGCAGAAACTAATAGTTTAAATGCACGTTTAAGCAGCGTTAACCTTAAAGAGGTTAGAGATGTGCAGGATTCTCCTATAGGTTTGGGATTCCTCGGGTAGGGGTCTGATAAGATTAATGATGATTCCACCTCTGGTGTTCCAAAACCAATATCAGTTACTTCTCCAACCTTCTTCAACAAATTCAAAGCCGGTAATATTCCTTCGTTTGTTCCTGTCAAGTTTGTCAAAGAAGGAACAGTTGTTGAATCGTCAGGCAATCAGAATTCTATAACCGAAGCCGACACAATAGGAGGTGTCAATCAAGATCCTTTGGAAGCAGATCTGTGTATACGAGACTGGATAAGATCAGATGATGAATCAAACATAGAGGAGCGTGTTGGTTCCTCACAGATCAAGATATCTCCTGACAATTGTCAAGTCTCAAAAGCTTCCAAAATCTGAATCAAGACCAATACGGATCTCTACTCCAACAGCAAAACAACCCAGTCAATCAGTGAAGATCTCATTCATTGTTCAGCCTAGCAAACACCAAAACAAGCAAGAATCTGCTACAAGCTCAAAGCAATTATCATCCCCACCTTCACAACAAGGGACTACAAAGAATCAAAAGCCTTTCAAGGCTTGTTTTGAGTGTGGAAAAGAAGGTCATGTGGTAAAGAAATGCCCTCAAAGACTTGCTTCGAATGGTAAAGGCAAACCAAATTGCCTCTCCGGATTTAAGTCTACAAAGAATCTTCCAGTCGGTAAAGGCAACACGGGTTGCTTCTCTGGATCAAGAGGTAAAAAGCACACATCTTTGAATGGTTGGATGAAAAATCTCCTATCCAAACCTTCTCATGTGAAGGCGGTTTCACATGATTCAAAGATGAAAATGGCCAAAGATTCAAAACCAAATTCTTTTCCTTTCGGTCTTAAACAGAAAATAATTTCCAAATTTAATTCATTCAAATCCAAATTAATTGAACCGAAACAAATTTGAAAAATTAAAAAGAAGGATACAGCAATCCCCGATTGTTTAAACGGTTGTGTGCCGAAGCAGGTTTCTTATATTGATGAAAAAGGAACTTCCAGGACTACGATGGTCTGGGTTCCCCTATCTAACTAATTTGTTAATGAGTGCAGGAACAATTTAGGAGGACTGTTAGTAATCCGGTTTACTGACAGAGATTGTTTCTAATTCAAATTTGAGGCGGAACAAACAGGTTAAGGTCATGGTATTTTATCCACAATCTGGATTTTTATCTGCACAATCACAGTTCTCAATTCACAGTCACTACATATTTCTTGATCATTTACTTCTTATCTTGTTATCAGTGTAATTTAGAAGATCTTCTTTGGTAAATTTCTATTTTTGCATAGTTTTATAAAAAATATAAAGAAGAATAAAAATATATAAAAAAATATAAAAAAACAAGGGGTTTGCAAAAATAAAATTTAGGAGGAGAGTATAATAAGACTCTAAAAATAATAAAAAAAGTACTGGGAACTTGATTCGAGATGACTGAGAAATGATTGTATATCATCTTGAAGTGCTTGTTTTTGCATGACTTGTGTTTTAAAATGAGAAATTATAATAATTGATGTTATTATCTGATTTACATCTTATTTTTAATTGCAAATAATAGAAAAACAAACAGATTCTTTAATGATATGCTTGGTAGACTCAGTCTGAAGAATAAAGTCGACAACAGCATAATGATTTAAATTAAAATATTGCTTAAGTATGTCTGGATTTACGCAATCATTTTGGCTTCACAAAAACTGAGTCCCGACAAAAATTGGATTGAGAATTGATCTTTCACCCACCATGATACAAATCATATAATCCATATTTTGAGCCATGATTGGTGTATTTATGTGTCTTTGTGCTAATCTCCTCTGTTGTAAGAAAGTACTGATCTGGAATGATGATCTCCTATGCTGTACGATACTACTGACATGGAGCTCTCATCGGCACATGATTAAATGGTCATCTCCTTTGTTATACGTGAGTATAGACCTGAAGCTCTCACCGTTTTGGTCTAGGTAGTGTCAAATCATCTAAATCATCATAGAATGCAATATTAATAGTTGATAATCACTTGCACACTAATGCACACGCCTAGCTCTATAAAGATCGTAACAAAATTCAAGAAATCCTGAGGTTGGGTGAGGGTTTTTGCCAAATGATTGTGGGGTCCTAGCATTCTAAAATATTTAATTAAACCTTAAAGAATCATCTGTCACTTGTTGAAAAAGATAAGGCATGAGTTTAAGTGGACAAACATATCAGCAATCATTATTGATCTGTTTGAGAATTTCAAAAATTATTCAAAGACTGTAATTAGATTCAGTTATCAGTGTGATCTCATTGCTTGTCGATGTTTAAATTCATCTTTGTGCTAAAGTATATCTTGAGCATGTGATCTCATGATCGATTCAGTTTTCGGTTATAAAATATATATATATATATAAAATGTTATAATATATGTATATAATAAAAAAATTATAATAAGTTTTCATTTCAATATTCATTTAGGTCTTCCATATTATGTTGATTACATTTTATTATTTTTCATGCATTTCATAGAAATTCGCACAAACGAACACGGGTTCGCTTGTTTTCAAACACAGATTAAATGATCTAATTAGAAATGTCGAGATTGTGTTTGTGAATTTGTTTCAGGTTTTTGCTGTAAGTGATGGCCTATCATAAGTTGAGCAGTGTATTTGATCAGAGAACATGTGCCTCAAGTTTGCAGAAGATACCGAGCTAGGAATCCTCCTCCTACATCTTCTGAAGCACTCGAGATTAGAGATTTGGGAAAGCTGTTCCAATATCTTCACAGAGGTTGCACTCAAAAAGGGGAAGCATATAAATAGGGGGAGCTTATGAGATGAATAATTTTTTTTCATCAGATTCAGATAGCTTCAATTTAAAGCTCTTTCTATTGTTGACTTCTCGGTGCTAATTTCGTTTGAAGACATTGACAATGGTAGACTAAGGGGGAGTATTATTGGAGCTGTACAAGATAATCTATATTATCAACACAGTCAAAATCAACAAAAGTCAACGTCACGGTCAAAGTCAACAAAAGTCAAACACGACACGTTCGAGACGAAGAACCAAGACGAGACGTTGAAGATTTAGATGACTAGGAGTTTTATTGTAATAAATATATTTTAGGTAAACAAAATATATTTTATCTTGTTTTTAGTCATTTTTATGTTTTATATGTAATTTAATTAATTAGCCTAAGTCTAGGGGGATAAATGTAATTAGTGAATATTATATTCACTATAAATAGCCTAATTGTTATTCGGATTAGACTAATGGTTGCATGACCAATTGATTGAGGGATTTACTTGTAAACAATATTATTAGCAATCAATAGAGATGAAAGGGTTTTCATTGTGTTCCTCATTATTTGATCTATTATCTTCATGATTTGATTCAAGTGTGATTATCCTGGAGTTACACATATCGAAGGTTTCATTAAGTATCAAGATAACAAAATGTGAATATCAATCACTCACGCTCCTTACAAGCCAAAGGTGGAGTCCGCGGCTGGTAATGGTGCCATGATTGAGAAAGCTGTTGAAGACTACTCCGATGAAGACTTCAAGAAGATAGACATCGACTGTAAAGGCATGACAGTGTTGCTCGCAGCCATTCCAAACTCTATAATGGTAGGCTTAAAGTAGTGTGAGATCGCCAAAGATCTCTTTGACGCTTTGACATTGATGTACTCTGGTTCCTCTAACTCCAAAGAGTCCAAGAAAGACATATTGAAGATGCAACTTGAGAACTTCACACACATTGCTGGTAAGACCCAAAGTCAGCAATACTTCAGGTATATGGACTTAATCTTTTCACTTCAGGCTATGGGAGTGATTCTTGAAAATAGACACATTGTAAGGAAATTCATGAGTGCACTTCCTTATGAATGAACTTTTTACTGTGTCTCTATCAAGAAAACTGAGAATCTCAACTCTCTCACAAAGACCCAACTATACGGAATCCTTGATGGATACCACATGGAAATGGAGACCCAGAAAAGCCAACAGATGAGCAAAACTTCAAATCTTCCTATCAGCAATGCTCTACATGTTGCTGAAGGATCAAGAACTCCCCAGCCCCAGTTGTACCTAAACTACCCTCAATAGCCATCATCCTCTTCTGGGCCTTACATCATATTTCCTGAGACACCCAGGTCTCAACAAGCTCAACAAAGTCCTTTCCAAGATAGTTGTACCTATGTTTCAGGAAATGGGCACTTTGGAAATTTTCAATTCTGTTTTGATGATCTCAAGTGTTTCAGCCCAGATGATGTGGAATATATGGACATTGTCCAGCAAATGGCTCTTTTAACCTACAGAGCAAAGAAGTTCTTCAAAAGAACTGGAAGGCAGTTCCCTCAGAACCCAACCAACAGTATATTTGGGTTTGACAAGTCAAAGGCCAAGTGCTTTAACTGCAACCAACTTGGTCACTTTGCAAGGGAATGTAAGGCTCCAAAGTCCATTCCTAGAGCTACTCAAGCCTCCTAACATCATGCAACTCCAAAATTTGCTGCCAAGCGAACTGAACAACAAACAATTACTCTTGCTCAAGAAGTTGATTGGAACTTTGTGGTGCAAGATGTTACTCCTGCTCAAGCTCTCATGGCTGGAACTGAAGACAATAAGGTATATAAACAACTATGTACCCCAGCCTGTATTGCTAAGGTTAAACTGTATCAGGACTACAACATGGAAATTAAATCGAATATTGTCACACCCCGAAAATCGCAGCGGAAAGTCACGTGACGTGGTGGTAACGGAAGTTGGAGTTGACCCAACTTTTATAGTTAAACGTGTTCAAAAATAACGTCAATTATGTAAAACCATACATTAGTCAGTCTAAATTCATATTAATTATCAATGATCTCAACATCGTGCAAATTATTATTGGTTGGAAATACATTGTCTTTTATTTAATAAAAGATAATTATACATTTGACCCTCCAAAGACTTATTCCCGGAAATTCCACATAGAGCTCACCTATAACCCTGAAAGCATGAAGGGTAATAAAGTCAACATAATGTCGGTGAGTGATCGGGGTTTTTAGTCTCGCAAACATTCGTTTTGAAAACAATATGATGATACAGAGTATAATATATTCCACATAGACTAGCTAGATACTATGATAAATTCAGGTCATAAGTCCATAATCAAACCAAGAAACACGTCGTTGCCCTACAACTATCCAGACATATAAACTCGCTCGCCACAACCTGACCAGCGCGACTTGTCACGAGAGCGGGCCATTCTAACCCGATAGATCTTCCAATATACTTTGTGGCCTCACCCCTGAGGTTAATGATTATAGGGGGATTTATGGGCTCAATGGTATCTATCCATACCACTGACCCAACTTATACCTTCATAATATATTATCCTGTTTAACCCATCATATATTCTTAAAGTATTGTTTCATGCTTTTCCCCCAAAATAATTAAAATAATATTTAAAATGGGGCCGAAGGACTCACCTTGAGTGCGATTAACGAAACGAACCAACGTGCTAGACTTCCGATTAATAAAACCCTAATTATATGCACTGTGGTCAATATACGATAATTTATGCTTACGAGAATGCTTTTTCACCCAACTTATTTGGTTATTTTAGAAGAATGTTTTTATTATATTAAAAATATTTTGGTCAGTTTCTTAAAAGAATTTATTTATCTTTCATAGAAAATTTATGATATATTTGCCCAATAAACTAATTGTAACGTCTTCTTAATGTTTATCACTTAATCACTATCATATTTATCTTATGTTTATTTACTATGATTCTTAACTAGTTACTCTAGAGTTACAAAGTCTAAAATTTTCTATTTTGTATCATATATTTCTAGATGACCTATTTAAATGATAATTTTTATTTATTATTTAGCTAAATAGTGGACTTTTATATACAGTTTCTTTTAAAAGGACATTATTATATTCGTTTATTCGAAAGTCTATTTATTTGAAATCATTTTAAGTAGGGTATGTATATATACATATACATATATATATATATATATATATATATATATATATATATATATATATATATATATATATATATATATATATATATATATATGTGTGTGTGTGTGTGTGTGTGTGTGTGTGTGTGTGTGTGTTTGTGTGTGTGTGTATATATATTATTTTTCAGTTTACTTTATTTATTATTTAGAAATTCTAAAGTCTTTATTTGTCGTTCCAGTCATGTCCTTTTGTGGTAACGTTCCGTTAGTCCATATACGGTCGTTATCTTAGTTCTAATCCTTGATTTATTGTTCGTCAACTTTACTTTCAGTTGTAGCATTATAATGTGTCCAAGTATTTATGTTTTCCCTTCATTAATCCTTTCACTTGTCCTAGTAACATCATCAAGTTTCAATCTTAGCCACTCCTCTAAGTCATATCATCCAATTATCCATCCAAGGTTTTCACCTAAGTGTTCCTTAAAAAGTCCATAATCCACTAGACTTCCATATGCATGTTTATGTATACATACATACGCGACATATACATACATATATACATTCTTACCACCCAAATCATCCAAATCATGATTTTATCAAACTAAAATCATTACCTATACATTTTTCAGATTCATACAACCATTCTAAACACATTTTTAAAAATCCAAAATCATTAGAACAACATCTTTCATATAACGATTAAGTGGGTGAACTAGGGTTCATCAAGATTTTCTTCTTGATCATCATGCATGCACAAAGAATAGTAATCTAACACAATACCTTGAGAATCTAACAGATGTAACCACACAAAATGCAAGCACGATCTTTAACTCCCGATTACAATTTCGGGTTATATTCAAAGTTCCAACTAGAATCCTTAGAGAGAATGTAGGTGAAGGTCACTAGTGGTGGTGGTGTTTGCGGTTACCGAGAGAGAAGGGGGGGTTTGTTGGTTACGGGTGGTGATGGTGTTCGAGTTGGCGACGGGGCCGATGGTGATGGAGGTGGTGGTTGCGGTCGATGGTGATGGAGGTAGTGGTTGCGGTCGATGGTGATGGGGTGGTGGCGGTCGCGGTTGATGGTGATGGAGGTGGCGGATGGTGATGATGGTCACGGCCAGGGTGGGGCGCGCGACGAAGGTGGCGGTCGCGGTGGATGGTAGTCGACGGTTGGGTGGCAGTGTGGTGCATGCGGTAGTGAGTGCAGGCGGCGGTGGGGTGGTGGTGACCGATGGGTGTGGTGATGGTGTGGGAAGATGGAGAGAGTGAGGAGATGAAAGGTTATGTGTAGTGTGTGGAGTGTGAGGATTTTGTAGAGATTGGATAACTTAGGTGTCATCCATGCACTCTACACCCAAAATTATTATTATTATTAATTTTCCTTAATTATTATTATTACAATTATTATTAATATTATTATGTTTGTTATTATTATTAGTATTATTTATTTATTATTTTCCAACACAACGGTTAACCGGTTCAGGGTTCGTTAAAAATCGTTAGCACGAGGGTTCTTAAATTAACCAGTGTATAATTTAATAAATTATCATAAATTTATTATTAAAATGGTTTCCAGTGTTGACCTTATTGTCCGGGTGTCACAGATATTAAGTCCTTAAACATACTAAATGATTTGAATAGAGTAGAATCTGACTACAAACTCAAAATTGAAGAGTTAAAGAAAATTGTTTCCTCTTTAAAACATGAACATTCAACCTACATGGCTCAAAAAAAGGATTTAATCTCCAAATTGAATAAAGCTCAAGCCCAGCTAGTAATAGCTTACGCTAAAGCAAAGATGTATGCCATTGAAGAGCATAACTTCAAAATCATCATTGCATTATCCTCCCACTCAAAGGTGTTTTATAAAAACAAAAATGGGTTGGGAATCAATGAAATTGCTCCACCACACTTGCAGGACCGATGAAGGGTATGCACTTACAACACAACAACAAAATGACGAGAGTTGCTTAGAACGCTTAACAGATCAAATAGGGAACTAGTTAACTTGTTAATGAAAGATGCTAATAACAAATGTAAATGTGAGACAGAACAATATTGCAAACAACACAAGTATTTGGTTTTCAAAAATGTTGTATATGACTTCTCATGTTCTATTACAAGTTACAAAGCATCGATAGAAAGTTACAAGTACTTGAGACACTTTATACTACATCCTACAGCAGGCCATACTTTGAGGGCCAGCTGGATACAATTAACTAGACAACAACAAAATCAAATGTAGAGTCAAAAGGCATATCTGCCTTTGGACTTGTGACTATGACATGCCATAGCTCACATCCTAATATATTACAAAAAGGATAAAAGTACATAAAGTAGAAAGCATGGACTCAAGACCTCAATGTACAGTTACCAAAAGCATGGACCTTTCACCAACTCATGTAAGTTGGTGACTTTACAGAGTAGCAGCGGAAAGGTGGTCCAGCTTTATGGTAAAGTACATCAGATAAAGGCATATCTCTAAAAGTATTCGGAAGAAATTCGTCTTCACTCTTTGGCTTCAGAAGACTTTGTCTTTGAAGCTTCAGAAGACTTCACTTTTGGCTTTGAAAGATGTTGGTCTTGGCTTCGGAAGATTTGACACTTAGAATATTTCTAGTGCATGGTGAAAAACTTTCGAAGCATTTCTACTTCTGTTCTTTAGTGCATGCTTGCAGAGAGACTTTGGATGTTTTGGCTGCATCAGACTTATAGGAATCCTTACAAATTCCCCCTAGGCTATTGCTACCAAAACACTTAGAAGATCTTCAGATATTTGTAGTCTTCAGCACAATGATGACCATACCCTTCTTTATCAAATGGTCAGGATCATTCAGACTCTCATAATATCTTCTCATCTCAAAGAGATCATGCAGAGGTAAGTTGATTATGTCTTGCCATGTGTAGATATTCTCAACACCTTGATCTCTAATCACATGCCATCTCTCTGGATTAGTAGTAAAGGTTCATGATAAGATGGGTGTCGCAACTGCAAGAGGAGCCACTTGAATTGGAGTTGATTGAGCTGCCTTTTCATGCACTTTCTCAGGTTGATCTGACTCAGCCTGAGGTGTAGAGATGGATGATTCAGGCTTCTTCTTTTTAGACTTTGGTTTAGAAGCCATCCTCTTCTTCCTCTTAGAAGACTTTAACTGAGAAGACTGGTCTGCAGCACCTTGTTGATCATCCTTGTCTTTCTCAGTTGGGTGTTCCACCCTCACAAGTTCAGAAGGAGAGGGAGTTTGACCCTGCTGTGGATCAGAAGATGAAGCTTGCTGAGGCTCAGCAGGAGGTCCAGGTTGTGTTGTCTCAGGTTGTTCAACCTTAACCTCCACTTCAGGTGGGATTTGACTTGGAGGAGAGTATAAGTCAGTCAGCTCTCCACTCTTGATCTTCTGCTTGATTACCCTGATATGCTCAACCATTGTGGATAGAGACATAGGGCCAAGTCTCCTTCCAAAGAATCCATACAGCTTCAAGAAGCTCATCGTCCTTTGTCTGTCAACAGACTTCTTCATACTCTTTTGGATGATAGCTCTTGACTTTGCAGCATCTTCCCTCATCTTTCTTTTTGTTGCCTTTTGTGCTTTGAGCACTTGAAGTTCAAGCTGTTTGAGATACTCAAAATCAATGTACTCAAAGGACAAGGGAAGAAGTGCAGATGCCTGGTAGAGACCTGTGGCACTCAGGTAGTTGATCATGTTTTGCCTATCTGTTTCCTTGTCTACTTGAGGTTCTTGTGTAGCAGCCACATCCTCTTGCACAGGACTTTCCTGAACTGGGGAGAGAGTTGGAGCATGCTTGTATAATCTTTTCTGTCTCTTCTCTTCTTTGAATTGGAGAAGTAATATTGCATCCTCTACTTCCTTCATCTCTCTTGACACTTCCATGTCAGTCAGTTCATTTAATTGCTCTAAGGGGAGAGATATAATCTCATCTATGTCATAGTTCCTGGTCTGCAGGTATGTAATCCTGACTGCCCTCAACTCATCATCTTGAGTGTTTGGTCTGGGGCAGCCCTGATTGCAGCTTGCATAAAGCCTGAAGACCCAGAGGAACTTTCTCCCCTTAGCTTCCTCTTCCTCTCTCTCGCTCCTCCTCAATCTCCTCAGGAGTCAAAATCCTTTTCCCTTTGTCACCCACAAACCTTTATGACTCAGGGTGGATAGAGGTTTGGCCTTCATTGCTTGGTGTAGCATCCAAACTCTGGCCAGAGAGAGGTTGTGAGACACCTTCACCAGCAGGTGTTTAACTGAGGGAATGAATTTCTGAAGCAGTTGTTTGGTGTGACAGGGCTCTTAGGCTCTATCACTAGGCCTTCAGCCAAGGTTTTCCCTTTGAAGCTAATCTCAGGGTCTGCCTCAGCATCCAGTTGACCAATGACATTACCTGATTGCCTTTGTCTCCTTCTAAGGCTGAACTCTTCAGTAATTCTGTCTTGAATCCTGAGTGCTAACCTGTCAGCTTGTCTTGATTTGCTTGGGTTGACAAGTGGCATGTTGATCAGGTCAAGACCTGATATTAATATGCTTTGTCCTTGAGTGCTGCACAGGATTCTCTGTGATGGAGATGGTACTATTGTTGTCTATGTGGATGGGAGTCTCTTTAAAGTTAAATTCATAGTCCAGCATCTGATTTTGAATCCAAATCACTTGAGCACAGCAACTTGCAGCAGTAATGTATTCAGCCTCAGCAGTTGATGCAGACACACAGGAATGTTTCTTGTATTGCCAGGAGACTACTCTTCCACCAAGAAGTTGACATCCCCCTGATGTAGACTTTGCAGTCATGTTGCAACCACCACAGTCACTATCTGTATAAGCATACAGATTAAAGTCAGAATTCTTTGGATACCAAAGGCCAAGTGATGGAGCACCTTTGAGATATCTTAAAATTCTTTTGACAGTGACCAGGTGTGACATCTTGGGGTTGGCTTGATATCTTGCACAAATGCATGTAGCAAACATTATATCTGTCCTGCTAGCTATGAGGTACATAAGAGACCTAATCATTTCCCTATAGAGATGTTCATCAACACACTCCCCCTCAAGATCAGGTCCAAGGGAGTGATTCTGGCTATGGGCGTCTTAGCAACCTTACAATCAGTCATGTTAAACCTTTTAAGTATGTCCTGTACATACTTTGACTGACTTATGAAGATGCCATTGTCAACTT
Source organism: Flaveria ramosissima (assembly GCA_025215565.1). Lineage (NCBI taxonomy): Eukaryota > Viridiplantae > Streptophyta > Magnoliopsida > Asterales > Asteraceae > Flaveria > Flaveria ramosissima. Next base: position 23,599,132 of record CM046043.1, on the reverse strand, counting down.
GCTTCACTTGAATTTCAAGAAAGAAATTGATTTGCCCCATGGCACTCATTTCAAACCTGTCCTTCATCAGCTTCTCAAAGTCTTTGCAGTGCTTTGGATTAGTTGACCCAAAGATAATGTCATTTACATATACTGGAACTAGCATTATGTCATTTCCTGTTCCTTTAATGAAGAGAGTTCTATCTATAGTACCTCTTTTGTAGCCATGTTGACAGAGATACTGAGATAGAGCCTTATACCACTTTCTTAGTGCTTGGTGTAGCCCATAGAGAGCTTTATCAAGCCTGCAGACATAATCAGGATGATCAGGATCTGCAAACCCAGGTGGTTGTCTGACATACACCTCTTCATCAATCACCCCATAAAGAAAAGCACACTTGACATCAAGTTGGTAGACCTTGAAATTCTTGGATGCAGCAATAGCTAGGAATATTCTAACAACTTCAAGTCTTGCCACAGGAGCAAAAACATCTATATAGTCAATTCCTTATTCTTGAGTATATCCTTGATCAACTAGCCTTGCCATGTTTTTGATGACAAGTCTTCTATCATCCTTCTTGTTCCTAAAAACCCATTTGGTTCCTATGGTAGTCTTCCCTTGAGGGAGAGGACATAGGTTCCAAACCTTTTGCCTTTTGAATTGAAGCAGCTCCTCTTGCATAGCTTCAACCAAACTTCCATCCTTTAGAGCCTCATCAATTTTCTTTGGCTCTATCTGGGACAAGAAACAAGAGTGAAGACAAACATTTACTTCATGGGTTTGTCCTCTTGTTTTCAACCTTCAATCAACATTTTTAATGATGTTTGTGGTAGGATGAGACTTGTGGATCCTTAGCTGAGGTATCACAGCAAGTTGCTTATACAAATCTAGATTTGGAAAATTTGGATATGGCAAAGAAGATTCACCCTCCACATCACCACACTTATCAAAATTGACTTGATCCAATGAGTGTGTGATATCATTGATGTTGTCTTCAATGCAATGGTTATCAGCATCAAGAAATTCTTGATCACTTTCACCACCACCATTTTCTCCAACATTTGAAGCTCATTCTTTTGAGTTTTATGCCTCTAAGATGGAATTTGAAGGCACCCCAGAAGCATCAGCAGGACTTATCATTGATGTGCTGGTAGAAGCTTCATTTGCAGGAATAGTTACCACTGGAGCTAAAGATGTGTAACTTGTAGGTCTGCTGAGCTCAAATCTTGGGTCAGGATCACCTATTGGTAATATATCTGTGGATCCTGAAACATTCTCACAAGAATTGTTAAAACAATTGGTAACTAAATCAAGATCAAATAGCTAATCCGGACCAGAACCTTTCACACTTGGAGTGTGCTCATTGAAAGTCACATTGGCTGACTCCTCAACTACACTAGTTCTGAGATTGTATACTATATAAGCTTTAGCTTGAGAAGAGTATCCAATAAAGTATCCATCATCTGATTTCTCAGCAAACTTGGCAATTTGATCCTTGGTATTCAAGATGGTGCAAGGACATCCAAATGACCTGAGAAAACCAATGAAGGGTATTCTCTTGTGCCAAAGTTCATAAGGAGTCTTACCATGTGTCTTAACCACTAAAACTCTGTTTTGCACATAGCAAGCAGTGTTCACTGCCTCTGCCCAGAAGGTGATGGGCAGTTTAGAGTCAGACAACATAGTTCTTGCAGCTTCAATTAGTGTCTTGTTTCTCCTCTCAGCAACACCATTTTGCTGAGGAGTCCTGGGAGCACTATATTGTCTTGTAATACCTTTTTCATCACAAAATGTATCAAGGATTTGATTCTTGAATTCAGTTCCTTGATCACATCTTATTGTTTTGACCTTGTGATCACATTGATTCTCAATCTTTAAGATGAAATTCTTTAGAATCTCAGGAGTCTCATCCTTAGTTCTAAGAAAGAAGACCCAAGTGAATCTTGTAAAATCATCTGTGATCACCAAACAATAAGAGGTTCTTCCTAGACTCATTACACATTGTGGGGCTAAAGAGATCCACATGTAATAAGTGTAGGGGATTAATGATAGAGTTTCTTTCCTTTGGCTTGTGAGATACCTTGTGTTGCTTCCCTTTTAGGCATGCAACACAGTGGTCATCACTTGTAAACTCTTTCTTTGGTATTCCAGTGAACAAATCATTCTTAATTAATTTATTCATGTTTTTTAAGTTTACATGGCACATTCTTTTATGCTAGAGGAAAGATTAATCATTATTTGCTTTAGATAGAAAGCATGAAACTTCTCCTGAGGGAGATGTTTCTTGCAAGTCCATCTTGTACATGTTTCCTTTCTCGGGGGCTCTGAGCAAGATGTGCTCATGGGAATGACCACCCCGGGCCTGAGAACAATGCCCTCATGCTCAGTAAAGAGCATGTTATGACTCTAATCACAAAATTAGGATACACTCAGAAGATTGTACCCAAGCTCCTTGACAAAGTTTACCTTCTCAATATTGAGCTTACCATTTGTGACCTTGCCCCTTCCAGTAATGTAACCTCCTGCATCTCCTCCAAAAGCAACTGGTCCTCCATCAATTCTTTCAAACTTTTGGAGTAGTGACCTATTGCCTGTCATGTGCCTGGAACAGCCACTATCAATGATCCATACATTTCTGTTTGTCTTGAGCTGTCCCTATACAAAAGAGATGATTAGTTACATTTGGAAACCCAAGCCTCATTAGTTTTAGGCTCATCAAAAGAAGTTGAAGACAATGCAACAGTAATTGATCCTATAGTCATGCTAGAGGGATCATTTCCTGATGTTGATGAAGAACTTTCAGCCACTTGGTCTTTCTTTGACTTCCATACCACCTTTGGAAGCTTAGACTTGACCTTCAATACTTCAGAAGTTTTGATGACTTCGGAAGTTTTGGTGACTGGCCCTTCGGAAGATCTTGCTTTCACTGCAGTAGGCTTCCGTGCTTCGGAAGTATTCCTTTCTTCCGAGACCAAATTTTCTTCCGAAGGCAAGTTTCCACTTGTCTTCTTCTTCATTTTGGAGCTTCCGAAGGAAACAGATTTTCCTTCCGAAGCTTGCTTCTTCTTCTCCAAACTCTAAGAAGTTTCTTTCCTTGTCATGTGGAGAGTACTCCTTGGATTGTAGACACAATCCTTAACAAGATGAGAGGTACTCCCACACATAACACAGTCCATTTTCTTTCTTCTAGGAGTTCTTCTTTGAGAACAAGGCTGAACTTGATCACTTTCCTTCTCCATCTTCATCTTTGCAGATGTTGTGGCAGTTCTTGTGGGGTTAGAACTACCTTTGGAGGTGGATGGTTCAGGTTGTACAGCAGTATGCGTAACTGATCAGCCTTCTTCTTGATGATGGGATGATTTGGACATGAACTAGAACTCTTGTTGATGGAGTTCAAGTTTGTGTCTTCAGCCTTTACCACTTCAAATCCTGCAGAGATGAAGACTTGTTTCTGTGCAGAATTGAAGTTAGCCTTGATCTCTTGAGCCTTTTTGGACTTTCTTTTGGCCTTTCTGATCAAGTTCTTTCTTCTTGACTTGGTCATCCCAACAGCTTTGCTCTCCTCAGAGGGATGGTGACCCTTCTTAGAATGCTCTTCTTCACTCTTCTCAGAGCCATTCTCCACCATCTCCTCTTCATCCTCTTCAGTCATAGGATCTATGAGGGGAAGGTCATCTTCACAAGTTCCACATCTTGGAGATATTACAGACAAGATTGTGTGAGGAGGAGCTATCTCACAAGATCCTAGTCCCTGCTTATTTTGATAACAAACTATTGCATGCAAGGATGAGGATATTATGTTCTTGAAGGTCTCTTCTTCAAAAACACATTTTTCTGCCTTGGCTTTGCTAATCACAAGCTCAGCCTGGTATTTAGTTAATTTAGTAATGAGATCTTTGATCTGAGTCCTGTAGTTTGTATGCTCATGTTTAAGAGTTGAAATGGTTTTCTCTAAGTCCTCTATCTTTAGTTTATAATAATTTTCAGCTCTTTTAAAGTTAGCTTTTAAAATATTTAAGAACTCAAGTTCAGAACTCATTTTTAAATTATAGGACCTGTATCTATTAACTTTAGCAATGCATTCAGGAGTACAAAGATGTTCCAATACCTTGGCTTCATCATGGTCTGCCATGAGTGCTTGGTTTGGAGATGCATCTTCTACTTTAAAGCTCCAGTCAAAGCCTTCTTCTTCAACAGCAAGTGCAGCTTGCTGCTTTGGCTTCTCATTCTGGGGGGCTTTCTCAGTGTAGTTTGGCCACCATTTGTCCTTGGTGCCTTACACTCTCTTACGAAGTGTCCCATCTAGTTACAGTTGTAACACTTTACTTTGCTTTTGTCGAGCCCAAACTTTCCACTGGCTGCATTGCTTGGAAACTTTCTCCCTGTCCTCTTGTAGAACTTCATGGCTATGTGAGTGAGAAGAGCCATCTGCTGGACTATCTCCATGTACTCCAGATCATCTAGATGGATACAGTCCAAATCTTCAAGAGTGAAGAGAAAGTTGCCTAAAGTTTCATCAACTGAGACAAAGGCATGAGAAGAACTTGTTTCTTGGAAAGGACTTCCTTGAGTGTAGCTTTCCTTGGAGTCTCTGAGAAGGTGATGAAAGGGCCCTTTTGGGAGTTGTCAGGGAAGCATATAAGATAATGCTGTGGTTCAATGCTTTCCCTTTCAACCACATGGAGGGCTGAACTCAGTTGATTGTTGGAGTTACCAGATGAGTTTTGCATGTTCATCTCCATCTGGTAGCCACTAAGAATACCATACAACTCTGTGAGAGTAAGAGTCTTAAGATTCTCAGTCCTCTTGATAACAACACAATAATGGTAGCCACTGCTGCTTCAAGAGATCCTTCTTGTTCTCCTTTGCTTCAGTAGACCCCTCATACATCAACTTCAGTGCTTCCTATAGTTGCTTGGCAGTTTTGCACTTCTTGAAGCCTCTGTAGATGGAGTTTGGAAGAGCAGTTTGAAGGGTTGTCATGGCTTTCTGATCAACCTCTATTCTCTTTCTATCTGCTTCAGAGTAATCAGCCACAGCCTTAGGAATCATACCACCACCAGTAGCAGAAGTGGTGCTTGGTATGTAAGGTCCTTCAACAACAGAGTCCCACATCCTGGAGTCTTGAGACTTGATGAAGCCTTCCATTCTTTGACACCAAGTATCAAAGTCTTCAGGAGTAATCAGTGGAGACTTTGTCATAGTTCTAGTTTCCATATCAGCTTTGGTTATAGCTGCCGTTTGAGTTGTTAAGTATTTTGTGTGTGTGAGGGATCTTAAGATGGTGAGATCTTATATCAAGAGCCTGAAATGCTCTGATGCCAAATGCAGGACCGGTGAAGGGTATGCACTTACAACACAACTACACAATGAAGAGAGTTGCTTAGAACACTTAACAGATCAAAAATAGAACTGGTTAACTTGTTAATGAAAGGTGCTAAGAACACAAGTAAATGTGAGACAGAACAAGATTGCAAACAACACAAGTATTTGGTTTTCAAGAATGTTGTATATTGCTTCTCAAGTTCTATTACCAGTTACAAAGCATCGATAGAAAGTTACAAGTACTTGATATACTTTATACTACATCCTACAGCCGGCCATACTTTGAGGGCCAGCTGGATACAATTGACTAGACAACAACAAAATCAAATGTAGAGTCAAAAGGCATACCTGCCTTTTGACTTGTGACTATGACATGCCATAGCTCACATCCTAATATATTACAAAAAGGATAAAAGTATATAAAGTAGAAAGCATGGACTCAAGACCTTAATGTATAGTTACCAAAAGCATGGACCTTTCACCAACTCATGTAAGTTGGTGACTTTACATAGTAACAGCGGAAAGGTGGTCCAGCTTTATGGTAAAGTACATCAGATAAAGGCATATCTCTAAAAGTCTTCGGAAGAAATCTGACTTCACTCTTTGGCTTCGGAAGACTTTGTCTTTAATGCTTCGGAAGACTTCACTTTTGGCTTCGGAAGATGTTGGTCTTGGCTTCGGAAGATTTTACACTTAGAATATTTTTAGTGCATGGTGTAAAACTTCCGAAGCATTTCTACTTCTGTTCTTTAGTGCATGCTTGCAGAGAGACTTTGGATGTTTTGGCTGCATCAGACTTATAGGAATCCTTACAACACTCTTATGTATATGTGAGATAGCCAATATGTGCTACTTATGAGCAAGTGGTTCCAACTAGTGACCCACTACCCAATGAGCAGAAGAATGATGCAACCATGGTGACCACCACATAGAAGGATAAGGAAGAAAACCTCATCCACACCGCTGATGATCAACCTCTGACCACCAAAGCCAAAAGAAACAAAATCAAGGTAGCAAGAAAAACTGCCAAGAAGGTGGCGTTAGACCCAAAGTAAAAGGGTGTATTCATATCTACCGGATTCCAAGTGGCTTGAAGCTCTGATCCAGGAAAATAATGTAATACCAGCACTCCTTTCCAGATAAAGGATCAGAAATTGAAGGGGAAGGCTGTTGAAGATTAAAAGAAGTGCAAGAAACAACAACCCTCATGCCCCATGAAGAATAACATTGGGTGTATAATGTGTTGTCTGCATAATCACATGGCTAAAGATTGTTACTACAATCCAACAAGCACACATTATGCAAACAATTTTAAGAAAGAAGGAGTCAAGGAAGGTTTCATATTTGGACATCATCATAAGGTTCAAGTGTTAAGAAAAGGAAAGCTTGTTTCCAAAGCCAATTTACTTTCGGACGAAACTCATTCTTCCGAAAGGAATATAGCTTCGGAAGACAAGCCAAAGAACAAAGAAAGGAACGAAAGGAATCCTTTGAAACCTTCTGAGAAGAAGATTGCTTCAGAAGAAAAGGTGGTGATAACTTCTTCCAAGAAGAAAGAAGCCTCAGAAGCAAGTCATGCTGCTCAAGCCTTAATAGGCTCATCTACACTGATCAACCAAAGGATGGGATGGAAGATCAGAAAAGATACTGCAGCACAAACCTCTTCTTCACAAACCATAATTAAACCCACATGCATACATTTTGGTTCAATTGTCTCATCTATATTGCAAGAACCCAAGACCAACAAGGCTTGGGTTTCCAATAGTAACTAATCATTTCACCAGAGAGATCCACATGACAAGAATGGAAATGTGTGGATTGTGGACAGTGGATGCTTCAGGCACATGACAGGAACATATCTCTCCTTCAATAATTCAAACATTTTGATGGAGGTCCTGTTCAGTTTGGAGGTGAAGCCGGAGGATACATTTTTGGTAGAGGAAGTGTGTCCAATGGTAAGTTAAAGGTTGACAAAGTAAACTTTGTTAAACAGCTTGAACACAAACTCCTAATTGTTTCCCAATTCTATGATCAAAAGCATCAAATGTGTTTCATAGAACATGAGTGCATTATCCTCAAACCCGGGATGACAATTCCTCAGGAATTGGGGCTTCTTAGATCTCCCAGGATAGGGGATATGTACAAGCTGGATATGAACAATGCTTCCCCACTAGGTGAAGTATCATGCTTTCTTTCCAAAGCTAATGGTGATGAGTCACTTTTATGGTATAAATGAATATGTTATGTTAATTTTAAAACCATGAACAAATTGGTTAAAAATAACTTGGTACATGGTGTGCCTAAAAAGGAATTTTTCTGTAAAGATAACTGTGTTGCTTGTCTGAAAGGGAAGCAACACAAGGCATCTCATAAATCCAAAGAAGTTAACTCTATCATCACTCCATTACACTTATTGCACATGGATCTATTTGGTCCCACAAGTATAATGAACATTGGAGGGAAATCATATTGTCTTGTGATTGTTGATGATTTTACTTTTTCTACATTGTTATTCTTTTTAAGAACAAAACATGAAACTGCTGAAACTATAAAATCTTTTATTCTTAAAATTGAAATCAAAAAGATCACAAGGTAAAAATCATGAGAAGTGATCAAGGGAGTGAGTTTAAGAATTAAGTTTTTGACTCATTCTGTAACTCAAAAGGGATTGCGAGACAATATAGTGCTCCTAGGACTCCTTAACAAAATGGTGTTGCTGAAAAGAGGAACAAGACACTTATTAAGGCTATAAGAACCATGTTAGATGATTCAAAGTTATCTCTAACTTTCTTGGCAGAGGCAATCAGCACTGCATGTTATGTGTAGAATAGGGTTCTCATTGTTAAGCCCTATGGAAAAACCCCTTATGAGCTATGGAACAAGAGGCCACCATTCATTGGCTTTCTTAGGTCCTTTGGCAGCAGTGTACCATAACACAAACGACAATTTGGCAAAATTTGCTAAAAAGTCGGATGATGCTATCTTGTATAACATCAAAAATCAAAAATTTGAGGAATCATCCAATATTATTGTAAATAAGCACACTCTTTATGTTAAGGGGAATGGACCTGACCATATTTTTAACTTAGAACTATTTCCAAACTATTCTAAACCATCTTGTGGGAATGTTTCAGCTGGAACAAGAACTCAAAGTGACTCTGATGATGATCAACTATTTGAGTTACCTAGACCTATTCCAAGTTCTCCAAGAGTTCATGAAGAGCAAGCCACCACTAATGGAAGTCCTGATATGAACATCTCAGGGACCAGTGGAGCTTCAACAAGTTGTTAGCAAACTGAGCCTGAAAACTCATCAGCTGACAACTCAAGAACTCAACACCAAGCTAGTGAAGGAAGCAATCTAGAGGAACAGACAACTGATGATGCCAGTTCACAACAAAACACTATTGATGCTATCACACATTCATTCAATCAGTCCTCATTGAATGAGTGTGAGACATCAGCTGGAACTAATGTTCAAAATCCTGAGCAAAACTTTTCCAACTTGGATCTCTCTATGCAACTAGATATGATTCCTAGGCTTAGGATCCACAACACTCATCCAGCTGAGAACATCATTGGGGATGTCTCTAAAGGTATGAGAACAAGAGGACAGGCCCGCAATGGGAATGTTTGCTTGTACTCATACTTCTCTCTCAAATGGAACCCAAAAAGGTGGAAGATGCTCTTAAGGACAACAAATACACCAGATCCGGCTCGGTTATTGATAGAGTGAATAAATCTGCCATTTCTTGGGTTGAATCAATGCAAGAGGAATGGCTTCAATTCCAGAGACAAAAGGTATGGAACCTATGTCCACTACCACCTGGTCAAGTCCCTATTGGCACGAAGTGGGTGTTCAGAAACAAAAATGATGATAGAGGTTTGAACATTAAGAACAAGGCAAGACTTGTAGTTCAAGGATACACACAGGAGGAAGGAATAGATTACACTGATGTCTTTGCACCTATTGCAAGACTTGAGGCTGTGAGAATCTTCCTTGCTTATGCAGCATCCAAGAACTTCACTGTCTACCAAATTGATGTCAAATGTGCATTTTTGTATAGGGATATCAACAGAGAAGTCTATGTGTGTCAGTCTCCAGGATTTGAAGACCCACAACACCCCAACTATGTGTGCAAACTAGATAAAGCTCTTTATGGGTTGCACCAGGCGCCTAGGCTGTGGTATGAGACACTTTCTCAATTTCTCCTAAAGCATGGCTACACTAAAGGCATAATAGACAAAACATTGTTCATAAAGAAGTATGGGAAAGAAATTTTGCTTGTACAAGTCTATGTTGATGACATCATATTTGGTTCCTCAAATGACCAAATGTGCAAAGACTTTGAAAGCATTATAAAGAAGAAGTTTGAGATGAGTTTCATGGGAAATATGGATTTCTTCCTTGGAATTCAAGTGAAGTAGATAAAAGAAGGGTTCTTCATAAATCAATCTAAGTATGTCAAGGAAATCTTAGAAAGATTTGAGATGAAAGATTGTAAGCCAGCCAAGACACGTATACCTAGAAATCACAATCATCGTGCTAACTCTGAGGGGGAGGATACCGATCAACATCAGTACAGGGTAATCATAGGATCTTCGATGTATCTCACAACAAGTAGACATGATATCATGTTTGCAACTTGCATTTGTGCAAGATATCAGGCTGCTCCTAACGTGTGTCATCTAATTTATGCCAAGAGAATCCTTAGGTACCTTAAAGGAGCACCCAAACTGGGTCTCTGGTGTCCCAGGAATAAAGAATTCAATCTCTATGGGTACACTGATAGTGATTATGGTGGCTGCAATATCAACAAGAAATCCACATTAGAAGGATGTCAATTTCTTGGTGGAAGGATAATCTCCTGGCAATGCAAGAAGCAATCATGTGTCTCTACATCAACTGCTAAAGCTGAATACATTGTTGCTGCAAGTTGTTGTGCTCAACTGCTATGGATTCAAAATCAGATGTTAGACTATGGTTGCAACTTCATGCAGACTCCTATGCACATAGACAACAACAGTGCAATTTCTATCATAGAGAATCCTGTCAAGCACTCCAAGACAAAGCACATTGACATCAGGTACCATTTCATTCGAGACATTCATGAGAAAAACTTGATTAAAAAGTTGACTTAAATGAACAATATGATAACTTGTTCACTAAAGCTTTTGATGAACAAAGATTTAAGTATTTAATCATAGCTATTGGATGATAAACATTGACTAGTTTATCTCTTTTGAAAACCTCTTTAAAATGTGTCTTGTTGTCTTTATACAATCTAAGCCTTGTTACAAAAAGTCTTTCTTCAACATTACAAGTATGAATTCTTCCATAGAGAAATTTACCCTCGGAAGATATCTTTATCTATTTTACAAAGGCAAATTCCTCTACACAAGTATTCTCTTCCGAAGGGTTTTAAACCTCGAAAGAAAATTTGATCTTAGATCAAATCCACTTCTGAAGCTTATAAACTTCTTCTTTCGGAAGACCATCTTACTCTCGGAAGCAAATTTGTCTCTAAGACATGGTTTGCTCTCGGAAGAAAGCTTTACTGTGTAACGTAAATCTTTGGGCCCCACTGTGTAAAAAGTAAGATATTATTGATGATGTCGGAATATTTTAAATAACTTATCTTACCACCCTTGTCAAATCAAAACCCAAACTGTCTCTTCACATTATCGGTTTGATCTTTTACCCCTTTATTTAAACATCTGACTTTCTTTCTTTAATTTCTTTACCTTCATAATAGCCCTAAAATTTCCACTATCTTCTTCTTCACTCACTCTCAAATCCCTTCAATCCCACAGTACTTTCAAACATTGGCCTTGAATCCTCAGCATAACCGGGTCACTATCCTTGATTCTTCCAAAGATGCTGACTTTGCCCCAATCATCCGGTTTCTTACACAATCCGTTTACTTTACCACCCTCACTATAAACCCCACTATCTACACAAATCATATGGCTGAATTCTGGGTAAACGGTCAAAGCGACACGCTTAATAGAGAAAGGATTATACGATCAAGGATCTGTGGACAAGATCTCATCATAAGTGAACGAACCATCCGGGAGCATCTAGAGCTTCATGATGAAGGCGCCCCTACTGAATTCCCCAAATCTGATTCGTAGAACACTTACACCCAAATGGGCTACGGTGGTGATGTGAGCAAGTCAACCGTTTACAAGTTCAACTTCTCTTACAACTGGAAATTCTTGATACACATCGTTATCTAATGTCTCTCCAATAAATCAGGGGGTTGGGATCAAATCCCTTATGACTTGGGCTGCCTCGTTCATGGGTTCGTCAAAGGCCTCAGATTCAACTACTCAAGGTTTTGGGTGAATAACCTTAGAGGAAACCTCCATAGGGATCCATTCTACATGTATCCCAGGTTTATTCAACACATCATCAACTGTGAGCTGGATCAGGACAAGCTTCAATGTGAAGATATCCTTCTTGTCCCTCACATAAGGCCGGGCATCTTCAAAACTCTAAAGAGGGTGTCCACCAACTTCACTGGAAGATTCACTGGTCATCTTCCAGGTATGATTAAGCCAATGGCTCCTTGTGACATCCCTGTAAACCCAACAGGTGATGAACCCACACCAGACATCACCATTTCACTTCTAATTATATCCTCTTACCCAATTAAGTTCACATATCAAAGACGCCCCAAACGAACCCTTGATCAATCTACTCTGATTGAACAAGGCCCCTCTGTTTAAGCTAAAAAGGCTAGAGTGGAACAATGGGCTCCCATTCAGGAAGAGGTCCAACCATCCTCCACCATTGACCTTAATATTAACCCGATATGATGAAGATCTCATGTTCCATCAATGCCATGATGTTGATCTACCTCACCACTCTCCAGATCAACTGAGCCTCAGGGAACCTCTAATTTCTAGCCCACATCAGATAAGCCAAACTGAGGTGAGTCCCACAGGTGGGGGGGACTCATGTAGACTTAGTTGTCACTACTGAGAGTGTCTCATTGGGCTCTCAGGACAGTGGTAACACAATTGAGACAGATCTACGGCAACCATGCCACTTGATGCCTCTGAAAGGTACATCAGCTTGCAAGGGAAACAGGGTGCCAAGAAACCACATTTGGTGATGATGATGAACATACTAGGTATGTTATCTCATCTCCCCGTGATTCTTCAAAAGAAGATGACGGAAGTCTGTAAGTTACCATTAGAGAGCTACTTTCTAAAGTCTCAAACTTTTAATCAAAGCTTAAGACTTTAGAGGTAGGTCTGCCACTCAGCAACTTGAGATTGAAAATCTCAAGGCTCAACTAGCTGAGAAATAGATTGAGAAGTCTGTTAGGCATGTACCTGTTTTTGACTGACTTATGAAGATGCCATTGTCAACTTGCTTCACTTGAATTCCTAGAAAGAAATTGAGTTCCCCCATGGCACTCATCTCAAACATGTCCTTCATCAGCTTCTCAAAGTCTTTGCAGAGCTTTGGATTAGTTGACCCAAAGATAATGTCATCTACATATACTTCAACTAGCATTATGTCATTTCCTGTTCCTTTGATGAAGAGAGTTCCATCAATAGTCCCCTTTTTGTAGCCATGCTGGCAGAGATACTGAGATAGAGTCTCATACCACTTCCTTGGTGCTTGGTGCAGCCCATAAAAAGCTTTATCAAGCCTGCAGACATAATCACGATGATCAGGCTCCGCAAACCCAGGTGGTTGGCTGACATACACCTCTTCATCAATCTTCCCATAGAGAAAAGCACACTTTACATCAAGTTGGTAGACCTTAAAGTTCTTGGATACAGCAAAAGCTAGGAATATCCTGACAGCTTCAAGTCTTGCTACAGGAGCAAAAACATCTGTGTAGTCAATTTCTTCTTCTTGAGTATACCCATGAACAACTACTCTTGCCTTGTTCTTGATGACAAGTCCTCTATCATTCTTCTTATTCTTGAATACCCATTTGGTTCCTATGGTAGTCTTCCCATGAGGAAGAGAACATAGGTTCCAAACCTTTTGCCTTTTGAATTGAAGCAGCTCCTCATGCATAGCTTCAACTCAACTTGCATCCTTTAGAGTCTCATCAATCTTCTTTGGATCTGGGACAAGAAACAGAAGTGAAGACAAACATTTGCATCATGGGTTTGTCCTCTTGTTCTTATCCCTCATCAACATCTCCAATGATATTTGTAGTAGGGTGAGACTTGTGGATCCTTAGCTGAGGGATCACAGCAAGTTGCTTAGACAGATCTAAATTAGATAAATTCTGATCTGGCAAAGAGGATTCAACCCACCACACCAGCACACTTATCAATATTGACTTGATCCAATGAGTGTGACACATTATTGATGTTGTCTTCAATGGAGTGGTTGTCAGCATCAAGGAATTCCTGATCACTTTCACCACCACCATTTTCTCCAACATTTGAAGCTCCTTCATCTGAGTTTTGTGCCTCTAAGCTGGAATTTAAAGGCACCCCAAAAGTATCATCAGGATTTGTCATTGATGTGCTGGTAGAAACTTCCTTTGTAGGATTAGTTACCACTGGAGCTGAAGTTGTGTGGCTTGAAGGCCTTCTCAGTTCAAATTTGGGTCAGGATCATCTGTAGGTAGTATTTCTGTGGATCCTAAAACATGGTCACAAGATTTGTTAAAACAGTTGGTAACTAAATCAAGATCAAATAGCCAACTAGGACCAGAACCTTTCATACTGGGAGTGTGCTCATTGAAAGTCACATTGGCTTACTCCTCAACTACTCTAGCTATGAGATTGTAAACTCTATAAGCCTTAGCTTGTGAAGAGTATCCAATAAAATGTCCACCATTTGATTTCTCAGCAAACTTGGCAACTTGATCTTTGGTATTGAAGATGATTCAAAGACATCCAAATGACCTGAGAAAACCAATGAAAGGTTTCCTCTTGTGCCAAAGTTCATAAGGAGTCTTACCATGTGTCTTAACTACTAAACTTTGTTTTGCACATAGCAAGCAGTGTCCTGTTTCTCCTCTCAGCAACACCATTTTGTTGAGGAGTCTTGGGAGCATTCTATTGACTTGTAATACCTTTTTCATCACAAAATGTATCAAGGATTTGATTCTTGAATTCAGTTCCTTTATCACATCTTATGGTTTTGACCTTGTGATCACATTAATTCTCAATCTTTAAGATGAAATTCTTCAGAATCTCAGAGGTCTCATCTTTAGTTCTAAGAAAGAAGGCCCAAATGAATCTTGTAAAGTCATATGTGATCACCAAACAATAAGAGGTCCTTCCTAGACTCATTACACTGGTGGGGCCAAAGAGATCCATATATAATACGTGTAGGGGAGTAGTGATGGAGTTTCTTTCCTTTGGCTTATGAGATACTTTGTGTTGCTTCCCCTTCAGGCATGCAATACAGTGGTCATCACTTATAAACTCTTTCTTTGGTATTCCAGTTACCAAATCATTTTTAATCAATTTATTCATGTTTTTAAAGTTTACATGGCACATTCTTATATGCCAGAGGAAAGACTCATCATTGTTTGCTTTAGATAGAAAGCATGAAATTTCTCCTGAGGGAGATGTTTCTTGCAAATCCATCTCAGTAAAGAGCATGTTATGCTCATGAGGAATGACCATCACGGGCCTGAGAACAATGCACTCATGCTTAGTAAAGAGCATGTTATGACTCTGATCATAAAATTAGAATACACTGAGGAGATTGTACCCAAGCTGCTTAACAAAGTTTACCTTCTCAATGCTGAGCTTACCATTTGTAACCTTGCCCCTTCCAGTAATGTAACCTCCTGCATCTCCTCCAAAAGCAACTGGTCCTCCATCAATTCTCTCAAACTTTTACAGTAGTGACCTATTGCCTGTCATGTGCCTGGAATAGCCACTGTCAATGATCCATACATTCTTGTTTGTCTTGAGCTGTTCCTGCACAAAAGAGATGGTTAGTTACATTTGGAAACCCAAGCCTTATTGGTCTTAGGCTCATCAAAAGAAGTTGAAGACAATGCAACAGTAATTGATCCTATAGTCATGTTTTGAGGATCATTTGCTAATGTTGATGAAGAACTTTCAGCCACTAGGTCTTTCTTTGTCTTCCACACCACTTTTGGAAGCTTAGACTTGACCTTCAATACTTCGGAAGTTTTGTTGACTTCAGAAGTTTTGATGAGTGGACCTTCAGAAGATATTGCTTTCACTTCAACAGGCTTCAGTGCTTCGGAAGTATTCCTTTCTTCAGAGACCAAATTTTCTTCCGTAGACAAGTTTCCACTTGTCTTCTTCTTCATTTTGGAGCTTCCGAAAGAAAAAGATTTTTCTTCTGAAGCTTGCTTCTTCTTCTCCAAACTCTTAGAAGTTTCTTTCTTGGTCATGTGGAGAGTACTCTTTGGATTGTAAACACAATCTTTAGCAAGATGAGAAGTACTCCCACACATAACACAGTCCATTTTCTTCCTTCTAGGAGTCTTCTTTTATGAACAAGGCTGAACTTGATCACTTTCCTTCTCCATCTTCATCTTTGCAGATGTTGTGGCAATTGTTGTGGGGATAGAATTATCTTTAGAGCTGGATGGTTCAGGTTAAACAGCAGTGGTGCACAACTGATCAGCCTTCTTCTTGATGATAGGATGATTTGGACAAGAACTAGAACTCTTGTTATTGGAGTTCAAGTTTGTGTCTCAGCCTTAACCACTTCAAATCTTGCAGAGATGAAGACTTGTTTCTGTGCAGAGTTGAAGGTGGCCTTGATTTCTTGAGCCTTCTTGGACTTTCTCTTGGCCTTCCTGATCAAGTTCTTTCTCTTGCTTGGTCATCCCAACAGCTTTACTCTCCTTAGAGGGATGGTGACCCTTCATAAAATACTCTTCTTCACTCTTCTCAGAGCCATTCTTCACCATCTCCTCTTCACCCTCTTCAGTCAATGGGTCTATGAGGGAAACCTCATCTTCACAAGTTCCACACCTAGGAGATCTTACAGACAAGATTGTGTATGGGGGAATTATCTCACTAGATCCCAGTCCCTGCTTGTTTTGATAACAAACTTTTGCATGCAAGGATGAGGATATTATGTTCTCGAAGGTCTCTTTTTCAAGAATACATTTTTCTGCCCTGGCTTTGTTGATAATAAGCTCAGCCTGGCATTCAGTTAACTTAGTTGTGAGGTCTTTGATCTGAGTCCTGTAGTTGGTGTGCTCATGTTTAAGAGTTGAAATTGTTTTCTCTAAGTCATCTATCTTTAGTTTATAATCATTTTTAGCTTCTATTAAAATCAGCTTTTAAGATATTTAAGGACTCAAGATCAGATCTCATCTCTAAGTTATCGGACCTATATGTATTTACTTTAGCAATGTATTTAGGAGTACAAAGATGTTCCAATACCTTGGCTTCATCGTGGCCTGCCATGAGTGCTTGGTTTGGAGAAGCATCTTCCACCTGAAAGCTCCAGTCAGAGCCTCCTTCTTCAACAACGACTGCAGCTTGCTGCTTTGGCTTCTCATTCTAGGGAGCCCTATTAGTGTAGTTCGGTATGGCTTGTGCTTGGCCACCATTTGTCCTTGGTTCCTTACACTCCCTTACAAAGTGTCCCATCTGGTTACAATTGTAACACTTTACTTTGTTTTTATCCAGCCCAAACTTTCTACTGGCTGCATTACTTGGAAATTTCCTTCCTGCTCTCTTGTAGAACTTCTTGGCTCTGTGAGTGAGAAGAGCCATCTGCTGAACTATCTCCATGTACTCCAGATCATCTGGATGGATATAGTCCAGGTCTGTGCTCTTATCAGTAGAGACAAAAGCATGAGATGAACTTGTCTCTTGGAATGGACTTCCTTGAGTGTAGATTTCTCTTGGAGTCTCTGGGAAGGTGATGAAAGAACCCTTTTATGAGTTGTCAGGGTAGCATGTAAGATGATATTGTGGCTCAATGCTTTGCTAAACTCAGTTAATTGCTAAAGTTACCAGATGAGTTTTGCATGTTCATCTCCATCTGGTATCCACTAAGAGTACCATATAACTCTATAAGAGTAAGAGTTTTAAGGTTCTCAGTCCTTTTGATAACAACACAATAATGAGTCCATTGTCTATGAAGAGAGGACATGAACTTCCTCACAATGTCCCTGTTCTCAAAAGTTACTCCAACATCCATTAGATTTCAAAATTTCAACATACCTGAAGTATTGTTGAGTCATGCTTTCACCTACCTTGAAGGTGAAGTTTTCTAAATGCTGCTTCAGAAGATCCTTCTTATTCTCTTTTGCTTCATTGGACCCCTCATACATAAGCTTCAGTGCATCCCATAGTTGCTTGACATTTTTGCACTTCTTGAAGCCTCTGTATATGAAGTTTGGAAGAGCAGTTTGAAGGGCTGTCATGGCTTTCTGATCAATCTCTATTCTTTTCTTGTCTTCTTCAAAATAGTCAGCCACAGCCTTTGGAATCATACCACCACCAGTAGCTGCAGTGGTGCTTGGTATGTAAGGTCCTTGAACAATAGAGTCCCACATCCTGGAGTCTTGAGACTTGATAAACCCTTCCATTCTTGGAAACCAAGTATCAAAGTCTTCAGGAGTGATCAGTGGAGACTTTGTCATAGTTCCAGTTTCTATATCAGCTTTAGTAATAGGTGCCATTTGAGTTGTTAAGTATTTTGTGTGTGTGATCGATCTTAAGATGGTGAGATCTTATATCAAGAGCCTGGAATGCTCTGATACCAAATACATGACCGTTTAAGGGTATGTGCTTACAACACAACAACACAATGAGGAGAGTTTTTTAGAACAATTAACAGATCAAATAGGGAACTGCTAACTTATAAGAAAGATGCTAAGAACACAAGTAAAATGTGAGACAAAACAAGATAGCAAACAACACAAATGTATGGTTTTCAAGAATGATGTATATTGCTTCTCAAATTTTTTTACAAATGTTACAAAGCATAGAAAGAAAGTTACAAGTACTTGAGATACTTTATACTACATCCTACAGCCGGCCATACTTTAAAGGCCAGTTGGATACATAAGACTAGACAACTATAAAATCAAATGTAGAGTCAAAAGGCAGATTGCCTTTTGATTAATGATCATGACATGCCATAGCTCACATCCTAATATATTGCAAAAAGGATAAAAGTATAAAAAGTAGAAAGCTCTGACTCAAGACCCCAATGTACAGTTACTAAAAAAATAAACATTTTCACTAACTCATGTAAGTTGGTGACTGAACAAAGTTGCAGCGGAAAGGTGGTCCAGCTTTATGGTAAAGTACATCATATAAAAGCATGTTCATAAAAGTCTTCAAAAGATATCTGTCTTCACTCTTTGGCTTCAGAAGACTTTGTCTTTGAAGCTTCAGAAGACTTTGTCTTTGAAGCTTCAGAAGACTTCACTTTTGGTTTCGGAAGATGTTGGTCTTAACTTTGGAAGATTTTACACTTAGAATATTTTCTAGTGCATGGTGTAAAACTTCCGAATCATTTCTACTTTTGTACTTCAGTGCATGCATGCAGAGAGACTTTGGATGTTTTGGCTGCATCAGACTTATAGGAATCCTTACATTATAGAATATTTAAACTAATATCCAAGAAATCAATTAAATAATTTAGATTATAAATTCCTTTTCAAAAGAATCTTGACTTGGTCACGGGTTGACTTCGATCGCAACCCTCTAAATTTAAATAGAAACAAAGGATGTTTCTTTTCCTTTCTTTTTGATCCACGTAAACAACATCCAAAAGACAAAACAAAAGAAGTCTTGTTCTTCTTCTTTTTTCACTTTCGAACAACAGCAAGTGAAACAAAAAAACAAAACTTGATTTCCTTTTAATTTGGTAACCAGACAAGGATATATTAATAACCAATTAACAGGCCCCTTTTTTTTGGCTTCTGTTAATTCAAACAGAGGCACTAATGACACAATCAAATCAGCCTCTCAAAAACCTTTGATTTGTAACTGGTCCCCACAACCAAATAGTTCTTTTCGGTATTCGATTCTTTGCAATAAAAAGCAAACAACAAACACAATTTGTCTGTGTCTATACGAAATTAAACAGCCTCCGGGTCTTTCTCTAATTGGCGGCCAAAGAACAATTGCAATCGCCTACCCTCTGGTGTGATATGATGTCTTAACAAAACACAACCTCGATCGATGCCTTTTACGCCATCGAAACTGAAACATTGGTTTCTGAACACCCTCTGTTTCGGTTTGCAAGCAACAACAGACAACAAAATCGAGTCTTTGTTTGTGTTTTCTTCGACACAACCACTCCACCAACACCAATTCGTGCTTGGTGTCTAAGATTGAAAACAAGTAGCAACAATCAACCCAATGTGATCGGCTTATTTAATGCAAACAACAACAATTGATTTTATTTTCTGTTGACAAACAATGAACAATCCAAAATCCCTGATTTTGCGACTGGTCTCTTACGCCCGAACACCCCTGGCTTCGGTTTCTTGCGATGAACAACAAACAACTATAATCCCAGATTATGTTTCTGATTTTCGTTTTCAAACAGCCCCACAACACCCCTCTGTTGTGATTGACTTCCAAATCAGACAACAAAAATCGTTTGTTTGCTTCTGAAATTTCGATCTAGACAATGATCAGAACAACAATCAACGCCTCCAATCGTGATTGGCTTCTTCCGATTAACACAGGAACAACAATCCATGAGTTTTATCGTGATTGACTTCTTCATGATTTCAATTTCTTCTAAACTACAAGAGCTCTTGGCTCTGATACCAATTGTTGCCCAAGATCAACTTATGAACACATAATTGAATCACAAATATTCAAATACACTTGAACTTCAATGTGATAATACAATATGATCCACTTCTTCAATTTTTTACACACACACACACACATATATATATATATATATATATATATAATATATATATATATATATATATATATATATATATATATATATATATATATATATATATATATATATATATGTAGGGATGTATATATATACATATATATATATACATATATATATATACATATATATATATGTATATATATATATACATATATATATACATATATATCTATACATAGATATATATACATGTATATATATATCTATGTATATATATATGTATCTATCTATCTATCTGTCTCTCTCTCTCTCTCTCTATCTCTATATCTATATATATATATATATATACATATTTTAGTGGTTTCTAACTTAGAACATATACACAATTGACCCCTTGACTTTACACAAATACATATATATATATATATATATATATATATATATATATATATATATATATATCTATATATATATATATATATATATATATATATATCTATCTATATATATATATATATCTATATATATATATATATATATATATATATATATACATATTTTGGTAGTTTCTAACTTAGAACATATACACCATTGACCCCTTGACTTTACACAAATACATAATAGACACACAACATACTTTAGGCTATGTACTTATTTGACCCATTAACTTTATACCACATGGATTTGGAAATTATAATTCAACATTTAGTGTGGGTAACTGTTGGATCTAGAAAGGCTGGTGCAACCAAAATCAAATCACTTAAACTATTTTTGGGTGCAGCTAATAAAGGACTTCCGAAGCTAAGTGTGAAACTTCCGAAAGAAATGGAGTTCTTCCGAAGACAAAGTGCAAGATCATCTTCCGGAGGAAAACTCCAACTTCTGAAGACAAAGATTCACTTCCGAAGTTCAAGACTTAGAAGAAAAGATAAGAAGTCAACTTCCGAAGTATGAAGATATAAATAAGTCCTCAAGCCTCGGAAGAAGTAGCCTCTTCCGAAGTATAAGTGGCTTCGGAAGAACTTGTTCTTCCGAAACCAAATAACCTTCGGAAGACACTACTATGAACCAGTGGACATAAGTATGGTCTCTCTGACACTCCGCTGCAGACCTCTAATATACTACATGGCGTTTTCTCAAATGCCATGTAGTTGACCTTACTTCATTCCACTATTCACCTTTATCAGTTAGTACAGTTGCCAACTTTAGTTGATGACAAAAGGTAAGTCATGAACATGTCATGACTACCATATCTTAAATAGTACTTTATCTAAGATACCTTAACTTTAGCATTGTAGTATATGCTTTAGTCGTAGGTTTCCAGCTGGTATCAAAGTATATCTGGCTGTAGGATCTAGTATATATAGTTTCTCATTGTAACTCATGTAATATGCTTGTAAAAGTCTTGTTATACTTTGAGTTGAGAAGTAATATATACAAGTAACTTGAAAAATTATTTCTTTGTATTCTTTGCTACTTAATATATTAATTTCAACTCTTAGAAAAGATTCTACTTCATCTGATCCGAGTGTGTTACAAGTAAGTTTGAGAGAAACTTAAGTGTTTAAGTGAAAAAAACTAAGTGTTTAAGTATTCAGGGACAAAGACAAGAGGAACCACAGAGTCCAGCTCTCACTTTTTTAAGTTCAAGATACCCCATTTAACAAGCTTGAATTTTCTTAAGCCTCCTCCAGTTGTAATTCAAATGGACCAAAGGATGCTCCAAGATCTCAACAGGTTCTTCAATAAGTTTCTGATGGAATCTTTTATTGAACAGCCAAGTCCTGACCTGTCTGTGATTTACTTTAGAGCTCAAGAGCTTCAGAGGTTGAATGCACCTTCTACTACTATTGAGGGAGTTGGTCAACCTAAGGTCCAAGTGGAACCTGAGATTAATTTCGAAGGGGAAACAAGGACTGATAGCCCAGCAACTGAGATAGTTGGGACAGAGAGTGCATTCTCACAGACTTCCAAAGCACAAGTCAAAGCCTCGGAAGAACAACTTCAATCTTCTAACGCTGAGATTGTAGCTGCGGAAGGACTATTCTCTTTATCCGATGATCTATAAGTCACAGATTCAATCCTAGAACTTGCAACTAAAGTCAACAGGGAGGATTTTCTCACTCAACCCCTAGCTCGAACATCATCATTGACTCTAGCTCCCATTACTAGCACTCAACCTGAAACTTCCATCTAAGAACCCCCAAAGTCTAGCACTTCGGAAGATGTCAAAGGAAAGAGGAAGATGACTGAGGAAGAGCTTCAGGAGGAAGCAAGGTTAGAGAAGCTCAAGAGAAAAGGTAGACTCCCAACTGGGAAGTTGCTAGCTGCAAGTAGCAAAGCAGCTGCAGTCAATCAGGAGGCTATCAACAACAGAAGAAGAGTGAAAATCATTGATAGGCTTGTCAAATTAGGAGCTGTTAATGAAGATGTACTCCTACTACCATTAGAGGAGTTAGTAGAGATAGAAAAGGCAATTTTGCTGCAAATTCAGCAAAAGGAAGAAGCAGCAAGGTTGGCCATGAAGGAAGAGAGAGAGAAGGAAAAAAAAGAAGTTGATCAGCAGCTAAGGAGGGAAAGGATAACTTTCCTAACCTCCAGGCGATTCTCTCTAGAAGAACTATCTCCACATGACAATGATACGATCTTATGGCTCTTCAACAAAGATCAAGATCAAATGGAGAAGGAGAGAAAGAAAGATGCTAAGGAGAAGCTGAGGTTGAAGAAGAAGAAGGAAGAAGAAGCAGGACTCGTTGCTGCCAGAAAGATAGGTGATAAAGCCTGGATGAAATACTATCTCCGGGCTCATGCCTTCTCTGGCAGGCAGGTGGGTCCAATGTCTGAGAAGACTCTCCAGCGACATGTCAGTGACATAAAGGTTGACATTCGCTCGGGGAAGAGGAAGGAGATGTATAGAAGGGGATAGGGGATGATCTTCAAACCAACCATTCAACCTCAACCTCAAACCCAACCACAACCTGACCCAATTATTTTTCCATTCCCCATTAAGACTGAACCAACCTCTGAGCCTTACACCCCTGAACCTACACCATCAACCTTACCTACTTCCTTACCTCAACTACCTAAACTACCAATCTTCAAACTCAAAACACTTGTTAGAATCCAAACACCACAACCTACCCAACAACCTCCCAAACCATACTCTCAGCCTTCCAAACATCTCTCCTTAAAGGAGTTCAAGGCAATAAAGACAAAGCTCATCACCTGCACAACCCTGAGCGACATCTCTTGTGAGGAGGAGTCTGTCAAACTAACCTATGTGGATGGCTCCTCATGTTCCCTCACTAGAGATCAATTTCTTAATCTGCCAAAGGAACATTGGACCAAGTCGCAAATCTCTTTGGCCTCAACTCGGATTCTTTGAATGAAGAAGAAAAAAAGCTAAAGAGAGGGTTGGTGACTCTGTTGGATACGAAGAAAGGGGACAAGGTGCCAAGTCAACCCCTTATGCCTAGAAAGAGGATTATCTAGTGGAGATTCGAAGACTCTTCTCACAACTTTGTTCTTGAGAGAGAGAGTGGATAGCTAAACAGGCTAAATGCCTCATCTCTGCTACAATTAAGCAGATTTGATATTACTAAGTTAGCAGAGAAGCCACTCTCCAACCCCTCCAACTCAGAGGTAGCTGCTCATATCAGAAATTACCTGAGCAGCCTTTATCTGGCCGAGCTAACTGCTAGGACCAAGATTGAAGAAGAGTTAAAACTGAGAGAAAAGGAGGAAAGAAAATTATTAGCAACCAAAGGCAAAGTCTTTCTTCAAATAGTTGAGGGTCCTGAACTTGAATCCATAATGTTAGTTCTCTAGAAAGATTAACATGTTGTCTTTATGTGTCTTTTTACTATTTGTAATAGTATAGGGACTAGTTTTGTAATTTGTTAGTTCCATGTGTTTCATTATAAATAGCTTAGACTTGTTGCTGAAAGAGACGAGAGTAGTGACGAACAACAGATTCATAACTGCTTACTTACTTTGTAATTGTCTTTGCTTGATATTAATGAAACTATGAATTTTGTTGATATCTTGCTTGATTTGATTACTTTGTTTGTATTTCTTTGAATTGTGTTCATACATCATCACAGATTGGTACATTTGATCCTATCACATAGTTAGATGGGAGTATGACAATAACTCACGTCAACTAACTCTCTTCAAGGGGGCACAACAGAGGGTACATGTCATACAGAGTGATAGACTGGATCTCCTATCCACTAATGACTTGTACAAACTTCTCAACACCACTTCAGGGAAGAACAAGAAAATAGACAAGCATCTTTTGTCCCTGGTGCTGAAGGTTATGACAAGCAGAAATAAGTAAGGTTTTGCTAGCATCAGCCTAGGGGGAGTTTCTTGGATCTAGAAAGGCTGGTGCAACCAAAACCAAATCACTTAGACTGTTTTTGGGTGTAACTAATAAAGGACTTTCGAAGCTAAGTGTGAAACTTCCGGAGGAAATTGAGTTCTTCTTAAGATGTAGATACATGTGTACCTAGTTTAGGAACTTAATGTAAAATGTATTTCATGTCTTACATATATGTAATTGAATGGGTATGAATGAAATACAATGTGTGGTTGATGCATATAATGTTTAATATTTCATTGTTTATTGTGTGATAACACATATTGAACTAACTATATAGGTTTGTGGTTGTTTACATAGTTCTTAGTCAAGAATGATTTAGAAACATGTTCAAACTAAATTGTGTGTAGTTCTCATGCGAATGGACCATACGCATGAACACTTCATGCTAATGGACCAATCGCACGACTGAACCAGGAGACTGGATTAGTCGCACGGTTGTGACATGAGATTGACTCAGTCGCACGACTGAACATTCAGTCGTGCGGATGGATCAAACGCATGCTTCAGTCGCACGACTGAACCATGCTAATGGTTCAGCCGTACGAATGGAAAACCCTAACCTATAAATACCACTTAATTCGTGGAAAAACGTAACAATTCGAATATCTATGCACATAATCGTACCCTAGCCGTCCAGAGACTCAAGAACACCTGTTCCAAGTTCATAGATCGCAGTTAATCATCTTGCAATCGTTCTTAACGTTTTGATTCATTCTTAGATCGATTATACTTGCGTTCTCACTGATTGGATCGCCAATCAAATAGGATTCCGCACTATTTGGTTTGGTATACACGTAAATCAGTTAGTACTCCGTACCTAAACGGTCCTAACAAGTGGTATCATAGCTTTGGCTCTTGATTTACGTGTGATTCAATCGATTTTGATATAAAAATCGTGTTTTTCAGTCAAAAACTCAATCTTTTGTGTCAAACAGTGTTTTTCAACGTCTCCAGATCAAAAAGTTAACATTTTTTGGTATACGGCAATTAGGGTTCGTGAGAAATTTGTGTTTTAGTGTCCAAGTGTCCAAACCTTCGTTTTTGCAAAAACAGCCTTCAGTCGCACGATTGACTCAATCGCACGACTGAAACCATTCGCACCTCCCATACGCACGATTGAACTCAGTCGCCTTGTTCATTCGTACGACTGACTAGCTTCATTCGCATAGACTCCAACCGCACTCTCCTTACGCACGATTGAATTCATTCGCACAATTGACTTATTCGCATAAGTTTAATCGCACGAGTGGTCCATTCGCACAAGTGAAGCACTTGATCTCAAAAGTTTAAAGTTAACAAGATGGAAGAACAATACTCAGCGTTTACTGCAGATAGAGACACACGGATCCTGAACCTCTTACTTCTGGAGAATGAGACTGGGAATTATAATAAACCACCTAAGCTTATAATGTAAGACGATTACCCACAGTGGAAGCAACGTTTCGAGATCTACCTCAATGGAGTTGATCCCAACCTTTGGGAATCAATTGAAACAGAATATGACACGCCGGTTGGTGCAGATGGGGTAAAATTGACCTTGGGAGGGATGACTGACAGCCAGAAGACGAAGTATAATGCAGAGAAGAAGGTTTATGTCCTGTTAACTCAACCTATTCCAAAGGATATATTCCATCAATTTTCTGAGAATAAACAGGCAAAGAAACTTTGGATAGCCCTGAAAAAACGCTATGACGGAAATGCTTCGTTAAAAGCTCTAAAGGCAAAAGCTTTAAAGAAGGAGTTTGACAACTTCTCTTTACAGGTCGCAGAAAGGAACATATGACCAAAATCCTTCACTTTACAACGCCTCTTCACAACAGCTAGTTCAGGAGCACCCCTTCAGACTGCATTTGTTTCAAGTTCATCTGCTCCTTCACCAACCATAGCTTCAGGGTCTGACACGTCTGGATCATCAAGTACCCATTATATTGCACCTGAGGCTAATGATACCAAGTTAAAGACCGAGAATCTCGAGAATATCACTGTGGAGGTGGCTAAAGAACATATGGATTTATTGGCAGTTGTTGTTCACTCGTATGACGGTTTGGTTGCAGGAAAGATTGGTAAATGCCATCTAGCAGATGAAGATTACCAACAGATAGACGAAAACGAGCTTGAAAGAATGAAAATAATGTGGGCATTGGCAAGTGCTGTGCGGAGAGCTAAAAAATTTGTTAAGAAGACGGGACAAAATTTGATAGCTACTAAAGACACTACTTTTGGTTTCGATAAGTCCAAAGTTACCTGTTTCAACTGTGGAGAGAAGGGGCACTTTAAATGTGAGTGTGTGAAGCCCAAGAAGATAGGCAACGGCAACCCGTTCTCGACTTTTAACCGTCAGGACAAACCAACAGGTTGAGCTACCTCATCTAGTACAGAGACAAAGGCTTTGACTGCTCAAGGTGACGAAGGACAAGATTGGACCTTCAAATTTGTGTCTCCGGGAGAATCTAACATTGCACATGTCGAGGTGTTGGATGACGATACTGAAAGTGAAGCTAATATCACGGTCGAACTAGCAATGTCAGAAACTGAAGATACTGTGAAAGTGGTCAAACCCCTGATTGAAGAAGATACCAAACGACATGTTCAGAATCCCCGACAGCTGAAGAGTCAACCTCTGCACTGATGGCGGATTCAACTGAATCTTCACAGGGTGTCCGCTATAGTGCTTCTACAAATACCTGGATCGTTGATAGTGGGGCATCAAGGCACAAGACTGGGAACATATCACTCCTCTCAAACGTCAAACAGATTAAAGGAGGACATGTTTCTTTTGCTGGAAATAAAGGAGGTTACATCACTACACAGGGAGAAGTGGGAAATCAGATTGTTAAGTTTGACAAGGTCAACTATGTTCAGCAACTACAGAATAACTTACTTTCTGTATCACGGATTTGTGACAAAGGTTTCAAGGTTGTTTTGACAACAAGAAGTGCTACGTGTTGAGGAAGGAGTATATCATTCTAGAGGACCAAATTTTAATGTCAGCTTCAAGGTATAATGACTTATACGTCTTGGATCTATCAAAGATCTCCACAATCGATCATCAAGTCCAATGTTTTTTGTCAAAGGCAACTGAGAAACAATCCATCTCCTGGCATAGGAGAATGGGACACATAAATCCAAGGAAGATGAATCATCTAATTCAGAATTATTTGGTCAATGGAGTTAATGTCAAAAACTTTCAACTTCCAAATTTCTGTGTGGCGTGTAAGAAAGGGAAACAGACCAAGAAGTATCACGAGGCTAAGAACGTCAACTCTATTGAATTGCCTCTCAAACTTCTACATATGGATCTGTTTGGGCCTGTGAGCACCAAGAGTATCGCTGGAGATCTGTATTGTTATGTAGTCACCGATGACTATTCCAGATTCTCTTGGGTAATGTTTCTGAAATCCAAATCAGAAACATTTGATTTGTTCAAACAGCTTGTGACCATATTGGAATCTCTATACAAGTTAAAGGTACGTCAGATTTGCTCAGACAACGGTACAGAATTCAAGAATCAGTGGATGGAGGCATTCTGCAAAGAAAAGGGAATTGTACATCAGTTCACATCTGCCTACACTCCACAGATGAACGGAGTTGCTGAACGGAAGAACAAAAGCTTGATAGAGACTGCCAGGACGATGCTAGCTGACTCAAAACTGCCTATCTAATTCTGGAATGAGGCAGTTGCAAATGCATGTTACACTTTGAATCAAGTCTTGGTGGTTAAAAGACAGGGTAAAACGTGTTACAAGTTGCTCCAACGATGTAAACCTAATCTAGAGTATCTTGAACCGTTTGGCGCACCATGTACACTGCTGAAGAAACATCAGTCAGGAAAGTTCAGTGAAAAGGTTGAAGAAGGTATTTTTCTAGGATACAACATACCGAATAAGAGGGTTTACAACAAAACATCGGGTCAAGTAGAAGTGTGATGCAACGTCAATGTTCAGAGATTCACCACCCCCCTTGCAGGAAAAGGACCCGCCTTCTTTTTCGATTATGATGGATTCTTCAAGTCCTTCAACATTACTCTCACACCTTCTGATGATGAGCTTTCGACAAAGATGATGTATGATGTCTTAAACACACCGCCCGTAGACTCGACAATATCCGGGTCACAAGGTCAGTCTTTTAGTACCTCAGGGGGAGCAGTGGAGGTAAGTGACTCCTATTCTGACGATGAAGAAGTAGAAAACACTCAGGTGGATCAGGATGCATAGGTGCGTTACGTGCAAAAAGAAAAGAAAAATGCTCTCACAAGAAGATAGGTTGTGTGCCTCTCTGCTGTGCGATGGCACTGACCTGTGGATAAGCATAACCTAAATATTCTAGAATTCATTGTTGTTTGCGCTTCTCTGCTGTGCAATGGCACTGACCTGAGGCTTGGCATCTCTTTGAAAGCTCTTAGAATAGTTTTTTCTTGTCAAAACACCCGTAGACCGCACAAAAATCTCCTGAGGAATGTTGATTACCATATAAGTGTGGGATCCACAAATGCTTGTTGAAATAATTAAACCTTAATTCATCACCAATCTGTGTCAAAAATCTGTGTATGGATTTAAGAGGACAAGTATACTGTCAATCATCGTGAGCAGCAACTCTTGAAAGATTAAATCAGTGTGTGTATCTTATAGCTCTAGTATGATTTCTTAAACTTGCTAATGACTCTCGATAAAAACAAGAATCTAGCATCAAAAGGCTTTGGTAATATGTCCCAAATGATTTGATAAACTTGTATGATTCCATAATGAATTGATCCAGTCATGATCAATGTAACTTCATGTTATACTGCCTAGAAAGAAAAATCTCGTAGATACTTATTTTAGGATTTCAACCTCACACAAAAAATACAAAATTATGCTTTAGTTTTGTTTATTTTGAGTTGGTTAAGTTAGTTAATTTCAGTTAATTTAGTAGTTAAAAGTCGGACTACGCATCGAAACTTTATCTGGGATTTAATCACTTAAAAAGGTAACGTCTGAGGTGACCAAACTGGTTTTCACATGTTAAAAGAGTCACATCTAAGGTGACAAAGTGTTTTGTTTTAAAAGGATCACGTCTGAGGTGATCAAAGGTTTTCTAAGTTAAAATGATCATGTCTGAGATGATGAATGCTCGAAATGTTTTATCAATTGTTAAAATGGGCTAAGTGTCAAATGGTCATAAAGTCAAAATCATAAGTATGAGTCATTCGCACGACTGGACCATGAGTATGGACCAGCCGTATGATTGGACCATACGTATGAGCCCAATCGCACGACTAAACCACACGTATGGCCGAGACGTGTAATTGGACCATAAGCATGAGTAAACTCACACGATTGGATCACAAGATTGAACCAACCGCATGAATGGAGGTGACCGAATGAGACAGTCGCATGACTGACACCTAGTCGCACGACTGAAGGTGACCGACTGTGCCAGTCACACGACTGACTTCTAGTCGCACGAATCAAGTATGCGACCTGGCTCAGTCGCACGACTGAAGGAAACCCTAGTATAAAAGGAGGGGGAGTCGGTCGCAGTCATTCATCACTCCCAAATCGCCCCCAAATCGCACGACTACACCGTTACGCTGCCCGATTTCCAATTGATCATTCTAGACCACTGATTATTGTGTACTGATGATTTCTAGTGATTATATAGGTAAAGCGAGGTGCAATCCACTCAACTGTCCATCGATTTGTGCCCTAAATGATTGAATTTAAGCCCTAAACAGAACCGAGACTTAGTTTGCCTAAGAAACTAGTAAAACTAAGCACATTGTGAAATTAAAGGTTATTAGGTGTTCTATCGGTCATTTGCGAGACTAATGAGCCAAACCACGACGTCTAACATTAAATTTTGCTAAAAATTTGAATGTGAATTGAACAATCAGTCTGGCATGCGAATGGATACCCTGATGAACTTCAGTCGCACGACTGAGCTGGGCGAATGGCTAAACCGCACGACTGAACCATGCGTAAGAGTACAGTCGCATGACTGGTGTAAACGCATGAGATAGCATACGACTAAGCCCAGTCGCATGCTCAGTCGTACGTATGAGCTCATTCGCACGACTAGATCTCGGTCGCACAGCTCATTCGCACGACTAGATCTCAGTCGCACTGTTTCATTCGCACGACAGAACAAAAGATTTCAAGTTCAATGAATCAAAATGTTACTCATTAACCCACACTAACGTTTATTTACATTGTGTAACAGATGGCGAGTCGGTGGACGATGAGCACAAAGCACAACATATGTGCTCATCTTGATTTGACATCCCCAAACGCGCCCGAGTTCGTGGGCATCATTTCATTTCTGAGGAGATCGAGGATCTTCAGAGCGATCTCTACTCCATGCACACCATACCGCTCAGTTTAGCAGGCCTTCTGGGAAGGCGCGGTTGTCGACAGGACCTCAGAGCCCCACCGTATCAAGAGCTCTATCTTTGGTCAGGCTATAGAGATCACTGAGGACGATCTCAGGACAATATTAGAGTTTGGGGACGATGCTGACTGCCCTACCCGACTACACCCACTGACAGTACGAGGATGCTTTCTACGGGCTAAGTACTCGGGGGATATCAACGCAGGTGTGCTCAACAAGAGCAACTTGTGCCCCCACTTCAAATACTTAGCCCATGTGCTGCTGAGATGTATAGCCTCGAGGCAGGGAGGTTTTGATGAGCTCTCTGATCAGATTCCGAATGCCTATGTGGCTCTGATTCTGAATCATCCTTTCAGCTTTTTAAGGATGATCTTCACCTATTTGGTGGAGAACATAGAGGCCAAGGGGAAGGAGGGATTTTGCATGCACCCTCGCTTCATGCAGATGATTATTGATCAAAAGCTCCCACAGCTACCAAAGGATAAAGAGGATGTCGTGGTGCTCGAGGTGATGGACGATACCACCTTGGGCAGGATGAAGGTTTACAGGGGGAAGCAGGTTAAACCCCCTGTGAGGCGGCTGTTTGGGCATCTGGCCTATGAAGACTATGTGGCGCCGTCACGAAGGAAGTGGCACCACGATGACAGCGACTCCGACACAGAGCTGATTGTGCTCCTTGCTGATTCTTCTGATGATGATGACAGTGGCGATGGTGGAGACTCTGGCCCCACTCCATCTAGGGCCACCACTACAGATGTTACACCTCCACCACCCACTCATGGAGAAGCTGCTACAGCTGGTTTCCATCCGGATTTCTGTCCTCCTGATGAGGAGGAGGAGAGTGATGAGGAGCCGTTGACTCGAACGGTGGGCAGCAGGGTGGTTGCCACCGAGAGGGGGATTAGGGCGGTAGGTGGACGCCAAGGTGAGTCTGGGGAGGCTACTACTGATCCATCTTATACCCCAGACCCGCCCAGTAGCCAAGGGGGAGCCTCTGCATCCAAGGGCTCGAGGAGAAAGAGAATGGCCCAACCATACGGCAAGAAGGGGAAGAGGCCAAGGTTCACATTGACCACCACCACCTCCACAGCTACCACCACTATTACCATACCATCCATCACTCCTACCACCTTACCCACCATCACTATCACTGCCACTCCACCACCCATCTACACTACTTCCACCACCACTACAGCCTACCCATCACCACCCACTCATATACCACCACCCATATTCACCACTGCCACCACAACCACCACCAGCCACCAAGCTGGGACCATCATCCCACCCATCATTCACTACCAGATCATCTCTGCCCCCCATTAGGGTAGAGGAACAGCTGTCAGCACTCAACAGAATGGTGCTGAAGCTGTTGGCAGCTGATGAGGAAAGAGCTGCACAAATCCGATAGCATGTGGAGCAAAACACCGCCCAAGCACAACAGATCTCACAGCAGGCCCAACTAATAGAGTACCAGGCTCAGTAGATGGCTGCTCAGGGTCAAAAGATTGCCCAACTCCAAGAGCATAAAGTTTTATCAGCAAAGAAGATAGAGGAGTTGGAGGATGCCAAAAAAACATCATGCTCAAGCTCAAGGGATCAAAGGATGAGCCACTCAAGATAAGAGAAGGAGATGATGATGATGATGATGATGATGATAATGATGATGATGATGATGATGATGATGATGATGATGATGATGATGATGATGATGATGATGATGATGATGATGATGATGATGATGATGATGATGATGATGAAGATGATGGTAGTGATGAGGATGAGGATGACGAGGATGATGAAGAGGATGAGACAGAAGGAGGAGGTGATGAGGGTGCAGGAGATGGAGGAGACGATGAGGAAGGAGGTGATGCTTCTGCATCGGGTGACACTCAAGCTAGAGAGAGGCGTACCAAGAAAACTCAAGATCAGGGTGACTCGGCCTCAGCCCCGCATGCAGAAGAGCACATGATTCAGGATAAAAGTAATGCTTAGTTGTTTATGTAATTTTATATCGTGTGTAATTGAATCATGTATTAAACTTTTGTACTTAATGTTTATATACATTTAATGTTTAACTGTCTTGATTATTGACTAATGATGGATATGTTACATGTTTAAATCAAGCAGATCAAGCATATCAGCAAGATGAATACGATGTTGCTCCCTTCAGCAAATCAAGTCTCAACTCACAATGATTCTTGATTTGCAAGGGATAGTCAGAAGGTCTGTAAGCTATACTCCTGAAGAAGGATAAATCATTCATGACCTTACTGATGACCAGCTTGCTGAGATGTTCCGGCTCAAGCCGGACGAGATTGTCAACGACGCTCCTATTGTTGACGTGGCTAGTGACGACGAGCTTAATGATGTGGATGAAATAGAGATTGAAGATGTCACAGCCCAGCATTATCCTGAGTATGCTGACAAAGAGGGAAATGTAGTCCCCAATCTGGGTGACACTCTTGTTAGTGATACGTTTGCAACACTGGATCAGATGGAGCAAGAGTCTGAGAAGAATAAGGATCAGGCCCAAGCCTCGGACGCCGATGTCAACATCAAAAAGGCTGAATTGGGGGCATGTTTTGCAGAGATCAGAGCCCAACGCACTGCTCCAAAGCCGAGTGCCTACACCAAGCTCTACAAAGTGAAGAAGCATCTGAAAGTGTCAGGAAAGATCATAGCATGGGCATATTTTGATGATCTAAATGTATATGCTATCAAGAGGGAGAAGGGAATCGAGTACTTCAGATTCCCACACGATCTGAAGACTTTACCCGGTTTTGAGCTTAACCAGCTGGCCAAACTGAACCTGTTGTATGCTGACCCAAGAAAAATTTTAGGCTGGTTTGAAGCTGCGTTGAAGAGAGAGTACCACACCAGGTGGGTTAACATCAGACCCCAACAACCTACAAGGTACATCAGAAGGTCTGAAGTTGATGCCATTACTGGAAAGCCAAAGATAGTGCTGAAGTGGAGTCCTCCGCGCATGATGTCAAGATTCCCTCTAAGGGAGATGCCTCAGGCCTTCACTCTATACTTTAAATGGTGGTACTATGATTGGAGAACAGGTGAGGCGGTTATAGTTTTGAACAGAGATGGAAATATGGAAACTATTAGGGTATTTGACCCAATGTGGCTAACCAACTTGTCGGCTAACGATGTTTACACGTAATACAAGTGGCCACTATTCTATGACGCGCAAGATATAGTATAAGCCCTCCAGTTCCAAAATGTTATAAGGCTCTGTTTCGCATTTGAGATACATGCTGGAGCTACAAGAGAGGAGAAGTACAAGAAGTTTGAAGAGCTGATGAAGAATGTTAGACAATAGAGTAAACTAGGTCCAAAGGGGAGTTTGTAGATACATGTGTACCTAGTTTAGGAACTTAATGTAAAATGTCTTTCATGTCTTACATATATGTAATTGAATGGGTATGAATGAAATACAATGTGTGGTTGATGCATATAATGTTTAATATTTCATTGTTTATTGTGTGATAACACATATTGAACTAACTATATAGGTTTGTGGTTGTTTACATAGTTCTTAGTCAAGAATGATTGAGAAACATGTTCAAACTAAATTGTGTGAAGGTCTCATAGGAATGGACCATGCGAATGGACCATACGCATGAACACTTCATGCGAATGGACCAATCGCACGACTGAACCAGGAGACTGGATTAGTTGCACGATTGTGACATGAGATAGACTCAGTCGCATGACTGAACATTCAGTCATGCGGATGGATCAACCGCATGCTTCAGTCGCACGACTGAACCATGCTAATGGTTCAGTCGTACGAATGGAAAACCCTAACCTATAAATACCACTTAATTCGTGGAAAAACGTAACAATTCGAATATCTACGCACATAATCGTACCCTAGCCGTCCAGAGACTCAAGAACACCTGTTCCAAGTTCATAGATCGCAGTTAATCATCTTGCAATCGTTCTTAACGTTTTGATTCATTCTTAGATCGATTATACTTGCATTCTCACTGATTGGATTGCCAATCAAATAGGATTCCGCACTATTTGGTTTGGTATACACGTAAGTTAGTTAGTACTCCGTACCTAAACGGTCCTAACAGAAGACAAAGTGCAAGATTATCTTCCGAAGGAAAAGTCAAACTTCCGAAGACAAAGTATTCACTTCTGAAGTTCAAGACTTAAAAGAAAAGATAAGAAGTCAACTTCCGAAGTATGAAGATATGAAGAAGTCCTCAAGCCTCGGAAGAAGTAGCATCTCGAAGTATAAGTGGCTTCGGAAGAACTTGTTCTTCCGAAGCCAACTAACCTTGGAAGACACTACTATGAACCAGTGGACATAAGTATGGTCTCTCTGACACTCCGCTACAGACCTTTGATATACTGCATGGCGTTTTCTCAAAAGCCATGTAGTTTGACCATACTTTATTCCATTGTTCACCTTTATCAGTTACTATAGTTGCCAACTTTAGTTGGTGTCAAAAGCTAAGTCATGGACATGTCATGACTACCATATCTTAGATAATACTTTATCTAAGATACCTTAACTTTAGCATTGTAGTATATGCTTTAGTCGTAGGTTTCCAGCTGGTATCAAAGTATATCCGGATGTAGGATCTAGTATATATAGTTTCTCATTGTAACTCATGTAATATGCTAGTAAGAGTCTTGTTATACTTTGAGTTGAGAAGTAATATATACAAGTACCTTGAAAAATTATTTCTTTGTGTTCTTTTCTACTTAATATATTATTATCAACTCTTAGAAGAGATTCTACTTCATCTGATCCGAGTGTGTTACAAGTGAGTTTGAGAGAAAACTAAGTGTTTAAGTGACAAAAACCGATCCTGCAATTGGTATCTTGATCACAAGGTTTAAATAATTAGAAGTGATCAAGGGACTGAGTTTAAGAACCAAGTTCTTGACTCATTCTGTAACTCAAAAGGGATTGCCAGACAATATAGTGCACCTAGAACTCCTCAACAAAATGGTATTTCTAAGAGGAGGAACAGGACACTTATTGAGGCTGCTCAGACCATGTTAGTTGATTCAAAGTTGTCTTAAACTTTCTGGGCAGAGGCAGTCAGCACTGCATGCTATGTGCAGAACAGAGTTCTTGTAGTTAAGCCACATGGAAAAACCCCTTATGAGCTATGGAACAAGAGGCCACCATTCATTGGCTTTCTAAGGTCCTTTGGCCGTAGGTGTACCATACTTAACACAAAAGACAATTTGGCAAAATTTGCAGAAAAGTCAGATGATGCTATCTTTGTTGGATATTCCTCTAACTCTAAATCTTATAGAGTTTATAACATCAAAAATCAACAATTTAAGGAATCTTTCAACATTGTAGTCAATGAGCACACTCCTTGTGTTAGGGGGAATGGCCCCGATCATATCTTTTATTTAGAATTATTTCCAAACTATTCTAAACCTTCTTGTGAGAATGTTTCAGCTGGAACAGGTGCTCAAAGTGACTCTGATGAAGATCAACTGTTTGAGCTTCCCAGGCCTATTCCAAGTTCTCCAAGAGCTACAACAAACCAAGCTCCCACTATTGGCAGATCTGATAGTATGACTATCTCAAGGGATAGTGGAGCTCCAACCAGTGATTCACCTGTTGACCCTCAAACCTCATCAGGTGACACTGCATAACACTAAACTAATGGAAGTAGCATCTTGAAGGAACATGTAACTGTTAATGCTCGCTGAGACTCTGGTCGAATCCAATCTTCTTTCTATATGAAAGGGAAATCCGGATGAGTAAAAAGGGCACAGCCAACAAATGATGATGATGTTTCTCATTCATTCAATCAGTCCTCATTGAATGAGTTTGAAACAGTAGCTGGACCAAGTGTTCAAGCTCTTGAGCAAAATATGTCCAATCTGGATCTATCATTGCAATTGGAGGTAATTCCTAGACATAGGATTCACAACACTCATCCAGCTGAAAGCATCATAGGGGATGTCTCTGAAGGTGTGAGAACAAGAGGACAAACTCACAATGGAAATGTCTGCTTGTACTCATGCTTTTTATCCCAGATGGAACCCAAGAAGGTAGAAGATGCCTTGAAAGATAGTAGCTGGGTTGAATCAATGCAAACAAGAGACAAAAGGTTTAGTACCTATGTCCGCTACCATCTGGTCAAGTACCTATAGGCACAAAATGGGTTTTCAGAAACAAGAGAGATGATAGAGGATTGATCATCAAGAACAAGGCAAGACTGGTGGTTCAAGAATACACTCAAGAGGAGAGAATCGATTATACTGATGTCTTTGCACCTGTTGCGAGACTTGAGGCAGTTAGGATCTTCCTTGCTTATGCTGCATCAAGAATTTTACTGTCTACCAGCTTGATGTCAAGTGTGCCTTTCTATATGGGGATATAGATAGGTAAGTCTATGTATGCCAGCCTCCAGGATTTGAAGACCCGTAGCACCTCAACTATGTGTGCAAATTGGATAAAGCTCCATATGGGCTGCACCAAACACCTAGGCTGTTGTATGAGACATTGTCTCAGTTTCTCCTAAGAATGGTTGCACTAGAGGTACCATTGACAAGACTCTTTTCATAAGGAAGTCTAGAAAAGACATCTTGCTCGTTCAAGTCTATGTTGATGACATCATATTTGGTTCCTCAAACGACCAAATGTGTAAAGACTTTGAGAGCATTATGAAGAAGAAGTTTCAAATGAGTTACATGGGAAAAATGAACTTTTTCCTTGGAATTTAGGTGAAGCAAATGAAGGAAGGGTTTTTCATCAGTCAATCTAAGTATGTCAATGACATCTTAGAAAGATTTGATATGAAAGATTATAAGCCAGCCCATAAACCATAATCTCTGTCCTGACTCTGAGGGGGAGGATACTGATCAACATCAGTATAGGGCAATTATTGGTTCTCTGATGTATCTCACAGCAAGTAGAATTGATATAATGTTTGCAACTTGCATTTGTGCAAGATATCAGGCGGCTCCAAAGGTGTCTCACCTAGTTGCTGCCAAGAGAATCCTCAGATACCTCAAAGGAGCACCTAAACTAGGTCTCTGGTATCCAAAGAACAACAATTTCAATCTCTATGACTACTCTAACAGTGACTATGATGGCTGTAATATCAACAAGAAATCAACATCAGGTGGATGTCAATTTTTTGGTGGAAGGATAATCTCATGGCAATTCAAGAAGCAATCATGTGTTTCAACATCTACTGTTGAAGCTGAATACATTGCTGCTGCTAGTTGTTGTGCCCAACTGTTGTGGATTCAGAACCAGATGATTGATTACGGATTCAACTTCATGAGCACTCCTATCCACATTGACAACAATAGTGCTATCTTCATTACTGAAAATCCGGTGAAGCACTCCAAGACAAAGCACATTGATATCAGGTATTATTTCATTAGAGATATTCATGAGAAATTAAACTAATCAAAGTTGACTCAAATGAACAATATGTTGACTTGTTCACCAAAGCTTTTGATGAACAAAGATTCAAGTATCTCATTACAGCTATTGGGATGATAAACATTGATTAGTCTATCTCATTTGAAAACCTTTTTCATGTGTAAAGTCTAGTGTCAAAACAATCTAAGCCCTATTACAAAAGGTCCTTCTCTGAAATTTCACTAAGTGTAAATTCTTCCAAAGAGGAATTAACCCTCGGAAGATGTTTTACATATCTTCAGAAGCAAAATTCCTCCCAGGATAATTTTCTTCTCGGAAGAGTTTTTGGTCTTGGAAGACGCGATTGATTAGATATCAGATCTACTTCCGAAGCTCATAAAACTCTCCATTCGGAAAGCAATTTTTACTCTCGGAAATAATAACTTTACCTTCGGAAGTAAAATTGCCTTTGGAAGAAGATTACCTTCGGAAATGCTTTATACTCAGAAGAAAGACTTTACTGTGTAACGGAAATCTTTTGGGCCCCACTCTGTAAAAAGTAAAGATTTTGTTAATGATGTCAGATTTTTTAAATGGACTAAACCTTACCGCCCCTGTCACATCCTACACCAAAACATCCTGTCACCTTATCCAAAACCCCAAAACCGCCATTTCACCCGTTTAAATAACCCCGACTAATCACTTTCATCTTTTTACCAAATTTACTGCCCTAAAAGCTTCTTTCGTCCCCAATTCACCCAATTCCAAACTCATCTTCCTGCAACTTTCTCAATGGCACTTAACCCTCAGCACAACCAAGTCGCACTCCTTGATTCTTCAAGGGATGCTGACTTCTCTGATATCATTTCCTTTCTTACCCAATCATCTTATTACACCTCTCTGACTGTTAACCCTACCGTTTACTCAAATCACATGGCTGAATTTTGGGCCAATGGTCAGATTGAAACCCTAAATGGGGTTCGGGTAATAAGGTCGAGCATTTGTGGCCAGGAGTTGGTCATTTCCAAACAACTCATCAGGGAGCATTTGGAGCTTCACGATGAGGGCGCTCCTACAGAGTTTCCCAAGACAGACTTGGATAACACCTATATCCAAATGGGATATGGTGGAGATGTAAGCAGGTCTACAGTCTACAAGTTTAACTTCTCTTAGAACTGGAAGTTTGTTGGGTATTCTACCTTTGAATAAATTGAAGATTTTCAATATTATTGAAGTTGAAGACTTGAAGAACAAAAGCAACAAAAATATTAGTCTAGGGTTTATTTTGTAATTATTGTAATTGCTAGACTAGTATAAATATTAACATATATCATCATTGTAAAGGGTGAATAATTCTCCACCAAGTGTGGGAATTAGTTCCATCAACAACATCATGTTCATCATCATTATTATTATTTTAGCATCGAATCATTCAAGTTTTATTATCATCAATATGAATCCTAAGATCCAAGCTCATCGTTCACATTCATATCGGGAACACACAATTGGTAACAGAGCCGGAGTTGATGGATTCATATTGATTTCGATGAGATTTCATGGTTAGATTGCTAAAATTATTGAAGATCAGAAGAAAACTTGGAGAAAAAGTTAGTGTGTTCTTCATGAGAAATCCAATGATTTGGATTCATCAATATAATGCTACAATAGCAATTTCATCAACAATCAATTCAACAATACAAGATCCGATGTGGATCTTGCAAGAAAGCGAATGAGAGGAGGCTGCCAACTATGGTTGCGATCAATTGGAAGGGGCTGTCGATTAGGGTTGCTTGCGAATGAGAATGTGGCTGCCAAATGTGGCTGCCGATTAGGGCTGCTTGCGAATTAGGGCTGCCTAATTAGGGTTTGCGAAAGAAAGGGAAGGGGCTGCCGTAGGTGGACTTTCTCGGCCAAAGTAGGGTTGGCAAACTAGGGTTGTGGATGAGTTCATTGAATATGGGCTCATGAACACAATTGGGTTTGTTACTTGGGCTCCATCATTAAACAAAAACAACAGTTGGACTTGGGCACAAGTGTTGAAGATTGGGCTTATGATCAACAAAACAAAATCGAGGTTCGTATTCGGGCTCTCATCAACAAAACATCGGAAATCTACAATTTAGGGGGAGTATTGTTGGGTATTCTACCTTTGAATAAATTGAAGATTTCCAATATTATTAAAGTTGAAGACTTGAAGAACAAAAGCAACAAAAATATTAGTCTAGGGTTTATTTTGTAATTATTATAATTGCTAGACTAGTATAAATATTAACATATATCATCATTGTAAAGGGTGAATGGTTCACCACCAAATGTGGGTGAATTAGTTCCATCACCAACAACATCATATCATCATTCTTCATGGATGATGATTTCAACATCAAATCAATAAACAACAAGCATTAAACACTTTTGTGTTCATTATTATTATTGTATTTTAGCATCCAATCATCAATTTTTGTTTTTATCAATTTTAATCCTAAGATCCAAGCTCAACGATCCCGTTCATATCGGGAACACACAATATGCTTGTAAGAGTCTTGTTATACTTTGAGTTGAGAAGTAATATATACAAGTACCTTGAAAAATTATTTCTTTGTGTTCTTTGCTACTTAATATATTATTGTTAACTCTTAGAAGATATTCTACTTCATCTGATCCGAGTGTTTTACAAGTGAGAGAAAACTAAGTGTTTAAGTGACAAAAACCGATCCTGCAGTAACTATTGCGCACACGAGCAAAATACCTCATATCTGTTCATAGATACAGTTTTAGCTTATGGGTCGATGGTTCTTCATTTGTAATTCGTAATTTAGATCTGTGACGATTCTTATTATCAGTTGAAGCAACAGTTCTGAAAGCCTATTCTTATTTTGTTCTTTTAGTCATGTGTGATCTTGTGATGAAACAATAAGCCTAAAATTGATTAACAACTATTGGTTGCAGCTACCTAACAAATCAATTAGAGAAACAGCGTATTACTGAATTAGTATATCACCTATTCCATAACAATAACCGCTACGACTAACTGTTCATTATGGTGAATTATTAACTGGTTGTTACATGGCCGATGAGAGAACTAAACAGGTTTGCGAAGCTGGTAAGGGAGGAGGAATCAACTTTATTCTGTAGTACGTGAGTGACGACAATAGTAGAATGATTGTTCATTTGTAAATCGTTGTCAACATCGAAGCAAGGCATTTACCATTAACCGAAGCAATAGGTTTGTCGTTAGTCATCAGCAACGGTAGATTGCCATCCACACGTGGGGAAGATCCAAATTGAATTACATAAGTCAAAGCACATGTTTGTTGAAAATGCATACTACATCAACTTCGAGAGCGTAGAGGTACAAGTATATATTGAAGCTGCATACTACTGTGTTAGTTGTGCTGCTTCTTTGCTTCAAAGGTTTCTCGTCTATTGTAGGCTTGAAGGAGTGAATTATCAGATGGAAATGTGATTGGAGACAAGGTTTGGTTTTTTAATTTAAGTTTTAGGTTGCTTCAGTATATTACATCAACTGAACTTATTTTAAAATTTAGTGGTATCTAGGATAATTATGTTACATGATTCAATAGTTTTAGCCTGAATATGTAGCTTTTAAAAAGTTAGAACAAAATTCAAAATATAATCATAGCAAATGACCAACATTTGATATAACAGTTGCTACAAACGGTTAACACGTAAGAATCTATAACCTTTTCAAAAGAAGCAACAAAAGTAAAAAAGAAATCTTGATCGGGGCTTACAACGAAAAACTACCAACAGCAATAAACATAGCAATTATGATGATAAAAAAAATAATACATATGTGAATATAGATGCATATATGTATATATATTAGGTATATAAGTGTGTATGAAGCAATTTTGATTTGCCGTTTCATACGAAGTTGCTTCTTCGACACTTCACTTCAAATCACCTCCTTTTGACAGATAGGACATTTCTGAGTTAAAATTTCCAACATGAATGAGCAAGCTTATCACAAGTTTTCCATGAGTGTGTTTTGAATAGATTATTTACCTTATTCAGCTTCAACCAATGACTTATGCATTTTGAATGATACCGATGCAAACAAGGCAAAGTTATCAACTTCTCACCGCCGCTGAAGTTCATTTGACATATCACACACCTAAACAGTTTATACATAACTAAAGATTCTTGCTTTTAGATGAATTAACTTAGAAAGAAATTTAGATAGATTTTCGTACTTCTCCTTTCTCTTAAACTTTGAGAACAATCCACACCGGTACTTTGAAGTTGGGAACTGTGAAATGCGCGAGGCTGGTATTCCTCTCGTCTCAACGTCATCCGATTCAGATGATTCTTGATGTTCCTGCAAAAGCGTACAAAATAGTATTAAGTTAAAAATGCCTTGCAAAAAGATCCATCACATAAAAATCTATTATGACTAAAGCAAATGGAAAAAGAACTCAATGGAACGATGTAGTTCGTAATCCATCTTCTTAGATCATATCGTTATTCAGTTAGGTCATGACCTAACATGTACCTCGCTTTGTGGGCTATCAGGATCAACGTAGTCTTGCGTTGGGTTCGAGCTTGAAGCATGTTCCTGGCAATTGAATATAGCATTCAATGAAA
This sequence comes from Flaveria ramosissima, assembly GCA_025215565.1. NCBI lineage: Eukaryota > Viridiplantae > Streptophyta > Magnoliopsida > Asterales > Asteraceae > Flaveria > Flaveria ramosissima. Next base: position 23,556,279 of record CM046043.1, on the reverse strand, counting down.
AGTATCGCAGTGGATTAGATAATTATTAACCTTAAATGAAAATATAATACCGTTGAATTAGTTGATATAGGATCTCCATTACTACCTGCAGTAGATGAAAGTGATGTTAACATGCACAAACCACATGTTCCTAAATCCCATCATTTTCATCAGGGCATGCATTGTCATAACAAAGTTTTTATGTTTTTAAACATAAAAATACTACAACTAATAACACCATATGCATATCAGACATCATGGGTTAAAGAGTAAAAAGAAAATAGGTTAAAGTTTTGACCAACCACTTGCATTGCCAGTGTGTTCATATGTGAAAAGATCATCAAATCCAAACCCTAATTCTTGCAAGGACCTAGCCAAAGCTTCATCTATGGCTTCCTGTGCCATTGCATAATTATGCCTTGAATGTTCAGGTTCATACGCTAAAGGATAACCCTGATTTCCGATGTCGTCTCCAAGGGTCGCCATATTGTTGCTATGGGAACCTTCTCGAAATGATTGATAAATGCTTGCCTACGACAAAACGACCAAAACATGTGTGGAATAAACATGTTGCAATATCAAGGTGTTGAGGCACAAGGGATAGATAACAATTAGGATCAATCTAATCTATTTCGATGAACAATTAAAGCAGTATGCACATGAAGTGCAGGGACTTGTGATGGAACCGGAAGAACAAGAAACACACACAAACACACACTATACTTATATATTGTTCTCACGTACAAATGAGACTACAACAGGGTATTTATACACATCGATATAGACAGTTATTTAACTTTCTTTGACAGTTAATTGGTGGGAGTTAACCGTTGGAATGCCCATAATCAACAATTAGAGTGTCAAATTAGAATGTCAAAATAAAAGTAAAAAAGATGTAATTAACGGTAATTGTAGGGATGTGTTGGTTAGTTATGTGAGTTTGTAACCGCCACTTGTAGGGGTATAATTGTATAAATACCCAACCATATCGACATTTCAGTATAGAAATTTAGAGAATAACAGTGTGTTTGTGTGTGTATTTGTTCCTTGTTTCCACCGAGTCCCTACACATGAATGTGCATATCAATTGTTCATCCATAATCGATCCTCGGTCCAGGGCCTCAACACTAACGACCTATTTGACCCACAATTCTGACTTTGATATTTACATTTAATGGGGACTTTCTATTTTGACTTGATTAAGGATTGATCTTGATTAAAGTCTTCCAACAAAGGTCTAGTCTTTTAAGTTTATCATGTTATTGATTAAATATTACCTGTTGCAAGAGAATCTCTTCATAAGAGAGACCATCATCATTTAGAAAAGAAGTTAACAAATTCGCAGGAATTTCATCCGAATTCATGTGGTGTTCATCAAGGCCCACACTTCTACTCATTATTCCTGGTCAAAAGAAGATGGTTTATTATTTATATAAGAATAAATGTAGAAAGTGAAATGACATAAATAATTACCAGCAACAATGTATGAACTCTGTTCATACGCTTCTGATTGTGATAGGTGAATTAGAATTGTTTATAACTGGACAACAAATAACAAATTTTAATGACTCATAAAACAAAATCAGATTCATGTTTAAAAATAAATTTTGAAGAATTCATTCTAATTGATTTTTATAACCTAAATTTAATTATTCATATATTTCTCTGGCCACTTTAATTACGATAATAATCAAGAAGATAAGATTCACATACAAACGCATGCTTTTTTGTCCTAAATGTAAGCTTTTCAATTGTTGTTAATCACATTAATCTTTCTAAAAATGAGGGCTAGTTGTCATTTTTTGCATCAAAATTGTGCTAAAGATCAGGAAGGCAACAGTCATACAATCATCATAGACATAATTTGGTTTTCAAGAATTTCATAACGAATTGGTAAACCCAAAATAGGCGCGTACAGTACGGATTTGGGAATCCTATTATTGATTCTAGTGAAATTCAAGAAACACATTAATTATACATTTGATTATTATGGGTGAAAAGGCACAGAATAAGAATCCAAGAACAACGACCAACTTTGCACAAAATAAATATGTTTTTTTTTCTGAAAAGTTGGATTACACAACACACCAAAACATTTTAATTAATATCAAAAGACCACAATTTACAAAGACATACTTATAATAAGCATATGGTACTCCTAATCAAACTCAACAACTATTAAATAATTAAATAAATATATAAACTCACTTATAGTCCAATACAAACTCCACTACATAATTATCAAACTAATAATAATTATCTCATCTTATTATCAAAATTAATTTTTTCATTCTCCTTAATTTTGAATTTGTCACCTAGATCTTAGATTTTTTGTCAAGACCCGTCTTTGATCCACAGTAATACTTGACCCGTAACTCTTCCACATTAATCCTTAGATTGTTTATATCACATTCTTTCTTTTGATCCACTTGTTGTTCACATTCTTCAATGACTCACTCAAACTTGTCAATCCCATCTCACTCATCATCATCACGATAATCATTATCAAGATTTTTATCTTCCTTCAAGTCACACAACCGAAATCGCTCAGGGTGTGTTGTCATACACCCTGAATCACTCAAGTTTGAACACATCACAACATTCCTCCACACAAGTATCACACCTTTAACCCAAATCGGAGTCACCCAGATTTATATATAATCATACCAGTCACAGGTTGATGATGTCTACAGGAAACTCTATCTCTCATGGTTTTTCTTCTAGATCTTCTTTCTTGCTACTCTATGTGACAACCGTCACCAAACCAGGTGCATTGACTATGACTTTGATTTTAGATTTTGACTTTAATCAAAATGTGGACTTTGATTTGGAAGTTCACTTAATGTTAACTTGGACTATGTTTAGTACATTAGATGCATGTAGACACGTGATGTACTAGAATTGTATGTTATGAGTCTAGAAGAAACTAATGGTGAGAGTAGGTATTCACCAGATTGGACTTAGCATGATGGTTTTGTGCTTAAAATAAGACTAAGGAATTAATATGCATATAACTTAAAACCATAAAAATCCAATTAATTTGGTTAAAAATAAAGTTAGCATAATTAATATGTCATATAATAGCTTGTTGGGATCATAAAACACACATAATTAAAACACACATAATTAAAAGACGTGAAAATTGGACGGAATGCGATTCTACACAAGAAGGATTTAGAAAGGACGGTCAAAGGCCCCTTTGCTTCTTTTTGGCTGAGAGCCCTCCAGGGAGAGGTTTCTCCCTGTTTTTGTTCTCATTTGCAAGTTTTTCTTCTCAAGTTTTCTCTCAAGAGGTAACCTTAGCCTCCATCAATCATTTTTCATTGTTTAATCATTATCATTATTGATTCATCATCATCTTCATTTTTCTTGATCAATTTCCATTGATCAAGTCATCATTTGTTTAATCTTTGGTCTTCTACGTGTTACGGGAAGCAAATCATTTGTTTTGATGATATTTGTTCATGTTATTGATGTCATCAATAGTCACTAAAGTCAGCACCTAATGTTCATCTACTCATGTTATTATGTTTGAATCATGAAAGAATCGTGCGGTTGCGAACATGTTCATTAAGTGCTGGTAAAACCCTAATTTTGTATTTGTTCTTGTGAGTTATTGTCTTGATTTGTAATCCGATGTAATCTAGTCCTTAATGAAAACTAAGACCAAAACGTTTTTTAAAACATTAAACAATGTTAACGGATAGATGGATGTGATTTACCACGAAAAGATGGAATTTGGATGGTAATCGACAAAGAAGGCGAACCGGAATGATAAGACATTATTAAATGAATTGAAACTGAAATTAATGATAAACTTATTGTCTAATTCAGTCATTAAGTCAAATGTATCACTAAATAATCATTGGTTAGTGTTTCAGGTCAAACATGGTCAAAAATGTTAGGACCGTGTACGTACGGAGTACTAACTGATAATGCGTGTATACCTAATCAAATAGTGCGGAATCCTATTTGATTGGCGATCCAATCAGTGAGAAAGCAGTTTCGATCAATCTAGATATTAAAGAAACGTTATGAACAATTAGAACACAATCAACTGCGAACTATGAAGTTGGAACAGGTTCTCTAGGGTCTCTGGACGGCTAGGGTACGTATGTGAGTCGAATTTCTTCAAGTGTTTTGTTTTTCCACTAATTAAGTGGTATTTATAGGTTAGGGTTTGTCAGTCGCACGACTGAAGCATTAGTATGGTTCAGTCGTGCGACTGAATCATAGGATTAGTTCATACGCACGACTGAAGGTTCAGTCGTGCGACTGAGCCAATCTTATGTCTCAATCGTGCGACTGGTCCAGTCTCCTGGTTCAGTCGTGCTACTGGTCCATTAGCATGAAGTGTTCATGCGTATGGTCCATTAGCATGGTCCATTCGCATGAATACTTTATACGATTAAGTTTAAACACATTTCTCAACCATTCTTGACTAAGAACTATGTAAACAACCACAAACCTATATAGTTAGTTCAATATGCGTTATGACACAATAAACAATGAAACATTAAACAATATAAGCATCAAACACATATTTCATTTCATTCAACTCATTCATTACATATATGTAAGACATGAAAGAAATTTTACATTAAGCTCCTAAACTAGGTACATATGTATCAACAAACTCCCACTTGGACCTAGTTTACATCATTGTCTAACATTTTTCATTAGCACCTCAAACTTCTTGTACTTTTCCTCTCTTGTAACTCTGGCATGTATCTCGAATACGAAACAGAGTCTTATCACGTTCTGGAACTAGAGGGCTTGTACAATATCCTGCGAGTCTTAGAATAGTGGCCACTTGTATAAAGTATACCGTCGTCAGCAGACAAGTTTGTCAGCCACATAGGGTCAAATACCCGGATAGTATCCATTTGGCTCTCCTTTTGTAAGACTATGACCGCTTCACCTGTTCTCCAATCATAGTACCACCACTTGAAGTGTGGAGTGAAGTCCTGTGGCATTTCCCTTAGAGGGATTTTGGACATTGTATGCGGAGGACTCCACTTCAGCACTACCTTAGGCTTTCCAGTAATGGCATCAACTTCAGACCGTCTGATGTACCTCTTCGGTTGTTGAGGTCTGAAGTTAACCCATCTGGTGTGGTACACTTTCCTCAGTGCAGCCTCAAACCAGCCTGACATCTTTCTCGGGTCAGCATACAACAACTTTAGGCGTGCCAGCTAGTTGAGCTCAAAACCAGGGAGAGTCTTTAGATCATGTGGGAATCTAAAGTACTCTATGCCCTTTTCTCTTTTCACTGCATACACATTCAGATCCTCAAAATAAGCCCATGCAATGATCTTGCCTGACACCTTTAAGTGTTTCTTGACTTTGTATAGCTTGGTGTAGACATTTGGCTTTTGTGCAGTACGCATGGCTCGGGTCTCAGCAAAACAGGCCGCCCATTCAGCCTTTTTGATGTCAACATCGGCGTTTGAGGCTTGGGCTTGACCCTCGGTCTTCTTAGCCTCTTTCTCCATCTGATCCAGCTTGTCAAATGTATCACTGTCGAGAGTATCACCAAAGTTGGGGACTACATTTCCCTCTTGGCCAGTGTACTCTAGATAATGCTCAGCAGTGACATCCTCTATCTCGATTTCATCTATGTCATTGAGCTCATCATCACTTGTCACCTCAAAAGTAGGAGCATCCTTGACAATCTCGTCCGGGTTCAGCCTGAACATCTCAGCAAGTTGCTCGTCAGTCAGGTCATGAATGATTTCTCCTTCTTCGGGAGTATAGCTCACTGACCGTCTAACAATCCCTTGCAAATCAAGAATCATTGTAAGTTGAGACTTGATTTGCTGAAGGGGAGCAACATTGTATTCATATTGCTAATATGTTTGATCTGCTTAATTTAAACATGTAACACATCAATTATTAGTCAATAATCAAGACAGTTAAACATTAAATATATATAAACATTAGGTACAAAATTTTAATACATGATTCAAGTACAAAAGCTTTCAAATACATAAATATCTAATCATTACTTTTGCCCTGAATCGTAGGCTCGTCAGCCGGAAGGGCTGAGGATGAGTCTCCCTGATCCTGAGCCTTCTTTGACCGTCGCTCTCTTGCCTGTGTGGATGCTGATGCAGCAGCATCATCTCCTTTATCCTCATCTTCTCCCTTCTCCTTTCCTTCAGCTCCATCACCTTCTTCATCTGTCTCGTCATCATCATCCTCATCATCCTCATCATCGTCATCATCACCATCATCGTCTCCTTCTCTGATCTTGAGGGGCTCATCTTTGGAGCCTTTCAGTCGTAGCATCAACTTCTTGTTCTTCGCCTCAAGATCATCTATCCTCTGTACTGAGGAAGTCTGTAGCTCACGAAGCTCAGCAATCTCTTGACTCTGAGCTGCTATCTGCTGAGCCTGAGCAGCATTGAGCTCCATCAGCTGGTTTAGCTGTGTAGCTCGTTGCTCATCAGTAGCAAGCAGCTCAAGCACAATCCGGATTAGATTGGCCAGCTGCTCGTCTAACCCAACAGAGGGCAGAGAGGATCCAAAGCTTAGTGGGACCTGAGATGAAGTCCCGGCTCGATGGGTGGTGGTAGCTGTGGTAAAGATGGTGGTGGTATAGGTATAATTGGTAAAGGTATGGCTGTAGTAGTGGAAGGTGGAGGTGTGGTAGTAATGGTGGGTGGTTTGGTAGTAGTGGTGGAGGGTGTGGTAGTGGTGGTGGTAGCTGTGGTGGTGGTGGTGGTAGAGGTGGTGATCAAAGTTAATCTCCGTCTCTTACTCTTCATCCCGTGCGGCTGAGCCATCCTCTTTTTCCTCGATCCCTTCGAGGAGGATGCTCCCCCTTGGTTGCTGGGCTGGTCTGGGGTGTAAGATGGATCAGTAGCAGCCTTCCCAGACTCACCCGGGCGTCTACCTACCGCCCTAATCCCTCGCTCGGTGGCAACCACCTTGCTGCCCACCGTCCGAACTAATGGCTCCTCATCAGACTCCTCCTCCTCATCAGGACGGAAGTCCTGATGGAATCCAGCCGTCTCAGCTCCTCCGTGGGTTGATGATGGAGATGTAACATCTGTGGTAGTGGCCCTAGATTGGGTGGGGCCAGTATCTCCACCATCACCACTATCATCATCATCAAAATCGTCGGATGGGAGCACAATCTGCTCAGAATCTAAGTCACTATCATCGTGACGCCACTTTCTCCTAGCTGGTGCCACGTAGTCCTCTCGGGCCAAATGCCCAAACAACCTCCTCACCAGGGGCTTCACCTGCTTGCCCCGGTAGACCTTCATCCTGCCTAAGGTGGTATCATCCATCACCTCAAGCACCACACATCTTCTTTCTCCTTGGGCAGTGACGGAAGCTTCTGGTCGATGATCATCTGAATGAAACGTGGGTACATGCAGAAGCCTTCCTTGCCTTTGGCCTCTATGTTCTCCACTAAGTAGGTGAAGATCATCCTCGAAAAGCTTAACGGGTGGTTCAGCACCAGAGCTACATATGCGTTCTGGATCTGATCTGATAACTCATCAAATCCGCCTTTCCTCGAGGCAATACACTTCAGCAGCACATGGGCTAAGTATTTGAACTGGGGGCACATGTTGCTCTTGTTGAGCACACCTGCGTTTATATCCCCCGAGTACTTAGCCCGAAGAAAACATCCTCGAACTGTCAATGGATGCAGTCTGGTAGGGTAATCACCATCATCTCCCAACTCTAAGACTTTCCTTAGATCCTCCTCACTGATCTCAATGTCCTGACCAAAGATGGAACTCCTAATAGGGTGAGGCTCTGAGGACCTATCTACAACAGCGCTTTCCCAGAAAGCTTGCTGTAGCGATCTGTATGGTGTGCACGCAGTGGAGATAGCTTTGAAGATCCTTGATCTCCATAGAAATGTAATAAATGCCCGCGAAATCATAGGCATTCCGGGACGTAATGTCTAGATGAGCACATATGTTGTGTTTGGTGCTCATCGTCCACCGACTTGCCATGCTGCTGTAACACAAGATAGATAAACGTTAGATTGTGTGTAAATGAATGACAATTGAATTTATATGACTTGAATCCTTCCGTTCTGTCGTGCGAATGGACAATCCGACTGAGTCTCAGTCGTACGAATGAGCTCAGTCGTTCGAATGAACTTGCGACTCAACTGAGTCGTATGCTATTCTATGCGGTTGAATCAGTCGTGCGACTGAGTTCATGCGCATGGTTCATTCGTACGGTTGAGTCATTCGCCCAATTCAATCGTGCGATTGAAGTTCATCAGTGTGTCTAATCGCATAACGTCTCTGTTTTGTACTATAGGATCAGTTTTTGATCAATACTTGATGTTAAACATTCAGGTTAGTCTCATTCGACTCGCAATTCATCAACATAACTCTTAGTACTAAATAATTTGACATTTAAGTACATATTAGTGGTTTATTTAGTGGTTATATCTCGGTATTAGTTTTGGACCGATTTTAACACTTAGGGCTTGATTAATCTGTGCACTTTGATCACTTCTAGTCCCGCATTACCTGTAGAAACGATTCGGAATCAGTACGAATCACAAATATGGTGCTAAATCACTGAAATGAAATTTGGGCAAAGTGGTATTGCAGTCATACGATTTAGGGGCGATTTGGGGGTGATGAATGACTGCGACCGACTCCCCCTATATTTATACTAGGGTTCCTTCGGTCGTGCGACTGAACCTAATCGCACTATTGATTCGTGCGACTGGCTCAGTCGGTCACCTTCAGTCATGCGACTAGGTTTCAGTCGTGCGACTGACTCATTCGGTCACCTCCATTCATGCGATCTGTTCATTCTGATGATCCAATCTTATGGATTGACCCATGCTTATGGTCCAATCGAACGTCTGGTCCATACATGTGGTTTAGTCGTGCGATTGGGCTCATACGTATGGTCCAACCGTACGACTGGTCCATACTTATGGTCCAGTCGTGCGAATGGCTCATACTTATGAGTTTGACCTTATGACCATTCATACACTTATTGATAAGAAATTTTGACCATTGATCATCTCAGACATGACCATTTTAACTTAGAAAAACTGTTGACCACCTCAGACGTGATCCTTTTACATTTGAAAACCCCATTGGTCACCTCAGACGTGACCCTTTTAGTGAGTGAATCCCAGATTGACTTCCGATGCGTAGTCCGACATTTAACTACTAAATTAACTGAAATTAACTAAATTAAACAACTAGAAATAAAAACAAAGCTAAAACATAATTTTGTATTTTTGTGTGAGGTTGAAATCCTAAGATAAGTATCTACCAGATTTTTCTTCCTGGACAGTATAGCGTCAATTTCTTTGATCATAACTGGAACGATTCATTATGGAATCATACAGGTTTATCAAATCATTTGCGATATTTTACCAAAGCCTTTTCATGCTAGATTCTTGTTATCATCGAGAGTCATTAGCAAGTTTAGGAAATCATACTAGTGCTGTGAGATACACACAATGATTTGGACTTTCAAGAATTACGGCCACGATGATTGTCAGTATACTTGTCCTCTTAAATCCATACACTGATCTTTGATAGACATTGGTGATGAATTAAAGTTTAATTATTTCAACAAGCATTTGTGGATCCCGCGCTTATACGGTAATCAACGTTCCTCAAGAGATTTTTGAGCGGTCTACGGGTATTTTAACAAGAAGAAACTATTCTAAGAGCTTTCAAAGAGATGCTAAGCCTCAGGTCAGTGCCATCGCACAACAGAGAGGCGCAAACAACAATGAATTCTAGAATATTTAGGTTATGCTTATCCTCAGGTTAGTGCCATCGTACAACAGAGAGGCACACAACCTATCTTCTTGTGAGAGCATTTTTCTTTTCTTTTTGCACGTAACGCACCAACAACATTTGTTATCAGCTTGATAGCGCTTCAACATTTATCCCGTGCTTTGCTCTTTTTATGGTCATCCGCACACATTTGTGACGTTTATTTGCTCGTCACCCCTTATTGGAACTACGTTGATTGTGTAACCAGGGATAAGATGGGAACCCACAACAAGTTGAACAATTTAGTTTGAATTTAAGTCACCAATGAGGTCTACTCATCTATTGTGTTGAATCTACCGACACATCATATAATGAACTTGCAACCTCTAGGTCTACTTTCTCTATGTTACCTTAGTAGCATACTAGTTTTTCTATCATTTTTCCTTATTTTGCTTGGACTTCTCAAATTTATACTTTGAATTTTGCATCTTAATCATTTAAAACTTTTAAAGTCCCAAACGATCTGTTTTTTGTGTACTATCATTTTCCATAAGCATTGAATCAGTATCACAGATTTGATTTCTATCCTTTTAGCTACGCTGTCCTCCTCCCTCTTTTTTTTAAGTACTGAAATTAAAACACCAAATTTAATACTACTCTAACCTATTCTCCCCCTAAAATTCTAAAACCGAAAATATCTTTTGAGTTTTTGGATTTTATAGAAACAGGAAATTAAATACGAAAAATAAAAGAAAATAAAAAATAAAAATTAAAAAATAACTCTACTCGTTGGACTAAGTACTGTCATCTTCTGGAATCACTTCATATTTCTTTTTCACGTCGTTGACCTCTAACAGAATAGAAAAATCTTAGTTTATCAAACACTTTTGTGTAGAGGTCAGCGCGTTGAAAGTCCATATTAATTTTAACAACATCGATTAAATTCTTTTCAAAACAATCACGTATAAAGTGATATTTAATTCCGATGTGTTTGGTTTTAGGATGTTGGACCGGATTTTTAGTTACGACTATAGCAGCAGAATTATCAACAAATATAGGAGTGTGAGAGAATTTTAACCGTAGTCCCGCATTTGCTGTTGAATCCAGATGATTTGTGAACAACAGCTTGCAGCAGCAACATATTCAGCTTCACAAGTTGACAGAGCAACCGATGTCTGCTTCTTACACTGCCATGTGACTAATCTTCTCCCAAAAAATTGACATCCTGCTGAAGTTGACTTGTAGTTCATTTTGCAGCCGCCATAATCCGAATGCTATACGCTGTAAGCTTAAAGTCATCATCATGAGGATACCACAACCCAAGTGTTGGAGTACCCTTCAGATAACGAAATATCCTTTTGAATCCTATGAGATGGTTGACTTTTGGCTTTGCCTGATATCTGGAGCACAGACACGTCGCGTACATGATATCAGGTCGTGAGGCAGTGAGGTACATGAGGGATCCGATCATTCCTTGGTACATGGTGGCATCCACCAGATCATCATTTTCGTCGGGTGCCACATCGTGGTTTGTAGCAAGTGGAGTTCCAGCTGCCGAAGCATTCTCCATATCGAACCGACTTAGGATATCACCTACATACTTGGTCTAAAGTAGAAGTATTCCCTTTGGTGTCTGATCCACCTGTAACCTGAGAAAGAACTTCATTTCTCCCATGGCACTCATCTCAAATTCAGCTTTCATGACTGCTTCAAATTCTTTACATAGATCTTAGTTTTTGGAACCGAAGATTATGTCATCAACATAAATCTGTACGAGCAGTAAGTCACCATCCTTTTCTTTGATGAACAGTGTACAATCAATCACTCCTCTGCGAAAGCCGTGTTTTACAAGATGAGTCGAGAACTTCTCATACCATGCTCTTGGGGCTTGATGGAGCCCATAGAGAGCCTTATCTAGTTTGTAAACTCTGTCCCGATGATACGGATCCTCAAATCCTTCGGGTTGACTGACGTACACTGTCTCCCGGGTTTCACCATGAAGGAATGCACTCTTTACATCTAATTGATAAACTTTGATCTTCATGTAAGAGGCATAGGCTAGGAAGATACAGATTGCTTCCATCCTTGCCACAGGTGCAAACACTTCATTATAATCGATTCCTTCGACTTTTCTAAAACCTTGAACGACAAGTCGAGCCATGTTGCGAATTATGACCCCTTGATCGTTTTTCTTGCATTTTAAGACCCATTTAGTTCCAATGACTTTAGCACCTTTTGGTCTGTCCACAAGGGTCCATACTCCTAGCTTCTTGAACTGTAGGAGTTCTTCTTGCATCACACTTACCCATGCCTCATCGTTTAATGCTTCACTAACATATTTTGGGTCAAATTGAGACACAAAACATCGATAAGCACCGTCGTGAAGATATCCCTTTTCCATGACTGAGGCATAATCAGCTGAGTATAGCTTATTTCTGGTCTGTACTCCTGATCGAACATCTCTAATGACATTGTCCAAAGGATGATAAATATTTAACCGGGATCCAGGAGTGGTGGGAACAGCTACCTCATTTTCTAGATTGTGAACCACATCTTTAGTATCTGAAGCTGTTGGAGTTTGAGGTTCCGAAGAGTCAGAGGCATCAGGGTTTAATGCTTGTGTACTTGTTGTAGCAGGAATCTGTGCCTCCTGGTTCACCTGTTCAGTCTCCACTTCTTCATCTTCAGAGGAGGAGTCACTTACCTCAATTGCTCCCCCTGAAGAACTAGAAGACTCACCTTGTGAAACGGAGGTTGTTTGGTCCAGTGATGGTGTGTTTAAGACATCATACATCATTCTGGTAGCTAACTCATCATCAGAAGGGGAGAGAAGGATGTTGAAGGACTTAAAGAATCCATCATAATCGAAGAAGAATACGGGTCCTTTTCCAGCAAGGGGGGTGGGGTATCTCTGAACGTCGACGTTGCACCACAGTTCTACTTGACCCATTGAGTTGTTGTAAACTCTCTTATTCAGTATGTTGTATCCTAGAAAAATTCCTTCTTCAGCTTTTTCACTGAACTTCCCTGACTGATTTTTCTTCAGTAGCGTACATGGTGCACCAAACGGTTCGAGGTACTCTAGATTAGGTTTACGACGTTGTAGTAACTCGTAACACGTCTTACCATGACGTTTGACCACCAGGACTCGATTTAGGGTGTAACATGCGTTAGCTACTGCCTCGTTCCAAAATTGGATAGGCAGTTTCGAGTCGGCTAGCACCGTCCTTGCTATCTCTATCAAGCTCCTGTTCTTTCTTTCAGCAACTCCGTTCATTTGTGGAGTGTAGGCACATGTGAACTGGTGTACGATTCCTTTTTCTTTGAAGAATGCCTCCATCCATTGGTTCTTGAACTCGGTGCCGTTGTCTGAGCGAACTTGCCTTACCTTCAGCTTGTAGAGTGACTCCAATGTAGTTACCAGCTCCTTGAATGATTCAAATGTCTCTGATTTAGATTTCAGAAACATCACCCAAGAAAATCTTGAGTAATCATCCGTAACTACATAGCAGTACAAATCACCAACAATGCTCTTTGTACTAACTGGTCCAAACAGATCCATGTGAAAAAGCTCAAGAGGTAGGTCAATTGAGTGAACTTTCTTCTCCTTATGAGACTTCTTTGTCTGTTTCGCTTTCTTACACGCGACACAAAAATCCGGTAATCGGAAGTTCTTAACATTTACTCCACGCACTAGATCATTTTGGATCAAGTGATTCATCTTCCGTGGATTAATGTGTCCCATTCTCCTATGCCAGGAAATGGAGTCTTTCTTTGTTGCCTTTGACAAGAAGCATTGAACTTGATGATCGGTTATGGAGGCCTTTGATAGGTCCAAGACATATAAATCATTATATCTTGAAGCTGACATAAAGACTTGGTCCTCCGGTATCACATACTCATTCTTCAACACATAGCACCTCTTGTTGTCAAAGACTACCTTGAATCCTTTGTCACAAATCTGGGATACAGAAAGCAAGTTATTTTGTAGTTGTTGAACGTAGTTGACCATGTCAAACTTGACTTTCTGGTTTCCCACTTCGCCTTGCGCCGTGATGTATCCTCCTTTATTTCCAGCAAATGATACATGTCCCCCTTTAATCTGTTTGACATTAAAAAGGAGAGACAAGTTCCCGGTCATGTGCCTTGATGCCCCACTATCAACGATCCAGGTATTTGTAGAAGCACTATAGCGGACACCCTGCACATTTAAAGGAAATGATTAGTTTAGGCTATGTACCTAAGCCTTAACTGGCTTGGGTGACCTAGAGGCATCACACATCATAAATTCTACCCCCACTATCCATTTGAGGGTGAGGGCATATCATGCTTCTTAGTGTTCTCAGTATCAGACACTAAACTTGACTTTTCTTTCCATAAGCCAGTTTTGTGTAAGGCCTGTTTATGATAAACAGACGGCTGGCTTAAGGTTTGAACTTTAGGTTCATTACTTCTTTTTGGGGGAGTAATAGAACTCCTTTTTGAAGAAATTGGTTTAGTATCATAAAGTTCAATTTTCTTTCTTGGTGTCTGATAATGAGGACAATGAGAAGTGATATGTCCTCTCTTTCCATAATTGTAGCATGATCTACCTTCTACATATTGGGAAAATTGTCTCTGTGGGGAAGTGTGTGAAACAGGAGTGACTTTAGTCTGGTTGGGTTTGGACACTTCTTGTTTAGATGTTTTTGTTTCTTTAACAAAATTTATTGTTTGAACGTTTTTAACATCTTTAACCTTTTGTTTATTTGGACTTTGACGTGAAGCACGTGTTTGGTTAACTGGTTTGGTCAGTTTGGATTCTGAAGAAGACATGTTTGAAGCTGACTTTACATTAACCTTTTTCAAATTGCTTTTCCAAATTCACAATAGGCATCTTGCCTTTAGATTTCAAAGTAGCCTCCTTCTGTTTAGTGACAGATTCCATCGGTTTACACGTGGAATCTGGATCACTAACGAGAGGAATGGACACCACATGATCCTTAATAGGATTGTTATTTACTGGTCTACATTTAGCATTTAACAATATCTCATGTGGTGGTGGAACCACTTTATAACCCAACCCTTCCCCATTTTTCCTTTCTTTCACTAAGTTTTGAACTATGTGAGAGGAACTAGTCCAACAGTGCAGTTTTTCTTTAATGAGTTGACTTTGACTTCCAAAACTGCTTTTTCTTTCTTAGTTTCTTCCAACGAGTTCAAATAAAACTTTATATCATTCGCTTGATTAAAAGCAACAACCTTGGTTTCCCTTAGTTGTTTATTTAAAAGTTCTATTTTCTCTTTATATCTGCATTCATTTTCTTTTAAAATCCGATTAGCTTCTGTGCACAGTTGTAAGTCATTTACTAAGCTATCATTGTGATCTAATAACCTAGCAAATTTAAGATCAATGCTTTCTCTAAACTTATTACATTCATTACAAGCATGACTTTCAAAAAGTTGGTCTTTGTTACTTACCTGTGAAGATTCGATTGAATCAGCCATCAGTGCAGAGTTTGATTCCTCGGATGCTGGAGATTCTGAACTTGTCGTTCTAAGATCTTCTTCAATCAGGTGCTTGACCACATTAGAGGTATCTTCATGATCTGACATAACTAGTTCAACTGCTATTTCACCTTCACTTGCAGTGTCATCATCCAGACCCTCAACATTAGCAATATTCGATTCGCCCGGAGACACAAACTTGAAGGTCCAATCTTGTCCTTCATCATCTTGAGCAGTCAAGGCCTTTGTATCTTTGCTTGACGATGCACCTCCACTCATAGGTTTGTCTTGACGGTTGAAAGACGAGAATGGATTCCCATTACATGTATCCTTGGGCTTTACACATTCACGTTTGAAGTGCCCCTTTTCTCCATAGTTAAAGCAGGTAACTTTGGTTTTGTCAAAACCAAAGGTTGTATCCTTTGTGGCTATTAAGTTCTGTCCTGTCTTCTTCACAAACTTCTTAGCCCTTCGAACAGCACTTGCGAGAGCCCACATAATGTCCATTCTCTCTAATTCATTCTCGTCCACCTGCTCGTAATCCTCATCAGCCAGATGGCAATTCCCGATCTTTCCTGCAACTAGATCTTCATAAGAATGAACGACCGCAGCTAAAAGGTCCATATGCTCCTTTGCAACCTCCATAGTGATATTCCCAAGATTCTCGGTCTTCAACTTAGTAGCATTTGCTTCAGGCACTATATATTGGGTGCAAGACGACCCTGAAGTTTCAGATCCCGAAGCAGTGGATTGGGAAGGAGCTGTTGAAAAAGACACAAATGCCGTTTGAAGAGGTGCTCCTGAACTTGTTGAGGTGGAAGAGGATTTATAAAGTAAAGGGTTCTGGTCATAGGATCCTTTCTGTGACCTGTATTTCATCCTCAGTTCCTCCTCTCTCTATTTCAGGATGAAGTCGTTTATGTCTAATTTTTCCAGTAACTTGTTCTGTCTCAAATTTGACACAAACGAGTCCCACTTCTCTGGCAGACCATCGGCAAAGCTTGAGACCTTATCTTCCATTGACATTGTGACTCCATGAGTGTGCAGCTCACTCATTAAATGGTAGAATCTGTCTATGACATCATCAAAGCTCTCTTTACCCATTGAAGAGAAGTTATCAAACTCCTTCTTCAAAGCCTTTGCCTTTAGAGCTTTCAACGATGCATTCTCGTCATATCGTTTCTCCAAGGCTTCCCATAGCTTCTTTGCCTGTGTGTTCTCAGAAAACTGGTGGAATATATCCTTAGGTATCTACTGAGTCAACAGAGCATACACTTTCTTCTCAGCATTGTACTTCACCTTCTGGCTATCAGTCATGCCACCCAAGGTAAGTTTAACACCATCAGCACCAACTGGCATGCTATAACCTGGCTCGATTGCTTCCCACAAATTGGGATCAACTCCATTTAGATAAATCTCAAACCTTTGCTTCCATTACGGGTACTCATCTAACGTTATAAGTTTAGGTGGCTTATTGTGATTTTCAACCTCATTCTCCAGAAGCAGAAGGTTCTGGATTCAGAGTCTCTACCGGTAGTAAACGCGGAATACTGATCTTTCATTTCTTTAAACTTTGAGAGTTAGAACAAACTATTTCACTGGTGCGAATGGAGAGATGCGATTGGGTTAATCGTGCGGATGAATCAATCGTGCGATTGAACCAATGCGGATGAGTCAATCGTGCGATTGAACAAGTGCGGATGGACAATGTGAATGGGGTGTTTAGTCGTACGAATGGATGGGCGACTGAGTTCAATCGTGCGTATGGGAGGTGCGATTGAGTTCAGTCGTGCGATTGAGCCAATCGTGCGACTAAGGCTGCTGGATTTGAAAATTCAAAGGTTTTTGGTACTTTGACACAAAAATACGATTTTTCACGAACCCTAATCTGTCGTATGCCGAAAAACTTAAACTTTTAGATCTGGAGACACTGAAAACACTGTTTTTACTCAAAACGTGACTCTTTTGAATGAAAAACGTGATTTTGGCACCAAAACTAATCGAATCAACACGCAAAATCAAGAGCCAACACTCTGATACCACTTGTTAGGACCATGTACGTACGGAGTACTAACTGATAATGCGTGTATACCTAATCAAATAGTGTGGAATCCTATCTGATTGGCGATCCAATCAGTGAGAAAGCATTTTCGATCAATCTAGAGATTAAAGAAACATTATGAACGATTAAAACACAATCAATTATGATCTATGAAGTTGGAACAGGTTCTCTAGGGTCTCTGGACGGCTAGGGTACGTATGTGAGTCGAATTTCTTAAAGTGTTTTGTTTTTCCACGAATTAAGTGGTATTTATAGGTTAGAGTTTGTCAATGGTGCGACTGAACCATTAGTATGGTTCAGTCGTGCGACTGAATCATTCTATTAGTTCATACGCACGACTGAAGGTTCAGTCGTGCGACTGAGCCAATCTTATGTCTCAATCGTGCGACTGGTCCAGTCTCCTGGTTCAGTCGTGCGACTGGTCCATTAGCATGAAGTGTTCATGCGTATGGTCCATTAGCATGGTCCATTTGCATGAATACTTCATACGATTAAGTTTAACCACATTTCTCAACCATTCTTGACTAAGAACTATGTAAACAACCACAAACCTATATAGTTAGTTCAATATGCGTTATGACACAATAAACAATGAAACATTAAACAATACAAGCATCAAACACATATTTCATTTCATTCAACTCATTCATTACATATATGTAAGACATGAAAGACATTTTACATTAAGCTCCTAAACTAGGTACATATGTATCAACAAAAAATCATAGGAGTGGGTGAAAAGGACAAAGGTTGGGGTTTAGACAGCTTGTTGTTTGGAAATTTAGTTATTTTGTATAGATTATAACTTGGTCACGTAAAGTTCATTTGGGTCAAACTGTATATCTAAAACTAATTTCAGATAGCCCTATAACTAATCCAATTGGTCTTACATTAATTCAACATTCTTTGGTCGTCCAAACACCTTAAACAAAAACTAAAGGTCAATTTTTAGATATTCGGGTAGTATATTGATATATGTTAAGAGATATATCACTCATACTTCATCCATATGAAATGATTATTCTTCTGGGTTTTTTTTAAGATCTTAGCTTTCAAACTATACCTAATTCATGGCGTTTCGTCTTCATTTCAACCTCCAAGTAGCCT
Source organism: Flaveria ramosissima (assembly GCA_025215565.1). Classification (NCBI taxonomy): domain Eukaryota; kingdom Viridiplantae; phylum Streptophyta; class Magnoliopsida; order Asterales; family Asteraceae; genus Flaveria; species Flaveria ramosissima. The sequence continues at coordinate 23,537,916 of CM046043.1, read as the reverse complement.
ACGCAAGATCGGTGCATGATTAGCTCTACATGCTGAAATATTAAACCAAAAATTTAACTTCAAGGTTAATAAATAAATAACTATAACAAGTTAAACAAATGATGTGGTCAATGGTGGATTCTAAGATGGAATCTTCAATAATGGACATTGGCCTTGAAATAATAAATAAACTTTGTGGGACATTAAGGACCAGGCTACGTGGATTATGATCAATTAGCTCTTATCGACCTTTAGTAATCATATATTGTTTATATATGTGTACCTAAATGCTAATACTTGTTTGTAGACTATTTGGATTGTGTTATCATCAAGATGAGTTTTACGGACTCATTTTATATGTTTAGTTGGGGAAAAGCATGCTCATAGTTTTTGCGTTATGTCCTCCTTTTAGAGTTATTTTGGGACTTGGATTAGATTCGCGTGTGTGTTTTGGGTCATAATATCGCGTCTAGAATTCTTTTATGACTATGTGTTCTTGTGCTTAAGTCCTCTGTTTTTATCATGACTATTTAACTCTGGTTTGGGAGTTATGGCTGCGTTGTTAGTATTAACGGGTTAAAACCCCACTATCATTGTCGATATTCTAGCTAAGATTAACTTAGCTTGAACATGTCCTTGGGTGAATATAATTTGGATGTTTTGTACTTGGACTTGTACTTAAGGCATGTTCGTTATTAGGTTTGGTCATGAGCTTATGTCGGTATATGCGACTTTTTATGTTCTCATCCATACAAATGTATTAGTACCAGGCTTACATGACAAATTATTTGGACTTTATAAACGTGTGAACTCACCAATGTATCTTGACTTTGTATAACATGTCTTTTTAGGTTATAATATTTATGTACTTTGATTGTGGACTATAGATGAGCGTGCTTCTACTAGAGCAATAGTCATCTTTAGATTGTTTGGCTTTGGATTATGTTTCATTTGTTTAGATTGTATGTTTGTTTGTATTTTATACTTGTATTGGGTTGATCCAGTTTGAAACTTTGGATTGTTTATGCATAAAGGAAGTGTCATTGTGGTATTGATTGTTCTTAGCATTTGTTATTATACGTCGGACAACATCATTATGCATTAATGAATAATTGCTTTAGAGATTCTCATAGACCCCAATGTGTTATGACGATCTCGTCTGTCGTAGTGTTTCCACTATTAGCGGGGTGCAACACTGTATCAAACCCAAAGGAAACAAAAACCTTATGCTCCTTAAAAAAACCCATAAAATAAACATTTTTTTTATCTTTCTGACTTCCAACAACAACTTAAGAAAGAATTAATTCGTCCCCGCAATTTAATACCACAACCTTTATTAGTTTTTTTTTTTGCAATTATCATTCCCAACCAAACAAGTGTAGTTCCCCACAAATTTCGCCTCTTTTTCCTTTTTAATTCTTTTGAGCATGCAAGTTTAACCTACAAGGAAAAATTACCACTTGATCGTCGTTGTTTCTTGTAGATTGTTTCGTTATGCTTCACATCAATCTATATCTCACGAATTTGTTTAATCTTTGACCTGATTCACACAAGTTAATTCTCTTACTTAAATTAATTAAGTTTCTATCATATTTTGATTGCTTCACACAACCGGCCTTCACAACCTCATAATCATCCCACACGATCATATCGGTTTAGGCTACTCACCATGATATTAATTACTTAACACAATCAACACACTTTCATAACTTCTTGATCTTCTTCAATCGTCTCTCACAATTAGTTTTCATCATAATCTTGATCATATAACACTATCAGTTTTCCACTTTGTTTCAAGCAATCATAGGTTATCAGTTTCAGTTGATCTTTCATATATTCAATCAGGTGGCTTCATTTTTCACTTTGGTTGTTGCTTAATATTCATACTATTTTCTTAATATTGACCTCGCTCTGATACCAATTGTAGAAAAAGTTGATTAAGCAACACATCAAAACACTTTAATTAATATCAAAAGACTACAATTTACAATAACCCTTGACCGTATACTTATACTAAAAATATAGTATTTCTAGTCCAAGTCAACAACTATTAAAAATTAAAATGATAACTCAATTATAGTCAAATAAAAACTCCCCCAAAAATATTAAATTGTTATTCTTTGTCTCATATATTTTATGAAGATTAATTTATCATATTATAGGTACGAATGAGTGTAATTAGTGTAGAAAGGGGTGGGTGTGTGCACTTGCTAAGGAAAGAGCCATAAACCATCATTGTGAGTGTTTGTGCAATTGTGCCACTTTTTTATATTTTACAAGATGTTTGTTTGGTATGGTTGGTTATTATTTTTGAAGAATATAAGACTTATCATTGGGAAGATATTTTTCTATGGATATAATCTTTGGTGATAAAAGGAATGTCCCAAATTACCTGTAACATCTCGTATTTCTGTTAACTAAAAGTTAATTTCGTTTATTCTCATAAGGGTCATTGTTGTCAATCTTGAAATTTATGGGTGATTTAAGCTTATTTCTTAGTTGTTATTGTATGTAATGTATAAAAGCTAATAATTAAGATATTAAATTATGCAATAATAATAATTATGATAATAATAATAATAGTAACAATAATAATAAGTTACAATAATAAATAATAATAATATCACTAATAACAATAATATCAATAATAATAACAATATTAATAGAAGTAATAATAATAATTGTTATAACAATAATAATAACCAAGATAATGTTAACAATAATGATAATAATAATAACATTAATAATAATAAGATTGCTTATAACAATAACTTATAAGGGTTATTAAACTTAATAATGTTTAAAACATAAAATTAAATTAAGTTTGGGGGTTTAATCGATGAATATTAAACCACATGGACTAAAACTGTCAAATTAATAAAATCAAATTGGAGTTTCCCCTCAACTCTTGTTTTTCCGGTGGCTAGCTCCGGCGGCCCTCCGGCGACGCTTCGGCAGCCTCCAATCACTCGAAATCGGCCATTTTTTTTACCCCAAATCGTTCCAAATGCTCCGAGTAACTATTTCGAACATGAATGTGATCTTAATATCGCTTAATCGTCGGTTACAAGTATCAAACGATTGAATGTCCGAAACCCTCGTAAACACACAGCCGTTTGAGACTTAAACCTCAATAATTACTCAATTAATTCAACCAGATAGAACGTCTAACTATCTATAATCAATTCCAACTCTCAATTGCACCTAAAACAAAACAAATCCTCGAATTTCATCACCACCTTCTGTCGCAAACTACGCCGTGCTCGAACACCATTATCTGAGCTTTAAAAACCGAAATTTACAGAGGGCTTTTAGTCTAGATCGTCATTCAAAGCTATCTGCACGTTTAATTGGATTATCATTGAGGATTGCTCATCCATTGAGTACCCACGGTCGCAATTTGTTCTTCGTTAGAATCATCTTCAATTCGAATCTAAACGGGTAAGTTACAAACATGGATATGCTCGGTTAATCATGGGAAGCAAAAGCCCCATGGTTAATTTGGTTATCATCATCGTTTAGATGATCAATTTGGTTCGAATCTAAACTAGGGTTTATGTGGAATTAGTGATTCATGTTTCTTTTGTTGGATTTAAGAAAAGGAAACAAAGCCTTGACAGGCATAGGCTACCCAGCCTAATGGTAACACACTCCCTTGTCAACCTTGAGGTCCCGGGTTCAAACCCAGGCAACCTCACCTATTTTTTTTAAGGCTTTCTTGCCTTTAAAAAAATTAAATAAAATTTCTAAAAATTATAAAAATCAGTTTTAAATATTTTGTTTATTTTAGAAGTATCTAGTTATTTTCTGTTAATTTATTTCTTTAAAACTCCTTAATAAATCTTTTATGAAATGTTACTAGAAAATATTATAATTAGTTATTTTCGTAAAAACAAGCTTTAAATAGTTAAAATCTCTAAATTATCATTTGGCTTATATGATATCTTTAATTTTAGATAAATTATGTTGATGATAAGTTTTAATTTACATTTGATGATTAAATCATTATAAGAGTTAATTCAAAAGGATTAATTACGTTTTTCTTTGTTGTATTAAAATATATGTATATGAAGTCGACAAATAACCTTATTTATAAGTACCCCAAATTCATATTGGAACCCTAGTTTTCGTTATATCGTTAACCTTATTATTGACCTAAATCTTATAATATATAAATATAGGTGCCTTGTGACGTTCATCTTGGAACGACGTTTATTATTGTTCTTATTAATCGTCATAAAATACTTATTGATCAAGTGAGTTTCCTTGCCTACTTTTTACTTTATTTCACACTATTTTAGGGTGAAACATGATACTTATGCATCATACACTTATAAACGTTTGAGACTTGTAAAGCACTTGCAATTCATCTTTATATTTTGTCGGTTATTTGTGTGTTGTAAGTGATTATATGAGATATATAGTTTGTTTACAATCATTAACTATTGCTAGCCTGGCGACGTCTTAGATCTTTGGGCCTGACAAGCCTATTTGGTGCTAAAGTCGATGTATTGCCGACTCCTGATGACGTATGCTTGTTCATCATGGGAACCAAATACACTTAGTCAATCTTATATACTTGTAATCAAGTCGAGGTTTGGTTGTAACGATATGTGTTTTATAACCTTACTAACTTATGACCTATGACATGAATTGCTACTTGTAACTTTATCATATTATGTATGAAAACCTTAGAAACTCACCAACTATTTTTAGTTGACCTTTTATTTTTATCATGTTTCAGGAAATACCCAAGTTTAAAGTGGACTTTTGAAGCTTGCAATAAAACTAGGACTTAGACCTAGTTAAATAAATAAAATGTTATGTTATGTTTTGAGTTATGTTTGAACTTATTTCTTGTTTGAGACTTATGCTTGTATTTCATTTTAAGACTTAATGAAAAATAATATTTGCAATTTAATATAGCGTTATGTGACTGTGAACAATCTTAACCCTCACATCTCGACGATTCCGCCGTCAAGGTTGGGGTGTGACAGATTGGTATCAGAGCCCATAACTATAGGGATTTAGGTTATTAGAAATGGTGACCTAGACTATAGCTTATGCATGAACCTCATAGAATAATATTTATATTCTTGGAAATATATATATTGTTACATACTACATAATGCTATACCTTACTTATGTGGAACTTGATGCCTTAGCATAGGTTTGCCTTGTAATTGTTTAAACTTTGTTACTCGTCTCCTTAAACTTACCTTTGACACTTTGACTCTCTCCGACAAATGAAACTTCTTAATCTTATTCTCGACGACACGTGGAATCGTATACTTATGCTTATGACTTGAATCCTTAGACTTATGTCTAATCTATATAAAATCTCATCAAGGTTTTGATTTCATGAACCTAAGAAATTTGTGTGACACATAGACACCTGTATTCTGGATTTCCTGGCAAAAGGCCCTCGGGCTAAGGCAAGCATATCACATAAATCCTACGGGACTAGTTATGCTTACCTGGGGATTTCTGGGATGAGTGATAAACTATGGTCAACATACACAAATTTCTAAGACGAGTGGGTCAACTTACCTTGACGTGTCAACGTTTCCAAATGGTAATGCGTTACCAAATGGAACCATTCCATGTGCCTTACAACTTATGCCTTATCCTTGTTGAGCTGTAATCCTTGTTATTCCAATTCTCGTATCTAACTCATTTTGTATATTCCAGCATGTCTCGTCATCATGGAAAGCGTGGGAGTTCCGATCGTAAGCTAGCCGCCATGATTGCTCAACAAATGGCTGCTGTCATCCCGACCATGGTTGCTGAACTCAATAGCACCTTAATGACCAACGCTAGCAACAATGAAAATGGTCATGGAGAGAATAGCAACAACCAAAACGGGAACAATCAACACGGGAACAATCAAACTTGCACTTTCAAGCACTTTAGCTCTTGAAAGCCCACTAGTTTTAGTGGCAAGGAAGGAACCACTGGTCTTCTTGAGTGGTTCGAGAGCATGGAGAATACTTTTGTTAATTGTGAGTGTCCCGAGACACTCAAGGTTCGTTATGTTACTAGTATGCTCCAACAAAGGGCACTTACCTGGTGGAATAGCGAGAAGAGAAATCGTGGTCCTGAAGCTGTGTTAGCACTTACTTGAGAAGAGTTCAAGAACATCGCTATCGCGGAGTTATGCCCGAGAAGCGAATTGCAAAAGTTGGAGGAGGAATTTTGGAATTTGAAGCAAAACGATGGTGATCATTTGGCCTACTCAACTAGGCATCATGAGTTGAGTATATTGTTGCCTCACATGGTCGACACTCTCCCCCGCAACATCGAGAAGTTCATTAAGGGTGTACCACCCCAAATTCAAGATGCTGTGGTGGGTAGCCGACCCACAACCTTGGAAGAAGCCATTACTATCACCGCTCAACTCACCGAGAACCATATACGAGCGGGCACCATGTCTGTGAAGGGTGCAAAGAAGGTAGAGAAGACGGCTACCGAGACTGCGAAGGAGACCAAAGCTGAACCGTCTTACAACAACAACAACAACAACAAAAAGCGCAAGTTCACACCGGCACGCAACTATACCGTGGCTGCACCCAAACAACCCCAAAGATAACTTGTACATGCGGTTGCACCTGTGGCACAAGTGCCTGGGGCTAGGGCTTATGCTGGTCCTCAGCCTATGTGCAACACGTGTAGGTATCATCATCCGGGGAATCAACCATGCCGCATCTGCACCTTATGCGGTAAATATGGTCATTTGGTGGCGACTTGCCACCGTGCACCTAACAATGCTGCTGTGGTCACAAACCGTGTTTGCTACAACTGTGGGGAACCTGGTCATTTCCACCCACAATGCCCTCGTCTTGTGGGTAATGTTCCACAAGCTCGAGGACGTGCTTTCAACATCAACACTAACCAAGCACAAGCAAACAACGATGTGGTGAATGGTATGTTAACTCACTTTTAATTTTTGTGATCCGATTCTTTTCATACTTTACCTGTATCGTTAAATACCTTAAAAATTGAACAGGTATGTTCCTTATTAATAAAACTTATGCCTATGTCCTATTTGATTCTGGAGCCGATAAGAGTTTTGTTTCATTAGAGTTTGAACCCATACTTGCTAAGCCACATACGAAACTAGAAAGACCTCTTACCGTTAAAGTTGCCGATGGAGAACCGATCACCGTTGACGTCATTATTCGTGATTGCACCTTAAGTCTTGACACGCATGATTTTCTTATCGATCTTATCCCTATGAAACTTGGAAGCTTCGACGTCATCATTGGTATGGATTGGTTAGCCAAACACCATGCCGAGATCATTTGTTTCGAGAAGTGCATTCGTATACCGTTACCCTCTGGAGATACTTTGAAAGTGTTCGGTGAAAAATCTTCCAAAGGACTTAAACTCATGTCTTGAACTCAAGCCCGAAAGTGCTTAAGCAAGAAGTATATGGCCTTCTTGGCTTACGTGGTCAACACGAAAGTCAAAGGGAAAGAACTTAAGGATGTCCCTATCGTATGAGACTTTCCTGAAGTATTGCCCGATGACCTTAATGGTTTACCTCCCGTGCGTGAAGTCGAGTTCAAAATTGACTTGATACCGGGAGCAAACCCCGTGGCTAAGTCACCATATCAGCTTGCACCATCGGAAATGCAAGAACTCTCTAGTCAACTTCAAGAGCTATCCGAGAAGGGCTTCATCCGTCCTAGTTCTTCGCCTTGGGGTGCACCTGTTCTTTTCGTGAAGAAGAAAGATGGATCGTTTCATATGTGCATCGATTATCGTGAGCTTAACAAGCTTACCATCAAGAACCGTTATCCTCTTCCTCGTATCGATGACTTGTTTGACCAACTTCAAGGAGCTGCTATTTTCTCGAAGATCGATTTACGTTCTGGCTATCATCAATTGCGAGTCCATGATGATGATATCCCAAAGACCGCTTTCCGTACTCGTTATGGGCACTATGAGTTTATGGTGATGCCTTTTGGTTTAACCAATGCTCCTGCTGTCTTTATGGATCTCATGAACCGAGTATGCAAGCCTTATCTAGACAAGTTTGTAATCGTCTTCATTGATGACATACTTATCTATTCCAAGTCCAACACCGATCATGAACTGCATTTGAGATTAGTTCTTGAGTTGTTGAAGAAAGAGCAATTGTACGCGAAGTTCTCGAAGTGTGATTTCTAGCTCGAGGAAGTTCAATTTCTAGGACACGTGGTGAATAGCCAAGGAATTCACGTTGATCCTGCAAAAGTGGAAGCTGTGAAGAATTGGTGTGTTCCTACAACTCCTACCGAAGTCCGTTCTTTTCTTGGTCTTGCTGCTTATTATCGGCGATTCATTGCCAACTTCTCGAGAATCGCGAAGCCGCTCACTTCTTTGACTCAAAAGAATAAACCATTCGAGTGGGGTCCCGAGCAAGAAGAAGCTTTTGAAGCGTTAAAGCACAAGTTATGCAATGCTCCTATCTTGACCCTACCAGATGGAAATGACGATTTCACCATGTATTGTGATGCATCTAAACAAGGCCTTGGTTGTGTTCTCATGCAACGAGGGAAGGTCATAGCTTATGCATCGAGACAATTGAAGGTTCACGAGGTGAATTACACAACACACGATCTTGAGCTTGGTGTTGTTGTCTTTGCCTTGAAGATTTGGAGGCACTACCTGTATGGTACGCAATGTATAGTCTACACCGATCACAAAAGCCTTCAACACGTTTTTAATCAAAAAGATCTCAACATGAGACAACGTCGTTGGGTGGAGTTGATTAGTGATTACGATTGTGACATTCGTTACCATCCTGGTAAAGCAAATGTTATAGCCGATGCACTAAGCCGAAAGATTCATAATAAGATGATCTCATTCCAAGAAATTCGCGATCGACGTCAATGGTTTGACACTTTGGGTGAGTTCGATACTGAGATCCGACTTGATGTCAACGAGACCACCGTACTGCTACAAAACCTGAGAATAGATAGTGACATCGAGTCTAGTATCCTGGAGGCTCAACAAATGGTACAACGAGAAGGAAGAATGAAGGATGAATTGGAGCATAATCTTCTAACCCAATTGGAAACGAAACCTAATGGATTGATGTAGTTTGCAAATCGAATTTGGGTTCCAAATCGCGATAACCTCCGTACCTTTATCATGAACGAAGCTCATCAAACTCGTTATTCTATTCATCCTGGCTCCGATAAGATGTATATGGACCTACGTGGTCAATATTGGTGGCCTGGAATGAAGAAAGACATAGCGACTTATGTAGCTAAGTGTCTCACGTGTACGAAGGTTAAAGCCGAACATCAACGTCCAAGTGGATTACTTGAGCAACCCGAGATTCCTATGTGGAAATGGGAACACATATCCATAGACTTCATAACAAAGCTACCCCGAACCTCCCGAGGACATGATAGCATATGGGTGATCGTTGACCGATTGACCAAATCGGCACATTTTATACCTATACGTGACACTTACAAAACATCAAGGTTAGCTCATATATACGTTGATGAGATTGTAAGTCGTCATGGGGTACCTCTGCACATCATATCCAACTGAGACGCTCGTTTCACTTCACATTTTTGGTCGTCTATGCAAGAACTCTTGGGTACACAACTAGATCTAAGCACGGCTTACCATCCTCAAACTGATGGTCAAACCGAGCGAACGATCCAAACCTTGGAGGATTTGCTATGCCTGTGTGTTCTTGACTTTGGTGGTGATTGGGATACGCATCTACCGCTCGCGGAATTTTCGTATAACAATAGTTACCACCCGAGTATCAAGATGGCACCATTCGAAGCACTTTATGGTCGTAAATGTCGTTCACCGATCTGTTGGACCGACATTGGTGAAAACTTCATCACTGGTCCTGAAATTATACAAGAGACGACCGATAAAGTTTCTATCATCCGCAAGAACCTTGAAGTGGCGAGAAGTCGACAAAAGAGCTATGCTGATAAACGACGTAAGCCATTGGAATTCCAAGTTGGGGAGATGGTTCTTCTTAAGGTTTCACCGTGAAAAGGTGTGGTTCGCTTTGGAAAGAAGGGCAAACTGGCTCCAAGATTTGTAGGACCTTTCAAAATCCTGAAAAGGATTGGGAAAGTGGCTTATAAACTGGAACTACCTTCCGACCTTAGTGGAGTTCATCCTGTGTTCCACGTCTCAAATTTGAGAAAGTGCTTGGCTGATGAAAGTTTGCATGTTCCGTTGGAAGACATCCAGATTGACGAGTCATTGCATTTTGTCGAGAAACCTGTTGAGATCATGGATTGCATAATGAAGAAGACTAGAACCACAACAACCCCAATCGTCAAGGTTCGTTGGGAAAATAAACGAGGCGCTGAATTTACTTGGGAATGTGAGGAGCACATGAAGAAGAGATACCCGTTCTTATTTGTATAGTTTCATTTCTTTTAATTTCGGGACGAAATTCTTTTAAGTTGGGGAGACTGTAACATTTCGTATTTCTGTTAACTAAAAGTTAATTTCGTTTATTCTCATAAGGGTCATTGTTGTCAATCTTGAAATTTATGGGTGATTTAAGCTTATTTCTTAGTTGTTATTGTATGTAATGTATGAAAGCTAATAATTAAGATATTAAATTATGCAATAAAAATAATTATGATAATAATAATAATAGTAACAATAATAATAAGTTACAATAATAAATAATAATAATATCACTAATAACAATAATATCAATAATAATAACAATATTAATAGAGTTAATAATAATAATTGTTATAACAATAATAATAACCAAGATAATGTTAACAATAATAATAATAATAATATCATTAATAATAATAAGATTGCTTAAAACAATAACTTATAAGGATTATTAAACTTAATAATGTTTAAAACATAAAATTAAATTAAGTTTGGGGGTTTAATCGATGAATATTAAACCACAGGGACTAAAACTGTCAAATTAATAAAATCAAATTGGAGTTTCCCCTCAACTCCCGTTTTTCCGGTGGCCAGCTCCGGCGGCCCTCCGGCGACGCTCCGGCAGCCTCCAATCACTCGAAATCGGCCATTTTTTTTACCCCAAATCGTTCCAAATGCTCCAAGTAACTATTTCGAACATGAATGTGATCTTAATATCGCTTAATCGTCGGTTACAAGTATCAAACGATTGAATGTCCGAAACCCTCGTAAACACACAGCCGTTTGAGACTTAAACCTCAATAACTATTCAATTAATTCAACCAGATCGAACGTCTAACTATCTATAATCAATTCCAACTCTCAATTGCACCTAAAACAAAACAAATCCTCGAATTTCATCACCACCTTCTGTCGCAAACTACGCCGTGCTCGAACACCATTATCTGAGCTTCAAAAACCGAAATTTATAGAGGGCTTTTAGTCCAGATCGTCATTCAAAGCTATCTGCACGTTTAATTGGATTATCATTGAGGATTGCTCATCCATTGAGTACCCACGGTCGCGATTTGTTCTTCGTTAGAATCATCTTCAATTCGAATCTAAACGGGTAAGTTACATACATGGATATGCTCGGTTAATCATGGGAAGCAAAAGCCCCATGGTTAATTTGGTTATCATCATCGTTTAGATGATCAATTTGGTTCGAATCTAAACTAGGGTTTATGTGGAATTGGGGATTCATGTTTCTTTTGTTGGTTTTAAGAAAAGGAAACAAAGGCTTGACAGGCATATGCTACCCAGCCTAATGGTAACACACTCCCTTGTCAACCTTGAGGTCCCGGGTTCGAACCCGGGCAACCTCACCTATTTTTTTTAAGGCTTTCTAGCCTTTAAAAAAATTAAATAAAATTTCTAAAAATTATAAAAATCAGTTTTAAATATTTTGTTTATTTCAGAAGTATCTAGTTATTTTCTGTTAATTTATTTCTTTAAAACTCCTTAATAAATCTTTTATGAAATGTTACTAGAAAATATTATAATTAGTTATTTTCGTAAAAACAAGCTTTAAATAGTTAAAATCTCTAAATTATCATTTGGCTTATATGAAATCTTTAATTTTAGATAAATTATGTTGATGATAAGTTTTAATTTACATTTGATGATTAAATCATTATAAGAGTTAATTCAAAAGGATTAATTACGTTTTTCTTCGTTGTATTAAAATATATGTATATGAAGTCGACAAATAACCTTATTTATAAGAACCCCAAATTCATATTGGAACCCAAGTTTTCGTTATATCGTTAACCTTATTATTGACCTAAATCTTATAATATATAAATATAGGTGCCTTGTGACGTTCATCTTGGAACGACGTTTATTATTGTTTTTATTAATCGTCATAAAATAGTTATTGATCAAGTGAGTTTCCTTGCCTCCTTTTTACTTTATTTCACACTATTTTGGGGTGAAACATGATACTTATACATCATACACTTATAAACGTTTGAGACTTTTAAAGCACTTGCAATTCATCTTTATATTTTGTCATGGTTATTTATATGTTGTAAGTGATTATATGAGATACATAGTTTGTTTACAATCAATAACTATTGCTAGCCTGGCGACGTCTTAGATGTTTGGGCCTGACAAAGCCTATTTGGTGCTAAAGTCGATGTATTGCCGACTCCTGATGACGTATGCTTCTTCATCATGGGAACCAAATACACTTAGCCAATCTTATATACTTGTAATCAAGTCGAGGTTTGGTTGTAACGATATATGTTCTATAACCTTACTAACTTATGACCTATGACATGAATTGCTACTTGTAACTTTATCATATTATGTATGAAAACCTTGGAAACTCACCAACTATTTTTAGTTGACCTTTTATTTTTATCATGTTTCAGAAAATCCTCAAGTTTAAAGTGGACTTTTGAAGCTTGCAATAAAACTAGGACTTGGACCTAGTTAAATAAATAAAATGTTATGTTATGTTTTGAGTTATCTTTGAACTTATTTCTTGTTTGAGACTTATGCTTGTATTTCATTTTAAGACTTATGAAAAATAATATTTGCAATTTAATATAGCGTTATGTGGCTGTGAACAATCTTAACCCTCACATCTCGACGATTCCGCCGTCAAGGTTGGGGTGTGACATTACCAAAGGGAAAAGAAGAAATCACACACAATAGACTAGCTTAAATTAAATCTTATTTTATAAAAGGGAGTAAGAATTTAGTTATAAAAATAGGTGGAAAAACATACAACTTATACATTCATCATTCATGCTCCCACCCCTTTCCGTTACACCCATATAATTAATTAGTTAATTATAGTAACATGGCATTTTCTCAATCTTGTAGCCTAACGGATATTTTTTTAACGATTGTTTCTTCTCAATTGACCCCGTTGCATCATTCATGCCCTAACCCCTTTCCTTTACACCCTTTTTATAGAAATAATTAGTTAATCACGATGACTTGGCATTTCTTCAATCTGGTAGCCTAGCGGATATTTTTATTTAACGATTGTTTCTTCTAAATTGACCCGGTTGCTCACTATCCTTAGATGTAGTCATAAAATTACCCCTCCCCCCTTTTATACACCGATCACCATAGCCTAAAGCATTTGTTATCTCAAACAATCAAACCCCGGAGCAACAAAAATGGGCAACCAAATTTCTAGGCTATTATTTTGAGGTGTTGTATAAACCAGGACGAGAGAACTTGGTGGTCGATGCCCTTAGCCGAGTTGATATTCCCATGGTGTTTTCTTTCTCTCATCCTACGGCCTCATGGTTAAATGAAATCAGTGATTATTTTGCTATTTTAGAAAATAGGCAACAACTTGTTCTGTAGATTACAAAGGATCCATTGGCTTTTCCATATCATAAGTTTTAGGATGGTTTGGTGTATGTGCATGGAAAGGTTCTTGTCCCACCAATTAACAACTTACGAAGCACTTTATTGGCAGAATTTCATTCTTCCAATTTAGGAGGACATGCAGGTGTTGATAGTACTGCAAAGGGACTTTCTAGTGCTTTTTCTTGGGTTGGCCTCAAGAAAGATGTTGCTGACTATGTTAAGAAGTATGAAGTTTGTCAAGCTATCAAGCCACCAAATCACAAACCTTATGGTTTTCTCCAACCACTTCCCATACCTGAAGAACCGTGGCTTGATATTTCTATGGATTTTGTCACAAATCTTCCACCTTCATGAGGTAAAGCGGTAATATGGGTAGTAGTTGATCGTCTTTCCAAGTTTGTGTATTTTATATCGTTACCCACTCATTACATGGTAGCCATTTTAGTGACCATCTTTCTCCGTGAAATTTACCATTTACATGGTCTTCGTAATACCATAGTTTGTGACCGTGACCCAATTTTCATTAGCCTATTTTGGAAAGAACTATTCAAGCAAATGGGCACTAAATTGCAACATTCGAGTGCTTACAACCTGCAAACGGATGGTCAAACGGAGATCGTCAATATATGCTTGGAATCTTATCTTCGGGCTTATGTTTTTGATGAACCGACGAAGTGGGAAAGGTATTTATACATGGCTACGTTCTCTTATAATACTAGCTTCCACTCCTAAATCAAAATGACGCCCTTTAAAGTGACGTATGGTCGGGATGCAACTTCCATACATGATTACCTTTCTGGTAGTAGTAACAATGCTTCAATGGATTCTACACATATCAACAACTATTACAACGACTTAAGCAATCAATGGATCAGTCCAAGGAACGAATGGTAAAACAAGCAAATAACAAACACATTTATAAAGAGTTTCAAGTGGGTGAATTTATTTATCTTTGTCTTCAGGACTATCGCCAAAAGTCGGTAGCTAAAAGGAAGAATCAAAAGCTGTCATGAAGATTTTTGGGCCTTACAAAATTGTTGAACGAGTTGGAAAGGTGGCATACAAGTTGGAACTTCTAGGGGGATCCAAAATCCATTTGTCTTTCATGTTTCTTATTAAAAAATGTCATGGTGCTGTGACGTCAACTGGTGTAGATCTCACAAAGTTCACTTCCTTGGACCAACTTGATTACTTACCAGAATCCATTCTTGATTCAAGAACTAATTAAGCGAGTGAGGAAGAAGTATTGGTTAAATGGGAGAATCGTCCGATTGAAGAAGCTATTTGGGAGGGAATACTTTCACTCTGACAACAATTCTCTTGTTTTACCAACATTTAGGACAATGTTGATTCTCAAGAAGGGGTATTGATGCAACCAAACTCAAAGCCCAGACCTCTGTTGATGTTTAGTTCGTTGCAAATGGGCCTCAGGCCAAGCCCATGCGAGAGAGTAAGCTTCCATTATAGGGTTGTAAACGAGCCGAGCCGAGCCAGGATGGGTTCGAGCTTGAGCTCGAAGCTTATCAAGCCGAGCCGCCTCAAAAACGAGCTCAAAACACTGGCTCGAGTTCGGCTCTTGAAAAGCTCGAGCCGGCTCGATTTAAAAAAAATTATTTTTATTTTTTCACATTAATTTATATGAAAACACAAAAAATATATATTAGGGCTTTTACCTTTTGTTGAGTACTCCGTACTTAGGGGAACAATGATCATTATTTTGAATATAAACAATTTACTATCAAGTTATATATTATTTAGATAAAATACTTAAAGTTTCTAAAAAGAATCCATTTTTATTTTAACAAAACCTGTATAAAATCTTAATATAAAAATAATAATCATAATAATAGTAGTAGTAATAATAATAATAATTATTATACTATATATATATATATATATACTAGCAAGTGACCCGCGCGATGCGGCGGTGGCGACAAGTTATAGGTGTTACTATTTCTGTTACTTTATCTATGGTTGTTTATCAATGGAAATAACACATTTGTGTGAGTTAATAATAGATTGTAAACGCCTTAAGCGAGTGATTATACCTTTCCTCTCAGTTCGTCTACTTGAACCCACTCACAAATCGACTCGATTTCATCTCATTCGCGTTGTTGACCGCCCGTTTGACCAGTTGACTTTTGTTATCCAGGTTTGAGATCAAAGTTTAACCAGCTTGACTTTTACCCAAACAACACTATTTCACAACCAAACATTCAAAAGTCTTGTGATTTTTACGTGTACAATTGCAATTTGGTTGCATGTCATGTGTTACAAAGCAATAGAAATTTCAAATTTTTAAACAAATTTGACTTCAATGATATGAAACATAGGAAGTAAATGCAGAATATTAAACAAAATTGAAAATGTTGCTCAATATGATTCATTAGAAACATATACAAAACTATAGTATTCAAAACTATAGTTTTCATCAAAATTTTAAAAAAAGAATTGAGAAAATAAAAGGATTTTAGATCAACATAGATGGTGCTTCAAGTGAATTCAAATATAGGCTAAACAACTTAAAAAAAAAAAAGTCATATATTATTGTATAACCTTCATATATTAAAACAATTTCACTCCCTCTAATTGATAAACCAATTGTTTTTCTGCTCCAACTGTAAGCCAATTTCTAGAACCAACTATGGCATGTCTTCATTTGGTACATCAATAAGATCAAAAGATCAAAAGATTTAAGGTGGCAAGATGGGTCGATATATATAAACATGTCATTCTTTTACGTCTTGAAACTGACCATTTCATCAACAAACACTTCTTTTAATATATGTTTGGAGTTAATATTTGGGATTAATAATGTCATATTTGAAGAAAACAACCTCTATGGCTATATGGGTTTAAAATAAAGAATGGTTTCAACCAATTTGACCTGTTACTCTTGGTAAGCATCAAACATTCTTTAGTAGATACTTCAATCTGCAAATTTTGTAATAAATGTAATATATTAAGATAACATTTAAACTTACATAAGTAATATTTAAATATATTCACAAACATGTCTAATGGAGGCAATTTCCCATTCTAAGAAGCTAAAATAAAATCAAATTAAAATAGTATTCACCATGATAAGATCTAATGACTAATGTATAATCTTTTGCAGATGTTATTTTTATACAATATAGTACACATATGTACTGATAGAAACTGGCGTCTAATATATATAACTAATGATGAATTATTAAACATTAAGCTATCTTCTTCAACACATACAATCTGCACTTACTATGACAAAACATTCAATTCAACAACATTAAATATTGATTAACCAGAACCACCAAATTACAAATCACTCTTTCGTGTAATTAACTTTACTGATCTGAACTTTAAACCATATTGCTTTTACCAAATCATTTTGAAAAAAAAAAAGCTATTGATGAGTAAAAGACATCTCAAATATGAAGAAAAACAAAACAATTGATCAATACTCATCAGTTATAAAAAGCAGCTTCTAAGCCAAATATGGCATCAAGTGAAAGACATCTGAGAACCCATTCTAAGACTTAATGGGTTCTAGATGACATCTTAAGTATGAAAAACCTTTATATAAATTATCTATTTGTTTTCCTATTCACGATCTAAGACCTTCACTGTGTCACAAGAAATAAACAAGAAGGCAAGTTTATTTACCTCATATATTTCACCCGAAAGTAAATTAATTTATCTCAAAAAACCATCAAAACACATTTACAACTACTTACCCATCTGACCCATTCAATAAAAATTACTTATCCGCAACTACTTATCCATTTGCAAATTTTAGATGAATGAAAGTAAAGTACTTTGTCACATTTTATCTTTGAAAAAAATTATAAAATGCTATCATTCTACTCAAAAGACTAAAAGGAAAATGGGTCGAGTTGGTCGAATGGGTCGAAATCATGTCGGGTTCTAAAAGTTACTCATTTGTAACATGTTGTCCAACCCGCACATTTTGTTTACAGCCAAATATTGATGTTTCCTATAATACACAAATGTAAATGCAGAACAAACATTTTCCAACATCTACCAAGTTGTATGTGTTTGCTATAATAGATCATAGTGCCTGCAAATAGGACTGATGAGTTTAGATAGTGCTTTCACTACATTGCTGTACAGAATGTTAATGTTTTTCAAAGCATGCTTGAATAAGACATCTTAAACCACATTTAACTCCCTATTTATTTTACTAACAGTATTACCAAGAGCTACGTCTCACCCACTATGCAATCACTTATGAGTATCATGAACTAAAAATTCTGTATAAATGAGAATCAACACCTCAAGTAAAGGTAAGTGATAAAGGTATGTATCGCTTCTAAACATGATATTTTCATATATTAGTTAGGTGTCTTCATAAACTTCTTATATACATCTTGCATCTAAACTTCAAAAATTAAGTTTGCATATCATATAATAATGTATGATGATGCTGCATAATACATAGATAATATTGTTTTATTGTAGTTAACATCCTTGAAGTTATCTTGCTGATTAACCATTTAATTAGCAGTTACCATATAATAAATCCTTTACATACTATTTCTAACAAGTAACATCAATGCTTAATGTCGTAATACCTTAACCTATAGAGAAGTATGTAGAATATACACAATCACAGACTTTGAAGGCACAAGTCTTCATCCTACTAAACAATTAAATCCTTGTACAGTCCTATGTATTATTTATGGAGATTAATCCTTTCAAAACCACTCAAATGCTAATCTGATCAAACCTATCAAATGCATCAAACTCAGGAGCATGTCAAACTCAGTAGCATGTCAAACTTGTAAAAAAAATTAGGCTTTCATAAGAATAAATAAATACCTCATGGTGAAGAACACAACAGTCAACCGCCAAAAATGATAAGCAAACCCAAAATCAAAAGCACAACCTGCCAACACACCTGAAATCACAGAAACAATTGATAAAATCATTAACCAAAAACCTTACTTCAGTAATAAAAGTGAGTTAGGGTTTCAAATCAAGAGGATTAGACTTAAGTGAGGGCGGAAAAACGATGTTCTTTGTGTAGAATTGATTCCCAAATGTGTTACTTTAGAAGAGAAATTTGAGTTTTGAATCACCCGCCCATCTCACGTTGACTATACACGAAACCCTTGAGGAAGAAGCCAAGATCCATTTCTTTTCTCATGCTACGTATGGTTCTAGGGAAGAAAAAGAGAAGTGATGAGCTTCTTCTTTCAGAAGCAAGAAAATCGATGGTGTTGCCTTTATCTGGGTTGTTGGATGATCTACGATTCATTGAATTGTAACATATGCAAGAGATGTTGTACATCTCTTAATTTTAAGAGTTTTGTGTGAAATGACTTTCTTGCCCTCCCCAAATGCATATTAATATAGTATATATATATATATATATATATATATATATATATATATATATATATATATATATATATATATATATATATATATATATATATGTGTGTGTGTGTGTGTGTGTGTGTGTGTGTGTGTATATATATATACACATATATATATTATATGCACCGAGTCACGAGCCGAGCCAACAAACCAAGCCACGAACCGAGCTAACTCTGGCTCGAGTTCAGCTCGTTTAGAATTCGAGCCGAGCTGAGCCGGCTCGTTTAGATACGAGCTATTTCCGAGCTGAGCTTTTTTCGAGCTTTTCTCGAGCGAACCTCGAGCCACAAATTTTTTGTACAGCCCTAGCTGCCAAGAAGGTTGATAGACTAAGTCAGCTTGGATCCAGTCTCTTTGAGTTAGCCTCATTGCATGTTCCACGCATGATTCCACGATTCCATGTTGCATGACATTTTCTCCATTATTCCATGTTTGTTAGTTTATTTGTTACCTGCATTTTTTCGTTTTGGTTAATGTATTTAAGTCTTTGTTGTAGGAAATAAAAAAGATCAGAAATTTTGCTTCAAAGCTTGTCTATACTTTCTTTCTTATATTCTTGGAGTCTCACCCGCTCTAAAGGTACATCAGTTTAGGGTAGTGGTGGTGTTGATGGAGGTTGTACAGGTGGTAGTTATGGTGCCGACGATGGTTTGGTGGGTGGTGGTGATGGTGATTTATGGTGGAGAAGATGAGGGTGATAGTTGATGGCCGAAAAACCGATAGGCGGAGGTGATGGTGTTCTATAATGAGGTTGCGTGTATGTATATACGATGGTAGCTGACGGTGGTCAGGGATGGTCATGGTCATGGCTGGGCAGTTGGCAGGTGGTGATGGTGGTTGGCCGATGGTAATGGTGGTGATATAGTGGTGTGATGAACAACAATAATAATAATGATAAATTGAGATCAATACTGTAATATGAACATACGACCCGGATTAATTGTGTAATTAACTCTAAATTAAAATAAAATGCAAAATGACCAGATTGCCTTTACTTAACCTAAAAAACTAACAGGAGATAACATTAAGGACCAATCTGGCAACAAGGTACCAAAACTTTTGACTACGTTTGCAATTTAAAAAACCTGGAGACCAAATATGCAATCCGAGCAAACCAGAGACTAAAAGTTTGCAAATTTTCCCTCTGTTTAACAATCATCCCCTGAGCGCCAAATCTGCGAAAACATTCCGTTGAGAACTTCGGAAGCTGAATTGACTGACCTCAGTGACTCCACCTTCTCTCACACTCCCAAATTCATACATTCTCCGCCATGAGAACTCGCTTTCTCACCGACTTTTTCAATTCCTCTGCAACATCTCATACCACAGATTTCCTCCGATTTCCCCCTCCGGTATTCCCTTCATCCGATCTCTTCAACTTTGATCACCTCTCGGTGTTCGATCAACTCAATTCCATTAACGTCTCTCCTGAAATCGAGAGGTTTCGCGTGAGTGATTCTCTCAGTAAGTTCTTATCCGACGTTCTTCCTCAAGCTATCAGCTCCGAGATCGATCAGCAAATTGAGAGGGAAGGAGTATCAGAGGTAATGAACAGTTTGATTCTGATGATTTTGATTTGCATCTATTAGTACGTGAGATAGTAAATGAAACATGTGTTGTTTTGATTGAAAATGTATTTTGAATTGTGTAATCCACTAACGCTGAATGTTGACGTTAAATTAGTTGTTACGACGATCGTTTGCTATGATATCTGGTCTAATTGCGTCGAGAGTTCTGAATTTTGACTCATTAGTTCAGTTATTACGATGGTGATTTGCTATGGATTCTCGTACACCGCAATAGGATTCAGAATTCTAAATTTTGATCCACTAGTGCAACGTAATTAGTCTCATATTCAGAAGTTTTAAGACAATTTTGGAATAGGAAAATTGAATAGAAATATCAACTTATTTTGTGATACGACCAGGAGCATAGATTCTGTAATCTGCAGTCGTAATTCAACACATTGATTATTTAAAGCCTGGATTCATTTTCAGCCATTGAAAAAGTTATGCTTCATTGTGCTTGAGTTCTGTAAGTTTTTTCAAAATGCTTCCATTGCTGTTCTTTTTAGTGTAAATATCTAGATAAGTTTAATGTGACGTGAAGGACAAGGATAATTAGCAACATATGTGCTAGAAAGATGGAGAATCTAGATTCGACTATAGCTTTGATAGATTCCTCAACATATTATCCATTTCAATTCATGGTATATGCTCATGCAGGAGAAAATCAAAGAAGATGGTACTACTGACATCAGTTTTACGCTGGTTAAATTCGAAACTCCAGAGCTTTGTAAATCCTTGGTAACCCACTTTTCACCAATCACAATTAATTTTATGCCAACTACTTATTGGGTAGAACTAGTCATGTACATGTAGCGATACATCTTACTATCAGCTTTTGTCTGTCACCTGCAGGAAGATTCTCGCTTTTTGCATGAAGAGAAGATACAAATTTTCTTTGAAGTTGCAGACACAGAATTTCCAACTGTATGAAGTTCACTTAAACTTTTTTCTATCTGCTTTTGGTGTTGTAACGAGTCCATACAATCGCTGTTTGATTCAGTTTCTGGACAATTAATTATTAATATTCTGTTGCAAAATTAGATGCCCATTGAACTTCAGTTGTCATCACAAGTGAAGTGTTAATTTTCTTGTGCTGAAACTCTGGGCTACTTCCGTTCTGAAGTTAATGTTTTGCAGGATCTGCTGGATTTTTCACTTGAGCTGCAGCAACATGTGGACATTCATAAATCAATTTGCTATGTAGAAGATATATGTCTAGAAATCCAGGAAGAGCATAATTCTGATTTATTGAAGGATGGCAGCTTGGTTAAGGGCCAAACATCTTCTGTTCTTAGATCATTTCCTCTTTTGGAAGTGGATGAGATTAGTCTGGGAACTAACGCCTATATATTTGAGAACAAACATACGATATTTGAAAGCATTAAATTCCAACAATGGAAGCATACAGATGAACTGACATGTGATTCGAAGGAGCTTTTGCCTTCCATGGAATGTGACATATGGGAAAATCTTTTAAACCACTCTTCTCTCAAATGTCATAAGTTTGACATACCAGATGTGAATATTTCTCCAGAGTACATAATAAATGCCATAGAACACCAATTAAGCCCACTTGCACTTGAGCAACTCCAATTCTTTGACATGAACACCTCACATTTTTCTCAAATGTTCTTTGACACAGAAATTATAAGTGAAGTAGAACATTTAGAACAGATGTTTGGCGACACAACCGTAAGCACTTTCAGTGATTTAGTTGTCACACATGAACTTGTTCTGACAGACAACTCTTTTAAATCACTGCCTGTTCCTATTATTTCTGATCGTGAGAGGATACTATCTGTACAAACGATTGTTGAGGAAATATTTGTAAAACTGAAGCTGCAGCCTTCCTCTACTTCAGATGACATATACTTGGACTGGCATTTACTAGAAAAAGATATTTGCAGTCATAGTAAACAAACGTCCTTGAATCTGTTTGGGGATATAGATACTTACTGTAATAATGCGGACCTCAAATCATGTGATGGTCTAAAGCTGGTTTTGGAGTTTGTTTTATCTGATGCATGCTCAACTCTGCAAGACACAAAAGAGAACACTGAGGTACTGCACATAGAAATGTCTGGAAATTTGATGGAACATGTGTGTAATGATGGAATTGATTCAAGTGAAATATGCAAGAAGACGGCAAGTAGAGAAGCTTTAGTTGGAACTAAGGTTAACAAGGCTCATGAGCTTGCTGAATCTATGTCACAGTTCGATGATCTTGACTTTTTCTTAAACCCTTTAGAGGCTACTCATGTGAAAAGGCAAAAATCTATACTTAAAATGGATTGTGCCCTTCCAGTGGTTTCAGCAAACAATCCATTTGAGATGCATGATACCAGCAGAAAACAGCAGCACGGCTTGGAGAATGAGATTCAATCAGTTAAGGCTTTTCTTTTCATTAAGGTTGATTTTTTATTTGTTATAGCATCCTTTGCTATATTAAACAATAGGTGAAAGTCTTAAAATTACTTTCAAATGTATTGAAGCCATTTTTAGTGTCCATATTGATGATTATAAATCTTCGTGATTTGAATGTATGCCTTTTATTTGGTTAGAGAGGAGATATTCATACTTCTTCAATACCAAATGTCAGCAGCAAGAACTTAGAAGAACCATTACATTCTACACATGTTAGGGGAAAGAATAGCATGCAATCTTTGGAAGCAACATACGAAGCACCACAACTGCCCTTAGCTATGGAGTCAAAGGTCAACACAAACACACCCTCTTTACCTGATGTCATTATAATTGTGAATACCCAAAATTGTGAAACCGAAATGATAATTTCTAGAAGAAGCACATATCAAAAAATTATTGCGATGGAAAAAGAAGGTGTACAAGTTGTTGAAAGGGATCTAAATCTGCCAGTTGACATTATAATTAGTGCTGCAGTTTGTTTAGTGTTTTATGACACCAAGAACATTAGAAATAAGACAAATTCTTCAGATGGTGCTTCTTCATTACCTTCATGTATCGAAAATATTGCAGCAAATGTTTTAACATCACTTAGTTTTGCTCTCAGTAGCTGTATTATGGTAAGCTTCATTCTAAGTTTAAATGTGTATTACATTATTGATATACCATCTGTTTTTGTTATGTTTAATCTCTTTCTTTTTTCATTTCTGTAGATATTTGAAGGAGAAGTGGGATTCCTTAGTGGCATAATGGAATTATCAGATGAACTATATGCTGCAGCAGCAAGCTTAGGAATTGACTTGCAGCTTTTTTATTCATATTCATATGAGACAACTGATGAGATAATATTGAACTGCATCACACATGCTGCAAAGACAACAAGAGACCGATATCCTAAGATGCCTGAGTCAGAAACCCTGGCTGAATCATTTCTATCCAAATTTACTTCACTTAATCCACTCTCAGCTCATGCAGTATTATCTTCAGTTGGAACACTCATCGAGTTTTTTGAAATGTCTCATCAGCAAAGAGTTTGTGCTCTGCAAAAGTATCTTGTACCTCATGGAAGCATCATAATATTCAGTGCTTTGTGCAGATACGGAGAGAGAGAAGATTCTAGGTCAGGAATGACGGATTGCTGTTCTTCAGTATCTTCTGGTCATGACTCTGGCTATTGTTGTCCTAAGATTGACACTGAGCCAAAGAAAAGAAAGTACATCATGAGTCCTGAGACAAAAGCCATATCTCTTGATTATTCGTTTCAATTTGAGAAAAATAATGATGTCCTGTGGGATCCTCCAAAATCCGTTAATACACACAAGTTTTGGGATTTGGAAGCTGGAGAGCTATCTGATGGTATTGAAAAATCTAATGTTGAGAAGTACTTTAGTAAGATTCAAAAACCTGATGTACATATGATGCTAAATCATCCTAGTTTGAAAGAGACAACAGTTGGTCAAAGCAAGAAAGTGTATATGCCCATTGCTGACAAGTTAGGTAACCACACTAACAAGGGGGAAATTATTAACATTGATGATGATGATGCTATAGCAGGTGAGGGCTTCTCTTTTCTGCACCCAGAAGAAATATCATCTGAGTGGTTCAGTCTTCCTAGTTTTTCTACAGCTGCTGAGAGTAACTCAGATTTAGATTCATGGATTCCTACCAAAGATAATGGAGAAACCTCAAGTGAAGGATTTATTCAATATTCACAAGCTGGTTTAATGACCAATAAAACACCTTTCAGAGAAAAGGATCCATGTTATGGTAGGACACCACTATCAAAAGCCATACTATCTGATCAACCACAGAGAGGCTCCCCTTGGACCATAGATTTTCTCAACAGAATTAAGGAAAAGAGCAGGATGCGTCAGCAATCTCTGCCAAACATATCATCTGCCCCTTGCTTTGGTTCCTCAGGAAATTCATCAAAGTTTAGGAAGAGAAAAAGCCCATCCATACTCGACTTCTACAGGTACACGGGTAGCAGTACAGTGAAAAGTATGGGACACACAGGGCCAAAAGGTTCTATACGACTACCAAATTCATCAAAATCTGTAAAGACAGCACCTTCCTCATCACAAACATGGACTCCAACTGACAAGAGGGCAAAAAGGGTTTGTAATCTGACGTTTTATATACAGTTGCTGGGGAGAGGCAGGTTGGGTAATGGTTGAAAAGCGTCTCTCTTGAGAGTTGAGACAGGATTGGTTGATCTTAAATAACTTTTTGTGCAATATTATTTTTCTAATAATCAAGTATGTACTATTTATTCCCATAGCAATCCACTTTTTGATAAATTTAGTGGGGTTGTTTTTAAAATACACCTTGGATGGGTTTAGCTGATTTCTTTCAAGCTGATCGTTTAATTTTACTTGTCTCACCGGTTAAAGATCAAACATAACTCAAATTAAAATATTTATAAGTAAATGAGTTGAAATTATCACCACTACTTTTAATGTACAATGTTTGGGGTAGGCTTCTCTGTGTGTGTTTGTCTGAATACCTAACTTTGAGTTATTTTGTTTTGAGACAGAAGCTAACTTTTGCCACCAATGGAAGCAAGGGCCAAAGCAAGTTGATCTGGAGTGATGAGGCTCATCAACTCTGAATGGAAGATTGTAATGCTACATAACTGAACATGGAAGACAGGTAACCCTGCTTTGATACTGGTTACCATCTGAATATGTTGATTATATTTACAAGTTTTCAGCTGTATGATGTCAAGAGGTAGTCTTGGGAGCTCACTAATTTTTCTACTTGATAATAAATAAAAATATGGGTATACATAATCTGTTCCATGAGATGACATGTTTGAACAGATTAATTGGAAAATGGCATGTGCTTATTTTTAGGATATATCATTTATAATTAATTTGGTCATTCTCTACTCAAGCACCACCTTTGTATGGCTAATTTTGTTTGAATTATAATGAAAAGAAACACATGCACCACAACACATGCACTTAATTTATAGTAATTTTGGGCTTTTTTAATAAGTGCTTGGGTCCTGTTGGGTTAAATATTATTTAGGAGTACAAATTGATGGATTTTAAATTAAGAAAAAAAAGCAGACGGGATAGAGACGGGTGGCCATTTAAGAAGAGAGACGGTCATACGGGCATAAGAAAAAAGCTTGCAATGCTAAACCACTTCAAATCTAAGTTTCACTGGCATTTATAAGCGTTCTGGAATTGAAATGGGCATTCCCAACAATATATGATTCGGGTTTCTTGGTTGACGATTGTAGGTTTAGTATGGATACCATTATATAAACAAACTGTGATTTGGGTTTTCTAGGTTTCAAAAAAGTTTGATTTTGTCCTCATTTTATTAGATGATTTTCATCCTCCCAAGTTCTTGATCATGATTAGGACAACATTTTTTTGGGGGAGTTTTATGATTCATATTAGTTTAATTTCATTTTCTGTTTTGGTGGATAAAGTGTCAAATTTGAGTTTTATTAAGAGCTTTGTGTCACGACCCGCCTAATTGATCTTGTGAGAATCTCCGCATCTGTTGCATCATGTTGGAGTTTTCTTCAGCTCGGCTTGCAATTGTTCGAATCGTTTGCTTAGGGCTTCTAATTGGGTTCAAAAACATATTATTCGATGATTGTTGTTGTTTGCCGTGGTCTTTCACATAACCTTTGACGGACAAGTCATTCGGGTTTCAAAAAAGTCAAAACAAATTCAGGACTAACTAACCTAAAAACATATACTAAGAGGCTTAGAAGGTATCAGGAAAATGTAACTAAACTAACTAACTAAGGCAAATCTAAACTAACCTAACTAACAAAATAAACAAGTTGAACAAAATATATTAACGGGATATGAATAAGATAGTCAAAAATTCAGATTGTCTTTCAAAACTGTCGTGTGTTCCCCGACAATGGCCTTAAAACTTGGTTGCGTGTGAAAGGGTGTATATTTTTTGATAAACAATTTTCACACAGACTCAATTTTAATTGGTTATTACTTATACTAATTACAAATACTAAAGGTAAGTGTATCTATCATGTGGTAATATAATGTTGTTAAGTATCAAGTATCAATCTGTGAACACACCGAGCCTACTCAACAACCTTTGTAATCGACTATTAGATTGGGTTCTGTTTTTAGAAAATGATAAGTTACATTGATGCAACCAAATTTTTAGGGCTTTTAAAACAATAATTAAAGATAAAAGTAAAAGTAAAATGTGACTTTTGGGTGCCAGGGATTTAATGTTATCATCCTAATTAGATAACACTTATCTATACTATACTAATAAGCATATAGGAAGGGCAAAGTTGTCTTTTACTCAAATCTCTTAAATTTAAGAGTTTTACAACCATGAAGCATTATGTACAACATCTAAAGCACACTAAAGTAATAAGAGAGAGGGTGAATTCAAAATTCAAAAAGGGTTGTCAAGATCTAGCTCTCAACAAAACGAAAAACCCTTACCTGGTTCCCTCATTTTTCATTACCCTAGATCCGGCAGCCGAATTTCTTTCTCCAAGACGGCCACTAGCTATCTCCTTCAACTGATTTCATTATGATCATCTTCTTCCCCTAAATCGTCGTAATCATCAGATTTAACTATTGAATCTCTTCGAACATCAACCTCCAGTAATGGCTTCGAAGATTTAGGCATCAATGACGGTTTTTGAAAACCATTTTGAAGATGTTTGTGATTTTGGCGATGGATCTGTAGAGTTATTTTATTCTGTTGAGACCGGTCATCTTCTTCAAGCAAAAAGGTGAGTATTGTAATCTCCCTAACTAAAATCTTGATTTATATGTCACTGATGTTCGTGTTAGTTGTCCACTATTGTTTTTAGGAAAATGATTCGTCTTTAAATTTTAATTTTTGTTTTGTAAGTGCATTTCGTGGTTGAAAAACCGAGCTAGCAAGTATTCATATTTTTTTTCAAATTTTACTTTAAGATATTGATATCATGAATGTGTTTATTTGCGGGTTTTCCTAGGACTTGTAGGGCTCATCTCATTTGAGAATGCAGGAGCAATCTGCTAAAATTCAAATATCATGAAGTTTTGTAGTTAATAGAACATATAGAATGCGATTTATCATATCTCAATTGATTATTCTAATTTTAGTCATATTCATCTTCCTGTTGTTAGTCTTGGTTTTAATTGCTTATTAGAATTTTGCTGTTGTATACTCCCTACAAGTATGCAGTTGTTAATGGACGATGTCGTTTGGCAGCACTTGGGTACAAGAAGATGATCAAGGCATCATGTACTCTTCAGATAAAAGCAATTCATGATCACATATCTGAATCATAAAAAGAGGCTGCCATAAGTCTTCTTGAAATCCTATCTAAATTTTGTTGCTTATACATATGTTTTTAAATTGAAAATGAGTTTGTGTTTGCGGCTAATTTTTTGCTGTAATTAGGAAATAGGGCAACCTCTTTAACAATAGTAAAACTTGTTTGAAAAAAGAGTTATTTGCTAATAAATCTTGAGAGTTCTATTCATATCTTCATTAAATAGATGTTTTCTTTGTTGAAGTGGTATGCATAGGGTATTGATTCATTTAAGTGTTTTTTTAAAAATTTTGGTCTACTTGCTACTGCAATATGGCAATCCCCCTTACTAAAATGAAGTACACAGGTTGCTTATTACATTGTTTCCTTTTAATTTTTTGATCTGTTGAGACTACTTGGATTGGTTTTGAACCATTTTTTTATGTTGAAGAAACCTATGGTGGATGATGCAATCATGTGTGATGGAAAGCAGTGAGCCAAGATAAAGGCGTGGATGGTGGAAGAAAGGAAGAGATTGATGTTTGCCTCTATTTGTTTGAAGGTGGATTGGTGGAGATTCGTAAATCTGGTATGCACAAAGAAGTGATATTTTTAATTTGAAACTAATGATTTAAATTTCTACTAAATCTGGTATGTACATAATTCTAGATTCTAAACAATAGTTTAAAAGCAAAAATCTGTGAAATAAAACTTAAAATTCAAACTGGTTGGTCGCATAAACACCAATTGGGGATTAGGATTTCGTGCGATATTGAAAAAGAACAGTGATGATTATATGTTAGAGTGGCATACTTTATGTTAGTCGATATCATATAGGTGTTATCAAAGTATTTATTATGGATTTATGTTTTAATGATTGACAAGTAATTATTAATCTATTAATCTTTCCATGGCATTCTAAACGGTTGGTTTGTGCAAGAATCAAAACATCCATCTTATGTATGATCAACTACCGGATGAAATTACAAAATTATGTATTCTTTTACCTGGTTGCTTCAGCCTAAGCCCCAATGAGTGTTAATTATGAATCTTGCTCAACCATACACCCTATTGATTTTTTTTTGTAAATTTAACGCACCTTATAATCTTATATATTTCCAGGCTTGTGATTCTCTGCTGATTATTCTAAAAGTTGTGAGACTTTTATGGATATTTAAAAGGGGAAGTCATGGAAATAGTGAAGTTACTGTTGGTAACTCGCAGCATGAGGAAGGGCAAACGATGAGTTTATCAACAAAGTTGATATATTTTGAGCATTATTTTTTAGTTCGGTATATTAATATTTTGCATAAACTATTGTAGATATAGGCTAGGCTTTCATGACGGTTTAAATTTACTTTTCTACGACTAAGGTATGTCCGACTACTAATCTTATTTCCTTTTCGATTCAAGTTATTTTGAGGTTTTTAATTTACATCACAGATTGATTGACGTCAACGAGTTGTTGCTTTGATACACCAGGGTATTTCACCCACATTTGATTACTACCCGGTTGACTTTGGTTGACTCAAAAAGTGTAGAAGTTGATTTATATTATCAAAGGGATGAAAATAAGAACTTACAAGATCAAAATGAGTAAATCATGATCTTTCTTCAACGACTAGATTCCTTGTTTATTGCAACTATTTTACAGTGTTGTTTGACATTGCATTTTGAAAGTGATTATATGATGTTCTGTTTTGAAGTTGCCAATGCTAATTGTGGATGTGGACTACATAGACAGCTCTGCTTTATGAGCTTGGCAAAGCTTCATTGCTGCTGAAAAACAAAGTCAGATTTATTCGTGAGGTTTTAGAAGAATGGTCGTTGTGAGCAACAGAAAATAAATGTTGACTTAGGTGCTGAATTATAAGTCAAAGGGTACACACCATTACCAAAAAAAATTTGTTTTAGAAGCTGCAATTGCTGTGAATGGAATTTGGAATATTGGGACATCCAAGGTAGAGGTTAGTGAACTTACAAAACACATTCTAAATCTTTATGATTGAGGGATCTTGATGTTTGTAATAACCATTTGGTTGTATGTATCATGTGTAATAAATAAAGATTTGTTTTTCTTTATGGAATTTGCCATCATTTTAATGTTTTTTTGGTTGGGTGATTAAGAACAAGACCAGAGAGGTAGTTTGCTTGTATACAAGCTTGAGTTGATTTGACTTGAGTTCATGAACTCATAAATGCCCGAGCTAATTTGTTAAGGTAGTTTGCTTGTATAAAGTTCAAGCTAATTTAGCTCATGTGTTGATTTCATACGAGCAACTTATTTGTTAGCCAAATGAGTCGGTCCATATAGTATATATAAAATTTTAATATTATTAAGATTTTTAATGTGTTATTTGAGCCTTGTATATAAACACATTAAAATTAATTAGAATTGAATAACCAAACTATGTTTATTGATCACGTGTTAACTGGAGTTAGAAAACAATTCAAACATGAGGTTAGCTTCTTGTGAGTATACTTTTAATCATGGGGCTCATGGGTCATTTTAGTTCCCACTTCTTCTAACAAAGATGCTCTTCCATATGATGTTTACATGGTCAAATCTGAGTCCAATAAACAAATCCGTTTTTAATGATGATGTAGCTTTTTAAGAATAGGACAATAACTTATGGTTTCATGTTTTATAGGTTTTATAGATATTCAGTTATGTATCCTTCGGTGCGACACACGGACATGCATACTAGATAGAAGTTTGTCATAATGTCTCGTAGAAGCCTCTCTATTTTTGAAATACTATGTTTATTATTGATATTTCCTTATTCGCGTGTTTGTTTTTATTTTACTGAAATCTCTTAAAATATAGAACATCACGAGAGGATTGATAAACTAACAAAAATCAAGTATCACGATGTAAATTGTCACCGCCGCATCGCGCGGGTTTACTACTAGTGTAACTATAATGAATATCATGGTGTGATTAAATATATAAGTTTAAGTCATTATGTTAATGTTTATAAACGCGAGCCAACGTTGATTTCCTGTCTGCCAGCTCTGTAGTGACAAGGACACTAACATTGAGTAACTTACAATGCTCATCCTTTAAGCCATTAGTAATGTAGGTAAATCTTGTGTAAGTGAAGTACATATGATATTCCAAGCGTTGAAATTTAAGGAAATGTTTGTCTAATGAGGCATGAAAACTCCACTGGATGCGATTTTAGGTGGATAAATAGTAAAATTGTGGAGAGAGCCAATTGAGATCGTAGAGAGACTAGAGATAAGATTAAAAAGAAATAGTATCCTAAATGTTAAGGTAAAACATAATGCCAAGCACGATCTGAAATTTACATGGGAACCAGAAGAAAAAAAGCGTATGCCATAACAGCCTGCTTAGGAGAAGGATTTGGGATCAGGGAACCAAGTTCCATAGTAAACCTCCAAGGAACTTGGCAACGTTCTGCTAAGGTGGTTGTAGGTGCAAGACATCCATGGACTGGCTTAACGGTTCGCGAGGAATATTTGGTTAGTATATGCGAATATTCCATTTGAAAGATGCGAATAATCTAATTTTAGTTGGTAACGGAACGTTGTGGATGGCTTAGTGGTCCGTGACGAGTCATGGTTGGGCAAAATTGGTTTAAAAGACTTCAAAAACCTAATTTCTCCCATTCTTTTTCCCTCTCTCTCTCACTCTCTAAACACATCATCCTCTCTCTATAATTTTAGCTCATTGGAAGGCTCGGTGTGATGATCGTAGCTCGTAGATACGCTTGTGAGTGTTGTTTTGACGTTGAACCGACATGTGGAGGCTCAGTTTTGTTGGTAAGTCTCAAACCCTCCTACATATGAATTATTACCCATTATTTGCATATATGTGACGTAAGAAACTCCATTATAGTGTCGGATCAGACGGTTGTGTATTCGTGGATCTTAAGAAATGATTCTGAGCTCAAATCTATTATGGATAGGAATGGACTTGTTCGAGGCCATGACGGAGACTGTGGATAGGACTAGAGGATAATGATAGTCTAAGGCCATAGCAGAGATCTATGGTTAGGACTAGGGATAGCCTGAGGCAACAATAGACACTATGGATAGGGTTTAGCGATTTTGATGACAAGGAATTTGGACGACTAGTGTGCTTATAACCAACCCTTTCATTGTTATAAATATTAAGCCTAGAGCGGCACATATGAGGTCAAAACTGATGCTCATTGTGGTGACTTCGGTGCAGACTTGATTTGTTATATTTACTTGCACACTTTGTCATATTGCTTGAGTGCTTTAATGTTATTGTTGACGTGTTTTCGCTCATAATGCAAGAGTAGGGAATGTTAGGAGGCAATAAGCTAGTTAAGGAGACTTAGTTGAAAAAGTTGACTAAAATCTTCATGTAGATAAGAATGATTGGATTTAACCTGCCTGGGGCAATGGATATGAATTTTATGTTTGTGATTGAAAGCATTGTTAAGATTTAAATTTATTATACTTCTGTGTCATGATTGAATTATAATACTTCCACTATGTATAGTTGTGTTACAATACAACTGGTCGTGCCCGTGGACTAGGATGTGACCGATTCGATAGAAGGAACATATGTTCAAGCTATAGTGAATATACAGGTGACCAAGCCCTCTCTACAAAGTTTCATACAACCATCAGCATTCCAATTTTGCAACATTAGCCTATTTTTAACAGATCTTGACTTTATTTTTTTAGGGTTTCATGATATCTGTCAAATGTAATAAAAGAGCTATTTGTATGTTTATGGTTATGGTGGAATCGGTAAAACTTTTCTTTCAAAAACATTATCAGCATCTATAAGGTCAACACTCTGGATTTTTAATCCCATCAAATCTTATGGAAGATTAACATATAAAGCCAAAAAGTGATGTTGCCCATGTATTAAAGAAATCTAGTTTGATTATTTGGGATGAAGCATCCATGGTTCATAAGTGTAGATTGGAAGCTTTAGATAGGACTTTAAAAGACATACTTACTTGTGAAGGCCATGGAAGTTCCAAATTACCATTTGGAGGCAAAATACTTGGTTTTAAAGGAGATTTTAGGCAAATTCTCATTAGTTCCATATAGAAGTAGACAATATATTGTTATTGCTTCATTAAGCTCTTCCTATCTTTAGGGTCATTAAAAAGTACTTAGACTAGCAAAGAAACATGAGGTTAACTGTAGGAAGTGCTTTATTTGAAATAGAGGAAATAACGATGCTTGCATAATGACTATTGGATATAGGAGAAGGAAATGGTAGTGGATACAATAAGTATGAGGCCATTATAGATATACCAGATTGGGCTGTTCAAACAGTTCGTCGCTCGACGTTCGTTTGGAATCTGCTCGAAAAATGCTCGTTCGATTTTTTGCTCAGTTGTAAACGAGCCACTCGGCTCGAACCGGGTTTTAAACGAGCCAAGCATGAGCAAAGGTCCGCTCGGCTAGGTTCGGTTCGAATTTATATATATATATATATATATATATATATATATATATATACATATATATATATACATATATATATACATATATATATACATATATATATATATACATATACATATACACACACACATACATATACAGTTTATACATGACACTTTAGTAGATTTGCCCTACTATATATAAATATATAATTATATTTACGCATGCTTGATCAATCAACCTAATAAAGAATTGTAAACTAAGCATAACATTGAAATCCTAAGCGTCTAAGAGGCAAGTTTTGTTGATCATCTCTCGCTCTCGCCGTCATCACTTTCTGCAATATGCTCCCTGCCTCATAGGTTATAATATTAGCCTCATCATCAGCCACGTATTGTTATTCATGAAAATATTATGTTATGAAATGTGATGCTTTTTAAGTCATTAACACATATTCTCTGCAATATATATCGTATGACACACAAGATAGTTCGGTTGTACAATTTTTTCGGTGCTCGTTTGCGCTCGCTCGAAAACTTAACGCTCGAAAAATGTTCATTCGATTTTCCGCTCCGTTGTGAACGAGCCGATCGGCTCGGTTCGGTTTGAAAACGAGCCAAGCACGAGCAAAGGTCTGCTCGGTTCGGCTCTACTCGTGAACAACCCTAATACCAGATGATCTTCTAATTATTGTGTCACATGATCTTGTTTATAATCTTATTGATTTTATATGTCCTATCTTTCATAATTTCAAAAATTCTAATATTATTCAACAATGAAGTTGTATAAAAGGCTAATAGTCAGTTGTTACTGATATTTCTAGGTGAAGAAAAGAGTACCACAATTGAGATACTAATTGTGTATCGAAGCATCTTCGTGCTAGTTTTAATCAAAGTTACTCACCCGATGTTATGAATGGATGTAATCATTTTGGTCCAACATATCAAATATCCATATTAAGGTTATTTCCACTTATCTTATTATTTAATACCGATCAAAAATGGATTAGATAATGGAACTTGACTACAAATCATATCATTGGGAAATCATGTTTTAGAATTAGAATTAATATCCAAAAGTAATATGGACACTCAAATTTTCCTCCCTTGTCTAACACCTACAGACAAGAATTTCAATAAATCTCAAATAAAACATTTTTCGCTCTTCAATGTTTTACCATAACAATTATTAAAATTCAAGGATAGTCGTTATCAATGGTTGGTTTGTTTTTAGAACATCTAGTTTTTACACATGGTCAGTTGTATGTTATTTTGTTCGGAGTTAAAAGCATAGATGGAGTTAAAAATATTAATTTATGAAAAAGATGGTGAAATTACAAATAAACCTTAAATATTGTTTACAAAGAGGTCTTTAGGGATTTATGTAGTATATATATTAAATGATATTTATTTGTGGGATTTACCTGTGAAATAATGTAATTATATTCTTAACTTCTTTCAGAATTATAATCCATCTCGAGTGGCACACGGAGCTGCAGGCTAGCTAAAGTTATAAACTATGTAAAAAGAGTCAAGTAGCATTACTACTAGTTTCATTTGTGATTTATAAAACCAAGATTTGGATAAAATTCAAATGTTCATGTTTCAATTTTATAAATTCGTTCAACATTTTCATATACGTATGAACTAATATAACATTATCTGACTTTCAGATATCATGAGTAACATACAAACAAGAAAAAGTGTAACATTAAAAAAAAATATTTTAAGAGGTAGCAGATGAAAAATGATGAAAATAAATATTATTCACCAAGAGACAAATAAATAAAAAATGAAAATTAATAAAATTTGAAAGGTGATGAACAAGAGGTTGAAAGACAATTTCTCCCCCATATAATCTCTTGTTTCCCCTCAACAAAAATATTCGTTTAATTTGTTTTCCTAGATTTCAAGGATCTCTCCCTCCAATCTTTCTTCTTTCTACAACAACATAATCATCCAATTACACAATCAATCATGGTATGCATCCCTCTCATAATCTCAATAGTTTCATCCTGTCATGTTTTTCTTCTTTTTTTGTTGATATTTGATCCAAAAATTTGATCATATATTGTTAAATAAAGAGTTTGTTCATTCATTGTTCATCATATCTAAAATAACAATTGCCATCCCTCTACATTATTCATTGATTAGTGGTTAGCTAAATTAGCACCTAACACTTATTGATTGATTTTTCTTTCGTCAACATTATGGATATATGTGGCTCCTATAATGATATCTATGTTTTATTGTCATGAATTTGTATAGTTTTTCTTTATGCATCATCCATCACCTCTAAAACATCAAGACATGGTTTTTGTTCCTCGACAATAATTATGTGATGGATTTCCTATTCATTTCAGTTTTATGGCATAATTGTGTTGTTTAGTCAAACAAATTTGGCTTCCAGGTGTTTTGCGTCATCACCGTTCTCAATCATTACCATGAAGCACCTATTGATAATCAAAAGAACTGCCAGAATTTTACTTTGGTTCATTTTTCTATTGTTGTGCTAGGCAAATGCGGCTTCTGGAATGGCTGTAAATGATGAATGCAAACTGAAGTTTCTAGAGTTAAAATCAAAAAGGAACTATCGTTTTATCACCTACAAAATCGAAGATCAACAAGTGACCCTTGATAAGATTGGTGGGCCTGATGAGACCTATGAGGATTTTACAAACTCTCTTCCTAGTGATGAATGTCGCTATGCTGTATTCGATTTCGACTTCACCACAGATGAAAATTGTCAGAAAAGCAAAATTTTCTTCATTGCATGGTAATGATATATATGTTACTCCGATTGTATCGTGGTAATGGTGCCTTGTGAATATGCCATGCATTTATATGTACTATGTGTTTTCATACATGTTGATTAAATTAAAGATCATAATCTAGATATGAATGACTCTTCGAAATATAATAGGTCACCAGATACTTCTAAAGTTCGAATGAAGATGGTGTATGCAAGCTCGAAGGACCGATTCAAGAGAGAACTAGATGGAATCCAAGTTGAGTTGCAAGCTACAGACCCTAGTGAGATGAGCTTCGACATCATAAAGTCGCGGGCAATCTGAATAATGTTTCACGAATACAGAGGTTCATTTGATGAGTTAAGTTACTCTATACGTTCAATGCTTAAATGTTGTCATTTCAATTTTCTTTTTGATTTTAGATATTTTCGTTCAACATTGTAGTTAATCGAAGTTACGATCCCCTCGATCAAATTGTTGGATTTGATTTCTTTATCCCAAAAGGAAATTTACTAGCATTCTTATGTTCCTTGAACTAGTTATTATCATTGTAAATTTTTTATGGTTCAAAATTTAGCTTATAATGACGCATAAAATAAAATGGTCGGTCCTCCAGATGATACTTAGGCCAACGTGTATGGTCGTCACACACGCCACACGTATCGCATCCTGTAGGTGGGGCTGGTCTTCTCACAACCCCACTAGTGATATGCTAATCTACCATCCTACAACAACGCTTCTATCCTACATGGTGGTTGTGCTTCTATCCTAATAGGGACGCTGTAAGGTTGCCATCCATCTAGTCATAAATCCACATGATATGTGAAATGGATCACCAGATTGGGACTCACATATATGCTATATCATGTAAAAATGATGATGTAAATGCTTCCTGATGGTGCAAATGACACAACAATATAAATAATGTTTTGGTATTCATATTAGTTATCCTAGAAAATGTTTGTGTCAAACCAGATGAACAAATAAAGCAATTTAGATTTCCTTATATCGCATCATGGACTTAGTCTTGATGAGTGATCACGGCTGTAGTGAAAAGATGGCTTCAGTATTGGATCATTACATAATCGATTCATGATTTACAAGGTGGATTTAGCTAGAACTACATTTCAAAAAGAAAAAGGTAAGGATATTTTTTATTAAAAGTGAACGATGTTGGGTTAATTGTTTATTTACCGAGTCATGGGTACAAGTCGTTAGGTAGTATTTTAAGTCACTTTAAATTTATTTAGATGGGCATGGAATAATTACAAAGTTCTGAGGTACACTGCATGGTTGTTGACTTTGAGGATACTTATAATTTATATTTTATGTTTTTCTTTATAGTTTTTTAGTTGGAAATGGTAATCTAGTTTGACCGAATCTCATGAAAGTATACGATGAAAGAGTTGGTCAATAGGTTGTGTCAATTCTTTAGGAGCATGAGTATTTTATTTGTTTGTTAAGTCTATATACTAGGCTATTTATAGCCCTATTGTTTAATGAATAAAGGTGCATGCAACTTTCATCTTCTTTCTTCATATATTTACTTTCATTCTTCTTCATATCTACATACAAAAGAAATCGACGAAGTGTCTCTATTTTATTTTCTTGAAGTTTGATAACCAACGGACGCAATTTAACATGTGTTTCAATTGTATTTCTGAAAACGAAAGTGATGTGTGCCATGCACAAATAACTTAAAAAGCTTTTTGCATGATTTTGTTTCATATGTGCAATATTTTGTAATACATGTTGCATGGACTTTCTCATAATGCCAACAAGTCCTAATTACCTAAGAATACCTTACAGACGTGAGTGTAGGGTTAAACTTTAAACGAATCAGAACGTTAGGCGATTGATCCTCCCTGGAACTAAGATCAGCGTTGGTCAACGCCAATGTTCTATGGTGTTTGGACAACGTTTAAAATCACAAACTTAAATATTTTACTATGGGTAAATGACATTGCGCATGTTAAGTTTCAGCATTAAATTTAAAAAGAGTTGTCAACAAAAACTTGTACACGAACCATCCTAGATCACGTATTCGGTGTCCATCAAGAGTTTAGCTAGGAGTTAAAGAAAATATAATATTACTCAAACCATAGAGTGATCATGAGGATTACCTTAAACCTAATTGTTCAAAGTAAATGCCTTGGCTAACACTGTCACTCCCCACTTTTCATAGGGCTAACGTGACGGATTAATACCAAACTTACAACGGAAACTAAATATATATTTCACAAGATCAAAAGATTCTTACAAGTGACTAATACATTACCATAATACATGTAAGGAAAACAACTTAAGATAACAAAAGCATGACTAAACCACTAGTACAATATTCTTTAGCTTATTAGTCTTCTAGTCATTCCCACCTCTCTTGTTTTAAAAATTCATCTCTAATGTCCACTTGTAATGCATGCTTAAAACAGGACGTCAGCTTATGCCGGTGAGTACATGTAACATATAACTTTATCAAAACAGTTTCAAACATATCTTGAAATGTAAAAGTACATGCATATAAATCATCACAACTCTATCAAGCTATTAATACGATATTTAAACCATATATACTTATCCAGCTTCTATACATGCAAGTATAAATCTGAAGTTTAGCGCCCTAACGCACATATAAACTGTACTTATTATAGGTATATTTGTCTTGAGTATTTATATGATTTTTTCACTTCAAACTTTACTTCAATCAAGACTTTTAATGCATTTCAACAATTACACTTTATTGACAAGCATGTACTACAGTTTTAAAAATGTTAACATGACTCACCTTACTCGATGTTTTAGACAAATATCAATGGTTCTTGCAGGATCGGGTTTTGTCACTTAACACTTGTGATTCTCTCAAACTCACTTATAATATCACTCAAACAAGATGAAGCAATGCCTTTAACAAGAGTTGATAATAATATAATAAGTAATCAAAGGAACAAGCAGAACTATTTTCAAGGTACTTGTATATATTACTTCTCAACTCAAGATTACAAGACACTTACAAGCATAAAACAAGAGTTACAATGAGAAACTATATATACTAGATCCTACAGTCGGTTATACTTGATACCAGCTGGAAACCTACGACTAAAGCATATACTACAATGCTATAGTTAAGGTATCTTAGATAAAGTGTTATCTAAGATATGGTAGTCATGACATGTCCATGACTTACCTTTTGTCACCAACTAAAGATGGCAACTGTACTTAACATAAAAAGGTAAACAGTAGATTAAAGTATGGTCAACTACATGGCTTTTGAGAAAACGCCATGCAGTATCTCAGAGATTTGTAGCGGAGTGTCAGACAGACCATACTTATGTCTACTGGATAATAGAAGTGTCTTCCGAAGGTTAACTGGCTTCGGAAGAACAGGTTCTTCCGAAGCCACTTATACTTCGGAAGATGCTTCTATGCTTCCGAGGCTTTGAGGACTTCTTTATACTTCGGAAGTTGACTTCAGAACTTTGTCTTTAAGTCTTGATCTTCGAAAGTAGCTTCTTTATCTTTGGAAGTTGGAGTTTTCCTTCGGAAGTGTATTTTACACTTAGACTTCGGAAGAGCTCCTTCTTCCTTCGGAAGTTCTACACTTGGCTTCGGAAGTCCTTTGTATGTTGTACTCAAAATCTTCTAAGTGACATAGTTTTGGTTGCAACAGCCTCTCTAGATCCAACAAACTCCCCCTAGGCTGATGCTACCAAAACTTCACTTATTTCTGCTTCTCAAAGTTTTCAGCACCAGGGACAAAAGATATTTGTCTGTCTCTCTGTTCTTCCCGGAAGTAGTGCTGAGAAGCTTGTACAAGTCATTCGTGGATAGGAGATCCAGTCTATCACTTTGAATGACATGTACCCTTTGTTGTGACCCCCTGAAGAGAGTTAGTTGACGAGAGTTGTAGTCATACTCCCATCTAACTATGGACTCAAGTTCAGGACCTTCAACCATTTGAAGAAAGGCTTTGCCTTTGGTTGCTGATCCTTTCCTTTCCTCCTTCTCTCTCAGTTTTAACTCCTCTTCGACCTTGCTTCTGGCAGTAAGCTCGGCCATATGAAGGCTGCCTAGATGATTTCTGATGTGGGCAGCTACATCGGAGTTTGAAGGGTTGGAGAATGGTTTCTCTGCTAACTCAGCAATATCAAATCTGCTTAAGTGTAGCAGAGATGAGGCATTCAGCCTGTTAATCTCACCATTCTCTCTCTCAACAACAAAGTTGTGAGAAGAGTCTTCGAACCTCCACTGGACTATCTTCTTTCTGGGTACAAGAGGTTGTCTTGGTACCCTATCTCCTTTCTTTGTATCTAGCAGAGTCACCAGCTTTCTCCTCATCTTCTTTTCTTCCTCATTCAATGTATCTGAATTGAGGCCAAGGAGTTTTGCAGCTTGGTCCAAAGTTCCTCTGGGCAGATCAAGAAACTCATTTCTTGTGAGGGAACTTGAGGATCCATCAACATAAGTCAGTTTGACTGAATCCTCCTCACAGGAGATGTCGCTCAGAGTTGTGCAGTTGATGAGCTTAGTTTTGATCGCCTTGAATTCCTCCATAGAGAGATGTTTGGAAGGCTGAGGGGATGGTTTGATTGGT
Source organism: Flaveria ramosissima (assembly GCA_025215565.1). Taxonomy (NCBI): domain Eukaryota; kingdom Viridiplantae; phylum Streptophyta; class Magnoliopsida; order Asterales; family Asteraceae; genus Flaveria; species Flaveria ramosissima. The sequence goes on along the minus strand of CM046043.1, from coordinate 23,496,814 downwards.
TGTTGGGTAGGTTTAGGAGTTTGGGTTCTGGCTAAGGTTTTGGGTTGGATGATGGGTAGTTTAGGTGGTTGAGGTGAAGAGGTTGGTAGGTCTGATGGTGTAGGTTCAGGGGTGAAAGGTTCAGGTTTAGTTTTGATTGGGAAGGGAAAGGGTATAGGTTCAGGTTGAGGTTGGGTTTGGATTTTAGGTAGAGAGGTTGCTTTGAAGGTCATCCCCTGTCCCCTTCTATACATCTCTTTTCTTCTCCCCGCACGAATGTCAGCCTTGATGTCACTGACATGTCGTTGGAGAGTCTTCTCAGACATTGGACCCACCTGCCTGCCAGAGAAGCCGTGAGCTTTAAGATAATTCTTCATCCAAGCTTTCTCACCTATCTTCTTGGTGGCAGACAGTCCAGCCTCTTCTTCTTTCTTCCTCTTCTCCACCAGCTTCTCCCTTGCAGCTCTCTTTCTCTCCTTCTTCATTTGATCTTGCTCTTTGTTGAAGAGCCATAAGATCGTATCACTATTGTGTGGAGACAACTCCTCTTGAGAGAATCCTCTGGAGAGTAGGAAAGTGATCCTTTCTCTCCTGAGCTGCAGATCAGCTTCCCTTTCTTTTCTCAGCCTTTCTTCTTCCAAGGCCAACCTTGCAGCCTCTTCTTTTTGCTGTCGTTGCAGCAAGGTTGCCTTTTCAAGCTCTATCAGCTCCTCTAATGGTAGCAGGAGTACATCTTCCGAAGCAGCCCCTAGACTGACAAGTCTATCTATTACCTCCACCCTTCTTCGATTGTTGACTGCCTCCTGGTTGGCTGCAGCTGCTTTAGTACTTGCAGCTAACAGTTTTCCAGTTGGTTGTCTACCTTTCCTTCTGAGCTTCTCCAACCTTTCTTCTTCCTGAAGCTCTTCCGAAGTCATCTTCCTCTTGCCTTTTATGTCTTCGGAAGTGCTAGACTTTGGTGGTTCTTGGATAGAAGATCCAGGTTGGATGGTAGAGGTAGAAGCTGGGGTCAATGCAGATGTTATAGCTAATGGTTGGCTGAGAAAGTCCTCCCTATTAACCTCAGATGCATGTTCCAGAATTGCATCTGTGACTATTAGATCATCGGAAAGAGAAAATAGTCCTTCCGCAGCAGCAATCTCAGCTTCGAAAGTTTGTGCTTGTTCTTCCGAGGCTTTGAATTGTGCTTCGGAAGTCTGTAAAAACACACCTTCTGTCCCAACTGTTTCAGTTGCTGGGCCATCAGTCCTAGTTTCCCCTTCGAAATCAATCTTAGGTTCCACTTGGGCCTTAGGTTGACTAACTTCCTCAACAGTGGTAGGAGGTGCATTCAACCTCTGAAGCTCTTGAGCTCCAAAGTAAATCACAAACATATCTGGACTGGGCTGTTCTATCAGGGACTCTAAAAGGAACTTGTTGAAGAACCTATTTAGATCCTGAAGCATCGTTTGATCCACTTGAAAGACAACTGGAGGAGGCTCAGGGAAGATGGCAGCTTGTTGTCTTGAGCTCAAAGAAGTAAGAGCTTGACTGATGGTATCCTGTCTTTGGCTTTGTCTCTCAACATTCTCCCCCTTTTTGGTAGCATCATCTTGAGAGGTAGATGAGCTAGAGGAAGAGGTCAAGGAGACCTAAACTGGTACATGCCTAACAGATCTCTCAATCTGTGTCTCAGCTAGTTTGGCCTTGAGACTTTCAATCTTAAGTTGCTGAGTGGCAGATCTATCCTCTAAAGTCTTAACCTTTGATTCAAGGTTTGAGACTTTAGAAAGTAGGTCTCTAATGGTGAGTTGCATACTTCCCTCATCTTCTTTTGAAGAATCACGGGGAGATGAGGTAACATACCTGGTATGTTCATCCTCACCACCAGATGTGGTTTCTTGGCACCCTGGTTTCTCTTGCACAATGATGTCTCTTTCAGAGGCATCAAAGGGCATGGTTGCCGTAGATTCAGTCTGACTGTCGTTACCACTGTCCTGAGGATCCATTGAGGCTCCTTCAATAGTGGCAGCTGAATCTACATGAGTCCCCTCCACATCAGTGGGACTCACCTCAGTAGGGCTTTGCTGGTGTGGGCTAGAAACAAGAGGTTTCTCTAGGCTCTGTTGATCCTTAAGAGGGTGTAATGGATCAACTTCATCGCCTTTGAGAGACATAGTCTCTTCAGCAGCTCCGGTCAATAGGTCAGTGAAAGAAAAGGAATGAAGACCTAAGGACCCGGGACTTTGATCAATGTCAAAAGGCATTGAGCCGTCCCTTTGTGGCTGCTCAGGGGAGTATAGAGACTCACCCTGAGGGCTATCAGCTGGGGTTTTGGGCTCATGGGTCTGAGACTGAGGACACTCAAGACCCATATTGAGGTCAATAGTGAAGGATTGGTGGACCTCTGGCTGAGTGGGAGCCCCTTGTTCCACTCTAGCCTTTTTGGTTTGAAGAGGAGGGGCTTGTTCAATCAGAGTAGATTGAACAAAGGTTCGTTTGGTATGTCTCTGGTAGGTGACAGTGATGGGAGGAGAAGGTAGATTTGGAATGGTGAGGGTAGTTGCTGGTGTTGGTTCATCACCTGTGGGGTGAACAGGGATGTCACCAGGAGCCGTTGGCTCAATCATACTTGGAAGTAGTGCGGTATCCCTTCCAGTGTAATTGGTAGACACTATCTTCAAGACCTTGAAGATGGTCGGCCTCATTTGGGGAGAAGACAGAGCAGCTGCACAGACATGCTTACCCTGATCTAGCTTGCAGTTGATTATGTGCTGGAGAAATCTGGGATACATAAAGAATGTGTCCCTTTGCAGATTTCCCATAAGGTTAGTCAGCACAAACCTTGAATAGTTGAAGCGGAGGCTTTGTACCAACCCGTGAACTAAGCACCCGAGTTCATAAGGGATTTGATCCCATCCCCCGGATTTGTTAGATAGACAGTGAAGAACCACATGCAGCAGGAACTTCCACTTGTAGGAGAAGTTGAATTTGTAGACCGTTGACCTGCATACATCTCCACCGTATCCCATTTGGAGATAAGAACTATCTAACTCAGATTTGGGGAATTCCGTCGGTGCGCCTTCATCATGGAGCTCAAGATGCTCCCTGATGATCTGTTCAGTGATGACCAACGCTTGGCCACAAACACTTGACCTAATAGCACGAACCTCGTTTAGGGTTTCAATCCGACCATTTGCCCAAAATTCGGACATTTGGTTGGAGTAGATGGTAGGGTTTACGGTCAAGGCAGTGTAGTATGTAGATTGGGCTAAGAAAGAAATGATATCAGAGAAGTCATCATCCCTTGAAGAGTCAAGGAGTGCGACCTGGTTGTGCTGAGGGTTTAAGGCCATTTGAGAAAGATAGCAGTAGAAAAGTTCTGAGGATCGGGTTTTGTCACTTAATACTTGTGATTCTCTCAAACTCACTTATAATATCACTCAAACAAGATGAAGCAATGCCTTTAACAAGAGTTGATAATAATATAATAAGTAATCAAAGGAACAAGCAGAAGTATTTTCAAGGTACTTGTATATATTACTTCTCAACTCAAGATTACAAGACACTTACAAGCATAAAACAAGAGTTACAATGAGAAACTATATATACTAGATCCTACAGCCGGTTATACTTGATACCAACTGGAAACCTACGACTAAAGCATATACTACAATGCTATAGTTAAGGTATCTTAGATAAAGTGTTATCTAAGATATGGTAGTCATGACATGTCCATGACTTACCTTTTGTCACCAGCTAAAGATGGCAACTGTATTTAACATAAAAAGGTAAACAGTAGATTAAAGTATGGTCAACTACATGGCTTTTGAGAAAACGTCATGCAGTATCTCAGAGATTTGCAGCGGAGTGTCAGATAGACCATACTTATGTCTACTGGATAATAGAAGTGTCTTCCGAAGGTTAACTGGCTTCGGAAGAACAGGTTCTTCCGAAGCCACTTATACTTCGAAAGATGCTTCTATGCTTCCGAGGCTTTGAGGACTTCTTTATACTTCGGAAGTTGACTTTAGAACTTTGTCTTTAAGTCTTGATCTTCGGAAGTAGCTTCTTTATCTTCGGAAGTTGGAGTTTTCCTTCGGAAGTGTATTTTACACTTAGACTTCGGAAGAGCTCCTTCTTCCTTCGGAAGTTCCACACTTGGCTTCGGAAGTCCTTTGTATGTTGTACTCAAAATCTTCTAAGTGACATAGTTTTGGTTGCAACAGCCTCTCTAGATCCAACAGTTCTCCTTGATTTGTACCAACTTAATAATATAAGGAAGATGATGAAGGCTTCTTGATCTTGTTCTATAATGCTCCAACTCTTGAATATATAGGAACTTGAAGTTAGGTAGTCTAAATAGCTTTGTCAGGTGGTAACTTAGGTTGAGGTGTCAATTGCCTGTTTATTGTGGCATTTTGATTTAATGAGCTGGAGGTTTAGACTTTAAGAAAATGGCAAAATTGGTCCTTTAATATTTGGGTTTTTATCTTTACACCCTATAATTTTTTTGGGTATTACAATTCTACTCCCCTTAAATAAATTTCGTCCTCGAAAATTTTCTTATGAATCAAACAAGTGGGGATACTTTTCCTTCATCTCGTCTTCTTGTTCCTATGTGATTTCAAGACCTCTACGAGAATTCCACTGGACTTTTACCAATGATAATCGACTTTTTCTTAATTTTCTTGATTTGATGGTCGATAATTTGCAAAGGTTCTTTAATAAAATTTAACGTTTCATTGATACGTACTTCATCAAGTGGTATAACTAAAGATTCATCGGACAAGCACTTGCGTAAATTTGACACATGAAATGTGTCATGTATGCCACTTAATTTTTCTGGTAATTTCAAAAGATAAGCCACTTCACCAACTCTAGAAATAATCTCAAATGGTCCAATGTAACGTGGACTTAGTTTTCCTTTCTTTTCGAACCTTATAATGCCTTTCCAAGGAGATACTTTCAACATTACTCGATCTCCCACATTAAATCCTAATGGTTTTCTTCTGCATTTGGCGTAACTTTTCTGTTGGTCTTGAGCAGCTTTCAACCTTTCCTTGAGTTGCATAATTTTATCAGTTGTTTCTTGTATAATTTCGGGACCCGACAATTGGCTTTCACTGACCTCAGACCAACACACAGGAGTTCTGCACAGTCTTCCGTATAAGGCCTCGAATGGTGTTGCTTTTATGCTTGAGTGATAACTATTATTATATGAGAACTCAATCAAAGGTAGGTGGTTATCCCAACTCCCACCAAAGTCAATTACACAAGCCCTTAGCATATCTTCTAAGGTTTGAATGGTTCGCTCATTTTGACCATCAGTTTATGGATGATAGATCATACTTAGATTTAAACGAGTACCCATTTCTCTTTGACAGCTTTGCCAAAATTTAGACATGAAGTGACTATCTCTATCGGATATTATTGAAATTTGTACACCGTGTCTTGGGACAATTTCATTAACATAAATTCTTGCCAACTTTTCCATCTCGTAATCTTCTCATATTAGGAGAAAGTGAGCTGACTTCGTAAGTCTATCAACTACTACCCAGATAGCATCATACCCTAAACTTGTTCTCGGGAGTTTTGTAACGTAGTCCATGGTTATCCTTTCCCATTTCCATACCAGAATCCCTGGTTGTTGAAAATGACCAGATAGTTTCTGATGCTCTGTTTTAACTTGTAAACAAGTTAAGCATCTCTCAACATATCTAGCAATTGCTCTTATTCATTCCCGGACACCAAAAGTGGTTTCTTAAGTCTTTATACATATTATCACTGGCAGGATGGATAGATATTTGGACTTATGTGCTATATCTAGAATTACATCTTGTGCTCGACCGTACTTTGGAATCCACATCCTACCGTTAAGCCTTAAGGTACCATCATTACCTCGTGTTAATAGCTTAACTCTTCCAACCATTCTTTCTTTCTTAATCATACTTTCATCAAGAGCTTTTTGTTGCATATCTTTTATTTGATTAATTAAGCTTACTTTCACATCTATCATCATTGCACGGATTTTTATTGGCTTTGTTTTTTCTTTTCTACTTAAAGCATTCGCAATTATGTTTGCCTTGCCCAGGTGATACTGGATTTCATAATCATAGTCATTTAATAACTCCATCCATCTCCTTTGTCTCATATTCAACATGTTCTGCTCAAAAATATACTTTAAGGTCTTATGGTCAGTGTAAATTACACATTTGGTACCATAAAGATAATGCCTCCAAACTTTTAAAGCAAAAAACTACAGCTCCCAATTCCAAGTCATGGGTAGTGTAATTCCTTTCATGAACTTTTAACTGTCGAGAAGCATATGCAACTACTTTGTTTCTTTGCATTAAAACACACCCAAGACCATAAGATGAAGCATCACAATAAACTGCAAAATCTTCAGGTAGAGACAAGATTGGTGCCTTACTAAACTTTTTTTCAGAATTTGGAAGGCTTCTTCTTGTTTGGTTCCCTAACAAAGTTTGTTGATTTTTGAGTCAAAATTGTCAAATGTGTTGCAATCTTTGAGAAGTCATGGATGAATCTTTTGTAGTATCCAGCTAATCCAAGAAATCTACGGAACTCCGTCATGTTTGTGGAATTTCCCACTTCATCACGGCCTCTACTTTAGCACAATCAACTTGTATACCTTGCTCATTAACTATATGCCCAAGAAATTGAACTTCTCTCATCACATTTGGAAAATTTTGCATAAAGCTTCTCGTTCCATAATAATTCAAGAATGAGTCGAAGAAGACATTCATGATCTTCTTTACTCCTTGAGTAGATTAAGATATCATCAATAAAGACTATTTCAATTTTATCTAAATGCGCCTTGCAAACACAGTTGATCAAATCCATAAATACTGCTGGTGCATTCGTTAATCCAAATATCACAACAAGGAATTCATAATAACCGTACCTTGTTCTAAAAGCCGTCCTAGGAATGTCCTCTTCCCATACATTTAACTGGTGATATCCAGACCGTAGATCTATTTTTTAAAAATGACTCGATCCTTGGAGATGATCGAATAGATCATCAATTCTTGGTAACGGATATCTATTCTTAACAGTGACTTTGTTCAAGTCTGTAATCAATGCACATCCGCATTGTTCCATATTTCTTATTAACAAATAGGATAGGACCTCCCCAAGGTGACGAGCTAGGTCGAATAAAACCTTTGTCTAATAGTTCTTGTAATTGTTTCATTAATTCCTGCATTTTAGATGGCAGAAGACGATAAGAAGACTTTGCTTTGGGTGTGGGTCCTGGAGTAGGTCGATCCTGAACTCTATGTGTCTGTCAGGTGGTATCCTTGGAAGTTCTTCTGGAAACACTTCTGGATATTCAGCCACTATTGGAACTTTTAGTATATTTACTTTCTCAGCCTTTATAGCATATGCAAGATAAGCAATGCACCCTTTTTTCAACCGTTTGTGTGCTTTTATTATGGAGATGGTGCTTATGGGGTTTTCTGACTTTTCTCCGTGTATTGTAATCATTTGTTCATTTGGAGTTATGATTTTATTAATTTTTTAATCACATATGATATGTGCTCGATTAGTAGATAACCAATCCATTTCTAGCACTATATCAAAACCTCCTAACTCCATAGGCATCAACTCTATAGGTAACACATTATCGTCTAATTTAATTGTGTAATCCTTAATTACTTTAGAAATTTTATTTCATTCCCGTCAACTAATTCCACTATATAGGCATTGCTTAACTTTTGAGTTTCTGTATTTAAGAAAGGCCTAAAGTTTGTAGATACAAAGCTTATATTTGCTCCCAAATCAAATAACACATTAGCATATATGTTATTGATGAGAAATGTTCCCATGACTACATCAGGGTCTTTTCGTGCTTCCTCAACATTGATCTCATAAGCACGTCCTTTGGCTTTGTTGCAGTTGGGTCGAAGATGATTGGCATCATTACATTCAAAACATCTTCTTGTTTCTGTACAGTCTTTGTGTAGGATCGAGTTTGATCACTCAACACGATTATAGTCTCTCGAACTCACTAAGTCACACTCGGATGGATGATGCAGAATCCTTTAAGAGTTGATAATAATATACTAAGTAAACAAAACACAAGAGAGAGGTTTTTCAAAATACTTGTATATATTACTTCTCAACTCAAAGTATTACAAGACTCTTTCAAGCATAACTAATGAGTTACAATGAGAAACTATATATACTACTATCTACAGCTGGATATACTTTAATACCAGCTGGAAACTTACGACTAAACAAATACTACATTGCAACAAGTAAGGTATCTAAGATAAAATACTATCTAAGATTTGGTAGTCATGACATGTCCTGACTTACCTTTTGTCACCAACTAAAGTTGGTAACTATACTAACTGATAAGGGATGAACAATGGAATAATGGGCGTGGGAAAGCACCATGCAGTATCTCAGAGGTTGCAGCGGTGTGTCAAAGGAACCATACTTATGTCCACTGGTTCTAGTAGGTTCTTCCGAAGGTTAACTAGCTTCGGAAGAACAAGTTCTTTTCGGAGCCACTTATACTTCGGAAGAGGCTACTTCTTCCGAGGCTTGAGTTTTTCTTCAGGCCTTCATGCTTCGGAAGTCTTTGTCTTGAATTCTTCTAAGTGTTGAACTTCAGAAGAAGAAAGACTTTGTCTTCGGAAGTTAGAGTTCCTCTTCGGAAGCTCTTTCAGACTTGACTTTCGAAACCTCAACATTTGTCTTTGAAAGTTCTGCTTTTGCCTTCGGAAGTTCTGTTTTTGCCTTCGGAAGTTCTTTATTAGTTGCACCAAAATTGTCTAAGTGTTTTTTTGTTGCACAGCCTTACTTGATCAAACACTTTGGTGGCATGACCCGTTTTCTTGCAATTTCTACATTGTGCAAATCGACATTCTTCCAAATGCATCTTACCACATATTTTACAATTCGTTTTGTTTTCATGAAATCTTTTGTTTTTATTTCCAGGTTCAGATTTCTTTCCTTCCTTCACATCATCCCATTTCCTTTTTGAAACTCCACTGTCAGCATCTTGTCAGAATAATTCAGCTACCATAACCGCACCAGCTTCTACGGTTGCAGCAAAAGTTTTGGGATTTGTAGATTTTATGAATGTACGAAATTCTAGTGTCAACCCCAGATGAATCGACTTATCCTCTTTTCTTTAGGAGTTACAAGATGAGGAACAAACCTAGACATTTCATTAAACTTTGTCGTATATTCACGATAAGTCAACTTTCCCGGTTCTAATATTAAGAATTCTCCTTCAATCTTTTCTAATTCTCTTGCAGGACAGATGTATTCCATCACCAACTACTTAAGTTCTTCCCACGTTAGCTTGCTTACTATGTCATTTCCTTTTGTCTGAAAATCATCCTACCAATACAAGGCTTCAGATTTATAAGAGTGAACCACGAGTCTGACTTTGTCTTTTTCAGTGCATTCACTAATGTCAAGGATGGATTCCATTTCTTTTAGCCATTTACAAGCAGCAATGGCATCTTGTTTACCATCAAATGTCGGAGGCTTACAAGAATTGAAAGTTTTGTATGAACATTCTTTCTTAATTTTGTTTTCAGATTCTTTCTTTTCGGGAACTTTTCCTCTAATATTATCTGAAATAGATGAGGAACTTCTTTCGTTCTCGCCTTCTTTCGCAACTAATGCTTTAGCGACCTCAGCAGCAATCAAGTTTCTAAATGCTTCCTCATCTATGTTTATTCAACTATTAACACCATGGGATCCATGTTGCGTGGAAGAGTTAGAATGTCTAGAAGAGTGAGATGCGCTTCTATTGCTTTTTTCAGACATCTTTCTATAATAGTAATATATTTATTTTGAACTTAATCAGATTGAATAACGTAAACTTAAGTATAAGTAGCATATCTAATGGAATATTAGAATTATCTTTTCCTATTATCCTTTTACTTAAATATAAATTTGATACTATTTCTATTAAAGTTAAGTCTTAGTCAGAGTCTTCGAGTCTTAAAGTCTATTGGTTAGAGCTTAGGTATTCTATCTCATACCTAATTCGCTAAAACCTTATGCTCTGATACCAACCTGTCACACCCCACTTTTCATAGGGCTAACGTGACTGATTAATACCAAACTTACAGCAGAAACTAAATATATATTTCACAAGATCAAAAGATTCTTACAAGTGACTAGTACATTATCATAATACATGTAAGGAAAACAACTTAAGTTAACAATAGCTTGACTAAACCACTAGTGCAATATTCTTTAGCTGATTGGTCTTCTAGTCATTCCCATCTCTCTTGTTCTAGAAAATTCATCTCAAATGTTCACAGGTAATACATGCTTAAAAAGGGACGTCAACTTATGCCGGTGGGTAAATGTAACATATAACTTTATCAAAATAGTTTCAAACATATCTTGAAATGTAAAAGTACATGCACATAAATCATCACAACTCTATCAACCTATTATGCGAGACTTAGACCATATATAGTTATCCAGCTTCTATATACATACAAGTATAAATATAAAGTTTAGAGCCCTAACGCGCATATAAACGCACTGCAAACTTTACTTCAATCAAGACTTTTAATGCATTTCAACAATTACACTTTTATGAAAAGCCTGTACCATAGTTTTAAAAATGTTAACATGACTCACCTTGCTTGATGTTTAAGCCAAATATCAATGGTTCTCCGTGATTTGTACAGGCTTAATAATATAAGGAAGATGATGAAGGCTTCTTGATATTCTTTTCTAATGCTCCAATTCTTGAATATATAGGAACTTGAAGCTAGGGAGTCTAAATAGCTTAGAGAGGTGGCAACTTAGGTTTAAGAGGTGTCAATTGCCTGTTTATTGTGGCATTTTGATTTAATGAGCTGGAGGTTTAGACTTTAAGAAGATGGCAAATTTGGTACTTTAATATTTGGGGTTTTTATCTTTACACCCTAAAATTTGTTTTGGGTATTACAAACACAGATCAAGAATGTAGCAACAAGTAGGTAGCCTTAACATACTGAAACATCTTAAATTTCAAAAAAAGTTTATTTGGTATTGCTTGATTCGATCTGCTACACTGACACCTGTTGACATTCGCTTAGTTTCTCCTTTTTACAATAATCGGGGGTTGCCAAAATCTTGTTTGTGGGTGTGTAGTTTGTACATTAGATTAGAATCGTATCATGATGCACCAATAAAACAAATACTAGTCAACAAAAGAATTGTATCATGATGCACTAATAAAACAAATACTAGTCAACAAAAGAAGGTAGTCAAAGTAATCTAGGGGTATGTATTGGTTAGTTTGGGTCAATTTAAAATCTTAACAAAAATAGAACCAGATATTTATAGTGATGAGAAATTTCAAATGCACACATGTAAGAAGACATAATTATTGTCCTTAAACTTGAAATTCATGCCCATGTTGAACCTAGTATGCCCAATAGTAACATAAGCTACTACTAACAATGGATTTAGTACTTAAGGGTAACAGAACAAATAACATAATCTCATTATGTGAAAATTTTTAAGTTTATGAGAACTTTTTGGGTACTTGTAGAGTTATGCAAGAACTTTGAAGATAGATGTTGATATGCGAAAACTTAACGTGCGAGAACTATTCTGATGTGTAAAGTCGGAGAATGTAAGAAATTTGGGATTTATGAGAACTTTATATGTTTTTAGTATCAATAGGGGGTTTTTTATGTAATGCTTGTTAATGCTTGTTGATGCTTGTTAATACTTGTGCATTTTTGTATTCCTCTAAACAAGCTATTTTAATGAATGGAACAAAACCGTATATTTATGTATGTTTGTTCGTTTCTTTTCTATTCATATTAATTGTTAATCACTCTTTGATCATGATGAACATCGATTCACATTAATTCTACCAATGTGAATTGATAATTAATCCAATTTGAGTGAACTGATAGAATTCTGATATTTTTTGCATCATAGTCATGGAGCTAATTTAAAGGATTTAAGATTGACTTTAGTCTTTTTATATCATTTGTTGTGATTTTGATTTATGAACAGTAAGATATGGCCTGTGAGAATTTTGGTTGATATTTGGGAGGTTTTGGTTTGAGTTTATAGAAGAATTTGATTGATTTGGGGTAATTGTAGGGTGTCGAAGGCTTCTGTAGTGGATTTGATGAAATTGGTGATTTGTTGGACCTTGAAAGTATCATGCATGTCAACTAAAGTGATGATGTTCAAGTGTTGAACCAATGCAGATGGAACGGAATCCCTAGATGACAAGAACTCAATGTGGATATGATGACTATTAGTACTTAATGCGATTGAGAACGTGATGCTAATAACAGTCAATGCGAACGAGGTAAAGTGATTCTGATGAAAATATCATGTGACGGGGACAAGGAGTTAGTCATCCGTATCATTCATTGCAGATGAACTCCTAATCAATGTTGATGATGAAATATCAATGCTAATAAAGTTTTATACTATTTTTACTTGTATATTTTCTAATGTGTCAAGGCAGTTTATTCAATAGTACAAGACCTATGTTAGGCTCATAAATAGGAAGTTAGGAATTTTATGATGGAACCCTGAATCCTACAACCCTAAAACTTCATGTTTATTATCAATTCATGAAGAATATTATGAATATTTGTTACTATGTTCTTTGATTATTGATCATTGTGATTTCGCGATTATGATTCAATAGCATAATTAGTATAATTGATCCATCAAAATCCACCTAGACAATTGTTATCAGCGCCTAGACTCATGGTGTTCGGATCAAACTTCAAATAGATCTGAGAATCGATTGATCTACTGATTCTTCTTCAAATTAAAGTTGTTCTTAGCATTGATTTGTAATCAATCAAGTCACAGACCGATTTAAACCAGCTTTTATCAATATTCATCAATAGTTGAGCAAAAACATTGTTTGATTGGTTTTCGACCTTGTTTTACATTATAAACCACAAATCAAAAATAGAAAGTGAGAACTATGGCCCGAAAATTAGCAAAATGTTCCTAATCAAAAGGTTTTACTACAAAATAGATTAAGTTTAGATTTTATTATAAAGGTTTTGAAAATTCCATTGCGTGTATTATTTATCGAACCGGTACTATTCTTCGCATCGCATCACATCAGCACTAATCACGTGAGTAGTAATGTTGATTGCACCAAATAATCTCACTAAAGGTTACCTTTCACCGTATCAGAACTATGGATCAAACACACTACAATTCTATGATTGGTTCTCTTATGTATCTTACTACGAGCAGAACTGACATCATGTTTTATGTTTATGTTTGTGCAAGATATACCCAAAGAAATCTCCTGGTAATGATGTCAAACACATTTTTTGATATCTAAAAGGAAAGCTAGCTCTTGGTTTATACTATCCTAAAGAAGCTGACCTCACCTTGTATGCATACAAAGATAGTGACTATGAAGGTTGTAACTTCAACATGAAGTCTACATCTGGCGGTTGTTTTTTTCTTTGTCCAAGACTTGTCTCTTGGTAGTGCAAGAAGCAAAAAACATGTGTATATATGTTGTAAAAACTAAGTATATACCAGTATCTGTGTAACACCTGGAAATTTCCTTTGAAGCCGACAAAAGAAGAAAAATAAAATAAAGGCCGAAGCCGAGGGACCAAACCCGCCAACGAGAGAAACTTCGATACACGGGAGTATAAAAGGGGGAAGACACCCCCATTCTTCCCATTTTCAGCCAAGAGAGGAGAGGATAAGAGAAGGAGAAAAAGAGGAGAAAAGTTGGTTCGGGTGGATTCGAGCGTGGAAATCGACGTGGAGCGAGTCAAATCGAAGCTCTACTCGACGGGATCGCTAAGGTGAGTTCTAGGACCCCTCTTTTACACGTTTCAACTGATTTTGGGGCTGGAACACATCTGAAAACCTATTTTCGAGTTTTTGGGTGAAGAGCCGTTTTTATGCATGTATGTATATGTATGATGCGTTTGAGGCTTGATTTCTTGCTTGGTTATGCTTGAATGAGGTCGTGGTATGTTTCCCTAAGGTTTAGAATGGTTGATTTGAGCTTAAAAGAGGTTTGGAAGAGGTTGGAGGTCGAAAACCCACGGCTGCAGTCGAGTGAACTGCATTCTGCACCAGCTAGGGCTAGGCGACCGACTGGAGGGCGATTGGAGGCCATTCGGCCGATTGGAGTGCGACTGAGGTCCATGCGCACGCTTGCCATGCGGCTGAGGTCCATACGCATGATGGTCATGCGACTGAAGTTCATGTGCTGGGGAGTCATGCGATTGAAATATGGTGCGACTGAGGTCCATACGCACGAAGGTTATGCGACTGAAGTCCATGCGCCTGGAGGCCATGCGACTGAGGTTCATTCACACAAAGGGTATGCGACTGAAGTCCATACGCCTAAAGTCATGCGACTGAAGGCCATACGCATGAAAGCTGTGCGACTGAGAGTCCATACGCATAGGGTCCATTCGCTCATAGTCCATTCGCATAGGGTCCATTCGCATAGATGCCCATTCGCCTAAGTGTTCATAGATGATAATCGAGATGAAATTCCTCGATGATGTGATGGGCATGGACGGTATAAGGTGACGCATGATGATGAGCTAATGATGATGATGATGATGTTGATGATAATGATATGTATGACGTTATATGTGATGTTAGGCATGGTGGTGCGTGTGATGCATAGTATGTATGATGTGTGTGATGTGATTTATGATTGATGCGTATGGTGATGATGCTGTATGTTTATGTTTATGTTATGTTCCTTATTATGTATGTTTATCTTTCTTGTGGCTTTGCATGTCACGTTAATGAATGAAGTGAAAGTATTATGTAGCGTAAAGTGAAAGATAAGGAAAAGTGAAACGTAATGAATAAATGCATGCATTAATGAATGAATGAAAGAACGAATGAAAGGCTTGCAAGCATATGTATGAGGTGAGCGACTCTGTGTCGCAACAGACTCGAAAGAGGTCCTTGTCGCGTACTCCGGTACTGTGTCAGTCTTCGGACATGAGTCGGGGGTTTGTGAGCAGGCCCCGGCACAGTATCAGTCTTCGGACATGAGTCGGGAGTATTGCATATGATGAAAGTGACGGATGATGAGATTCGTGTCGCGTATCCCGGTACTGTGTCAGTCTTCGGACATGAGTCGGGGGTTTGTTTATCAGGCCCCGGCACAGTATCAGTCTTCGGACATGAGTCGGGGATATTGCATGAGACGAGATAATGAGGTGAGCGACTTTGTGTTGCAACAAACTCGGATGGAGTTCAATCCCTGTGATTGACTCATATGGGATCTTTGTTGCGCATCCCGGTGTTGTGTCAGTCTTCGGACATGACTCGGGGGCTTGTGAGCAGGTCCCGGCACAGCATCAGCTTTCGAGCATGAGTCGGGGATATTGCATGAGGCAAGATTCGAGTAATAAAGAGTAATGAGCAAAGTAATGAAGGAAAGAACGAATGTATGAAATGAACGTTAACGAAATATCGTAATAATGTACGAAATGGGATCCTTGTCATTCGACCTCTGTAACACCCGGAAATTTCCTTTGTAGCCAATGAGAGAAGAAAAAGAAATAAAGACCGAAGTCGAGGACCAAAGCCGCCAACGAGAGAAACTTCGACGCACGGGAGTATAAAAGGGGGAGAACACCCCTATTCTCCCCATATTTCAGCCAAGAGAGGAGAAGAGAGGAGAAGGAGAAAAGAGGAGAAAAGTTGGTTCGGGTGGATTCGAGCGTGGAATTCGATGCGGAGCGAGTCAAATCGAAGCTCTACTCTACGGGATCGTTAAGGTGAGTTCTAGGACCCCTCTTTTACATGTTTTCAACTGATTTTGGGGCTGGAACACATCCAAAAACCTATTTTCGAGTTTTTGGGTGAAAACCCGTTTTGATGTATGTATGTATGTGTATGATGCGTTTGAGGCTCGATTTCTTGCTTGGTTATGCTTGTATGAGGTCATGGTATGTTTCCCTAACCTTTAGAAGGGTTTATTTGAGCTTAAAAGAGGTTTGGAAGGGGTTGGAGGTCGAAAACCCGCGGCTGCAGTCGACCTAACTGCACTCTGCACCAGCTAGGGCTAGGCGACCGACTGGAGGGCGACTGGAGGCCATTCGGCCGATTAAAGTGCGACTGAGGTCCATACGCACGTTTGCTATGCGACTGAGGTCCATACGCATGATGGTCATGCGATTGGAGTTCATGTGCTTGGGAGCCATGCGATTGAGGGATGGTGCGACTGAGGTTCATTCGCACGGAGGTTATGCGACTGAAGTCCATGCGCCTGGAGGCCATGCGACTGAGGTTCATTCGCATGAAGAGTATGCGACTGAAGCCCATACGCCTGAAGTCATGCGACTGAAGGCCATACGCATGAAAGTTATGCGACTGGGAGTCCATTCGCATAGAGGTCCATTCGCCCATAGTCCATTCGCATAGATGCCCATTCGCCTAAGTGTTCAGAAATGATAACCGAGATGGAATTCCTCGACGATGTGAAGGGCATGGACGGTGTAAGGTAACGCAGGATGATGAGATTATGATGTGGATGTTGATGGAGATGATGATAATATGCATGATGTTATGTGTTATGTTAGGCATGGCGGTGCGTGTGATGCATAGTATGTATGATGTGCGTGATGTGATGTATGATTGATGCGTATGTATGATGATGCCGTATGTTTATGTTTATGTTGTGTTCCTGGCTATGTATGATTATCTTTCTATGTCTTTGCGTTGAACGTTAATGAATGAAATGAAAGTATTATGTAACGTAAAGTGGAAGATAAAGAAAAGAGGAACGTAATGAATGAATGCATGCATTAATGAATGAATGAGAACGTGTGAGGTATGTAAGTGAAACGAAGTGAAGTGCACGGCTCTAATGCCTTAGGCTCAACCGTGAGAGGTTCAGCTAGTCTATAGCGTGTACGCAAGGGTTCCAGTCTTTGTGACTGACCTTCGATGAGGTACCCATGTTGATGGGGGTGATGTACCCACTTCGGTGGGGGTGATGTACCCACTTCGGTGGGGTGATGTACCCACTTCGGTGAGGGTGATGTACCCACTTCGGTGGGGGTGTAGTACCCATAATGTTGGGGGTGTAATGTATGATGGTTACCTGGGTTACGCATAACTCCGGGGGTGTAGCATGAAGCCATGCATATGTATGAGGTGAGCAACCCGGTCGTTGCAAAAGACTCGAGTACGTGCTATCGTGATGTTGCCTTGGGGTGAGCAACCTTGTTGTTGCAAAAGACTCGGATAGCTTGCTATCGTGATGGGCAATGATGTGAGCAACCCTAGGGGTGCAAAAGACTCGGATAGCGTACATTCATTGAGATGGCTATTGAGGTGAGCGACTTGGTGTTGCAACAGCCTTGGATGGAGTTCAATCCCTGTGATTGACTCGTATGGGATCTTTGTCGCGTATCCCGGTGTTGTGTCAGTCTTCGGACATGAGTCGGGGGCTTGTGAGCAGGTCCCGACAGAGCATCAGCTTTCGAGCATGAGTCGGGGATATTGCATAAGACAAGAATTGAGTAAGGAAGGGTAATGAGTATAGAGATGAATGAGAGAATGAATGTATGAAATGAACGTTAACGAATGATCCTAATAATGTATGAAACGGGATCCTTGTCATTCGACCTCAGTAATCGTGGCTGTGTGCCATGAAGAGGGTAAAGTCTGACGGGATCTAGTAAGAAGTGAAAGATAATGATGAATGATGAATGTAACGAACGTAATGATGAAGATAATAATGATATTATCTGTATGTACGTATGATGTGTGAACGCATGTATGTAACGAATGTTTTTGTAAAGTAAGTAAAGAACGGTTTTACGAAAGAAAAGTAAGTTTTATTATAAAACTAGAACTCACTCAGCAACGCTAACTTTGATGTGTTTCCAGTTGGCAGGTATGTTGCTTAGGATGGCACGAAGCGGCTACTCAGCGTATTTTGGATGGCATCTTTATGTTTAATGCTTTTGTAATAAATGTAACCTGATAGTGTTAAAGGAACGATTGTACTAATGTGCAAAAGTATTTTGATGAAATGGAATTACGTTTTTAATGTTTCCGCTGCAACTATTTATGAAAGGAAAAATGTAAATATATGTTTTGAGTGCGATGAATGACCAACTGTAGGCGTTCCGGGAACGGGGCCTTACAACCTCAGTAATCATGGCTGTGTGCCATGAAGAGGGTAAAGCCTGACAGGATCTAGAAAGAAGTGAAAGATAATGATGTATGATAAATGATGAATGTAACGAACGTAATGATGAAGCTAATAATGATATTATCTATGTGTACGTATGATGTGTGATCGCATGAATGTAACGAATGTTTTTATAAAGAAAGTAAAGAACGGTTTTACGAAAGAAAAGTAAGTTTTATTATAAAACTAGAACTCACTCAGCAACGCTGACTTTGATGTGTTTCCAGTTGGCAGGTATGTTGCTGAGGATGGCACGGGGCGGCTACTCAGCGTATTTTGGATGGCATCTTTATGTTTAATGCTTTTGTAATAAATGTAACATGATATTGTTAAAGGAACGATTGTACTAATGTGCAAAAGTATTTTGATGGAATGACATTGTGTTTTTAATGTTTCCGCTGCAACGGTTTATGAAAAGAAAAATGTAATTATATGTTTTAAGTGCAATGAATGACCAACTGTAGGCGTCCCGAGAACGGGGCCTTACAATCTGCTTGTTGCGCATAAGTACTTTGGATTCAAAACCATATGCTTAATTATGATTTCACTTTCTTGCACACACCCATACACAGTGACTACACTGTTGCTATATTTATAACTAATAATCTAGTACAACGCTCAAAAACAAAGAACATTGAGATAAAATATCACTGTTTGAGAAGCTATGCTGAGAAAGGATTAATCAAGTCTATTCAAGTCCACATGGACAATCAACTAGCTATTTATTTACTAAGGCATCTTACTACAATCATTTGTCATGATTTGTCATGATTGATTAATCAAAATATAATACTAATGAATATTTTCTTAACACATCTATACTTGTTAAGGTTTAATATATTAAAAAGGCAAAAACATTACAAAATTCAAGAACGGGTTAATGATTTCATGTTGATTATTATCACCAACACGAGACATCAAGTATAGATTATGCACGTCTTTTGGTGAATTGAAGTCAAATATGAAGATCTGAGACCATAACTAGGACCTACACATTGGTCAAGATACAAACGCTTGGGGTGAATATAATCCAACAAACATTGCATGCTTCATCGTGAGGTTTGGTTGTGACCTCATTGTGTACAATGAAAATTCTTCTTGCTTATAACTTACACGCAAAGGTCCTACTCAAATGCCTTAGTAAATAAATCAGCTACTTGATTATCGGTATGAACTTGAATCAACTAAATTAACCCTTCTTAGCACAATCTCTCAAAAGTGATATCCTATCTTAATGTGTTTTATTTTTTAGCGTTGTACTGGATTATTAGTTATAAATATAGCAGTAGTGTTGTCAATGTGTATAGGTGTGTGTAAAATATATAAACCATAATCAAGCATCTAGTTTTAAATCCAAAGTACTTGTGAGCAACGAGTGAATGTTGCTATATATTCATCTTTTGTAGTAGATGCACACACATTTGTTTGCTTCTTGCACGAGAGATAAGTATTGGACCAAGAAATTAACGAGCTCTAGATGTGGACTTTCGATTAAGTTGCATCCCCCATAGTCATTGTTTGTATATGCAGACGGGTTAAAATTACCTTCTTCAGGATACCATAAACCTAGAGCTGGTTTATGTTTTAGATGTCTAAAGATACATTTGATAGCATTGACATAAGATTCTTTTGGGTCTTCTTGATATCTTGTAGAAACACAAACTCCAAACATGATGTCAGGTCTACTTGCAATAAGATACATAAGATAACCAATCATTAAATAGTAATGTTTATGCATAGATTTACCATCTGGATCAGGTGCTCGCTCCATTTTGGAATATACTATAGTTATGATTGACTGACAATCTGCAAGATGTTTCTTCAACATTGCGTCAACGTACTTCGACTGGTTAATAAAAACTCAATCATTTGTTTGTATCACTTGAAATCCCCAAAATAATGTTAGTTCACTCATGGCACTCTTTAGAAAATTAGAATGCATTAGCTCTTCAAATTCGTCGCATAAAAGTTTGTTTGTTGATCCAAAAATGATATCATCCAAATAAATTTGGACTAGTAATAGTTCTTGCTCTCATTGTTTTTGATCTCGGATCGGACCGGCCGGTCCAACCGGTCCGAACTCCCCTGGTTCGTTTTGTGTTGAGAAACTTGGCAGATTGGGAGCGATTTACCGGTCGAACCGGAAACCGACCGGTTGACGGTCAGATCGGTTCTTCCCAACTTAAAACTTTTACCACCTTAACAAACCTATAAGAGTAAACTTTCCTCCTCGCAGCTCGCTTGTTCGAAATTTAGAGATGTGAATCAAAGTAAACTAACATACTCCAGATTACTTGCTTCCTTCTTCTTGTTCTCTCGGTTCTATTCGGAGATATGTCCATCAAGAGATTTGGAAGAACAAGATTGGGGAAAAAAGTTGGAGAGAGTCAATGAGAGAAAAGAAATTAATAATTTTCAAAAGATCTTTTTGCTTCTCTATAAGAACTTTACTAGTTTCCTTTTTTCAATAATATTTATTACTAAGTTTCAATTTCCCATAAATATATTATCAATTGTCTACTTTCCATTTTTTAAATATGAAAGCTATTAATGTCGATATATGCTACTTTTTTATTAACTAAATATCTTATTTTGAAAAGCTCAAGCTTTTGTATATTATTTTTTATATCTCAATTTAGTTATAGAATTTTTGCTAGCATATATATATATATATATATATATATATATATATATATCACTAAATAAATAAATTACATCATCCGGTTCAAGTGGTCCGACCAGTGAACCAGTTAGATGATTGGTTTGATATCCGATCCGGTTCTGAAACCATTGCTTGCCCTTCCCTTTTCTGAAATAAAGTGTAGTCCATCTTTCCTCTTTCATACTCGTGTTAAAGAAGAAATGATGATAATGTCTCATACCACTTTTGAGGAGCATGATATAGACGATACAGAACTTTATCAAGCTTGTATACCCTATGAGAGAATTTGGGTCTTCGAAGCCTGGTAGTTGGCCGCTAACATAAACTTCATCAGCAATTTTTCCATAGAGGAATGTTGGCGTGTGCTAAGTATATACACACACACACACACACACACACACACACACACACACATATATATATATATATATATATATATATATATATATATATATATCCTAAATATTTGTGAGAACCCTTTAACCTTGATGGACCAATCACATAGCGACATATCAGCAACATGGAAGAGCATCTTCTAGGGTTATTTCTGTCTTTTTACAACCTTCTACATGTAATGCATGTCTTTTTTTTCATTACCTTTTGTACTATTGACTAAGATGTTTTCTTTTTCACCAAATCCATGGTGAGTACAACTCCATCATGCCTTTGTACGGATGGATGTAGTTTTTCTTCTTTTTTCCTTCATAATCATCATTCAATCTAAGAAGACTTCTTACCTTCATCATATTTTCCTCCATCCTTCTTAAAATTTCTTTCTAAATTGTGTATTTGAGAAGAAGTAACCTCATTCATGGGTGGGGGCGATGTTAACCCTCGCTAAACCACCGCCCAATGCCACCGACTCAACCTTCTGTTCCACCTACTTCATGGTTAGGGTGATCAAGGCTGTGGGGATTGTGACAACCCTCGCTAAACCACCGGCCAACACCCCCGAATCAACCAAGCCTACAACAGTGATTCAGATTTGGTTCTAATCAACCTAGATCTTTCATTAATTGACCCACATCTCTTCTCCACAAATGCAATGAGGTATGTTTTTGGGCTTTGTGTGGAAAATGGATTTTATTTTTATAGTGATGCAATTTCACATGTTGATTTGCACCAGTACTCATTTCTTCTCCAACACGGTTACAACTACTAGAGAAGCTTTCAGGAATGTTTACAATTGCTTTGGTATAATTTCGCTATAGTAGTGTTGCAACATCTTGCATTTTTCGTTTAATAAAAAGTTAGCATCGTTATTCTTGTAAGGACTATTGTTGTCAAATATGAAACATATGGGTTACTTATGTTTAATTTTTGGTTTGTCTTTGAATTCTAATGTAAAAGTTAATAACCTAGCTATTAAATTGAGCTATAATAATAATTGTAATAATAATAACAAAGATAATAATAATAATAATAATAATACTAATAATGATGTTAATAATAATAATAATAAAAATAATAATGATAATAATAATATTAATAATAATAATAACAATAACAATAATAATGATGATAATATTAATAATAGTAAAAATAAAATTATAACAATAATAATAATAAATAAGAATAATAACAATAATAATAATAATATTGTTATTAATAATTATAATTTGTAAAAAATTATTAAACTTAAAATGTATAAAACTTGGATTTAAAAAGTCAAGGGGGCCTATTTGTTAATTTAAAAACTTTAAACATTTAAGTTTGAGCATAAAATGTTAAAGGCTAAACCGCGGGGACCAGTTGTGTAACTTATTAAAACAACCGACCCCACCTTTTTTCTTTTAAACCCCGCAAATCTGGCCACTTTTTCTGGCCAAACTCCAGTCAGCTCGGACAACCCTTTAAACCACCAAAATGCGACGATTTTGTTCCAGAAACCGTTCTAAGACCTTCTGGAACCAACCTCTAACTTGAATGCAGCTCGAAATCGAATTAAACATCGGTTAGTAAGCTCAATCGAGAGCATAACCAAAGCTTTAAACATCATAGCCGTTCGAACATTAATTCTCAATAATAATCTAATTAACTCAACATAAACAACCATCTAGAAACCTCTAAACGAACACCACCCTCATTCCATCTGAAACAAACCTAATCATCGAGTTCCCTCATCACCTTACGTCACGACCTGCAACCTGATCAAACCTCACCTTTAGTATGACATCATCACAAATTGACAGAGGGCTTTCGTTTCTCATCCTTTGTTGAAGCTAAACATGCAAACAATTGGCTTAGCATCAACCAAATCGCCTGGAATCAATTCTATACATCGTGGCTACCTTTTATTTTTGCGTTCTTGAGTTATATCATCATCCAGGTAAATTAAACAAGGTCGCAACCTTGATTCTACCTAAGGAACAAAAGCCCTATGATTTAGAACAGTAACATCTACGATTTGATCTCCAATTTTGGTTCGAATCAACCTAGGGTTCATTCGATTTGGGGCTGTTTTGTAACTGATGTATTTAAGTTTTGGGAACCAAGTTATACCGCGGCTAAGGCCTTGGTTTACTGGTTCAACACTCACATTCTGTACTAGAGGTCCCGGGTCCGAACCCGGTGACCTTCAATATTTTTTTAGTGTTTTTCAGCTTTAAAAAAATTATATAAATTTTTGAAAATTATTAAAATTCAATTTGGTGAACTTAAATTATTTTAAAGTCACTTAATCAATTTCTGAAAATTTTATTTCTTTAATTATTCTAATATTTTTATAAAACAAAGATTGTATTTAGTTTATAAAGTAGACTTTAAATAATGATTTTAAATCACTAAAATTATAGTTGGTTCAAATGTTATTTTTAATAAATATTTTTAGTGCTAAATTCTTTTTGTTATAAAAATTGTATCCAAACTTTAAAAACCTTTCAAATTATTACAAGTGTTACCTTTCACATTTTTGTATAAAGTATAAGTATATACATACATACATACATACATACATATATATATATATATATATATATATATATATATATATATATATATATATATATATATATATATATATATATATATATATATATATATATATATATATATATATATATATATATATATATATATATATCCAAGAGAATATAAAAGAATTCTATTTATTAAATATAATTATTTAACAAGCCCCAAATACCAAGATGAAACCCTAGTTCTCGTGAATTCGTTAAACTTATCATTAAACTTAAAATCTTGTAAATATATATATTTAGGTACCTCGTGAAGGTTTATGTTGGGACGACGACTATTATTTTCTTATTATTCATCAATTATATACTTATTGATCATGTGAGTATTTCTATACCCCTTCTGTATATTTTTACACTTTGGGGTGAAACATATTACCTTATAACCATTGCACTTGTAAACTCGTTTGATTCTGGTAAACGCTTGGCAATTCACTTGTATGTTGTGGTTAGATGATCTTAGTAATTATCATGTATTGACTATTATATGTGCAATCATTAACTATTGCTATCCTGGCGACGTCATAGATCTATGGGCCTGACAAGCATGCTTGGTTAATCCAAGTATACTTAGCTAATCGTATAATCTTGTAAACGTGTAATCTTGTATACTATCAAGGTTTGATTGTTACATCTGTCATACATCCCTAGTTACTTTGTTCACTAACTTATGACATGAATTGCCATCTTTTATATACTTATGTATGAAAACTATGGAAATCTCACCAACATTATGTTGACCTTTTATTTTAAACATGTTTCAGGAAACGCGCAAGTTTGATTGTCATCTTTGAAGCTTATTCACATCTAGGAATGGACCTAGTTAAATAAATGGATTTTCTTGAATTATTTACATCTTATGTTATGTTATTTGAGACTTATGTTTGTAATGTTACATTTGAAACTTATGATTATAATATTTGGATTAAATAATAGCGTTATGTGGTTGTGAACAATCTTAACGCTCACATCTCGACGATTCCGCCGTCAAGGTTGGGGTGCGACAGATTGGTATCAGAGCCCATAACTATAGGGATTTAGATTATTAGAAATGGTTACCTAGACTATAGTTTATGCATGAACCTTATAGAATAATATTTATATTCTTGTAAAAATATATTGTTTGCATGCTACATAATGTTATGCATTCTTATGTGCAACTTGATACCTTAGCATAGGATTGCCTTGTAAATGCCTAAACATTGTTACTTGTCCCCCTAGACTTATTCTTGATTCTTTAATTCTCCCCAATGAATAAAACATCTTAATCTTATTCTCGACAACACGTGGGATCGTATACATTATGTTAATGGCTCAAATCTTTTGGACTTTATGTCTAATCTATACAAATCTCATCAAGTTTTTGATTCTATGAACCTAAAAAATATTGTGTGACACATAGACACCTGTATTCTGGATTTCCTGGCAAAAGGCCTTCGGGCTAAGATAAGCATTTCGCATAAATCCTTCAGGACAATCCTATAGGACTAGTTGTGCTTACCTGGGAATTTCTGGGATGAGTGATAAACTATAATCAACATACACAAGTTTCTAAGGCAAATGGGTCAATTTACCTTGACGTGTCAACGTTTCCAAACGGTAATGCGTTACCAAATGGAACCATTCCATGTGGCTTACAATCCTTGACTTGTTCTTGTTTAAATTACTATCCTTTATTATTCTCATTCCCGTGTCTAACTCATTTTGTATATCCAGCATGTCTCGTCACCATGGAAAGCGTGGAAGTTTCGATCGTAAACTCGCTGCAATGATCGCCCGGTAAATGGCTGCTGTGCTCCCGTCGATGGTTGCTGAACTTAGCAGCACCTTAATGGCCAATAACAACAACAACACTAATGGAAACTATAATGGTGGTGACAACAATGCCCATGAGGAGAATAGCAACAACCAAAACGGGAACAATCGCATTTGCACCTTTAAACATTTCAACTCGTGCAAACCCACTAGCTTTAGTGGAAAAGAAGGAGCCACTGGACTTCTCGAGTGGTTCGAGAGTATGGAAAACACGTTCATCGTGAGCGAGTGTCCCGATGAATTCAAGGTCTGCTATGCTACGAGTGTTCAACAACGGGCGCTCATGTGGTGGAACAGTGAGAAAAGGAACCGAGGGACTGAAGTTGCCTTGGCACCAGGCGGAAAAGCATCAGTCTTAATGCTACCGGGGTATTAACTCAATTGATTACCTTGGGAAGAATTTAAGGATATAATGATCCAAAAATTCTGCCCGAGGAGTGAGTTGCAGAAGCTGGAGGAAGAATTTTGGAACCTCAAGCAAGATGGTGGGAATCATTTGGCTTATTCCACCCGATATCATGAGTTGAGCATGCTCCTACCACACACGGTGGATACCGTGCCCCGTAACATTGAGAAATTTATCAAGGGGGTTCCGCCTCAAATACAAGATGCCGTGGTGGGTAGTAGGCCCACAACTTTGGAAGAAGTGATTACTATCACCGCACAGCTCACTGAGAATCATATTGGGGTTGGCACTATGTCGGTGAAAGGTGCCAAGACTGCTGCAAAGGTGACACCCGAGGCTACAAAGGAGGTGAAGGCCGAGTCATCCTTTCAAAACAAGAAGCACAAGTTCACTCCGACTCACAATTACGCAGTGACAACATCAAATGCTCCTCAAAGGCAAGTGGTTGTTGCAAATCAAGCCCCCGTGGCGAGAGCTTATTCTGGGCCATACCCAATGTGCAATACTTTCAAGTACCATCACGCGAGTAACACTCCATGCCGAGTTTGCTCGTTGTGTAGGAAGTATGGGCATCTGGTGGCTACTTGCCTTCGTGCTCCGAATAATGCTGCGATGCTTGCTAATCGAGCCTGCTACAACTGTGGCGGACCTGGACATATTTGTCCATAATGTCCTCGCAATACGGGAACTGTGTCACCGGCTCGTGGAAGGGCTTTCAACATCAACATCAACCAAGGTCAAGCTAACACAAATGTGGTGAATGGTATGCATCTTGTAAATAGCCGTTATGCTTCTGTATTGTTTGATTCGGGTGCCGATAAGAGTTTCGTGTCTTTGGAGTTCGAGTCCATTCTTTCTAAACCGCGTGCTGATCTAGAAAGACCCTTTACGGTCGAAGCCGCCGATGGAAAATCTATTGTCGTTGATGTCGTAATACGCGATTGTACCTTGAGTCTTAACGAGCACGAGTTCCTCATCGACCTTATTCCTATGCAATTGGGAAGCTTTGACGTTATTATCGGCATGGATTGGTTAGCCAAGCAACACGCGGTAATCTTATGCTTCGAGAAGTGCATTCGAATTCCCTTACCGCGGGTGATACTTTGAAAGTCTTTGGGGAGAAACCATCCCAAGGACTCAAACTTATGTCCTGCATCAAGGCCCAAAAGTGCTTAAGTAAGAACTACGTAGCTTTCATGGGTTATGTAGTTAACATGAAAGCCAAGGGTAAGGAACCGAAAGATATTCCTATCGTGCGAGATTTTCCCGAGGTGTTTCCCGAGGATCTTAAGGGGTTACCTCCCGTACGAGAAGTTGAGTTCAAAATCCACTTGATCCCTGGTGCAAACCCTGTGGCTAAAGCACCTTATCGTCTTGCACCGTCTGAAAGGCGAGAACTAGCTAGTCAACTGCAAGAGTTGACCGATAAGGGTTTCATTCGTCCTAGCTCCTCACCATGGGGTGCACCTGTGTTGTTCGTAAAGAAGAAAGATGGTTCTTTCCGTATATGTATCGACTACTGGGAACTCAACAAGCTCACCATCAAAAACCGATATCCTCTTCCTCGAATTGATGATCTCTTCGATCAACTTCAAGGAGCTACGCAAATCTTGAAGATCGATCTACGTTCTGGATATCATCAATTACGTGTTCACGATGACGATATTCCAAAAACCGCTTTTCCGTATTCGATATGGACATTACGTGTTCATGGTTATGCCTTTTGGTTTAACCAATGCACCTGCTGTGTTCATGGATCTCATGAATCGAGTATGTAAAACCGTATTTGGGTAAATTTGTGATCGTGTTTATCGATGATATTCTTATCTATTCCAAGACAAAAACCGATCATGAGATGCACTTGCGACAAGTTCTTGAACTTTTAAAAAAGGAGCAACTATACGCCAAGTTTTCCAAGTGTGAGTTCTGGCTAGAGGAAGCGAATTCTTAGGTCATGTGGTGAATAGCCAAGGAATTCACGTTGACCCTGCTAAAATAGAAGCCCTGAAAAACTGGTGTGTTCCCACGACCCCAACCGAAGTTTGTTCTTCTCTGGGTTTAGCGGGTTATTACCGTAGATTCATAGCAAACTTTTCAAAGATTGCTAAACCATTAACGGCGCTAACCCAAAAGATTCGACTCTTTGAATGGGGACCGGAACAAGAAGTGGCTTTCGAGACATTAAAACGCAAGTTGTGTAACACTCCTATTCTAACACTCCCGGATGGAAATGACGACTTTACCGTGTACTGTGATGCCTCTATGCAGGACCAGTGAAGGGTGGTCACTTACAACACAACAACACAAAAAGGAGATTAACCAAACTTTAATCAAATAGTAAACTGGATTAACCACAAGTATGATACTAAGAACACAAGTAATGAGTAAGAGACAGAACAAGAGAACACAAGATATTGGGTTTTAAGGATGCAGTATATTGCTTTCTCAAGTTCTATTACTAGTGTTACAAAGCATAAAGAAAGATACAAGAACATGAAATACTTATACTACAACCTACAGCCGGCTATACTTTGAAAGCCAGCTGGATACAATTGACTAGACACAAACAAAATCAATTGTAGAATCAAAAGGCATATCTGCCTTTTGACTTGTGTCTATGACATGCCATAGCTCACATCCTAATATATTACAAAAAGGATAAAAGTACATAAAGTAGAAAGCATGGATTCAAGACCTTAATGTATAGTTACCAAAAGCATGAACCTTTCACCAACTCATGTAAGTTGGTGACTTTACAGAGTTGCAGCGGAAAGGTGGTCCAACTTTATGGTAAAGTACATCAGATGAAGGCATATCTCTAAAAGTCTTCGGAAGAAATCTGTCTTCACTCTTTGGCTTCGGAAGACTTTGTCTTTGAAGCTTCGGAAGACTTCACTTTTGGCTTCAGAAGATATTGGTCTTGGCTTCGGAAGATTTTACACTTAGAATATTTCTAGTGCATGGTGTAAAACTTCCGAAGCATTTCTACTTCAGTTCTTTAGTGCATGCTTGCATAGAGACTTTGGATGTTTTGGCTGCATCAGACTTATAGGAATCCTTACAAACTCCCCCTAGGCTGATGCTACCAAAACATTTAGAAGATCTTCAGATGTTTGTAGTCTTCAGCACAATGATGACCATACCCTTCTTCATTAGATGGTCAGGATCATTCAGACTCTCATAGTATCTTCTCATCTCAAAGAGATCATGCAGAGGTAAGTTGATTATGTCTTGCCATGTATAGACATTCTCAACACCTTGATCTCTGATCACATGCCATCTTTCTGGATTGGTAGAGAAGGTCCAGGATAAGATGGGTGTTTCAGTTGCAAGAGGAGCCACTTGAATTGAGTTGATTGGGTTGCCTCTTCATGCACTTCCTCAGGTTGATCTGACTCAGCCTGAGGTGTAGAGGTATATGATTCAGGCTTCTTCTTTATAAACTTTGGTTTAGAAGCCATCCTCTTCTTCCTCTTAGAAGACTTTAACTGAGAAGACTGGTTTGCAGCACCTTGTTGATCATCCTTGTCTTTCTCAGTTGGGTGTTCCTCCCTCACATGTTCAGAAGGATAGGGAGTTTGACCCTGCTGTGTATCAGAAGATAAAGCTTGCTGAGGCTCAGCAGGAGGTCCGGGTTGTGTTGTCTCAGGTTGTTCAACCGTAACCTCCACTTCAGGTGGGATTTGACTTGGAGGAGAGTATAAGTCAATCAGCTCTCCACTCTTAATCTTCTGCTTGATTACCCTGATATGCTCATCCATTATGGATAGAGACATAGGGCCAAGTCTCCTTCTGGAGAATCCATACAACTTCAAGAGGCTCATCATCCTTTGTCTGTCAGCAGACTTCTTCATGCTTTTTTGAATGACGGCTCTTGACTTTGCAGCCTCTTCCCTCATCTTTCTCTTTGTAGCTTTTTGTTCTTTGAGCACTTGAAGTTCAAGCTGTTTGAGATACTCAAACTCAATATACTCAAAGGACAAGGGAAGAAGTGCAGATGCTTGTAGACCTGTGGCACTCAAGTAGTTGATCATGTTTTGTCTGTCTGTTTCTTTGTCTACCTGAGGTTCTTGTGTAGATGCCATAGTCTCTTGCACAGGGCTTTCTTGAACTGGGAAGAGAG
The DNA here is from genome assembly GCA_025215565.1 of Flaveria ramosissima. Taxonomy (NCBI): domain Eukaryota; kingdom Viridiplantae; phylum Streptophyta; class Magnoliopsida; order Asterales; family Asteraceae; genus Flaveria; species Flaveria ramosissima. The sequence goes on along the minus strand of CM046043.1, from coordinate 23,466,685 downwards.
TAGGAGCATGCTTGTATAGTCTTTTCTGTCTCTTCTCCTCTTTGAATTGGAGAAGTAACCTTGCATCCTCTTTTTCTTTCATCTCTCTTGACACTTCCATGTCAGCCAGTTCATTTAGTTGCTCTAAGGGGAGAGATATAATCTCACCTATGTCATAGTTCCTGGTCTGCAGGTAAGTAATCCTGACTGCCCTCAACTCATCATCTTGATTGTTTGGTCTGGGGGCAGCCCTGATTGCAGCTTGCATAAAACCTGAAGACCCAGAGGAACTTTCTCCCCTTAGCTTCCTCTTCCTCTATCTCTCATCCTCCTCAATTTCCTCAGGAGTCAAAATCCTTTTCCTTTTGTCACCTACAGACCTTTGTGACTCAGGGTGGATAGAGGTTTGGCCTTCACTGCTTGGTGTAGCATCCATGCTCTGGCCAGAGAGAGGTTGTGAGACACCTTCACCAGCAGGTGTTTCACCGAGGGAATGAATTTCTGAAGCAGTTTTTTGTGTGACAGGGCTCTCAGGCTCCATCACCGGGCCTTCAGCCAAGGTTTTCCCTTTGAAGCTAATCTCAGGGTCTGCCTTAGCATCCAGTTGACTAATGACATTACCTGATTGCCTTTGTCTCCTTCTTAGGCTGAACTTTTCAGTAATTCTGTCTTGAGTTCTGAATGCTAACCTGTCAGCTTGTCTTGATTTGCTTGGATTGACAAGTGGCATGTTGACCAGATCAAGGCCTTCATAGTAGTTCAAGGTTTAAAAATCAAATACTTCTTGTTGCCCTTGAACTCTATGAAGAATAAGGGCTCTTCTATCAGCATCATACCTCCACCCAATGATGTAGTTTGAAGTTCCTTGAGGTGGGGATGACATAGCCCTTGGTATACCTTCCTCAAAGAGACTCCTGATGATAGAATCTATAGAGTCCACATTAATGTGAACTTGAGGAAGTTGCTGAGTATGCATAATTGCAAGTGAGGATGGTAAGTCCTCAATGTCCATACTCTCTGAAGAACTCCCAGGTTCTATGTCTGTAATGACTTTCTCCCCCTTTTTGGTAGCATCACCTTTTGCATAGGTGAGCTAGAGGTTAGGTCAACCACATTCATAGGTTCTTGTGGTCCTGGTTGAACTCTTCTTAAAGGTCTCCCAGCTAGTTTTTCCCTGAGATAAGATATCTCAAGTTGCTGATCATTGACCCTATTGTGAAGGGTAGTCACCTGAGATTCAAGGTGACTAACCTTAGAGACTAAATAGGAGTATGTTTCTGACAGTTTTTACACCTTTAGTCTCAGATTCCCCTCTTCTTCATCAGAAGAATCATTGGGGGATGAGATGATTGGACCAAAGTCCTCTCTCTCACCACCAGCTTCAGGTTCTTGGCTGCTGGATTTTCTCTACTCATTGACATTCTCAGTTGAGATGTCAATGTGCTGAGTTGCCATGGTTGAGGTCTTAATAATGTAATCACTTGCAAAAGTGAGAGCCTCTTCCATATGGATATCCTGAACAGGTTCAGAAATATCCACCTCAGTTATAGGTGACTGATGTGGGCTAGACTGAGGAGACTCAGTAATACTCATCTCTCTTTGAGTAAGGGAAGAGAAGAGAGACTCATGGTACTCACTGAAACCTAAGTCTTCATCAGTATAGAATGAAAGGTTGGGAATGGGTTGATTTAGATCTAAAGGCTGGGGATGGTAACTGTCCCCTGAAGGTTGTTCACTTGAGTGTTGAGACTCAGAGTGAAGGCTTAAGGCAGTTGGGCTTGTGAGCTCATCAGGGTGAGCATGAGGAACCTCAGCCCTGATTGTTGAAGAGATGGGAGTGGTTTGCTCCTCAGGAGAAGTGGGAGCTCTAGTGTCCACTTCCTCATGTATTGGTGAGTATATGGGGACCTGCACAGACTCAATAGCTTGAGCTGGGGTTCGTTTGGATTTTCTGTGGTAGGTGAGGGTTACTTATGGCCTTTTTGGTGGTAGAGAGGTAGAAGGTGTGGGTTCAACACTAGCTTTTGTTGCTAGGTTGTCACCTTGAGCAATGAGCTCTAACATTTTGGGGACAAGGGCTGTTTCTACCCCTGAGAAGCCTACAGTTGGCTTCTTCATGATTTTAAAGATGCCGGGCTTCATCTGTCCCAATTTAAGAATATTATCTGTCCCTCAACTGTGAGCCCAGTTCACAGTTTAGAATGTGTTGAACATATCTAGGAAACATATAATACTCTAAGGAGTCTCAATTAGCAAGCAAATTTGTATAGACAAATTGAGAGTACCTGAACTTGACCCCTTGAACCATTCCATGCACTATGAAGAAGAGATCCTCAGGAATCTGGTCCCACCCTCCATGCTTGTTTGACAAGCTGTGGATAACCACATGGAGTAGGTATTTCAACTAGGATGAGACCTTCCCTTTCCTGAAGGTCTTTACAGAGAAATCTCCCTCATAGCCCATCTGCTCAAAGGAATGATTGACAGCTTCCTTTGGGAAGGACAACTCACCTTCTTCATCATCCAGCTGCAAGTGAGTGTTGATGATGGCTGGAGTGATGAAGATTGTCCTCCCTTGCACTGTGGCAGACAGTGCCTTCTCCCCATCCATGATGACCTCCTGGCAGGTCTTCCAAAATTCAAGCAGATGATCCTCATAGAGAGTAGGATCAATGGTTAGGGAGGTGAAGTAATTTGATAAAGCTAAGAACTGGCAAATATCTGAGAAACTATCATCTTTCTCAGAGCTTAACAGAGCAACTTGGTTGTGTTGCCTGTGAAGTTGCATGGAGAAATCTGGGTTGTTTCTGCGGTTAAGGTTGGCCATTTTAGAAGATTAAGGATGAAGAAAGGTGAAAAGCAAAGGCGGTTTGGGAATTAGGTTTGAGGAATAGTAGAATTGAAGAAGATAGTGAGGGAGAGGGGGAACCGTTGGGTATTTATGTGAAAAGGATTTGAACCAAAGTTAATGAAAAAGGATAAACTTTGAAATCCGAATGTCGTTCCCACCTCTGAAAAAGTAGTTTACTTTTGCTCAAAAAGTAGTTTTCTTGGAATTCAAAAAGCTTCCGAAGGTAAATTATCTTCGGAAGTTTTAATGAAAAAGCTTCCAAAGCTAAAATGACTTCGGAAGAATTTCCTGAGAATCTTGAAAATTTTGCTTCGGAAGAGAAATAAAAACTTGAATGCTTTGTATATAAAACAACAAAGCTTCAGAGAGTTAATTTTGCTTCGGAAGGAAAAAGTCCTTGAAAACAAATAAGTGTCTGAGACAAGTATTTAAGCTTCGAAAGATAGATTGAAACCTCTTCCGAAGGTAAAATTGCTTAGACAATTATTTATTTTGAAGACATGATTTTCTTCCGAAGATAAAATTATATCTTCCGAAGGACCAGAAAATTTTCAAGAATTTAAGGAAAATCTTCAAAAATGATTTTTTATCCAAAGGAAACATGAGCTTATAAAAGTGATGAACTAGACAACTTAGGACACACATATTTTAAGAAATAACTAGAATTAGTTTTAAGAAAAATCTATTCAAAGTTAATCATCCTAATAGCTGATATTAGATATTTAAATCTCTGTTCATCAAAAGCTTTTGTGAACAGATCAGCATATTGTTCATCTGTATGAACTTTGACTAGTTTAATTAATCCTTTTTTATAGTTATCTCTTATTAAATGATACCTGATATTGATGTGTTTGGTCCTTGAGTGCTGCACAGGGTTCTCAGTGATAGAGATAGCACTATTGTTGTCTATGTGAATGGGAGTCTCCTTGAAGTTAAATCCATAGTCCAGCATCTGATTTTGAATCCGAAGCACTTGAGCACAGCAACTTGCAGCAGCAATGTATTCAACCTTACTAGTTGATGCAGACAAATAGGATTGTTTCTTGCATTGCCATGAGACAACCCTTCCACCAAGGAATTGACATCCCCCAGATGTAGACTTTGTAGTCATATTGCAACCACCATAATCACTATCTATATAAGCATACAGATTGAAGTCAGGATTCTTTGGATACCATAAACCAAGTGTTGAAACACCTTTGAGGTATCTTAGAGTCCTCTTGACAGTGATGAGGTGAGACATCTTAGGGTTGGCTTGATATCCTGCACAAATGCATGTAGCAAACATGATATCAGGCCTGCTAGCAGTAAGATACATAAGAGACCCAATCATAGCCTTGTATAAGTGTTCATCTACACACTCCCCCTCAAAATCAGGTCCAAGGGAGTGGTTTCTGGCTATGAGTGTCTTAGCAATCTTATAATCAGTCATGTTGAACCTCTTGAGTATGTCCTGAACATACTTTGACTGACTTATGAAGATACCATCTTCAACTTGCTTCACTTGAATTCCCAGAAGAAATTGAGTTCTCTCATTACACTCATTTCAAATCTATCTTTCATCAGCTTCTCAAAGTCTTTGCAGAGCTTTGGATTAGTTGAACAAAAGATGATGTCATCTACATAAACTTGAACTAGCAATATGTCATTTCCCTGTCCTTTGATGAAGAGAGTTCCATTTATAGTACCTCTCTTATATCCATGTTTGCAAAGATACTCAAACAATGTCTCACACCATTTCCTGGGTGCCTGATGCAGCCTATAACGAGCTTTGTCAAGCTTGCAGACATAATCAGGATGATCAGGGTCTACAAAACCAGGTGGCTGTTTGACATACACCTCTTCATCAATCATTCCATACAGAAAAGACCACTTCACATCAAGTTGAAAGACCTTGAAGTTCTTGGATGCAGCAAATGCCAGAAATATTCTAACAGCTTCTAATCTTGCTACTGGAGCAAAGACATCAGTGTAGTCAATCCCTTCTTCTTGTGTGTATCCTTGAACAACTAGTCTAGCCTTGTTCTTGATGATAATTCCTCTATCATCCTTCTTATTCCTAAACACCCATTTGGTTCCAATGATAGTCTTCCCATGAGGAAGAGGACAAAGGTTCCAAACTTTTTGCCTTTTGAATTGAACCAACTCTTGTTGGATTGCTTCAACCCAACTTCCATCCTTTAGAGCCTCATCAACATTCTTTGGCTCTATCTGGGATAAGAAACAAGGGTGAAGACAAACATTTGCTTCATGAGGTTTGTCCTCTTGTTTTTACCCCTGTGACAACATCTCCAATGATGTTTGTGGTGGGGTGAGACTTGTGGATCCTAAGTTGAGGGATCACAACAAGTTGCTGAGAAAGATCAAAATTTGAGAAATTTAGATCTGGCACAAATGATTCACCCTCCACATCACCACACTTATCAAGATTGACTTGATCCAATGAGTGTGTGACATCATTGATGTTGTCATCTATGGTGTGGTTATTAGCATCAAGGAATTCTTGATCACTTTCACCATTACCATTGTTGTCTTCTACAATTGAGGTATCTTTATCTGGTTGTGGAGCCTCTGAGCTGGAATTTGAAGGCACCCCAGATGTATCAGCTGAGTTTGTCATTATAGTGCTGATAGAAACCTCATTTGCTGAAGTAGTTCCAACTGGAGCTGAAGATGGATGAGTTGAAGGTCTTCCTAGCTCAAATCTTGGATCAGGATCACCTGTATTTAAATTTTTTGCAGATCCTGAAACATTCTTACAAGATTTGTTAAAACAGTTGGTAACTAAATCAAGATCAAATAGCCAATCAGGACCAGAACCAGCCACACAGGGTATGTGTTCATTGAAAGTCACATTGGCTGACTCCTCAACAATTCTAGTTCTGAGATTGTATACTCTATAAGCCTTAGCCTGAGAAGAGTATCCAATGAAGTGTCCATCATCTGATTTCTCAGCAAATTTGGCAATTTGATCTTTGGTATTCAAGATGGTGCAAGGACATCCAAATGACCTGAGAAAGCCAATGAAAGGTTTTCTCTTGTGTCAAAGTTCATAAGGAGTCTTACCATGTGTCTTAACTACTAAAATTCTATTTTGCACATAGCAAGCAGTGTTTACTGCCTCTGCCCAGAAGGTGATGGGCAGTTTAGAGTCAAACAACATAGTTCTTGCAGCTTCAATTAGTGTCCTGTTTATCCTCTCAGCAACACCATTTTGCTGAGGAGTCCTGGGAGCATTATATTGTCTTGTAATACCTTTTTCATCACAAAATGTATCAAGGGTTTGATTCTTGAATTCAGTCCCTTGATCACATCTTATGGTTTTGACCTTGTGATCACTTTGATTCTCAATTTTTATGATGAAATTCTTCAGAATCTCAGGGGTCTCATCCTTAGTTCTAAGAAAGAAAACCCAAGTGCATCTTGTAAAATCATCTGTGCTCACCAAACAGTAAGAGGTCCTTCCTAGACTCATTACACTTGTGGGGCCAAAGTGATCCATATGTAATAAGTGTAGGGGAGTAGTGATGGAGTTCCTTTCCTTAGGCTTGTGAGATATCTTATGTTGCTTCCCTTTTAGGCATGCAACACAATGATCATCACTTGTCAACTCTTTCTTTGGCATTCCAGTTACCAAATCATGTTTAATTAGTTTATTCATGTTCTTAAAGTTTACGTGGCACATTCTTTTATGCCATAGGAAAGACTCATCACTATTGGCTTTAGACAGAAAGCATGAAACTTCTCCAGAGGGAGATGTTTCTTGCAAGTCCATCTTGTACATGTTCCCTTTTCTGGGGGCTCTAAGCAGGATGTGCTCATGAGAAATGACCACTCCAGGCTTGAGAACAATGCACTCATGCTCAGTAAAGAGCATGTTATGACTCTGATCACAAAATTGGGATACACTCAGAAGATTGTACCCAAGCTCCTTGACAAAGTTTACCTTTTCAATGCTGAGCTTACCATTTATGACCTTGCACCTTCCTGAAATGTAACCACCTTCATCTCCTCCAAAAGCAACTGGCCCTCCATCAATCCTCTCAAAGTTATGGCGTAGTGACTTATTGCCTATCATGTGCCTGGAACAGCCACTGTCAATGATCCAGACATTCTTGTTTGTCTTGAGCTGTTCCTGCACAAAGAAAATGATTTGTTACATTTGGAAACCCAAGCCTTATTTGTCATGGGCTCACTAAGTATAATAGAAGGTAATGCAACAGTAATAGATCCTATGGTTGTGCTAGGAGGATCTTGAGCTGTTGTTGATGGAGAATTTTCAGTCACTTGGTCTTTCTTAGACTTCCACATCACCTTTGGAGTCTTGGACTTGACCTTCAAAACTTCGGAAGCTTTTGGGACTTCGGAAGTTTTGATGACTGAACCTTCGGAAGATTCTGTAGTCACTGCAGCAGACTTCAGTGCTTTGGAAGAATTCCTTTCTTCCGAGACCAACTTTTCTTCCGAAGGTAATTTTCCATTTGCCTTCTTCTTAGATTTGGAGCTTCCGAAGGAAACAGACTTTCCTTCCAAAGCTTGAATCTTCTCTGAACTCTTTGAAGTCTTTGTCTTGGTCATATGGACAGTACTTTTAGGATTGTATGGACAATCCTTAGCAATGTGAGAGGTACTTTCACACATGACACACAAAATTTTCTTCTTCATAAGAGTCTTCTTATGAGAACAAGACTGTCTTTGGTCACATCCCTTCTCCACCTTCATCTTTGCAGATTCTGAGACAGTTCTTATGGACTGGGAACTGTTCTTGGAGTTTGATGGTCCAGGCTGTGCAACCGTGGTACACAGCAGATCAGTCTTCTTCTTGGTACTGAGATGATTTGAACAAGAACCAGAACTCTTAGCTGAAGAGTTTTGGTTGATGTCTTCAGTCTTTACTACTTCAAACCCTGCAGAGATAAAAACTTGTTTCTACTTAGCGTCAAAAGTAGCCTTGATCTCTTGAGCCTTCCTTGCTTTTCTTTTGCTCTTCCTGATCAAGTTCTTTTTCATTGACTTGGTCATCACAGTAATCTTCTTCTTCTCAGAAGGATTGTGACCCTTCTTAGAATCCTCCTCTTCACTCTTCTCAGAGGAATTCTTCACTATCTCTTCTTCATCCTCTTCACTTATAGGATCTATGAGAGGAAGCTCATCTTCACAAGTTCCACACCTATGAGATCTTACAGACAAGATTGTGTGTGGAGGAGCTATCTCATTGGATCTCAGTCCCTGTCTATTTTGATAACACACCTTGTTGTGCAGGGATGAGTATATCATGTTCTTGAAGGTCTCTTCTTCAAGAACACTCTTTTATGCCCTGGCTTTGCTGATCACAAGCTCACTCTGGCACTCAGTCAGCTTGGTTATGAGATCTTTGATTTGAGTCCTAAAATCTGTATGCTCATGTTTTAGAACTGAAATGGTTTTCTCTAAGTCCTCTATCTTTAATTTATAATCATTTTCAGACTTTCTAAAATCAGATTTTAAAATGATTAAGGACTCAAGATCAGATCTCATCTCCAAGTTATAGGACCTGTATCTATTAACTTTAGCAATGCATTCAGGAGAACAGAGATGTTCCAATACCTTGGCTTCATCATGATCTGCCATTAGTGCTTGGTTTGGAGAAGCATCTTCCACCTGAAAGCTCCAGTAAAAGCCTCCTTCTTCAACAGCAACAGTAGCTTGTTGTTTGGCTTCTCATTCTGAGGGGCTTTCTCAGTGTAGTTTGGTCTGGTTTGTGCTTGGCCACCATTTGTTTTAGGTGCCTTACACTCTCTAGCAAAGTGGCCCATTAGGTTACAGTTGTAACACTTGACTTTGCTTTCGTCCAAGCCAAACTTTCCACTGGTTGCATTTCTTGGAAACCTCCTTCCAGGTCTCTTGTAGAACTTCTTGGCTCTATGAGTGAGGAGAGCCATCTGCTGGACTATTTCCATATATTCCAGATCATCTGGATGGATACAATCCAGGACTTCAAGAGTGAAAAGAGAGTTGCCACATCTTTCATCAGAAGACACAAAGGCTTGAGAAGAACTTGTCTCTTGGAATGGGCTTCCTTGAGTGTAGTTCTCCCTGGGTGTCTCTGGGAAGGTGATGAAAGGACCCTTTGGTGAATTGTCAAGGTAGCATATGAGATGATGTTGGGGTTCTATGCTATCTCTTTCAACCACGTGCAGGGCTGAACCCAATTGATTGTTGGAGTTGCCAAATGAACCTTGCATGTTCATCTCCATCTGGTAGCCACTGAGAATCCCATATAACTCTGTCAGAGTAAGAGTTTTGAGATTTTCAGTTCTCTTGATCACCACACAATAGTGTGTCCATTGCCTAGGAAGTGAGGACATGAACTTCCTTACAATGTCTCTATTCTCAAGAGGAACTCCTTTATCCACAAGGGTATCCACTATCTCAACATACCTGAAGTATTGCTGAGTCATGGTTTCACCTGTTTTGAAGGTGAAGTTTTCAAACTGCTGCTTTAGGAGATCCTTCTTGTTCTCCTTGGCTTTAGAGGAGCCTTCATATATCAATTTTAGTGCATCCCACAGCTGTTTAGCTGTTTTGCACTTCTTTAAACGTCTGTACACAGAGTTTGGAAGGGCAGTTTCAAGGGCTGTCGTGGCTTTTCTGTCAATCTCTACTCTCTTCCTATCTTCATCAGAGTAGTTAGCCACATCTTTGGGAATCATACCAACACCAGTAGCAGAAGGAGTGCTGGGTATGAAAGGTCCATTTTCAACAGACTCCCATATTCTTGAGTCTAGAGACCTGATGAAACCTTCCATTCTCATACACCAGGTATCAAAGTCATCAAGAGTGATCAGTGGGGACTGGTTCATGGTTCAAGTTTCCATATCAGTCTTGGAAATGGCTGCCATTTGAAAGTTTAGTATTTGTGTGTGTGAGGGATCTTAAGATGGTGAGATCATATATCAGGAGCCTGAAAAAGCTCTGATACCAATTGCAAGACCGATGAAGGGTGGTCACTTACAACACAACAACACAAAGAGGAGATTAACCAAACTTTAATCAAACAGTAAACTAGATTAACCACAAGTATGATACTAAGAACACAAGTAATGAGTAAGAGACAGAACAAGAGAATACAAGATATTGGGTTTCAAGGATGCAAGATATTGCTTTCTCAAGTTCTATTACAAGTGTTACAAAGCATAAAGAAAGATACAAGAACATGGAATACTTATACTACAACCTACAGCCAGCTATACTTTGAAAGCCAGCTGGATACAATTGACTAGACACAAACAAAATCAATTGTAGAATCAAAAGGCATATCTGCCTTTTGACTTGTGACTATGACATGCCATAGATCACATCCTAATATATTATAAAAAGGATAAAAGTACATAAAGTAGAAATCATGGATTCAAGACCTCAATGTACAGTTACCAAAATCATGGACCTTTCACCAACTCATGTAAGTTGGTGACTTTAAGAGTTTTCAGTGGAAAGATGGTCCAGCATTATGGTAAAGTACATCAGATAAAGGCATATCTCTAAAAGTCTTCGGAAGAAATCTTTCTTCACTCTTTGGCTTCGGAAGACTTTGTCTTTGAAGCTTCGGAAGACTTCACTCTTGGCTTCAGAAGATATTGGTCTTGGCTTTGGAAGATTTTACACTGGATATAATTGACTAGAAAACTACAAAATCAAATGTAGAATCAAAAAGGCATATCTGCCTTTTTGACTTCTGACTATGACATGCCATAGCTCACATCCTAATATATTACAAAAAGGATAAAAGTACATAAAGTAGAAAGCATGGACTCAAGACCTCAATGTACAATTACCAAAAGCATGGACCTTTCACCAACTCATGTAAGTTGGTGACTTTACAGAGTTGCAGTGGAAAGGTGGTCCAGCTTTATGGTAAAGTACACCAGATAAAGGCATGTCTCTAAAAGTCTTTGGAAGAAATCTGTCTTCACTCTTTGGCTTCGGAAGACTTTGTGTTTGAAGCTTCGGAAGACTTCACTTTTGGCTTCGGAAGATATTGGTCTTGGCTTCGGAAGATTTTACACTTAGAATATTTCTAGTGCATGGTGTAAAACTTCCGAAGCATTTATACTTCAGTTCTTTAGTGCATGCTTGTAGAGAGACTTTGGATGTTTTGGCTGCACCAGATATATAGGAATCCTTACACTCTAATCAAGGTCTTGGTTGTGTTCTCATGCAACGAGGCAAAGTCATAGCATAAGTGTCGAGGCAATTGAAGGTTCATGAAGTGAACTACACAATCCACGATCTTGAACTTGGTGCTGTGGTTTTCGCTTTGAAGATCTGGCGACACTATCTTTATGGGACGCATTGCATAGTCTACACCGATCATAAGAGTCTCCAACATGTGTTCAATCAAAAGGATCTCAACATGAGGCAAAGAAGTTGGATCGAGTTGATTAGCGACTACGACTGCTACATTCGTTACCACCCTGGGAAGGCGAATGTTGTAGCCGACACGCTGAGTCGCAAAATCCACAACAAGATTGTCTCGCTCCAAGAAATCCGAGATCGAAGGCAGTGGTTTGACACGTTAGGGAAATTTGATACCGAGATTCATGTGGATGTTAACGAGGCTACTATCATGCTTCAAAACATAAGGATTTATAGTGATCTCGAGTTATGCATTCGCAAGGCTCAACAAGCAGCATTGACCGACAAGGGGAAAGATGAAGATTTGGTGTCTAATGTTCGGTCACAACTGGAGACAAAACTGAATGGCATGTGGTATTTCTTGTATCGACTTTGGATCCCGAATCGTGATAACCTTCGTCATTTCATTATGAACGAAGCTCATCAAACTCGATATTCTATTCATCTTGGCTCCGACAAGATGTACAAGGATCTTCGTGGCCAATATTGGTGGCCTGGGATGAAGAAAGATATAGCGTCTTATGTTTCAAAGTGTCTCACGTGTGCAAGAGTTAAAGCCGAACACCAACGACCGAGTGGTTTACTTGAACAACCCGAAATCCCTATGTGGAAATGGGAACATATATCCATGATTTCATAACCAAGTTACCTCGTACTCCTCGTGGCCATGATAGTATATGGGTGATTGTTGACCGTTTGACCAAAACGGCATATTTCATACCAATACGAGACACTTACAAAGTTTCAAGATTGGCTCGTATCTACATTGACGAAATTGTGAGTCGTCATGGCGTGCCGTTGCACATCACATCCGACCGAGACGCTCGTTTCACTTCGCACTTTTGGTCTTCGATGCAAGAACTCTTGGGTACTCAATTGGATTTAAGTACGGCTTACCATCCTCAAACGGACGGTCAAACCGAGCGAACAATTCAAACCCTCGAGGACTTGCTACGTCTTTATGTCCTTGACTTTGGTGGTGATTGGGATACGCATCTACCGCTCGCGGAATTTTCATATAATAATAGTTATCACTCGAGTATCAAGATGGCACCATTCGAAGCACTTTATGGTCGTAAATGCCGTTCACCGATCTGTTGGACCGACATTGGTGAAAATTTCATCACTGGTCCTGAACTTATACAAGAAACGACTGATAAAGTCTCCATAATCCGCAACAAACTTGAAGTGGCAAGAAGTCAGCAAAAGAATTATGCCGATAAGTGTCGTAAGCCATTGGTGTTAGGACCTGGTATTTGAACGAAATACCTAGTGATTGCGTGTTAAACCAACTCAAATAGTGCGGAATCCTATTTGATTGGCGATCCAATCAGTGAGAACACACGATGAATCAATAAAGAATTGAAGTCAACGTCAGAAATCGATTAGGAACCGATCTGATGTGTTCTGTGAACTTGGAGAACGATTTGGGAGGCTTCTGGACGGCTAGGGTACGTCTGGAATCGTAATGGGATAAAATCCTTTTGTTTTCCCACGAATTGGGTCTATTTATAGGTTAGTATTGTTCAATCGTGCGACTAGGCCATAAGTATGGTTCAGTCGTGCGATTGAACCATGCGGTTGATTCATCCGCACGACTGAGTGTTCAGTCGTGCGATTGAGTCAATCTTATGTGTCAATCATACGACTGATCCAGTCTCTTGGTTCAGTCGTGCGATTTAGTCAATCGTATGAAGTTATTCATGCGTGTGGTCCATTCGCATGGGCCATTCGCATGAGAACTTCATTAAGTTAAGTTTGAATGTTTTAAGTTATATAACATAATGTGCAATCATTCAAACATTCATAAACCCAATCAATTCAATCACAACTTATTAATGAAATATTAAACATCACAAGTAACAACCAATTCATATCATTTCATTAATTGATACAATTACATCATAAACAGACAGACAAGATTTATTACATTACAGCTCATGATCTAGGGACATACATGCATCAACAAACTCCCCCTTGGACCTAGATCTATCTAATCTCTTGTCTTCTGCATCACCTCCTTATACTTCTTGTACTTCTCCTCTTTAGTGACTCCTGCGTGTATCTCAAACGCAAAGCAAAGTCGTATAACATTTTGGAACTGGAGGGCTTGTACAATGTCTTGTGTGTCATAGAACAGTGGCCACTTGTATAATGTGTAGACATCATTAGCAGACAAGTTGGTTAGCCACATCGGGTTGAATACCCTGATAGTATCCATTTGACCCTCTTTATTCAACACTATGACAGCTTCAGCGGTTCTCCAATCATAGTACCACCATTTGAAGTGTGGAGTGAAGTCCTATGGCATTTCCCGTAGTGGGATTCTCGACATAGTGCGCGGAGGACTCCACTTCAGCACAATCTTGGGTTTGCCAGTAATAGCATCAACCTCAGACCTTCTTATATACCTCGTAGGCTGTTGGGGTCTGAAGTTAACCCATCTGGTGTGGTACTCCTTCTTCAGGGCAGCCTCAAACCAGCCTGACATCTTCCTTGGGTCAGCATACAGCAGCTTTAGTTTAGCCAGCTGGTTGAGCTCAAAACCAGGTAGAGTCTTCAGATCATGTGGAAACCTGAAGTACTCTATGCCCTGCTCCCTCTTAACTGCATACGCGTTAAGGTCATCAAAATAAGCCCATGAGATAATCCTGCCTGACACCTTATGGTGTTTCTTGACTCTGTAGAGCTTGGTGTAGGCATCTCTCTTTGGTGCAGTACGCTGGGCTCTTACTTCTTCAAAACAGGCAGCCCACTCAGCCTTGCGAATGTCTACATCATCGTTGGAGGCTTGGGCTGTTCCTTCATTCTTTTCAGTTTCCTGCTCCATCTTGTCTAGTACCTCAAAGTATCACTGACTAGGGATTCACCCAGATTGGGGACCACATTTCCCTCGGCGTCAGCATACTGAGGGTACTCTTCTGCAGTAATGTCTTCAACCTCAACTTCATCAATGTCATTAAGTTCCTCATCACTGGTTGAATCAACTGTTGGAGCGTCCTTGACTATTTCATCGGGATTGAGTCTGAACATCTCTGCCAGTTGCTCATCAGACAGGTCATGAATTATTTCCCCTTCTTCAGGGGTATAACTCACAGACCGTCTCACTATCCCTTGTAGGTCCAGAATCATGGTTAATTGAGTCTTGACCATTTGAAGGGGAGCAAAGTCAAACTCATCCCTTTGAAAGTTTGGATCTGTTTGATATACACATTCAACACATAAACCATTAGTAATTAATCAAACAGACTTATATTAACTTAATATATAAACATTTAATACACTTGTTTTTCATTACATGATTCAAGTACAAAATAAATAAATACATAAGACATCTAATCAGTACTTTTGTCTTGAATCTGGGGCGTGTCGCTCGGAGGAGCAGAAGTAGTGGATGACTGGTCCTGTCGATGCTTAGATCTCCGCTCTTGACCTGAAGCAGAGGCCGATGCAGCCGCATCCCCTCCTTCTGCTTCGTCATCATCATCACGACCTTCTGTCCTGTCTTCCTCAGTCTCCTCTTCATCATCATCTTCCTCATCATCATCATCATCTTCATCATCACCATCTCCATCATCCCCGTCACCTTCCTTTAGCTTCAGGGGCTCATCCTTCGACCCCTTTAGCCTCAGCATAATAGTCTTGTTGGTCGTCTCCAACTCCTCTATACGTTTGACGGACTGAGCCTGCATGTCCTGGAGTTGGGACACCTCGACTCTCTGCTGGTCGATCACCCGAGCCTGCTCTGCCAATTGCTAAGACTGGGCAGCAGTCAGGTCAGTCAGCTGGCGGATCTACGCCGCCTTCTCCTCATCTGCAGCAAGCAGACGCATCACCATACGGTTAAGCGCTGAGAGCTGCTCCTCTACCCCGATGTGAGGTAGAGTAGATCCATAAACATGTGGTGGTTGGGCTGAGGGTCCAGCATGATGTGTGGTGGTGGTGGCAGTGGCAGTGGTGAATATGGGACGGTAGGCTGGTGCTGGTGATGTAGGTGTGAATGGTCTGGTGGTGGATGGGAAGAATACAGTGGTGGTAGGTAAGGTGGTGGATGTGGTAGTGGAAGTAGTGGATGTGGTGGCTGTGGTGATGGGTGGTATGTCAGTAGTGGTGGTAGTGGTGGCTGTGGTGGTGGAAGTAGTGGCAGCAGTGGTGACGAAGGTCAGACGACGCTTCTTCTTCTTCAATCCATGGGGTTGAGCCATCCGCTTCCTCCTAGTCCCGGTGGAAGTGGATGCTCCCCCTGCAGCTCTGCCCACTGAACCCGGAACATAGTTCGGGCCAGTCTCTCTCTCTGATGAGTCCCGAGGGTGTTCACCAACCACCCTAAGCCCGTGGTCTGTGGGAACAACTTTACTTCCCACAGTCCTGGTGAGGGGCTCCTCATCTGACTCCTCCTCCTCTAGATCACCAGCCACAAACTCTTGATGGAAACCGGCCATCTCAGCGACCTCTCCGGCAGTGGCTGACCCCGGGGGAATAACGTCTGAATCAGTGCCTCTGGATGGAGCAGGCATATCATCCCCGGCGTCGCCGCTATCATCATCATCAGAGTCAGTATCTGGTATGGCAATATGCTCAACATCCGAATCACTGTCATCGTGGCGCCACTTTCTCTTGGCTGGCGCCACATAATCAGCACGGGCCAGATGCCCAAACAGCCTCCTGACAGGGGGCTTCACCTGCTTTCCCCTGTATACCTTCATCCGGCCGAGTGTAGTGTCGTCCATAACCTCAAGAACAACAGCATCCTCCTTCTCCTTCGGCAGGGAGGGAAGCTTCTGGTCAATGATCATCTGCAGAAATCTGGGGTACATACAGAAGCCTTCCTTCCCTTTCCCCTCGATGTTCTCCACCAGGTAGGTGAATATCATCTTGGAGAAGCTGAACGGGTGGTTCAGCACCAACGCAGCATACGCGTTCTGGATCTGGTCGGAAAGCTCATCAAAACCTCCCTTCCTGGATGCTATACACTTTAGCAGCACGTGCGCAAGGTACTTAAACTGGGGACAGAGGTTACTCTTGTTGAGTACCCCAGCATTGATGTCCCCAGAGTACTTGGCTCTCATGAAACATCCTCTAACAGTGAGGGGGTGTAGACGAGTAGGGCAATCAGCATCGTCCCCAGGCTGTAGAACAATCCTCAGATCCTCCTCAGATACAGTGATAGCCTCACCAAAAATCGAACTTCTGATGCAATGAGGCTCAGAGGATCTATCAACAGTCGCGCCTTCCCAGAAGGCCTGCTGCACTGATCTGTATGGTATGCATGGAGTAGATATAGCATGAGCGATCCTGGATCTCAGCAAAAATGTAATAATGCCTGCGAAGTCAGCTGCGTTCCTGGAAGTCAAGTCCAGATGAGCACATATGTTGTGCTTGGTGCTCATGTTCCATCGACTCGCCATCTGTAACACATAACAATATAAACATTAGTTTCGTTGGCTAAGAGTATAATACAACACTTAGACTTTGAATGAAAACTATCTGTCATGCGATTGAGGTTGTACGACTGAAGACAGTCGTGCGACTGAATCGTGCGATTGAACTTCAGACGTGCGAATGACCTCATGCGCACGACTGAGTGTGCGACTGGACTCATGCGCATGTACTCTTATGCGGTTACCCCAGTCGTGCGACTGAGTCTCATTCGCATAGTTCAGTCGTGCGGTTAAGTGAATCGCTCCCTTCAGTCATGCGACTGAAGTTCATCCGCTTGTCCAGTCGTATGTCTCAGGTGTTCAGTCGTCAATCGTTCGAAACTTCACAAACTCAGTCTTTTAAATCAATTAACCGGTTCATTAGAGTCGCATTCTCGTTACTAATAACCTAATTAACTTAATTTTAACATTTTGCTTGGTTTAAATAGGTAATTAGGGTTTTCTTGTCTCGGTTCACATTTCACAGTCGAACAACCCAATTAGGGTTCCAATCTTTCTGTTTTTGATGAGAGAAGACTTCAAAATACCTGTATGATGATTAGCGAACGTCAGTAACACACAATCAACGATAAAACTAAGACAAATCAAATTTTGGCAGAGTAACGGTAGGGAGTGCGATTTAGAGGCGATTTGAGGGTGATGAGTCTCTGCGACCGACTCCACCTCTATTTATACCAACCATAGATCCAATCGTGCGACTGAGTTCATACGCACCTTTCAGTCGTGCGAGTGGGACTCAGTCGTGCGATTGGTCAGTCGCCCTTCTCCAGTCGTCCGACTGAAGTTCAGTCGTGCGACTGACTCACTCGTTCGCACTCAATCCTCCGACTGGACTAATCGTATGGTCCATTCGGTTGGATGGTCCATACTCATAGTTCATTCGTGCGAATGGACTTCATTCGTATGGTTAACCCATACGTATGGTCCATTCGTGCGAATGGGTCATACTTAGTTAATTTTCTGCCATTTTTACCAATTTACATTTAAACTCTTTTGATTAATTAAATTAACATTATGAGCCTTTGATCATCTCAGACATGATCCTTTTATCTTGAAAACACTTTGATCACCTCAGACGTGATCCTTTTAACCACTTTGGTCACCTCAGACGTGACTAATTTAACCTTTCAAAGCACATATGGTCATCTCAGACATGACCCTTTTAGTGAGTTGATTCCTTCTGATTTTCCTGATGTAGCCCGACACTTGACTCAAATTAAAACTTAAAACGACTAACTAATTTAAGACTTTAAACTAATTACATAAACAGACATATTTTTGGCTTTTTGTGAGAGATAAATCCAGAGATTGATATCTACGGGATTTGGTTCGGGAATAGATAGCTTCAACTTAGATTGATCATATCTGGACCAATTCGATTTTTGGAATCATACAGGCAATTCAAATCATTTGGGACTAGTTATTAAACCTTTTGATGCTCAAGTTCTCGGTGTTCATCCAGAGTCGTTAGCAACATAAGGAAATCATACTGAAACTCTTAGATTTTCACATTGATTTGAACCTTTGAGAATGTAGCCACAATGATTGTCAGTATGTTTGTCCACTTAAATCCATACACAGACTTTTGACACAGACTGGTGACTTATTTAGGTTTAATTATTTCAACTAACATTTGTGGATCCCACACTTATATGGTAATCAACATTCCTCAGGAGCTTCTGAGCGGTCTACGGGTATTATTACAAGAAGAGACTATTCTTAGAGCTTTCAAAGAGAAGCCTGTCCTCAGGTCAGTGCCATCGCAAAGCAGAGAGGCGGCAAACAACAATGAATTCTAGAATATCTAGGTTATGCTTATCCTCAGGTCAGTGCCATCGCACAGCAGAGAGGCACATAACCTATCTCCTTGTTAGAGCAGCTTATTTTATTTTGCACAAAATGCACCAACAACATAAGTCATTAGCTTTATTGCATTTGTCTTTCAATTTTTTTCTTGCTTTGCTCTAATTATGGTCATCCGCACACATTTGTGGCGTTTAATTGCTCATTACCCCTTATTGGAATATTGTTGATTGTGTTAACCAGTGATAAGATGGAAGCCCACAGTCAGTTGAACAACTTAGTTTTATCTTGAGATCACCAATCAGGTCTATTTGTCTATTGTGTTGAATCTACCAACATATCATATATGGTCTAGCAGCCTCTAAGTCTACTTTCTTTGTGTCACCTTAGGAGTTGCCAGTTTTCTATCATCTTCCCTTTTTGTGTTGCTTAGACTACACAGATTTATACTTTGAACTTTTGCACCTTTCCAAACACTTAACTTTTAAAGTCCCTCTTGATTTGTTCCTGTGTACTATCATTTTCCAAAGGTATTGAATCGGTATCACAGACACAATCTACCTTATTTCAGCTAGCTACTCCTTCTCCCTCATTTTTTTTTAATGTTAACTTGCTGACATATTCTCCCCCTAAAATACTAAAATCATTTCTGGTTTAATTATTTTAGGATTTTAATAAACAGCAAAATAACATGAGTTTAAATAAAAATAAAATCAAATAGACACCTAAAATTAATTAAAATAAACTTTAACTAAACGACGTCGGACTACACATTTTCATCATCAGGAATTACCTCACTTTTCTTTTTAACGCCGTTGACCTCTAATAAATATTGAAAACGTGGTTTATCAAAGGCTTTAGTATAGAGGTCAGCGCGTTGAAAATCAGTATTAATTTTAACCACATCAATTAAGTTCTTTTCAAAGCAATCTCTTATGAAATGGTATTTAATACCGATGTGTTTGGTCTTAGGATGTTGGACCGGATTTTTAGTTACTGCAATTGCAGCAGAGTTATCAACAAAAATAGGAGTAGATGAGAATTTTAAACCGTAATCCCGCATTTGCTGTTGAATCCAGATGATTTGTGAACAGCAACTTGCAGCAGCAACATATTCGGCTTCACAGGTTGACAATGCAACCGATGTCTGCTTCTTACACTGCCAGGTAACTAATCTTCTCCCAAAGAATTGACACCCCGCTGATGTAGACTTGTAGTTCATCTTGCAGCCCCCGTAATCCGAGTCACTATACGCGGTAAGCTCAAAGTCATCATCATGAGGATACCACAATCCAAGTGTGGGTGTACCCTTCAGATAACAAAAAATCCTCTTGACCCCGATCAGATGGTTGACCTTTGGTTTAGCCTGATATCTTGAACATAGACATGTAGCATACATAATATCAGGTCTTGAGGCAGTGAGATACATGAGGGATCCGATCATTCCTCGGTACATAGTGGCATCTACTAGATCTCCATTCTCATCAGGTGCTATATCATGATTCGTAGCAAGTGGAGTCCCAGCAGCAGAAGCATTCTCCATGTCAAAGCGACTGAGAATGTCTCCTACATACTTGGTCTGATGTAGAAAGATTCCATTAGGTGTTTGATCCACCTGTAACCCGAGAAAGAACTTCATCTCCCCCATAGCACTCATCTCAAACTCTTTCTTCATTACTGCTTCAAACTCTTTACATAACTCTTCGTTCTTTGACCCGAAGATTATGTCATCAACATATATCTGTACAAGCAGTAGGTCGCCATCCTTTTCTTTAATAAACAGTGTACAGTCAATTACTCCCCTGCGAAAGCCGTGTTTCACAAGATGAGTTGAGAGTTTCTCATACCAAGCTCGAGGAGCTTGATGAAGCCCATATAAAGCTTTGTCGAGCTTGTAAACTCTATCCCGATGATAAGGATCCTCAAAACCCTCGGGTTGACTTACATAGACTGTTTCCCTGATTTCCCCATGAAGGAATGCACTCTTTACATCTAATTGGTAGACTTTGATCTTCATGTACGATGCATAGGCAAGGA
Source organism: Flaveria ramosissima (assembly GCA_025215565.1). Classification (NCBI taxonomy): domain Eukaryota; kingdom Viridiplantae; phylum Streptophyta; class Magnoliopsida; order Asterales; family Asteraceae; genus Flaveria; species Flaveria ramosissima. The sequence continues at coordinate 23,446,180 of CM046043.1, read as the reverse complement.
AGATACGAATAGCTTCCATCCTTGCCACGGGTGCAAATACCTCATTATAGTCAATTCCCTCGACTTGGCGAAAACCTTGAACCACCAGTCGAGCTTTGTTCCTGATAATGACCCCTTGGTCATCCTTCTTGCATTTTAGTACCCATTTAGTGCCAATGACTTTAGCACCTTTAGGTCTATCAACCAGAGTCCATACACCTAACTTCTTAAACTGCAGAAGTTCTTCTTGCATGGCACTCACCCACGCCTCATCATTTAGTGCCTCACTGACATATTTTGGCTCAACCTGCGAGACAAAACATCGATAAGCACCATCATGAATGTATCCTTTCTCCATAACCGAGGCGTAATCAGCTGAGTATAACTGATTTCGGGTTTGTACTCCTGATCTGACATCCCCAATAACATTGTCAAGGGGATGATAGACGTTTAGTCGTGATCCTGGAGTAGTTGGAACAGCCACCTCAGAACTAAGATTATGAACATTTGTTCTGCATCTGAGGTAGTTGGAGTTTGAGGTTCTGAAGTCGAGGGTGCATCACTCGTAGATGCTTGTGGACTTTCAGGAACTGGAACCTGTTCCTCCTGACTGTTCTGGTCATCTGCTTCAGTTTCATCTTCAGAGGAGGAGTCACTGTCATTGACTGTCCCCCTGACTGAGTAGATGATTCTCCCTGTGTGCTAGATGGTGTATTCAGAATATCATACATCATCCTAGTAGCTAACTCATCATCCGAGGGAGAGAGAGGTATGTTGAAGGACTTGAAGAATCCATCATAATCGAAAAAGTATGCAGGTCCTTTGCCTGTAGGTGGTGTGGTATATCTCTGAACGTCGACATTACACCACACTTCTACAAGACCCGTTGAGTTATTGTAAACTCGCTTATTCGGTATGTTGTATCCTAGAAAGATTCCTTCATCTGCCTTCTCGCTGAATTTTCCTTCTTGTGTCTTCTTCAGAAGTGTACACGGCGCGCCAAAAGGTTCAAGATACTCCAAATTCGGTTTGCGTCTTTGTAGTAGCTCATAACATGTCTTTCCGTGGCGCTTGACTATTAGGACTCGATTCAGTGTATAACATGCATTTGCTACTGCCTCATTCCAGAATTGGATAGGCAGTTTCGAGTCAGCCAGCATAGTCCGTGCAGTCTCTATCAAGCTTCTATTTTTCCTCTCAGCAACACCATTCATCTGAGGCGTGTAGGCTGAAGTGAATTGATGAACAATTCCCTTTTCCTTGCAGTATGCCTCCATCCATTGATTCTTGAATTCTGTCCCGTTGTCTGAGCGTACTTGTCTAACCTTTAGCTTGTAGAGAGATTCCAGAGTGGTGACTAATTCCTTGAATGACTCAAATGTTTCTGATTTGGATTTCAGAAACATTACCCAAGTGAACCTTGAGTAGTCATCAGTGACCACAAAACAGTACAAATCGCCTGCAATGCTTCTTGTACTGACTGGACCAAACAGATCCATGTGAAGAAGTTCAAGAGGAAGTTCTATTGAATGAACTTTCTTTTCCTTATGAGACTTCTTTGTCTGTTTGCCTTTCTTGCAAGCTACACAAAAGTCAGGAAGTTGGAAGTTCTTGACATTTACTCCTCTTACTAAATCCTTCTGAATCAAATGATTCATCTTCCTTTGACTAATGTGTCCCATTCTCCTATGCCAGGAGATTGAGTCCTTCTCAGTAGCTTTAGATAAAAGCACTGAACCTCATGATCCGTTGTAGCAGCTGTTGACAGATCCAAGACATAAAGGTCTTTATATCTTGAAGCAGTCATCAGAACTTGGTCCTCTGGGATCATGTAGTCTTTCTTCAGCACGTAACACTTCTTGTTGTCGAAGATGACTTTAAATCCTTTATCGCAGATTTGGGAAACAGAAAGTAAGTTATTCTGAAGTTGTTGAACGTAGTTCACCTTATCAAACTTAACTTTCTGATTTCCCACTTCTCCCTGTGCTGTGATGTATCCTCCCTTGTTTCCTGCAAAGGAAACATGCCCTCCTTTTATTTGTTTGACGTTTGATAAAAGGGCTCTATTTCCTGTCATGTGCCTGGATGCTCCGCTGTCTATAATCCACGTGTTAGTCTCAGCGCTGTATCGAACACCCTGCACATATCAAGTAAATGTATTAGTTTAGGTTAGGAACCCAAGCCTTTACTGTCTTGGGTTTCCCAGAGGCATCACACATCATAAACTCTACCCATTGACCCTTAGAGGGTGAGGGTAGCTCAGATTCCTTCTTGTCATCAGTATCAGACACACAGGATGACTTCTCTTTCCATAAGCCAGATTTGTGCAATGCCTGTTTATGATAAACAGTCGTCTGGCTTACAGGTTGGACTTTAGGTTCACTAGATCTTCTAGGTGGAGTTAGAGAACTCCTCTTAGAAGACCTAGGTCTAGAGTCCTGAAGATCAATCTTCTTCCTAGGTGTCTGATAGAAAGGACAATAGGAAGCAATGTGTCCACATTCTCCACAGTTGTAGCATGATCTGCTATCAACTTTATGAGTAGACTTTCTTTGTGGAGAAATGCGTGACACTCTAGTAACATCAATCACTTTAGGTTTTGACTCTTGCATGTTTGATGTTTTCTCTGGTTTAACAAATTTTACTGTTTTAACCTGTTTAACTTGTTCCACTTTTTGGTTAACTGGTTTTTGACTTGTAGCATGTGAAAAATTAACGTTTGAAGTCCTTTTAGGTTCTGATTTGACTCTGTTTGACCCTGACTTTAAGTTAACTTTTTCAAATTCATTTTCCAGATTAACACAAGGCAATTACCCTTTGCCTTTGAAGTGGCCTCCTTTTGTTTCTGTCCAGATTCAGTAGATGAACATGATGTGTCTGGATCAGTAACAAGAGGAGTGGTCACCACATGATCCTTGATGGGGTTGTTGTTTACTGGTTTAGACTTGGTGTTCATCAAGGTCTCAGGTGGTGGTGGAACCACTTTGTAGCCTAATCCCTCCCCGTTATTCCTTTCTCTCACTAAGTGTTGAACTATGTGTGAAGAACTAGTCCAACTATGCAGTTTCTGTTTTAAGGAGTTAACTTCTACTTCTAGAACTGCCTTTTGCTTCTTAGTGTCCTCTAGGGAGTTTAGATAGTACCTAATGTCATTTGCTTGGTTAAAGGCAACTACTTCGGTTTCCCTAAGTTGTTTAGTCAATAGGTCTATCTTTTCTTTATAACTATGCTCATTTTGTTTTAGAACTCTATTGGCCTCAGTGCATAGTTGTAAATCTTTTACTAAGTTATCATTGTGATCTAATAACCTAGCAAATTTTTCATCAATGCTATTCCTAAACATATCACAGTTAGAACAAGCATGATTATTAAACATTTGGTCAGTTGTACTTACCTGTGTTGTTTCAGAAGAGTTAGCCATCAACGCAGCATCAGACGTCTCTGGTTCTGGTGATTTTGACTTTTCTGTTTCTGACGTGGAAGTCTCCTCCTTTTGGCTTGTAACTGACCTCAGCTGCAGTTGTTTCTTCACTGTGTGACATCGCTATCTCAACTGCTAGATCACCTTCACTCGCAGAATCATCATCAATATCTTCAACACTGGCAATGTTAGATTCTGGTGAGACAAACCTAAAACTCCAATCCTGTCCTTCATCATCATGAGCAGTCAAGGCTTTTGGGTCCTTGTTTGATGAAGTAGAAGTGGAAGCTTGCTTGTCTTGGCGAGTAAAGGATGAGAACGGGTTCCCATTACCCGTCTTCTTTGGCTTGACACATTCTCTCTTGAAGTGCCCTTCTCTCCACAGTTGAAGCAGGTCACTTTGCTCTTGTCAAAGCCAAATGTGTGTCCTTAGTAGCTATCAAATTCTGTCCTGTCTTCTTAACAAACTTCTTCGCCCTTCGGACAGCGCTAGCTAAGGCCCACATTATATCCATTCTTTCAAGCTCCATTTCATCTACCTGCTCGTAGTCCTCATCTGCCAGATGGCAGTTTCCAATCTTCCCAGCAACTAGTCCATCATATGAATGAACTACTGCGGCTAGAAGATCCATATGCTCTCGTGCTACTTCTACGGTCACATTACCGAGGTTCTCGGTCTTCAGTTTGGTAGCACTTGCTTCTGATCCAATATAGTGGGTACATGATGACCCTGACGTGTCTGATCCAGAAGGAGAAGCATGTGAAGGACCTGACGAGCTAGACACAAATGCTGTCTGGAGAGGTGCTCCAGATGTCTTAGCTTGAGGCGTGGCGTTGTATAAAGCTGGATTCTGTGTGTATGCTGACTTCTGAGCTCTATACTTCATCCTAGAGCTTCTTCACGCAACTTGAGAATGAAGTCATTTATATCCAACTTTATAAGCATTTCATTCTGTCTAGGTTCGACACGAATGAAGCCCACTTATCAGGCAATCCGTCTGCGAAGTTGCTTACTTTCTCTTCCATAGTCGTTTCCACTCCATGTGTATGCAACTCGCTCATCAAGTGGTAGAATCTGTCTATGACTTCATCTAAACTCTCATTACCAATCGATGAGAAGTTATCGAATTCCTTCTTTAACTCCTTTGCCTTGATTGCCTTCAATGATGCATTCCCATCATATCTCTTCTCTAGCTCATCCCACAGTTTCTTGGACTGCTTGTTTCTGAGTACTGGTGGAATGTCTTTGGGGATAGACTGAGTGATCAATGCATAAACCCTTTTCTCTGCATTGTACTTTACTTTCTGTGCGTCGGTCATCCCACTTAACGTTAATTTAACTCCATCTGCTCCCACCGGTGTACTATAACCGACCTCTATAGCTTCCCACAGATTAGGATCTACTCCATTGAGGTAGATCTCAAAACGTTGTTTCCAGTGGGGAAACTCATCTAAAGTCAAGAGCTTTGGTGGTTTATTGTGATTACCCACCTCACTCTCAAGCAACAGCAGGTTCTGAATCCTTGAGTCCTTCCCAGCAGTAAAGGCTGACATCTGATCTTCCATGGCTAATAAACTTAGTATCTAATCAAATAAACTTTAACTGATGCGACTGAAGGATGCGAATGGTCTTATCGTGCGTATGAACTCTGCGATTGGTTCAACCGTGCGACTGACAGGGCGAATGGTTCAGTCGTGCGAATGAATCTGGTGCGTATGCTATGCGAACGAACGGTTCAGTCGGCCGAATGAGATGAAGGTGCGACTAGGTCCAATCGTGCGAATGAGCAATGCGAATGGAGTCCAGTCGTGCGAATGGTCACTCGTGCGACTGAAGCTGCTGTGTTGCGCAAATTTCTAGGTTTGCGGGTTTCAGCCGTAAAAATTCGAAATTTCGCAAGTCCAAATCGCATAAGTCTGTAGAAACATTGAAAATTCGATGAGCATGAAGGGAACGTCCAGATCACTTTTGATGCCAAAGATTCGTTTTTGTGCAAAAACACAAACTTTTATGCAATCTTGATTGAATCAACACGAAATCAAGAGCCAAAGCTCTGATACCACTTGTTAGGACCTGGTATTTGAACGAAATACCTAGTGATTGCGTGTTAAACCAACTCAAATAGTGCGGAATCCTATTTGATTGGCGATCCAATCAGTGAGAACACACGATGAAATCAATAAAAGAATTGAAGTCAACGTCAGAAATCGATTAGGAACCGATCTGTCTGATGTGTTTGTTTGTGAACTTGGGAGACGATTTGGGGGCTTCTGGACGGGTATAGGGTTATTAGGGTCTGGATCGTAATGGGATAAAATCCTTTTGTTTTCCCACAATTGGGTCTATTTATAGGTTAGTATTGTTCAATCGTGCGACTGGGCCATAAGTATGGTTCAGTCGTGCGATTGAACCATGCGGTTGATTCATCCGCACGACTGAGTGTTCAGTCGTGCGATTGAGTCAATCTTATGTGTCAATCATACGACTGATCCAGTCTCTTGGTTCAGTCGTACGATTTAGTCAATCGTATGAAGTTATTCATGCGTGTGGTCCATTCGCATGGGCCATTCGCATGAGAACTTCATTAAGTTAAGTTTGAATGTTTTAAGTTAATATAACATAATGTGCAATCATTCAAACATTCATAAACCCAATCAATTCAATCACAACTTATTAATGAAATATTAAACATCACAAGTAACAACCAATTCATATCATTTCATTAATTGATACAATTACATCATAATCAGACAGACAAGATTTATTACATTACAGCTCATGATCTAGGGACATACATGCATCAACAATTGGAGTTCCAAGTTGGTGATATGGTTCTTCTTAAGGTTTCACCGTGGAAAGGTGTTGTTCGCTTTGGAAAGAAGGGTAAACTGGCTCCAAGATTTGTAAGACCTTTCAAAATCCTAAAAAGGATTGGGAAAGTGGCTTTATAGACTGGAACTACCTTCTGACCTTGTGGAGTTCATCCTGTGTTCCATGTCTCAAATTTGAGAAAGTATTTGGTTGGCTGAGAGATCTGCTGTTCCACTGGAAGACATCCAGATCGACGAGTCATTGCACTTTGTTGAGAAACCTATTGAAATTATGGATCGCATAATGAAGAAACTAGAAACACAACTACTCCAATTGTCAAGGTTCGTTGGGAGAATAAGTGTGGAGCTGAATTCACTTGGGAGCGTGAGGACCATTTGAAGGAGAAATACCCGCATTGGTTCGCTTAGTTCATTCTTAATTTGGGGACAAAATTCTTTTAAGTTGGGGAGACTGTAACATCTTGCATTTTTCATTTAATAAAAAGTTAGCATCGTTATTCTTGTAAGGACTATTGTTGTCAAATATGAAACATATGAGTTACTTATGTTTATTTTTAGTTTGTCTTTAATTTTATGTAAAAGTTAATACCTAGCTATTAAATTGAGCTATAATAATAATTGTAATAATAATAACAAGATAATATATAATAATAATAATAATAATAATAATAATAATAATAATAATAATAATAATAATAATAATAATAATAATAATAATGATGATGATGTTAATAATAATAATAATAAAAATAATAATGATAATAATAATATTAATATTAATAATAACAATAACAATAATAATGATGATAATATTAATAATAGTAAAAATAAATTATAACAATTATAATAATAACTAAGAATAATAACAATAATAATAACTTGTTTTCTTAATAATTATAATTTATAAAAATTTATTAAACTTAAAATGTATAAAACTTGGATTTAAAAAGTCAAGGGGGCCTATTTATTAATTTAGAAACTTTAAACATTTAAGTTTGAGCATAAAATGTTAAAGGCTAAACCGCAGGGACCAGTTGTGTAACTTATTAAAACAACCGACCCCACCCTTTTTCTTTTAAACCCCGCAAATCCGGCCACTTTTTCCGGCCAAACTCCGGTCAGATCTGGCCAACCCTTTAAACCACTAAAATGCGACGATTTTGTTCCAAAAACCGTTCCAAGACCTTCTGGAACCGACCTCAAACTTGAATGCAGCTCGAAATCGAATTAAAACATCGATTAGTAAGCTCAATTGAGAGCATAACCGAAGCTTTAAACATCATAGCTGTTCGAACATTAATTCTCAATAATAATCTAATTAACTCAACATAAACAACCATCTAGAAACCTCTAAACGAATACCACCCTCAATTCCATCTGAAACAAACCTAATCATCGAGTTCCCTCATCACCTTACGTCGCGACTTGTAACCTGATCAAACCTCACCTTCAGTACGACATCATCACAAATTGACAGAGGGCTTTAGTTTCTCATCCTTTGTTTGTCAGGACCGTGTACGTACGGAATACTAACTGATAATGCGTGAAACCAGATCAAATAGTGCGGAATCCTATTTGATTGGCAATCCAATCAGTGAGAACGCAATCCCGATCAATCTAACGATTAAAGAAAAGTTAAGAACGAGTAGAAAAAGATCATATGCGAACTATGAACTTGGAATAGGCTTTCTGGACGCGCTGGACGACTAGGTTATGAGTATGTGTCAAAAGTCTAGTTTTTCTACGAATTAAGTGGTATTTATAGGTTTGTAGTCTTCATTCGTGCGACTGAACCATTAGCATGGTTCAGTCGTGCGACTGACCCATGCGACTGATTCATACGCACGACTGAAAGTTCAGTCGTGCGACTGAGTCAATCTCATGTCTCACTCGTGCGACTGATCCAGTCGTCTGGTTCAGTCGTGCGACTAGTTCATTAGCATGATGTATTCATGCGTATGGTCCATAAGTATGGTCCATTAGCACGAATCATCATATAACAACTTCAAACCTATATAAAGTGTATATATACATATATATGAATCAGATTTAAGTAAACATCAATGCACAAATCATATATTATTACATTGTTTCATTACACATATGTAAGCCATGACAGATTTTTACATTAAGCACATAAACTAGGGACATATGTATCAACAAACTCCCCCTTGGACCTAGTTTACTCTAATATCTGACGTCCTTCATATGCTCCTCAAACCTCTTGTACTTCTTCTCTCTTGTGACTCCTGCGTGTATTTCAAACGCAAAGCAGAGTGGTATCACATTGTGGAATTGGAGAGCTTGTACAATATCCTGCGCATCATAGAACAGTGGCCACTTGTATAAAGTGTAGACATCTTTAGCTGACAAGTTGGTAAGCCATATTGGGTCAAATACCCTGATAGTTTCCATTTTGCTCTCTCTGTTTCAAACTATGACCGCTTCACCCGTCCTCCGGTCATAATACCACCATTTGAAATGTGGAGTGAAGTCCTGAGGCATTTCCCGTAAGGGAATCTTTGACATCGTGCGCGGGGAACTCCACTTCAACACTACTTTAGGCTTTCCAGATATGGGATCCACCTCAGACTTGCGAATAAACCTCTTCGGTTGTTGAGCTCTGAAGTTTACCCACCTGGTGTGATATTCCTTCTTTAATGCAGCTTCAAACCAACCTGACATCTTTCTGGGATCAACATACAACAAATTTAAGCATGCCAGTCGGTTGAGCTCAAAGCCTGGGAGAGTCTTCAGATCATGAGGTGTAACGCCCCGAAATTTTCTTTGAAGCCGAAGAAAGAAGAAAAAGAAATAAAGTCCAAAATCGAGGGACCAAACTCGCCAACAAGAGAAACTTCGATAAATGTGAGTATAAAAGGGGGAAGACACCCCCTTTCTTGCCATTTTTCATCATCAAGAAGAGAGGAGAGGAGAAGAGAAGGAAAAGAAAGAGAGAAAAGCTTGGTTCGGGTGGATTCGAGCGTGGAAATCGTCGTGTAGCGGGTCAAATCAAAGCTCCACTCGACGGGAACGTTTGTGTGAGTTTTAGGACCCCTCTTTTACTCGTTTTCAACTGATTTTGGGGCTGGAACACATCTGAAAACTATTTTTTGGGTTTTTGGGTGAATACCCGTTTATGTATGTATATGTATGTGTATGATTCGTTTGGGGCTTGATTTCGGGCTTGGGTATGCTTGAATGATGTCGTAGTATATTTCCCTAAGGCTTAGGATGGTCGATTTGGGCTCAAAATGGGTTTAGATGACTATGGAGGCCAAAAACCCTCGTCTGCAGTCAGGATGAACTGCATTCTGCATTAGCTAGGGCTAGGCGACCGACTGGAGAGAGACTGAAGGCCATTCGGCCGACTGGAGGGAGACTGAAGGCCATTCGGCCGATTGGAGGGAGACTGAAGGCCATTCGGCCGACTGGAGGGAGACTGAAGGCCATTCGGCCGACTGGAGGGAGAATGAAGGTCCAGTCACCCGACTGGAGGGAAAATGAAGGTCCAGTCACCTGAATGAAGGTCCAGTCACCCGAATGAAGGTCCAGTCACCCGAATGAAGGTCCAGTCCCGAATGAAGGTCCAGTCACCCGAATGAAGGTCCAGTCACCCGAATGAAGGTCCAGTCACTCGAATGAAGGGCCACTCGCATGGAGGCTATGAGACTGGAGAGTGTCCATACGCCCAAATAGGGTTGTTGCACCCGAGGAGAAGTGTAGTTTAACTTCTGACTTTCGGGAGAAAGTGCTGATGTAAGTTTTGACGTAAAGGTTACTGTAAGTTCATGTAAGGTGACGATTGAGGCCTTAGAGAACATGTAGGGCATAATGATAATGATGTTGCATGTTTATGCATGATGCATGTTATGTATGTATGATGTTACCCTGTATGACGTGATGACTGTGCATGTTAATGTTCCTTATTGTTATGCGTGATTATCTTCCCGTGGTTGTGCGATGTATGTCAATGAATGTAATGAAAGTATTATGTAATGTAAAGTGGAAGATAATGAAAAGAGGAACGTAATGAATGAATGCAAGCATGAATGAACTAATGAGAGTAAGGATGGCTTGCGAAAGAAGAAAGGAGGTTCACGACACATTGAGAGTTGTTAGCTCAACTGTGTGTGTATTATAACGTGCGATCTTGGCTTACTCATAAGGGGACATAGACACAGTAGGGAGTTCAGTTTTGGTAACTGCTCTGATACGCGCGATGTGGTATTTACTGTGTGCTATGTAGCGTGCGATTTTGGCTGTCTCATGTGGTTTATGTAGCGTGCGATCTTGGCTAACCCATGATATAAAGTGCGATTCTGGCTAAACCCCGAGAGTTCTCACACACACAGGGGGAGTCGGTCTTGGTGACCACTCCAATGGTGCGATTTGTGCGATATGTGTGATGGACAGCATAAGGGTAGCGTGCGATTTTGGCTAAGTCGTGTGGTTTATGTAGCGTGCGATCTTGGCTAACCCATGAGACAGCGTGCGATTCTGGCTTCCTTATGTGTGCGATCCGTGCGATATGTACTTCGGGTACAATGATGCGAAGGTGCGATTTGAGCGAAGGTACGATATGTATGGAATGAACAAACGGGATCCTTGTCATTCGACCTCAGTAATCATGGCTGAGTGCCATGAAGAGGGTAAAGCTTGACAGGATCTAGATGAGAAATGAATGATAATAAAAGTATGAAATGTGCGAACGCGCGATATGTATGTAATGAACGTTAATGAATTATCATAATAATGTGCGATACGGATCCTTGTCATTCGACCTCACTAATCGTGGCTGAGTGCCACGAAGAGGGTAAAGTCTGACCGGATCTCGAGAGAAGTGAAAGATAATGACGTACGTTGAATGAACGAAAGTTAACGAATGTAATGATGAAGATAATAATGATATTATCTGTATGTACGTATGATGTGTGATCATGTACGAAAGTATAGTATGATTTGAAATAAAGTAAAGAACGGTTTTAACGAAAGACAAGTATGCTTTATTATAAAACTAGAACTCACTCAGCAACGCTGACTTTGATGTGTTTCCAGTTGGCAGGTATGTTGCTGAGGATGGCACGGGGCGGCTACTCAGCGTATTTTGGATGGCATCCTTATGTTTAATGCTTTTGTAATGAATGTAAAATGATATTGCGTAATGAACGTTTGTTTTATTTTGCAAAATCATTTTGATGAAATGAAATTGTGGTTTTTTAATGTTTCCGCTGCAACGATTTATGAATGGAAAATGTAATTATACGTTCTATGTGCGATGAGGAACCAACTGTAAGCGTCCCGGGAACGGGGCCTTACAAGTTGGTATCAGAGCCAAAGTTTAAGTGAAATGGGTAAATTTTCAAAATAAACCTTAACTTAAACTGAGAATGGGACGGAAAGGGGAACGGGATGCCAATCTGAGTAGCTGCGTGCCATCGGGTATTTTCGTATTGTTAACCGGTAATATGTGCGTATGTTATATGGTTTATGTGTTGCTGGTAGATTTAGATACTGATGTAGTCAGGACAGGTAATGCTTGGGGTATGAAGAGTAAAGTAAGTGGCTAATCACAACTGGCCACTGTAATTAGGGACTTACTGTACTTGACATAAACTGAGCTGTTCATTGAATGACCGTGTTAGTGTTTGAATCTTTCAATGTGTTTAGAGGATGGCTGGTGTAGATCTCCTAAGGTTTTGTCAGATGAAGGTTGTAGTGGACGTGGTGCTGGATCACGTGTCACGAGGAGCATGACAAGGGCTGCTGAAATGGCACCCGAAGAGCCTGAAATCCATCACCGGGAAGGCGGTGATGATAGTGCTAACCTGTGGACCGCAATGAAAGAGGCTGTGGTTGCGGGAGTTCTACAAGCGATGTAGACGATTCTACCCGTTTATGGTGACTGAGGTAATTAGGGTGGTGAAGGAGACGAATGTGATTGAAGTAAACAAGGAGGGTAGCAACGATAAGAATTGGAAAGGAAAGCGTGTAGAACGCGAGAGCTTCACTCCAAACAACAAGGCTGGAGGGTGGATGACCGACGTGTGGTCACATCCAATATGGGGGTGAAGGGTTGTGGTAACTGTGGACGAAAACACCCCGGGGAATGTAGATTGGGGACCAATGTCTGTTTCCGTTGTGGAAGGACCGGACATGTGGCGAAGAACTGCAGAATGGGGAGGTGTTATTCTTGTGGTGGAGAAGGCCACAAGAGCAGGGACTGTAAGAAGCCAAGGGCGGAAGGTTCGGGAGTGAAGAAGATTATAGGAAGCTAGGACGGACCCCGATGTGTGTCAGGTATGTATCTAGTAAATAGATCCTTAGCCTTTGTGTTATTCAATGCTGGCGCTAGTAAAAGTTTTATTCATGTTGCTTTCTGAGCTGAATTGCATGTTAGTGGTAAGAATATAGATACGCCCTTCGACGTAGTCCTTGGAGTGGATTGTTTGGCGGATTATGCAGCGAACATTGTGTGTCGCAAAAAGATGATGCGGTTGACGGCGCCTGACGGGATCACGGTGATGGTTTAAGGTGATTGAGTCACAATGATTCCGAATGTGATTTCAATGGCAGTGGCGGGAAAGTGTATGAAGCGTGATATGGTAGAGTACGAGATTAAATGCCTTACTTGTTTACAAGTGAAGGCCGAGCGTCAAATGTCGTATGGAAAGTATTGAGGTGATCGAGGCAACGATCGAGAAGCTCGAAAGGATCAAAGTCTTGATTAAGGTAGCCAGGGATAGACAAGAATTCATGTGTGGATAAACGACGTAAACCGATTGAACTCCAGGTAGGAGACTGGAAAAGAGATGAGACAGTATTGCCTGCGATGGTTTAAGGAATAATAGGTTTCGGGGACTAAACCTATATAAGGGGGGTGGACTTGTAACGCCCGGAAATTTTCTTTGAAGCCGAAGAAAGAAGAAAAAGAAATAAAGTCCAAAGTCGAGGGACCAAACTCGCCAACGAGAGAAACTTCGATGAATGGGAGTATAAAAGGGGGAAGACACCCCCTTTCTTGCCATTTTTCAGCCGAGAAGAGAGGAGAGGAGAAGAGAAGGAGAAAAGCTTGGTTCGGGTGGATTCGAGCGTGGAAATCGTCGTGTAGCGGGTCAAAGCGAAGCTCCACTCGACGGGAACGTTTGTGTGAGTTCTAGGACCCCTCTTTTACTCGTTTTCAACTGATTTTGGGGCTGGAACACATTTGAAAACTATTTTTCGGGTTTTTGGGTGAATACCTGTTTATGTATGTATATGTATGTGTATGATTCGTTTGGGGCTTGATTTCGGGCTTGGGTATGCTTGAATGATGTCGTAGTATGTTTCCCTAAGGCTTAGGATGGTCGATTTGGGCTCAAAATGGGTTTAGATGAGTTTGGAGGCCGAAAACCCTCGGCTCCAGTTAGGATGAACTGCATTCTGCATCAGCTAGGGCTAGGCGAGCGACTAGAGGGAGACTGAAGGCCATTCGGCCGGCTGGAGGGAGACTGAAGGCCATTTGGCCGACTGGAGGGAGACTGAAGGCCATTCGGCCGACTGGAGGGACAATGAAGGTCCAGTCACCCGATTGGAGGGAGAATGAAGGTCTAGTCACCCGACTGGAGGGAGAATGAAGGTCCAATCACCCGAATGAAGGTCCAGTCACCCAAATGAAGGTCTAGTCACCCGAATGAAGGTCCAGTCACCCGAATGAAGGTCCAGTCACCCGAATGAAGGTCTAGTCACCCGAATGAAGGTCCAGTCACCCGAATGATGGTCCAGTCACCCGAATGAAGGTCCAGTCACCCGAATGAAGGTCCAGTCACCTGAATGAAGCTCCACTCACCCGAATGAAGGTCCAGTCACCCGAATGAAGGTCCAGTCACCCAAATGAAGGTCCAGTCACCCGGATGAAGGGCCATCGTCAGCATGGAGGCCATGCGACTGGAGAGTGTCCATACGCCAAATAGGGTTGTTGCACCCGAGAGAAGTGTAGTTTTACTTCTGACTTTCGGGAGAAAGTGCAGATGTAAGTTTTGACGTAAAGGTTCCCGTAAGTTCATGTAAGGTGACGATTGAGACCTTAGAGAACATGTAGGGCATAATGATAATAATGTTGCATGTTTATGCATGACGCATGTTATGTATGTATGATGTTACCCTGTATGACGTGATGACTGTGCATGTTAATGTTCCTTATTGTTATGCGTGATTATCTTCCCGTGGTTGTGCGATGTATGTTAATGAATGTAATGAAAGTATTATGTAGTGTAAAGTGGAAGATAATGAAAAGTGGAACGTAATGAATGAATGCAAGCATGAACGAACTAATGAGAGTAAGGATGGCTTGTGAAAGAAGAAAGGAGGTTCACGACTCATTGAGAGTTGTTAGCTCAACTGTGTGTGTATTATAACGTGCAATCTTGGCTTGCTCATAAGGGGACATAGACACAGTAGGGAGTTCAGTTTTGGTACCTGCTCCGATACGTGCGATGTGGTATTTATTGTGTGCTAAGTAGCGTGCGATTTTGGCTGCCTCATGTGGTTTATCTAGCGTGCGATCTTGGCTAACCCATGATATAAAGTGCGATTCTGGCTAAACCCTGTGAGTTCTCACACACACAGGGGGAGTCGGTCTTGGTGACCACTCCGATGGTGCGATTTGTGCGATATGTGCGATATGTGCGATGGACAGCATAAGGGTAGCGTGCGATTTTGCCTAACTCATCTGGATTATGTAGCGTGCGATCTTGGCTAACCCATGAGACAGCGTGCGATTCTGGCTTCCTTATGTGTGCGATCTGTGCGATATGTACTTCGGGTACGATGATGTGAAGGTGCAATTTGAGCGAAGGTACGATATGTATGGAATGAACGAACAGGATCCTTGTTATTCGACCTCAGTAATCATGGCTGAGTGCCATGAAGAGGGTAAAGCTTGACAGGACTAGATGAGAAATAAATGATAATAAAAGTATGAAATGTGCGAACGCGCGATATGTATGTAATGAACGTTAATGAATTATCATAATAATGTGCGATACGGATCCTTGTCATTCGACCTCAGTAATCGTGGCTGAGTGCTACGAAGAGGGTAAAGTCTAACTGGATCTCGAGAGAAGTGAAATATAATGACGTACGTTGAATGAACGAAAGTTAACGAACGTAATGATGAAGATAATAATGATATTATCTGTATGTACGTATGATGTGTGATCATGTACAAAAGTATAGTATGATTTGAAATAAAGTAAAGAACAGTTTTAACGAAAGACAAGTATGTTTTATTATAAAACTAGAACTCACTCAGCAACGCTGAATTTGATGTGTTTCCAGTTGGTAGGTATGTTGTTGAGGATGGCACGGGGCGGCTACTCAGCGTATTTTGGATGACATCCTTATGTTTAATGCTTTTGTAATGAATGTAAAATGATATTGCTTAATGAACGTTTGTTTATTTTATAAAATCATTTTGATTAAATGAAATTGTGGTTTTTAATGTTTCTCTGCAACGATTTATGAAAGGAAAATGTAATTATACGTTCTATGTGCAATGTGGAACCAACTGTAAGCGTCCTGGGAACGGGGCCTTACATGAGGATACCTGAAGTACTCTATTCCCTTCTCCCTTTTTACAGCATAAACATTTAAGTCCTCAAAATACGCCCACGCTACTATCATGCCAGACACCTTCTGATGTTTATTGACTTTGTAGAGTTTGGTGTAGGCATTTTGCTTTGGAGCTGTGCGCTGGGCTCTTATTTCAACAAAACAAGCTGCCCATTCAGCCTTTTTTATATCAACATCTACATTCGAGGCTTGGGCTTGGTTTACATCCTTATCTTTTTCTTTCTCCATTTCATCTAGTTTTTCAAATGTAGCACTGCCGAGAGTGTCACCCAAGTTGGGGATCACATTTGGATAGTTGTCAGACGTGTCATCCTCTATCTCTATTTCATCAACATCGTTCAGCTCGTCATCACTTATAACATCGACCTTTGGAGCGTCCTTGACGAGCTCGTCAGGATTCAGTCTGAACATCTCAGCAAGTTGCTCGTCGGTCAGATCGTGTATAATTTCTCCTTCTTCGGGAGTGTAGCTCACTGACCTTCTCACGATTCCTTGCAAATCAGGAATCATGGTGAATTGAGACTTGATTTGCTGAAGGGGAGCAATATCGTATTCATCTTGCTGTGAAGTTTTATCTGCTTGATTTTAACATTTAACACATCAATCATTAGTAGTTAATCAAGACATTTAAACATAGATAAACATAGATAATCATAAGTTACATTAATGTAATATACGAATCAAGTACAAAAGTTTTTTTTAAATACAACACATCTAATCATTACTTTTATCTTGATCGGTCAATTCTTTAACTGAAGGAGCTGAAGATGAGGCTCCTTGATCTTGAGCTCTCTTAGAACGCTTCTCTTGAGCCTAAGTAGAAGCAGATGCAGCAGCATCAATTTCTTCTTCATCATCCTCCCCTTTCTCCTTTCCACTCTGTCCTTCATCATCACCCTCATCTTCTTCACCCGAATCATCATCATCATCATCATCATCATCATCATTATCATCATCATCATCATCATCATCATCATCATCATCATCATCATCATCATCATCATCATCATCATCATCACCATCATCATCATCATCATCATCTCCTTCTCTGATATTTAAAGGCTCATCTTTGGATCCTTTAAGCCTTAGCATAATCTTCTTGTTCTTTCTATCTAGCTCATCTATCCTCTGAACAGAATGTGAATTCTGTTCCTAGAGCTATGTAATATGCTCAGATTGAGCAGCATTGAGCTCCATAAGCTGGTTGACTTGTACATCTCTTTGCTCATCTGTGGCAAGCAGCTTTAGCACAATCCGGTTGAGGTTGGATAGCTGTTCCTCTAACCCGATAGAGGGTAGAGTGGATCCATGGCTCATTAGGACTTGAGCAGATGTCCCGGCTCGTTGGGTTGTGGTAGTGGTGGTGGATGTGGTGAATATGGGAGGTGGAATAGGAGTGGATGGTTAAGGGGTCGCTGTGGTAGTGGTGGTAGGATGTGTGGTAGTGGTGGTAGGAGGTGTGGTAGTGGTGGTGGTAGCTGTGGTAGAGGTGGTGGATGTGGTGGTAATCAGGGTAATCTTCTTCCTCTTGCTCTGCATGCCATGGGGCTGAGCCATCCGCTTCTTCCTCGAGCCCTTAGAAGAGGATGCTCCCCCTGGGTTGATGGGCTGGTCAGGGATGTATGATGGATCAGTGACATCGGCAGCAGCACCCCTGGACTCACCCTGGCATCCGCCAACCGTCGCAATTCCACTCTTAGTGGCAACAACCTTACTACCCACTATCCTTACCAGCGGCTCCTCATCTGACTCTCCCTCCTCATCTGGCAGGAAGTCGTGATGGAACGCAGCACTCTCAGTTCCACCCTGTGTGGATGGTGGAGATGATATATCAGTGGCAGTGGCCCTAGATGGAGTGGGGCCAGTATCTCCACCATCTTCACTGTCATCGTCATCGCCAGTGGGTAAAACTATAGGCTCAGTATTTAATCACTGTCGTCGTGACGCCACTTCTTGCGAGCGGGCGCCACGAAGTCTTCCCGGGCCAGATGCCTAAACAATCTCCTGACAGGGGGCTTCACCTGCTTCCCCCTGTATATTGTCATCCTGCATAAGGTGGTGTCATCCATCACCTCAAGCACCACTGCATCCTCTCTCTCCTTCGGTAGGGAAGGAAGCTTCTGATCAATGATCATCTGCAGAAACTGAACGGATGGTTCAGTACCAGAGCAACATAGGCATTCTGGATTTGATCAGACATCTCATTAAAGCCTCCTTTCCTTGAGGCTATGCACTTGAGGATCACATAGGCCAAGTACTTGAACTGGGGGCACATGTTGCTCTTGTTGAGCACAACAGCATTAATGTCCCCAGCGTACTTGATCCGAATAAAACATCCATGAACCGTCAGGGGATGTAACCTGGTTAGGCAGTCACCATCCTCGCCCAACTCCAAAACCCTCCTCAAATCGTCCTCATTGATCTCAATCTCTTGACCAAAAATAGAGCTCCGAATGCGATGAGGCTCAGCGGACCTGTAATCGATCTATATGGTGTGCAAGGTGTAGAGATGGCTTTGAAGATCCTTGATCTGCGCAGAAAAGCTATGATCCCTGTGAACTCAGAAGCGTTCCGGGATGTGGCATCAAGATGAGCACAGATGTTGTGCTTAGTGCTCATAGTCCATCTGCCAACCATGTTTCTGTAACACAAGACACATATACGTTAGAATTTGTGTAAATGGATGACATCTGAATTTTAATGAACTTGAATCATTTTGTTAAGTCGTGCGAATGGATAATGCGACTGAGTCTTAGTCGTGCGATTGAGCTCAGTCGTACGATGGAGCCTGCGACTGAGTTTAGTCGTATACTGTCCCATGCGGTTGAACTAGTCGTGCGACTGAACTCATACACATGGTTCATTCGTGCGATTGACTCATACGCCCAGCTCATACGTGCGATTGAGGTTCATCTGCATGTCCATTCGCATGAAGCTCTGTTTGACACTTTAAATTCAAATCTTGGTCTAAACTTGATGTTAAACGTTGTGTTTTGGCTCATTAGACTGGCAAACACTCAAAATAACACCTAACACTCTTTAAATTAACGATTAAGTCCATTTTAGTGGTTTATTTTGAATAGTTTGTTTAAGTTCTTGTTTTGAGCAATTTCGGTCATTAGGGCTTGATAAACCGAACATTGAACTCGATTTTGGTCTCACATTACTTGTGGATGCAGAGAGTAAACGTTAGAATCACAGACACGATGCTAAATCAATAAAATTAAATCTTGGCAGAGTATCAGTGCTTTCGTGCGACTTGAGAGCGATTGAGGAGTGATGAGAATGTGTGACCGACTCCCCTCTATTTATACTGAGTTTACCTTCAGTCGTGCGACTGGACCTATTCGAACGCTTCATTCGTGCGACTAGGGTTCTGATCTTGGACGCATTACATTGGAATCCTGAAGCACCAACACAAACGCTACCGCGCGTCCGCCTGTGATGCGGTAAGGCACCACCCTGTTGTGCCAGCAGTCGTGCGACTGGCTCAGTCGGTCACATCCATTCGTGCGATTTGTTCATTCTGGTGATCCAATCGCATGGATTGACCCATGCTTATGGTCCAATCGTACGTCTGGTCCATACGTATGGTTCAATCGTGCGATTGGCTCATACTCATGATCCAATCGTGCGACTGGTCCATACTTATGGTCCAGTCGTGCGAATGGCTCAGACTTATGAGTTTGACCTCATGCACTTTCAAACTCTTTACCAGTTAATTATTGAAAAGACATTATGGCCGATGATCATCTCAAACATGACCTTTTTAATTTGAAAAACTGTTGATCACCTCAGACGTGATCCTTTTAACTTAAACCTTATGTGATCACCTCAGACGTGATCATTTTAATTTAAAACCCGATTGGTCAACTCAGGTGTGACCCCTTTTAGTGAGTGATTCATAGATTGAATCCAGATGTATAGTCCGACTTTTACCTACCAAATGACTAAAAAAATAGATACAAACAACTAGAAATTTAAAAACATAACAAGTCATATTTTTGTATTTTTTGATTTGAGGTAGATTAAAATCTTAAGAAAAGCGTCTAACAGATTTTTCTTCCTGGACAGCACAGCTTCAAGTTAATTTGATCATTTCTGGAACGATTCATTATGGAATCATACAGGTATATCAAAATCATTTTAGGACATTTTCATAAAACCTTTTGATGCTTGATTCTTGTTTTGACCGAGAGTCAACAGCAGTTTTAGGAAATCATATAGAGCTATAAGATGCACACAATGATTTTGACTTTCAAGAAGTGTAGCTCACGATGATTGTCGGTATACTAGTCCCCTTAAATCCATACACAGTTTTTTTACACACATTGGTGATGAGTTAAGGTTTAATTATTTCAACAAGCATTTGTGGATCCCACGCTTATATGGTAATCACCATTCCTCAGGAGATTTTTGAGTGGTCTACGGGTATTTGACAAGAAGAAACTATTCTAAGAGCTTTCAAAGAGATGCCAAGCCTCAGATCAGTGCCACCACATAGCAGAGAGGCGCAATCAACAACGAATTCTAGAATATTTAGGTTATGCTTATCCTCAGGTCAGTGCCACCGCACAGTAGAGAGGCACACAACCCATCTTCTTGTTAGAGCATTTTTTTTTTGCACATAACGCACCAAGAACATTTGTTATTAGCTTGATTGCGCTTACTTTTTTTTTCCATGCTTTGCTCTTTTTATGGTCATCCGCACACATTTGTGGTGTTTATTTGTTCGTCACCCCTTATTGGAAATGCATTGATTTTGTTAACCAGGGATAAGATGGGAACCCACAGCAAGTTGAACAACTTAGTTTGGATTAAAGTCACCAATGAGGTCTACTCATCTATTGTGTTGAATCTACTGACACATCATATAATGAACTAGCAACCTCTAGGTCTACTTTCTCTATATTACCTCAGTAGCAGACTAGTTTTACTATAATTTTCCTTTTATTTTGCTTAGACTTCTTAGACTTATACTATAAATTTTGCATCTTTATCATTTAAATTCTTTTAAAATCCCAGACTATTTGTTCTCTGTGTACTATCATTTTCCATAAACATTAAATCAATATCACAGATTTGATCTCATTTCTATTAGCTAGACTGTGCTCCTCCCTCGTTTTTTTAAGTAATTAAATAAAGCAACTAATTTAACACTAATCTAACCTATTCTCCCCCTAAAATTCTAAAACCGAAAATATTTTTGTGTTTTTGGATTTTAATAAACAGGAAAATGAAATAAAATAAATAAAAGAAAATAAAAAGAAACTAAAAACGTGTTGGACTACACACTCTCGTCTTCTAGAATCGCATCACTTTTCTTTTTCACGCCATTAACCTCTAGAAGATATAAAGATTGCGGTTTATCAAATGCTTTTGTGTAGAGGTCGGCGCATTGAAAATCCTTATTAATTTTAAAAACATCGATTAATTGTTTTTCAAAACAGTCACGTATAAAGTGATATTTAATACCAATGTGTTTACTTTTTGGATGTTGGACTGTATTTTTGGTGACAGCAATAGCAGCAGAATTATCAACGAAAATAGGAGTGTTAGAGATGTCTGCTTCTTATACTGCCAGGTGACTAACCGTCTACCAAAGAATTGACATCCTGCATAAGTTGACTTGTAATTCATCTTGCAACCACCATAATCCAAGTCACTATACGCTCTAAGCTCAAAAACATCGTCATGAGGATACCACAACCCAAGTGTTGGAGTACCCTTCAGATAGCGAAAAATCCGTTTCACACCAATGAGATGATTTACTTTTGGTTTTTCCTGATATCTTGAACAAAGACACGTGGCATACATGATATCAGGACGAGACGCTGTGAGATACATAAGGGATCCGATCATTCCTCTATACATTGTAGCATCAACCAGATCACCATGTTCATCGGGTGCCACATCATGATTCATGGCAAGTGGAGTTCCAGCAGCTGAAGCATTATCCATGTCAAACCGACTGAGGATGTCCCCTACATATTTAGTCTGATGTAGGAAGATTTCTTTTGGTGTCTGATCCACTTGTAGTCCTAGCAAGAACTTCATCTCCCCCATTGCACTTATCTCAAACTCTTCTTTCATTACAGATTCAAATTCTTTACATAATTCTTCATTCTTGAAACCAAAGATTATGTCATCTACATATATCTGTACCAGCAGCTGAAGCATTCTCCGTGCAATAAATCACTGTCTTTTTCTTTGATGAATAATGTACAATCAATCACTCCTCTGCAAAAACCGTGTTTCACAAAATGAGTCGAGAGCTTCTCATACCAGGCTCTAGGGGCATGATGGAGCTTGTAGAGAGCCTTGTCCAGTTTGTAAACTTTGTCCCGATGATAAGGGTCCTCAAATCCTTCGGGTTGACTGACATAGGCTGTCTCACGAATTTCACCATGACGGAATGCACTTTTGACATCTAGTTGATAAACTTTAATCTTCATGTAAGATGCATAGGCTAGGAAGATACGGATTGCTTCCATTCTAGCCACAGGTGCAAACACTTCATTGTAATCAATGCCTTCGACTTGTCTAAAACCTTGAACCACAAGTCAAGCCTTGTTTCTGATTATAACCCGTTGGTCATCTTTCTTGCACTTCAAGATCCATTTAGTGCCAATTACCTTAGCACCTTTTGGTCTATCCACCAGTGTCCATACTCCTAGCTTCTTGAATTGTAGGGGTTCTTCTTGAATGGCACTAACCCATGCCTCATCGTTTAAGGCTTCGCTTACATATTTTGGCTCAAATTGAGACACAAAACATCGATAAACACCGTCGTGAAGATAGCCTTTTTCCATGACTGAGGCATAATCAGCTGAGTAGAGCTGATTTCGTGTTTGTACTCCTGATTGTACATTTATTCGAGATCCGGGAGTTGTGGGAACAACTACTTCCTGATCCAGATTTTGAATTCCCGGTTCAGTATCTGTAGCCGTTGGAGTGTGATGGTCAGAAGTGTTAGAGGCATCAACATTTGATGCTTGTGTACTTTCTGTAGCAGAAACCTGTTCCTCCTGGTCCACCTGTTCAATCTCCACTTCTTCATCGTTAGAGGAGGAGTCGCTTACATCAAGTGACGGTGTGTTTAAGACATCGTACATCATTCTAGTCGATAACTCATCATCAGGAAGGGAGGGAGGGATGTTGAAGGACTTAAAGAATCCATCATAGTCGAAGAAGAATGAGGGTCCCTTTCCAGCAGGGGGTGGTGTATCTCTGAACATCAACGTTGCACCACACTTCTACCTGATCCGTTGAGTTGTTATAAACTCTCTTGTCTGGTATATTGTATCCTAGAAAGATCCCTTCTTCAGCCTTCTCACTGACCTTTCCTGACTGAGTTTTCTTGAGCAGCGTGCATGGTGCGCCAAATGGTTCGAGATACTCCAGATTAGGTTTATGTCGTTTGAGCAACTCATAACATGTTTGACCATGACGTTTGACCACCAAGACTCGATTGAGGGTGTTACATGCATTGGCAACTGCCTCGTTCCAAAATTGGATAGGCAGTTTCGAGTCGGCTAGCATCGTTCTTACTGTCTCTATAAAGCTCCTGTTCTTTCGTTCAGCAACTCCGTTCATTTGTGAAGTGTAGGCAGATGTGAACTGGTGTACAATTCCTTTCTCATTGAAGAACCCCTCCATCCACTGGTTCTTGAACTCCGTGCCTTTGTCTAATCGAATTTGTCTCACTTTCAGCTTGTAGAGTGATTCCAATGTAGTTACCAGCTGTTTGAAAGATTCAAATGTATCTAATTTGGATTTCAGAAATATCACCCAAGATAATCTTGAGTAATCATCCGTTACTACAAAGCAATACAGATCTCCAGCAATGCTCTTTGTACTGACAGGGCGAAACCGATACATGTGTAGAAGCTCAAGAGGTAGTTCAATTGAATGAACTTTCTTTGACTTGTGAGACTTCTTAGTTTGTTTCCCTTTCTTGCATGCTACACAAAAATCCGGAAGTTGGAAATTCTTGACAGTCCGTTCACTAAATCATTTTGCACTAAATGATTCATCTTCCTTGGATTAATGTGTCCTATTCTCCTATGCCAGGAGATTGAATCTCTTTCAGTTGCCTTTGACAAGAAGCATTGAACAGTGTGATTAGTTGTGGAGGCTTTTGATAGATCCAAGACATAAAAGTCGTTATATCTTGAAGCTGACATAAGAATTTTATCCTCCTCAATCACATAGTCCTTCTTCAACATGTAGCACTTCTTGTTGTCAAATACAACCTTAAATCCCTTATCACAGATCTGGGAGACTGAAAGCAAGTTGTTCTGAAGTTGTTGAACGTAGTTGACCTTATCAAACTTCACTTTCTTGTTTCCCACTTTGCCTTGTGCTGTGATGTAACCTCTTTTATTTCCAGCAAATGAAACATGTCCCCCTTTAATTTGTCTGACCTTAAAAAGAAGAGACAGGTTCCCGATCATGTGCCTAGACGCCCCACTATCAACAATCCATGTATTTGTGATAGCACTGTAACGAACACCCTGCACATTAAAAGGAAATGAACAGTTTAGGTTTGGGACCCAAGCCTTAACTGGCTTGGGTGACCCAGAGGAATCACACATCATAAACTCAACCCACTATCCATTTGAGGGTGAGGGCATATCATTCTTCTTATTGTTCTCATTATCAGATAATGGACTTGACTTTTCTTTCCATAAGCCAGTTTTGTGTAAGGCCTGTTTGTGATAAACAGACGACTGGCTTATAGTTTAAACTTTAGGTTCATTAATTCTCTTTGGTGGAGTAATAGAACTCCTTTTCGAAGAACTTGGTTCTGTATCTTAAAGTTCAATTTTCTGTCTGGGAGTCTGATAATAAGGACAGTTAGATAAAATGTGTCCTCTCTTTCCATAACTGTAGCATGATCTCCCTTCTACATGTTGAGAAAACTGTTTATGTGGAGTTGAGTGTGATACAGGTGTGACATGAGTCTGGTTAGATTTGGTCACTACTCGTTTAGATGTTTCTGCTTCATTAACAAAATTAATTGTTTGCACATTCTTAACATCTTTAGCCTTTAGTTTATTTGGACTTTGACGTGAAGCACGTGTTTGGTTAACTGATTTGGTCATTTTAGGTTCAGAAGTGAACATGTGTGAACCTGACTTTCCATTAACCTTTTCAAATTTATTATCCAAATTTTCAATGGGCATCTTTCCTTTTGATTTGAAAGTAGACTCCTTCTGTTTAGTGACAGGGTTCACCAGTTTACCAGTGGAATCTGGATCACTAACCAGAGGAGTGGACACCACATGATCCTTAATTAGGTTGTTATTTACAGGTCTACATCTTGTATTTAACATGATCTCATGTGGTGGTGGATCTACTTTGTAGCCCAACCCTTCCCCATTATATCGTTCTTTCACTAAGTGTTGAACTATGTGAGAAGAACTGGTCCAACTATGCAGTTTTTGTTTTAAAGAATTTACCTCGACTTCTAAAACTGCTTTTTCTTTCTTTGTTTCTTCCAAAGAGTTTAAATAAAACTTTATATCATTAGCTTGATTAAGAGAAACAACCTCGGTTTCCCTTAGTTGTTTACCTAAAAGTTCTATTTTTTCTTTGTAACTGCACTCATTTTGTTTTAAAATACGATTAGCTTCTGTGCACAGTTGTAAATCATTTACTAAGTTATCATTGTGGTCTAATAACCTAGCAAATTTCAAATCAATGCTTTCTCTAAATTTGTTACATTCAATACAAGCATGTTTTTCAAAAAGTTGGTCTTTTGTACTTACCTGTGAAGAATCAGTTGAGTCAGCCATCAATGCAAAGTTAGACTCTTCGGATGCTGGAGATTCTGAACATGTCGTTCTGAGTTATTCTTCAACCAAGTGATTTACCATATTCACATCTTCTTCGTTATCTGACATTACTTGTTCAACTGTGATTTCACCTTCACTCGCAGAGCCATCATCCAATCCCTCGACACAAGCAATGTTTGATTCACCCGGAGACACAAATCGGAAGGTCCAGTCCTGCCCTTCGTCACCTTGAGCAGTCAAGGCCTTTGTCTCTTTGCTTGAAGAGGTAGTTCCACTCCTACTCTTTGTCTTGACGGTTGAAGGTTGAGAACGGATTTCCGTTACTTGTTTTCTTGGGCTTTACACATTCACGTTTGAAATGCCCCTTTTCACCACAATTAAAGCAAGTAACTTTGGTTTCGTCGAAACCAAAGGTTGTGTCTTTTGTGGCTACTAAATTATGTCCTGTCTTTTAAAATCCCTTTCGTCCACCTGCTCGTAATCTTCATCTGCAAGATGGCAATTGCCAATCTTCCCTGCAACTAGACCATCATAGGAATGGACAAAAGCTGCTAGAAGATCCATATGCTCCTTTGCAACTTCCACTGTGATATTACCGAGATTCTCGGTCTTCAACTTAGTAGCATTGGCTTCAGGTACTATATATTGTGTGCATAATGACCCTGATGTTTCTGATCCTGAAGCAGTGGTTTGGAAAGGAGCTGCTGAACAAGACACAAAGGCAGTTTGAAGTGGTGCTCCTGAACTAGTTGGAGTGTGAGATGAGTTATAAAGTGAAGGATTCTAGTCGTAGGATCCTTTCTGTGACCTGTACTTCCTTCTCAGTTCTTACTCTCTTAACTTCATTATGAAATCATTTATATCCAACTTTGCAAGAATATCGTTCTGTCTCAGATTAGACACAAGCGAGTCCCATTTCTCAGACAAACCATCTGCAAAACTTGACACTTTATCTTCCATAAACATTGTTACCCCATGAGTGTGTAGCTCACTCATCAAATGGTAGAATCTGTCGATAATATCGTCCAAACTTTCTTTCCCTATTGAGGAGAAGTTATCAAACTCCTTCTTGAGAGCCTTTGCCTTCAAAGCCTTTAATATTGCATTCCCATCATATCTTTTCTCCAAAGCTTCCCATAACTTTTTCGCCTGTTTGTTCTCAGAAAGCTGATGAAAGATATCTTTCGGTATCGACTGGGTCAACAAGGCATACACATTCTTTTCAGGATTGTACTTATCTTTCTGGCTGTCAGTCATACCTCCCAAAGTTAGCTTAACCCCATCAGCACCGACTGACAAACTATAACCTGTCTCAATGGATTCCCAAATATTTAGATCAACTCCATTTAGATAGACCTCGAACCTCTGTTTCCATTATGGGTAATCATCTAACGTTATAGGTTTTGGTGGTTTATTATGAATCCAATTTCATTTTCCAAAAGCAGAAGGTTCTGGATGCAAGAGTCCCTTCCGGTAGTAAAACCAGAAAACTGATCTTCCATCTCTTTAACCTTTGAACTTTAAAACTAGACTACTCACTCGTGCGAATGGACTATACGTATGGATCACTCTTGCAAATGAGGGGTGAAAATGAATTCAATCGTGCGATTGGATTCACTCGTGCGATTGAAATGGACGAATGGACTCAAACGATTGGAGTTGTTTAGTCGTGCGGATGAGGTATACGATTGAAGTGTGCGAATGAATTCAATCGTGCGATTGGATTCAGTCGTACGTATGGAGTGTGCGATTGGAGACAAGCGAATGGGGTTGTTCAGTCGTACGAATGAGTGAATGACTGAGTTTAATCATGCGAATGGGGTGTGCGATTGAGTTCAGTCGTGCGATTGAGCCAATCGTGCGACTAAAGGCTGTTGTTTTTCCAAAATCGAAGGTTTTTGACACTTTGACACAAAAACACGAATTTTCAAGAACCCTAATCTGCCGTATTCCGAAAAACGTAAACTTTGAGACCTGGAGACGTCGAAAACACTGTTTTACTCAAAAAAGTGACTCCTTTGAATGGAAAACTTGATTTTTACACCGAGACTAATCGAATCACACGCAAAATCAAGAGCCAAAGCTCTGATACCACTCTTCAGGACCTTGTACGTACAGAATACTAACTGATAATGCGTGAAACCAGATCAAATAGTGTGGAATCCTATTTGATTGGCGATCCAATCAGTGAGAACGCAATCCCGATCAATCTAACGATTAAAGAAATGGTAAGAACGAGTAGAAAAAGATCAGATGCAAACTATGAACTTGGAATAGGCTTTCTGGACGCTCTAGACGGCTAGGTTATGAGTATGTGTCAAAAGTCTAGTTTTTCCGCGAATTAAGTGGTATTTATAGGTTTGCAGTATTCATTCGTGCGACTGAACCATTAGCATGGTTCAGTCGTGCGACTGACCCATGCGAATGATTCATACGCACGACTGAAGTTCAGTCGTGCGACTGAGTCAATCTCATGTCTCACTCGTACGACTGATGAAGTCCTCTGGTTCAGTCGTGCGTCTAGTTCATTAGCATGATGTATTCATGCGTATGGTGTCCATTAGCATGAATCATCATATAACAACTTCAAACCTATATAATGAGTTTATATATATATGAATCAGATATAAGTAAACATCAAAGCACAAATCATATATTATTACATTGTTTCATTATACATATGTAAGCCATGATAGATTTTTACATTAAGCACATAAACTAGGGATATATGTATCAACATTGTTGAAGCTAAACCTGCAAACAATTGGCTTATCATCAACCAAATCGCCTGGAATCAATTCTATACATCGCGGCTACCTTTTATTTTTGTGTTCTCGAGTTCTATCATCATCCAGGTAAATTAAACAAGGTCGCAACCTCGATTCTACCTAAGGAACAAAAGCCCTATGATTTAGAACAATAACATCATTGATTTGATCTCCAATTTTGGTTCGAATCAACCTAGGGTTCATTCGATTTGGTGCTGTTTTGTAACTGATGTATTTAAGTTTTGGGAACCAAGTTAAACCGCGGCTAAGGCCTTGGTTTACTGGTTCTACACTCACATTCTGTACTAGAGGTCCCGGGTTCGAACCCGACGACCTCCAATATTTTTTAGGGCTTTTCAGCTTTAAAAAAATTATATAAATTTTTATAAATTATTAAAAATCAATTTTGTGAACTTAAATTATTTTAAAGTCACTTAATCAATTTCTGAAAATTTTATTTCTTTAAATATTCTAATATTTTTATAAAACAAAGATTGTATTTAGTTTATAAAATAAACTTTAAATAATGATTTTATATCACTAAAATTATTATTGGTTCAAATGTTCTTTTCAATAAATATTGTTAGTGCTAAATTCTTTTTGTTATAAAAAGTGTATCCAAACTTTAAGAACCTTTCAAATTATTACAAGTGTTACCTTTCACATTTTTGTATAAAGTATATATATATATATATATATATATATATATATATATATATATGTATATATATATATATATATATATATATATATATATTCAGAATATAAAAGAATTCTATTTATTAAATATAATTATTTAACAAGCCCCAAATACCAAGATGAAACCCTAGTTCTCGTGAATTCGTTAAACTTATCATTAAACTTAAAATCTTGTAAATATATATATTTAGGTACCTCATGAAGGTTTACGTTGGGACGACGACTATTATTTTCTTATTATTTATCAATTATATACTTATTGATCATGTGAGTATTTCTATACCCCTTTTGCATATTTTTACACTTTGGGGTGAAACATGTAACCTTATAACCATTGCACTTGTAAACTCGTTTGATTCTTGTAAACACTTGGCAATTCACTTGTATGTTGTGGTTAGATGATCTTAGTAATTACCATGTATTTACTTTTATATGTGCAATCATTAAATATTGCTAGCCTGACGACGTCATAGATCTATGGGCCTGACAAGCCTGATTGGTTAATCCAAGTATACTTAGCTAATCGTATAATCTTGTAAACGTGTAATCTTGTAAACTGTCAAGGTTTGATTGTTACATCTGTCATACATCCCTAGTTACTTTGTTCACTAACTTATGACATGAATTGCCATCTTTTATATACTTATGTATGAAAACTATGGAAATCTCACCAACATTATGTTGACCTTTTATTTTAAACATGTTTCAAGAAACGC
The DNA here is from genome assembly GCA_025215565.1 of Flaveria ramosissima. NCBI lineage: Eukaryota > Viridiplantae > Streptophyta > Magnoliopsida > Asterales > Asteraceae > Flaveria > Flaveria ramosissima. The sequence goes on along the minus strand of CM046043.1, from coordinate 23,416,353 downwards.
GCAAGTTTGCTTGTCATCTTTGAAGCTTATTCACATCTAGGAATGGACCTAGTTAAATAAATGGATTTTCATGAATTATTTACATCTTATGTTATGTTATTTGAGACTTATGTTTGTAATGTTACATTTGAAACTTATGATTAAAATATTTGGATTAAATAATAGCGTTATGTGGATGTGAACAATCTTAACCCTCACATCTCGACGATTCCACCGTCAAAGTTAGGGTGTGACAAGTGTAATTACAGTGGTGATTTTTTTGTTATAGTAGTCTATTTTTATTGTTTAATTTTGTTACAATAGTGTAATTATAGAGGTGTTTTGTTGTTACAGTGGTGTAATATTATTATTTTAGGTTAATTACAGTGTTCATATTTCGTTACACTGATGTACTTAGATTATGTAATTTTGTTTGGTTGTTAGGTTGTTGTAGTCATGACGTTATTGATAGTTGCAGTGGTGTAATTGCATGATCGGTGAAGGGTATGCAATTACAACACAACAACACAATGAGGATAGCTAACAACACAAGTATTTGGTTTTCAAGAATGCTGTATATTGCTTCTCAAGTTCTTTTACAAATGTTACAAAGCATAGATTAAAGCTAAAAGTACTTGAGATACTTTATACTACATCCTACAGCCGGCCATACTTTGAAGACCAGCTGGATACATAAGACTAGACAACAACAAAATCAAATATAAAGTCAGAAGGCAGATTGCCTTTTGACTAGTGACTATGACATGCCATAGCTCACATCCTAATATATTACAAGAAGAATAAAAGTACATAAAGTAGAAAGCTCAGAATCAAGACCTCAATGTAGAATTACCAAAACCTTGGACCTTTTCACCAACTCATGTAAGTTGGTGACTAAACAGAGTTGCAGCGGAAAGGAGGTCCAGCTTTATGGTAAAGTACATCAGATAAAAGCATGTATCTAAACGTTTTGGGAAGAAATCTGTCTTCACTCGTTGGTTTCAGAAGACTGTCTTTGAAGCTTCGGAAGACTTCACTTTTGGCTTCGGAAGATGTTGGTCTTGGCTTCGGAAGATTTTACACTTAGAATATTTCTAGTGCAAGGTGTAAACTTCCGAAGCATTTCTACTTCTGTTCTTTAGTGCATGCATTCAGAAAGACTTTGGATGTTTTGGTTGCATCATACTTATAGGAATCCTTATAAACTCCCCCTAGGATGATGCTACCAAAACATTTGAAGATCTTCAGCTTTTGACTGTCCTCATTATGATGATGACCATGCCTTTCTTCATTAGATGGTCAGGATCACTTAGACTCTCATAGTATCTTCTCATCTCAAATAGATCATGTAGAGGTAGGTTGAATAGGTCTTGCCATGTGTAGACATCTTCACCATCTTGATCTCTGATCACACGCCATCTTTCTGGATTAGTTGTGAAGGTCCAGGATAAGATGAGTCTTTCAGACGCAAGAGGAGCCACTTGGATTGGAGTTGATTGGGCTGCCTCTTCATGCACTTCCTCAGGTTGATCTGACTCAGCCTGAGGTATGGAGGTCGATGATTCAGACTTCTTCTTCTTTGACTTTGGTTAAGAAGCCATCCTCTTCCTCCTCCTTGAGGACTTTAACTGAGAAGACTGGTCTACAGCATCTTGTTGATCAATCTTGTCTTGCTCAGTTGGGTGTTCCTCCCTCACAGGTTCAGAAAGAGATGGAGTTTGACTCTGCTATAGATCAAAAGATGAAGCTTGCTGAGGCTCAGTAGGAGGTCCAGGTTGTGTTGTCTCAGGTTGTTCAACCTTAACCTCCACTTCAGGAGGAGCTTGACTTGGAGGGGAATGTAAGTCAATTAGCTCTCCACTTTTGATCTTCTGCTTGATTACCCTGATGTGCTCATCCATTGTGAATAGAGACATAGGGCCAAGTCTCCTTCCGGAGAATCCATATAGCTTCAAGAAGCTCATCATCCTTTGTCTGTCAGCAGACTTCTACATGCTCTTTTGGATAATGGCTCTTAACTTTGCAGCCTCTTCCCTTATCTTTCTCTTTTTTGCCATTTGTTCTTTGAGTACTTGAAGTTCAAGTTGTTTGAGATACTCAAACCATTGTTGCAAAAGTCGCTAGGCGCTGCCAGGTCGGTCGACTGGGGAGTTGTGCGTACTCGGCCTAGGCGGGGAGTACTCGAGGGGTACTCGGACATAGTAAATTATAAAGAAATTAATTTATAAGAATATATATATATGTCAAAAATAATAAATTTACAAATATTTATAACATATTATGTGAAAATCAATATATATTAAAAGAATATGTTCAAATACTATAGTATTTTAAAATATGATATTCATTTTTTAATATGTATACACATAGTAATAGTTTAATAATCATCTTTCAAAGTAAATTATTGAAAAACAATAAAAATACAACAAAAATGGGTGAAAATTTGCAAAAATCGGTGAAAAACAGCAAAAGTCCGAGTTGGACCAAGTAGGCCGAGTTTGGCCGAGTTGGGCCGAGTAGGGCTGAGTTGGACCGAGTAGGTCTGAGTTGGGCCGAGTTGGTCCGAGTAAGGCCGAGTTGGACCGATTCCGAGTAAGGTTGACCAAGTTGAAGAAAAACGCCTCAGTAAACCTCCGAGTTCCGAGTACTCGCCGAGTACTCGGCCGCTTAGGCCGAGTTTTACAACACTGACTCAAAATCAATGTACTCAAAGGATAAGGGAAGAAGTGAAGATGCCTAGTAGAGACCTGTGGCACTCAGGTAGTTGATCATATTTTGCCTATCTGTTTCTTTGTCTACCTGAGGTTCTTGTGTAGCTGCTATAATCTCTTGCACAGGGCTTTCTTGAACTAGGGAGAGAGTAGGGACATGCTTGTATAATCTTTTCAGTCTCTTCTCCTTTTTGATTTGGAGAAGTAGCCTTGCATCCTCTGCTTCCTTCATCTCTCTTGACACTTTCATGTCATCCAGTTCATTGAGTTTCTCTAAAAGGATAGATATAATCTCATCAATGTTATAGTTTCTGGTCTGCAGGTAAGTAATCCTGACTGCCCTCAACTCATCATCTCGAGTGTTTGGTCTGGGGGCAGCCCTGATTGCAGCTTGCATGAAGCCTGAAGACCCAGAGGAACTTTCTCCCCTTAGCTTCCTCTTCCTCTCTCTCTCTCCTCCTCAATCTCCTTAGGAGTTAAAATCCTTTACCTTTTGTCACCCACAGACCTTTGTGACACAGGGTGGAGAGAGCTTTGTCCTTCATTACTTGGTGTAGCTTCCAAGCTTTGGCCAGAGAGAGGTTATGAGACACCTTCACAGCAGGTGTTTCACTGAGGGAATGAATTTCTAAAGTAGTTGTTAGTGTGACAGGGCTCTCAGGCTCTATCACTGGGCTTTCAGTCAAGGTTTTCCCTTTGAAGCTAATCTTAGGGTCTGCCTCAACATCCAGTTGACCAATGACATTACCTGATTGCCTCTATCTCCTTCTTAGACTGAACTCTTCAGTAATTCTGTCTTGAATCCTTTGTGCTAGCCTGCTAGCTTATCAAGACTGACTTGGGTTGACAAGTGGTATATTGATCAGGTCAAGACCTTTATAGTAGTTCAAAGTCTGAAAGTTGAACACCTCTTGCTGCCCTTAAACTCTTTGAAGAATGAGGGCTCTTCTATCAGCATCATACATCCACCCAATATATAATTTGAAGTTCCTTGGGGTGGGGATGATATAGCCCTTGGAATGCCTTCCTCAAAGAGACTCTGAATGAAAGAGTCTATAGAGTCCATATTAATATGAACTTGAGGAAGTTGCTGAGTATGTACAATTGCAAGTGAGGATGGTGAGTCCTCAATTTCCATACTCCTTGAAGAACTCCTAGGTTCTGTGACCGTAATGACTTTCTCCCCCTTTTTGGTAGCATCACCCTCTTGCATAGGTGAGCTAGGAGTTAGGTCAATCACATTCACAGGTTCTTGTGTTCCTGGTTGAGCTCTCCTTAAAGGTCTCCCAACTAGTTTTTCCCTGACATAAGATATCTCAAGTTGCTAATCATTGACCCTGTTATGTAGGGTAGTCACCTGAGATTCAAGGTGACTAACCTTAGAGACTAAATAGGTGTATGTTTTTGACAGTTTTTGCACCTTTAGTCTCAAGTTACCCTCATCTTTATCAGAAGAATCATTAGGGGATGAGATAATTGGACCACAGTCCTCTTTCTCACCACCAGCTTCAGGTTCTTGGCTGCTGGATTTCCTCTGCTCATTAACAGCCTCAATTGAGCTGTCAATAGGGTGAGTTGCCATGGTTGAGGTCTTAATAATGTAATCACTTGTAGAAGTGAAAGCCTCTTCCATATGGATCTCTTGAACAGGTTCAGGTTCTTCCACCTCAGTAATGGGTGACTGATGTGGGCTAGACATAGGGGACTCAGGAGCACTCATCTCTCTTTCAGTAGGGGAAGAGTAGAGAAACTCATGGTACTCACTGAAACCTAAGTCTTCATCAGTATAGAATTCAAGGTTGGGAATGGGTTTATTTAAATATAAAGGCTAGGGATGGTAACTATCCCCTGAAGGTTGTTCACTTGAGTGTTGAGACTCAGAGTGAAGACTTAACGCTGTTGGGCTTGTGAGCTCATCAGGCTGAGCATGAGGAACCTCAGCATTGATTCTTGAAGAGATGGAAGTGGTTTGCTCCTCAGGGGAAGTGGAAGCTCTAGTATCTACATCCTCCTGTATGGTTGAGTGTATAGGGGCCTGCACAAGCTCAATAGCTTGAGCAGGGGTTCGTTTGGATTTTCTTTGGTAGGTGAGGTTGATTTGTGGTCTTTTTGGTGGTTGGTTTGTAGAAGGTGTGAGTTTAACACTAGCTTGTGTTGCTAGGTTGTCACCTTGAGCAATGAGCTCTAACATTTTTGGGACAAGGGCTGTGTCTACCCCTGAGAAGCCTATAGTTGGCTTCTTTATTATTTTAAAGATGTCGGGCTTTATCTGTCCCAATTTAAGAATATTACCTGTTTTCCTCAACTGTGAGCCCAGTTCACAGTCAAGAATGTATTGAACATATTTAGGAAACATGTAATACTCTAAGGAGTCCAAGTCAGCAAGCAAATTTGTGTAAAAAAACTAAGAGTACCTGAACTTGACCTCTTGAACCATTCCATGGACTATGAAGGAAAGATCCTCAGGAATCTGGTCCCACCCTCCATGCTTGTTTGACAAGTTGTAGATAACCACATGGAGCAGGTATTTTCACTGGGATGAGACCTTCCCTTTCCTGAAGGTCTTTACAGAGAAATCTCCCTCATAGCCCATCTGTATAAAAGAATGATTAACAGCTTCCTTTGGGAAGGACAACTCACCTTCTTCATCATCCAGCTGTAAATGAGTGTTGATGATGGCCGGAGTGATGAAGATTGTCCTCCCCTGCACTATGGCAGATAGTGCCTTCTCCCCATCCATAATGACCTCTTGGCAGGTCTTCCAAAATTCAAGCAGATGATCCTCAAAGATTGTAGGATCAATGGTTAGGGAGGTGAAGTAATTGGATAGAGCTAGAAAACGGCAAACCTCTGAGAAACTATCGCTTTCTCAGAGTTCAACAGAGCAACCTGGTTGTGTTGCCTGTGAAGTTGCATGGAGATGTCAAGGTTGTTTCTACGGTTTAGATTGGCCATTTTGAGAAGCTTAAAGGTGATGGAAGGTGAAGAACAAAGGCGGTTTTGGAGAATTTAAGTTTAAGGAATAGTTTAATTGAAGAAGATAGTGAAAGAGGGGGGAACTGTTGGGTATTTATGTGAAAAGGATTTGAGACAAAGTTAATGAAAGAGGATAAACTTTGAAATCCGGATGTCGTCCCACCTCTGAAAAAGTAGTTTACTTTTGCCCAAAAGTAGTTTTCTTGAAAGTCGAGAAATCTTCCGCAGGTTATTTAGCTTCGGAAGTTCTGAAGAAAAAGCTTCTGAAGGCAAATTGGCTTCGGAAGATATTTCAAAGGTTTTTGAGAATTATGCTTCAGAAGTGATTTACTACTCAGAGTTTTTATTGTAAAAAGAATGAAAATTTCCGAAGGTAGATTGCTTTCGGAGGAAAATTGTTCTTTTAAAACATGAAAGTACTTAAGTTGATTTTAAGCTTCAGAAGATATTTCAGAGATTTCTTCCGAAGGTAAAATTACTAAAGTAGTTATTTGTTTACTACAACATAAGTTTCTTCCGAATGTAATTTTAAAACTTCCGAAAAGTAAAGAGATCAAAATTTTCAAAAAATCTAAGGAATGTCTTCCGAAAAGATTTTCTTTCAAAGAGAACAAGGGCTTATGAAGGTGATCAAATAGACAACTTAGGAAACACATGTTTTAGAAACAATATGATTAAGTTTTAAGAAAAGCTATTCAAAGTTAATCATCCTAATAGCTGATACAAGATATTTAAATCTTTGTTCATCAAAAGCTTTGGTGAACATATCAGTATATTGTTCATTTGTGTTAACTTTGACTAGTTTGATTAATCCCTTTTCAAAGTTATCTCTAATCAAATGATACCTGATATTGATATGCTTTGTCCTTGAGTGATGCACAAGATTTTCTGTGATTGAGCTAGCACTGTTGTTGTCTATGTGGATGCGAGTCTCCTTAAAGTTGAATCCATAGTCCAGCATCTCATTTTGAATCCAAAGCACTTGAGCACAGCAGCTTGCAGCAGCAATGTATTTAGCCTCAACAGTTGATGCAGACACACATGATTGTTTCTTACATTGCCAAGAGACTATCCTTCCACCAAGAAACTGGCATCCCCCTACTTTGAAGTCATATTGCAACCACCATAGTCACTATCTGTATAAGCATACAGATTAAAGTCCGAATTCTTTGGATACCAAAGGCCAAGTGATGGAGCACCTTTGAGATATCTTAAAATTCTTTTGACAGTGATCAGGTGTGACATCTTGGGGTTGGCTTGATATCTTGCACAAATGCATGTTGCAAACATCATATCAGGCTTGCTAGCTGTGAGGTAGATAAGAGACCCAATCATTGCCCTGTAGAGATGCTCATCAACACACTCCCCCTCAATATCAGGTCCAAGGGAGTGCTTCCTAGCTATGGGTGTCTTAGCAACCTTATAATCAGTCATGTTGAACCTTTTAACTATGTCTTGTACATACTTTGACTGACTTATGAAGATGCCATTTCAACTTGCTTCACTTGAATTCCTAAAAAGAAATTGAGTTCCCCATGGCACTCATTTCAAACCTTTCCTTCATCAGCTTCTCAAAGTCTTTGCAGAGCTTTGGATTAGTTGACCCAAAAATAGTATCATCTACATATACTTCAACTAGCATTATGTCATTTCATGTTCCTTTGATGAAGAGAGTTCCATCAGTAGTACCCCTTTTGTAGCCATGCTGACAGAGATACTGAGATAGAGTCTCATACCACTTCCTTGGTGCTTGGTGTAGCCCATAAAGAGCTTTATCAAGTCTGCAGACATAATCAGGATGATCAGGATCTGCAAACCCAGGTGGTTGTTTGACATACACCTCTTCATCAATCACCACATAGAAAAAGCACACTTGACATCAAGTTGGTAGACCTTGAAGTTCTTGGATGCAGCAAAAGCTAGGAATATCCTGACAGCTTCAAGTCTTGCTACAGGAGCAAAAACATATGTGTAGTCAATTCCTTCTTCTTGAGTATACCCTTGAACAACTAGTCTTGCCTTGTTCTTGATGACAAGTCATCTATCATCCTTCTTATTCCTGAACACCCATTTGGTTAATGTGGTAGTCTTCCCTTGAGGAAGAGGACATAGGTTCCAAACCTTTTGCCTTATGAATTAAAGTATCTCCTCTTGCATAGCTTTAACCCAACTTCCATCCTTTAGAGCCACATTAATCTTCTTTGGCTCTATTTGGGATAAGAAATAAGAGTGAAGACAAACATTTGCATCATGAGTTTATCCTTTTGTTCTCACTACCTGAATCAACATCTCCAATGATGTTTGGGGTAGGATGAGACTTGTGGATCCTTAGCTAAGGGATCAAAGCAAGTTGCTTAGACAGATCTAAATTTGAGAAATTCTAATCTGGCAAGGAGGATTCACCCTCCACATCAGCACATTTATCAAGATTGACTTGATCCAATGAGTGTGTGACATCATTGATGTTGTTTTCAATGGAGTGGTTATCAGCATCAAGAAATTCCTGATCACTTTCACCACCACTATTTTTTCCAACATTTGAAGCTTTTTCATCTGAGTTTTGTGCCTCTAAGCTGGAATTTGAAGGCACCCCAGAAGTATTAGCAGGATTTGTCATTGATGTGCTGGTAGAAGCTTTATTTGCAGGATTGGTTACCACTGGAGCTGAAGATGTGTAGCTTGAAGGTCTTCTTAGCTCAAATCTTGGGTCAGGATCACCTGTAGGTAGTATATTTATGGACCCTGAAACATGCTCACAAGATTTGTTAAAACAGTTGGTAACTAAATCAAGATCAAATAGCCAATTCGGACAAGAAGCTTTCATAGTGGGAGTGTGCTCATTGAAAGTCACATTGGTTGACTCCTCAACTACTCTAGTTCTGAGATTGTATACTCTATAAGCTTTAGCTTGAGAAGAGTATCCAATAAAATGTCCATCATCTGATTTCTCAGCAAACTTGGCAATTTGATCTTTGGTATTCAAGATGGTGCAAGGAGATCCAAATGACCTGAGAAAACCAATGAAAGGTTTTCTCTTGTGCCAAAGTTCATAAGGAGTCTTACAATGTGTCTTAACTACTAAAACTTGTTTTGCATATAGCAAGCAGTGTTCACTGCCTCTACCCAGAAGGTGATGGGCAGTTTAGAGTCAGACAACATAGTTTTGCAGCTTTAATTAGTGTCATGTTTCTCCTCTCAGCAACACCATTTTGATGAGGAGTCCTGAGAGCACTAGTCTTGTAATACCTTTTTCATCACAAAATGTATCAAGGATTTGATTCTTGAATTCAGTTCCTTGATCACATCTTATGGTTTTGACCTTGTGATCATATTGATTCTCAATCTTTAAGATGAAATTCTTTAGAATCTCAGGGGTCTCATCCTTAGCTCTAAAAAAGAAGACCCAAGTGAATCTTGTAAAGTCATCTGTGATCACCACACAATAAGAGGTCCTTCTTAGACTTATTACACTGGTGCCAAAGAGATACATATGTAATAAGTGTAGGGCATTAATGATGGAATTTCTTTCCTTTAGCTTTTGAGATACCTTGTGTTGCTTCCCCTTCAGGCATGCAACACAGTGGTCATCACTTGTAAACTCTTTCTTTGGTATTCCAGTTACCAAATCATTCTTAATTAATTTATTCATATTTTTAAAGTTTACATGGCACATTCTTTTATGCCAGAGGAAAGACTCATCACTATTTGCTTTAGATAGAAAGCATGAAAGTTCTCCTGAGGGAGATGTTTCTTGCAAATCCATCTAGTACATGTTCCTTTTTCTGGGGGCTCTGAGCAGGATGTGCTCATGAGGAATGACCACCCCGGGCCTGAGAACAATGCATTCATTCTCAGTAAAGAGCATGTTATGACTCTAATCACAAAATTGGGATACACTCAGAAGATTGTACCCAAGCTCCTTGACAAAGTTTACCTTCTCAACGCTGAGCTTACCATTTGTGACCTTGCCCCTTCCTGTAATGTAACCTCCTGTATCTCCTCCAAAAGCAACTGGTCCTCTATCAATTCTTTCAAACTTTTGGAGTAGTTACCTATTGCCTATCATGTGCCTGAAATAGCCATTGTCAATGATCCATACATTTCTGTTTGTCTTGAGTTGTTCCTACACAAAAGAGATGGTTAGTTACATTTGGAAACCCAAGCATTATTGGTCTTGGTCTCATCAAAAGAAGTTGAAGACAATGCAATAGTAATTAATCCTATAGTCATGCTAGAAGGATCATTTGCTGATGTTGATGAAGAATTTTCGGCCACTTGGTCTTTCTTTGTCTTCCATACCACCTTTGGAAGCTTAGACTTGACCTTCAATACTTTGGAAGTTTTGTTGACTTTGGAAGTTTTGATGACTGGACTTTCAAAAGATCTTGCTTTCACTGCAGCAGGCTTTAGTGTTTCGGAAGTATTCCTTTCTTCCGAGACCAAATTTTCTTCCGAAGACAATTTTCCACTTGTCTTCTTCTTCATTTTGAAGCTTCCGAAGGAAAGGGATTTTCCTTCTGAAGCTTGCTTCTTCTTCTCCAAACTCTTAGAAGTTTCTTTCTTGGTCATGTGGAGAGTACTCTTTGGATTGTAAACACAATCCTTAGCAAGATGAGAGGTACTCCCACACATAACACAGTCCATTTTCTTCCTTCTAGGAGTTTTCTTTTGAGAACAAGGATGAACTTGATCACTTTTCTTCTCCATCTTCATCTTTGCAGATGTTGTGGCAATTCTTGTTGGGATAGAACTACCTTTGTGATAGGATCAACGATCACAAGTTTGAAGTATAAGAGTGTAATGCAGCGGAATGAAGAGATGAATTAGTCAAGTTATAGCAAGAGAGTGTTATTTGTAACAAATGCAAGAGAATATTTTCTGTGATTTGGAATGTTTCAATAATGCTCAATATTATTGCTCAATCATTCACTGTTACAATAAGGTTGGCACTCCTTATATAGAGTGCAATCACTGCTGTAATCACGGGGTGGTGATTACTAGCAGATCTAGTACAAAAATAACTACTTCTTAACAAACTACTGAAATGTTCACAACTACTGAGAACATGTCAGAGTGTTAAGTATAAAACATGAAACAACTGAAAAAGAAAACTACTGATGCTACAACAACTGAAGAACAAACTCTTCAGTCGTTTTACAAAACTACTGAAAATAGAAAATATAAAACTACTGAAAGCAAACCGTCACAACTACTGAAGAAGTCCTCTTCAGCTGTTGTGACAACATCTTCAGACTTTGTCTTCAGCACTTGTGTCTTCAGACTTTGTCTTCAGCACTTATGTCTTCAGACTTTGTCTTCAGCACTTGTGTCTTCAGACTTTGTCTTCAGCACTTGTGTCTTCAGACTTTGTCTTCAGCACTTGTGTCTTCAGACTTTGTCTTCAGCACTTGTGTCTTCAGACTTTGTCTTCAGCACTTGTGTCTTCAGACTTTGTCTTCAGTTGTTGTCTTCAGCTGATGTGGACTTCAGTAGTTGTTGTGACGTCTGTGGGACTTAAAGGTTTTTCTGATCCGGCTCATTGGTTCTTTTGGTCCAACAAACTCCCCCTGAACCAATGCAGCCAAAACCTTTAACTTTATTGAGGTCCCACTTATTGTTGGCAAAATGGATGGTCTTTTTCCTTCTTGATCAGTTGAGAAGATGACCCATATAAGCACCGGCCTGGAAGTAAGTTTCTGATGATTTGGTTGGCAAAGTATGGATGGGAGCTCTGTATTGGGGAATTGGACACTGAGCTGTTCCCCCATCCATGAAACTCACTTCCCATGTATAAGCCTGTAGGATTCCCTGGTGTATGCTCTGAGAAACATGATTTGTTCTTCCATAGTGAGATTCTCTGGTTCACCATCGAATAATCCTTCACGCCCATACAGCTCTGAGATGTATTTGGCCTGTTTGCCATTTTTGAGCTCAACAGTTGTGATCTGTCTGTAGGCAAACTCATCAGGATGATTACCTTCAAGTAGCAGACTGAGCTCATTCTGTTTGAAGTTCTCAAGCTTCTTGTAGACTAACCCCTTCTTGATCACTCTGTTTTCTAACATCTTTTGGGGAGGCTGTTTAGTCTCATAAGCTTTCTTGAAGTCTTCTACAATCTCCCAGGGTGATACTACAAGGACCACTGTGATCTCTTCATCTACGATCCTCTTTATCTGGCCCTTGTATCGTGCAGGAATATCCTTCTTCACTATTCTGTGAGCCACCCTAGGATCAGGCCACATCCTCACCTTTTCTTTCTGATATTGAAATGTGTTGGCGAGGGTGTACAGTCTCAGAGCTTCTTTCTTCATACTTATTATTGATGAGGAGGCAGCATAAGTTTTATCTATACTTTTTAGCATCTCCTCATCATGAAGCCTTTGCAGTTGCTCTTCTTCAATCTTTACTCTCACAGTTTCCATCTGTGAGGTGGGAGTGATGGGCATAGATTCGGCTTTAGGCAAAGTTAGGACTGCAGAAAGAGGCAGCCTATCTTCCTCCTCATCATCCTCTTCTTCTTCTTCTTCTAGCCTCAACATCCTTCTCTTCTTCTTCTTGGATGCATCATCGGCTGTTGGTTTTGAGGGTAAAGGAGTTGGTTTAATGGGTTGTGGTAGTGGTGATTTTGAAGTGGTAGGTTTTGCAGGTTGTTCTAGCATTTTTGTAATGAGTGAGGCTTTGGAGTATTTTGCTAGTTCGTTTCTTTTTCCAGCACCTGCTTCATTTAAAGCTTCAATCACTAATCCCTTTGTATATGCTTCAGACGTACAGATCTTGGTGGTTATAGCCAAGATACTGTCCCTGGTCCATGACTTAATCTCTATCAATGATCTTCCAAGATACTTAGCAATAAATTTGATCATGATCTCCAGTCTTTCTCTTTCTAGCACATCATAGCTTGCCCATCTTGAGTTAATTTCTTCAACTTCAAGTCTTCTAATCTCTGAGTCAAGCTGTGCAGTGTCGAACCCTTGTCTGTATAGTTGGTCAATAATGGAGTCCATAGATTTGCTATGTGTAGCATCCGCCATTTTGACCATCTCATCAAGCTGGAGTTCTTTTTCTTTCCTTTCTATCTTCCTCTTCTTGTATGTGATGTGAAAGTCTTTGTGACTTTCACTCACTTGATCAGTGTCAGCTCCCTTCACATACTCTTTCTCCTTCTCAGTCTCTTTCTCAACAACCTCTTCTTCCTCCTGGTCTCTCTCTATCAATATGCGCTTCCCTTTGTCTTTCACTGACTGACTCTCCCCCTTTTTGGTTGCATTGGTTGCAAGGGTTTGAGTAGTAGAAAGCCTTGTGCTCACAATCTCCTCCACCAGTGGCTGTATGATTGAGGGAAGTTTATCATCCAAGGTTTTGATCACAATGTCGGTGATCATTGGGGTGATGAGAGGTAGGGATTTTTGGAATATAGCAGCTGTTTGCTCAGAGGGGTTCTGTCCCTGAGAAACAGTGCCAGAAGTAGAGGCTGGTGGATTGAATGTTTGTAGTGGCTGAGTGTTTAGGAGACCTTCAGGTGAAGGTGCCATCTGTGGGTGTATGGTGGTATCAGATGGACTTGCTTCTTGAGAGAATTGGTCAAGTAGTCTTTGTAGTCTACTGACTTCTTCCTCAAGAATTGTGTTCTGGGCTAGAACATCATAAAAGAAGCCCAGGTCATCATCAGCAGATGCTGAATCACCTGACCTCTTGCTAGTAGCAAGATGTACATGCTCTGGGTGTAGACCAGATGTAGCATGTGCCCCTTTTTCTTGGAACTGGGGACTTCCAGCCTCAGGACGATGTCCTTCATCAGCTGTTGCCTCTGATGAGGTCTTAGCCATGTTACCAGCCTCAGTCTGATCATGTGCTGATGCAGAAGAGGTGGCAGCCTCATCAGATATTCTTGTCTCCGTATCTACACTAGGAGACTGAACATTTAAACCCCTGTGCTGTGGGTTGTCAGAAGCATGTTGATCCTCTTCCTCAATATCTGTGGTTTTCCCTTTAGATAGTTGTCTGGGAGGAGGAGAGGCATGCAGCTGAGTCAGCACATTTGCAATTATAAGTGTTGGACTTTGGGGGGCATTTTCATTTGGAGATGGGGTATTATGCACCTGGGGAGAATGGTGAGTTTCAATGGCAATCTCCTCAAATGAGGAAGATTCCAGATTTGTGGGTACCCCTTCATTGGTTGCTTCAGGTTCCTTTTGAGAGGAATCCTGAGCGGCTGTGGCTGGGTGAGTCTCTGATACTACTGGGGGGTTAACACCAGTGAGTATATCCTGTCTTTGTGGTACAGGAGCATCTTCAGGTGACTCATCTTCCTGAATAGCTGTTTTGGTTCGTTTTGTTTTTGGTTTGGTGGGGACTTTGGATTTTGTGGTGGTGGCTGTGGGTTCCAGCTGCGTGGGTTTGCGCAGCTTGGCAGCCATTTTGAGTGATTGGTCAGAGTTGTGCCGGGAGTATACTTCAGGCAATACAGCCATAGCAGGGACTCCCAGGCCAACAAGTCCCTCAGCTTGAAGCTGGTTTTCAATTATGGCCATTATAAACCGAGGATATAGTATCCAACGGTTAGAAAGTTGTTTTTGGGCCATATCCTTGAGCTCTAAGAATAATATTTCAGAAAAATTTAAAGGTTGTTGCTCAAGGATAGAGTACAATACCTGTTGCCACCTTGTGGACATTTGATCCCATGATGAAGTCTTTGGAGCCAGGCAAACATTTACCATATGAAAGATAAGCCGTTCAGCATCCTGGAAATGTTTCTTCAATATGGTAGAGGCACTCAGATTGCCTTCGTATCCATGGTGGGCAAAGGATAGATCAGTGGTGCCCTTTGGATAGCTGGTTGGGAAAGTGGCATCATCCAGGTTGAGGGTTTGGCGAAGAATCTCTGGATTGATAACCACCTTTTGGTTATGGACGAACGAATGAAGTGACTCTGTGTCATTCTCCTCAGAGACAAGAGTGACGTTCGTCCAGAATTGGCTAAGGGATTCGGCATATATGGTGGGGTTTATCAGGAAGGCTGTTTGGTAAGGTGACTGGACCATTAAATCAATGGCGTTGTGAAACTTGGTCCAGAATGGTGATTTAGTAAGGTGAGCGACACAGTTGTGTCGAGGTTTTAGTTGCATGGTCGCCATGGATGAAGAGAGGGTACAGAGTTTTTGAACGTTAGGTTTGAGAGTGAAGGTGAGAAAAACTCTGGTGAGATAAGGGATTTATAGGGTAGGGTTATGAACCGACTGAAGGTTTTTGGTGAGTCATCATTTGCTGAAACTGATGACGTGGCATTAACTTTTTGAGGTTGAAATGACTGACCGTATTGGTGTGATCATCAGTTGTTATAAAACAACTGAAGACTTGGTTTTAACTGTCAGACATTGAAACAGCTGAAGTCTTTGATTTAGTCTTCAGTAGTTATAAAACTACTGAGGACAATCCGACTTCAGGTGGTGAAACAACTGAGGACATGGTGTTTGTCATCAGTAGTTGTGTAACTACTGAAGACAGTGGTTTTGTCATCAGTTGATGTAAACAGCTGAAGACGTAGCTGTAGTCTTCAGTAGTTGTAAACTACTGAAGACATAGCTGTGGCTTCAGTTGTTTAGAAACAGCAGTTGGAAAAACAACTGAAGAGGAATTGCTCATCAGCTGTTGTCGTCAATTCTTAGCTTTTCAGCTGTTTCAGTCTGACCTCCACATTAAAATGTTTCATTGGTCATCAGTACTTATCTGCATTTCTGACATCAGCAGTTGTAGTTACATCAGCTGTTGTGATTTCATCAGCTGTTATAACAAATGAAGTACTTATATATGACATGGTTACCAATGATCATCAGTATTTATTACTGAGATTATCGGTAGTTGTCACTTATTCTAGTTGCAGCATACCAAGCCTTAACACCAGGTTGTGGAAAGTTGAACTATCCAAAGGCTTAGTAAAAATGTCTGCAAGCTCATCAGCACTAGGAACAAATTTTGGATCAATCAGACCTTTTTCAAAACAATCTCTAATAAAGTGATGTCTGATTTCAATATGTTTAGTCCTAGAGTGCTGGACAGGATTCTTGACAATACAAAGAGCTGAAGAACTGTCCATTAGCAATGGAGTCTTAGTCTCAGTTATGCCATAATCCAATAATTGGTTTTGAAGCCATAATACCTGAGATGTACAACTTGCAGCAGCAATGTACTCGGCTTCAGCAGTTGATGTAGCAACTGAAGTTTGTTTCTTACTCTGCCAAGAAATCAAACAGTTGCCTAGGAATTGGCATCCACCAGAAGTTGATTTCCTGGTCAATTTACACCCTGCATAGTCACTGTCAGAAAAAGCAACTAATTTACCAGAATGTCTAGTAGAATACCATAAACCTAGAGATGGAGTGCCTTGCAAATATCTAAAGATCCTCTTGACTGCAATCAAATGAGACTCCTTAGGTGCAGCCTGAAATCTAGCACAAACACATGTAGCAAACATAATATCTGGTCTAGAAGCTGTTAGGTACATCAAGGACCCAATCATACATCTGTAAAGTGTTTCATCAACCACTTTACCTTTCTGATCTGTATCCAGTTGTGTGGTGTTGCACATGGGAGTAGAACAGGGTTTACAATTTTGTAAATCAAATTTTTCCAAAAGATTTTTTGTATATTTGGACTGATGAATGAAAATTCCATCAGCCTTTTGTTTGATTTGCAAACCCAGAAAGAATTGTAATTCCCCCATTGCACTCATTTCAAACTTTTGTTGCATCAGCTTTGTAAAGTCATCACACAACTGTGGATCAGAGGATGCAAAAATAATATCATCTACATAAATTTGAACAAGTAGATTATGCTGCCCTGCTTTCTTAATGAATAAAGTTTTATCTATGGTGCCTCTAGTAAAATTATTTTCAAGAAGAAAGTTTGATAATGTCTCATACCAGGCCTAGGAGCTTGTTTCAACCCATAAAGAGCCTTATCAAGCTTATACACCCAATTAGGATGTTTGTTGTCCTCAAAACCTGGTGGTTGACATACATAAACCTCTTCTTTAATTTTCCCATACAGAAAAGCACTTTTGACATCCATTTGAAAAACTTTAAGATTTTGATAAGCAGCATAAGCTAAAAACAATCGAATTGCTTCCAGTCTGGCTACAGGAGCAAAGGTTTCATCATAATCAATACCTTCTTCTTGTGCAAACCCCTGAACCACCAGTCTGGCCTTGTTCTTAACAATAAGCCCATTTTCATCAGTCTTATTCCTAAACACCCATTTAGTGCCTATTGCACACTTACCTGGAGGTAGAGGAACAAGTTCCCACACTTGCTGTTTCTTGAACTGAAGAAGCTCAAGCTGCATGGCATCAACCCATCCATTGTCTTTTAATGCAATGTGATAATTCTTTGGCTCTTGCTGACTGATGAAGAGAGCATAGAAGCAGAAATTTGACAATTGACTTCTTGTTGATACACCAGCAGTGATATCACCAATGATTTGAGACATAGGGTGATTCTTCAGATCTTGATACACAATGAGATCAGTGCAAGTGTTTGTAGCAGGCTCAGCAGCAACAGATGGTGATGGTGAAGAATTTCCTTGAAACCAATCAGTTGATGGTAGTTCAAAGGAAGTTGAAGTTGTAGAAATCTCATCAGCATTTGTTGTGGATTGTGCTGCTGGAGCTGCAGGAACATCAGGTCTAGCTGAATCAGGCAGTTGATCAGTAAATCTGAAGAGGTGAGTACTGCTATCATCATCATCAGCACCAGCAGTACCACCAGGTGGAGAACTGTTGACATTAGCAACAGCAGGAGTTTGATGAGGAGCATATTGTAGTATGTCCAAATCAAATATCTCCACAGGATTTTGTGGAATCTTGTCCTTTGGAGATTCATTAAACTTAACATGTAGAGTCTCTTCAACCATCTTTGTTCTACAGTTGAAGACTCTGTATGCTTTGCAAGTTGATGAATAACCAACAAAATATCCTGCATCCACCTTAGAATCAAATTTCTGGAGTTGATCCCTTGTGTTGAGAATGAAACAAGGACATCCAAAAGCTCTAAAGAATGAAATTAGAGGGGCCAAATGATGAAGAACTTCATATGGAGTTTTCATCAACCTCTTATTCACTAGAGCTCTATTTTGGACATAACAAGCAGTATTGATAGCTTCAGCCCAAAAAGTCATTGGCAATCCAGAGTCAGCCAACATGGACCTTGCAGCTTCAATAAGGGTCCTGTTCTTTCTCTCCACTACTCCATTTTGTTCAGGAGTTCTTGGAATGCTAAAATGCCTCTTGATTCCCTTTGAGAGGAAGAACTCATCAAGTGTGTTGTTTCTAAACTCAGTTCCATTATCACTTCTAACACACTTGACTGAGAGGGAATACTGCTTCTCAACATACAACACAAAGTTGATAA
Organism: Flaveria ramosissima; assembly: GCA_025215565.1. Lineage (NCBI taxonomy): Eukaryota > Viridiplantae > Streptophyta > Magnoliopsida > Asterales > Asteraceae > Flaveria > Flaveria ramosissima. Next base: position 23,398,283 of record CM046043.1, on the reverse strand, counting down.
TCTTCTGAGGTGCTTCATCCTTTGAATGCAAGAAGAAAGTCCATACAAATCTAGAGTAATCATCCACAATTACTAGACAGTATTTCTTCTTAGCCATACTCATCACTCTCACAGGACCAAAGAGATCCATATGAAGAAGTTGTAAGCAGGCTGTGGACTTAGGTTCTTCTATGGAAGGAAATGAAACTTTGTGCTGTTTTCCTTTTAGACAAGCAGTGCAGTCATCTTCACATTTGAACTCCTTCATGGGCAATCCCCTTACTAAACCATGGGTAATCAGCTGATTTATGTTTTTGAGATTAACATGACTCAGCCTTCTATGCCATAGTGTAGATTCTTGAGGGGAAGCCTTGGAAAATAGGCAAGGATGGCCTTTGAGATCTATTTTCTTAGAAAGATCTAAGGCATACACTCTTCCTGTCCTGTTGGCCTTAAGGAGAGTGTGTTTATCCAACACCTTGTCAATCAAACTCAGAACTTTGGATGACAGAATCCGGCAGTTCTGACTTGTGAAAAGAGCAACATGGCCTTTGTCACACATTTGACTGACACTCAAGAGGTTGTACTTGAGATTTTCCACATGGTTAACATCATCAAACTTTATTTCCCCATTGGAAACAAAGCCTTTGCCGATGATGTAACCCTTTGCATCATTGCCAAAAGATACAAATCCCTTCTTTCCTTGAGAGTAGTCATTAAGAAGTGATCTGTTTCCTGTCATATGCATGGATCCTCCACTGTCTACATACCAGATGCCTCTGTGGCATGTTGAAGAACCCTGCAGAACAAAGCAAATTAGTTAGATTTTGAGACCCAAACCTTTTTGGTTTTGGGCCTATTCACATCAACAGATGGTGGACTAACAAGTTTGCTAGAAATAACAGCTTGAGAGGAAGAAGATGGTGGAAAAGAGGAATCCTTTGGCTTGGACCTCCTTTTCTGTGGATTCAACATAGGAGCATCTAATTGGTTGACTCTTCCCAATAGATGTTGAACCATCATAACCAGCTGTGTCTGATTTTGTGATAGAGCTTTCAGCTCTTCAGACACATTAGGACTGGAGTTTGATAAGTTCTTATGTTGCACCTTCTTCTTTTGAGCAACCTCAGCTGTTACCTGTTTAACCCCTTCCTTTTTGGATTTCTTTTTGGACTTAGGGATTACAGGATTTGATGTTGCTGGTACAAATGTGGCTTTAAACTCATTTTTCATTTTTACCATTTTCTCTTTAATTTCATCTTTATTTTTGAGTTTGGATCCTCTTTTGTACCAACAATCATCAGTGAGATGATTAAACAAACCACATACTTCACATGGTTTATTTTTCATCTTTTGTTGATCATCAACTAAAGAGGATGAAACTACTGAAGACTTGCTCTTCAGTACTTTGGAAGCACTATTTGCTTTCTTGGCTTCCTCTTTAGTAGTCTTCAAACTCTTTCTACTGACAGTTTTCTTCTTTTCAGTGCTGTCAGTAGTTGGAGCTTGAACTTCAGGAGTTAAATCTTGCTCTCCAGTCCTTTCAGGACTTTCAGACATAACTCCTGAGTTGACCAACTCTTTGATCATGTGAGTGTCAGCAATTGAACTATCAATATTAGCTGATAAGTTCTGAGAGGGCTTATTGCTGACTTCAACTTTTGATGATGCTTTATCAGAAAGTGAATCACATGATGAGGTGGATTGGTTATTGCTTTCTCCATCAGATTTCACCTCTACTCTTGGAGTAAAATCTGTAGGAGGAGCAGTGTGATTATAACCAATGCCAAACTTCACATTGGAAGCTGATTGCTTACTAAGAAGCATCTCAAAACCTTTGCATGATTTCACCCATCGATCACACTCTACTTGGGTGACTGCAAGGGTTTCTTTAAGACTTTTCTGGTCCTCCAGAATAACCTCTAGCTTAGCCTTTTCATCATTTAATTGGCATTTAAGCTTATAAATCTCATCATTTTTACTATTAAGAACAGACTCATACTCAGCTTGTCTTTTGGAAATAGTTTTCTCAAACTCAAGTTTTTCATTTATTAATGCTACATTTGCCTCTCTAATAGAGACAAAAGCAGCAATGCAAGATTCAGAACATAACTTGGCTTTGGCCTCTGAAGATACCTGAGTTACCTGTGAAGATGATGCAGTTGAGCAGGAACCCTCAGTTGATTCCAGAGCCATAAGTGCCAGATTTCCAAAAGGACTATCACCACCATGTTGATCAGCACTTGTGAACAGTTGTTCATGACCAGACATGTCATCTGGCAAGCTGCTCCAATCAACAACTTCTGGGGTGAAGAAGCTATGTTGTTGAGGTTGAGGGGGTTGATGAGATGGTTGAGGTTCTGGAAGTGCATGAGGTTGTGGTACCATAGGAGCTTGAACTTGACTGGTTTGTGGCATGTAATAACACGGGTAAGGATAAGGCATTTGACCCTGAGGAACAAAGTATGCAGGAGATTGTAGTTGAGACTGATGACTAGAATTGACAGGATGTTGCCCTTTGTTTTGTTGACTATTGCTAGGAAAAGTCACAAAAGGTGCAGAGGAATTAGATCCAGATGATCTACATTCTCTAGCAAAGTGTCCAAGCCTTTGGCATCTGTGACACCTCAACTTACTCTTGTCAAAACCAACTTTGGTTTTGCCAGAGAGTCCTGGGAACTTTCTTCCAGTTCTTTTATAGAACTTCTGAGATCTGATATTTATCAAGGCCATTTGGCTCAAAATATCCATCTCTTCTAAGTCATCATCAGCAATCCCCTTGAGATCATCCATGATGAAACATAGATTGTCATTATTACACCCAGAAAATTGACTATCAACACTCACAAATGCTGAATCAGAAATATTTGAAGAGAAATCAATATGCTCATCATACTGGCATTCAGATGAAGCATATTCTGACTCATGACTAACCAGAGCAGTATTGCCTGGTACAAAGTCCTCAGTGAGCTTACCAGATGAAGACAGTTTTCTCTTTTGTTCTATCTCTCTCTCAAATGTGAGCAATTTCCCATGAAGTTGGGTGAGAGATAGTTTGTCCAAATTTGCACTGGAGCGTAGGACAATGGTATATGTATCCCATCTCTCAGGCAGTGATCTGAGAAATCTGTTATTCATCTGAACATTAGTATACTCATGTTTGACCATTTTCAATTCAGAGATCAAACAAGAGAACCGCTCAAACTGTTGAGTCAGTGTCTCACCCTTCCTATGAGAGAATGTCTCATATTGTTGGGCAAGGATCTCTCTATTATTTGCCAAGACCTCATCTGTTCCTCCAAATTGTTCTTTCAAGGCATTCCAGAGGTCATGGGCAGATTCATAGTGCATTAACCCAGAATAAATTTCATTTGGTAGTGCCATGGCTAGAATTCCATGAGCTTTTGCATCTATCTCAAATAATTTCTTATCTTCATCTGAGTATTGATCCTTCCTCTTCGGAACCATTTGATTGGTTTCCGGGTTATTCACCATAGGCTTATGTGGACCATGTACCACTGATGTCCAACAACCTGAACTGTTAACAGACAGGTGATGGAGCATACGACGTTGCCATATGTTATACTCATTCCTAACCAGCATTGGAGGCTTGGTTGAGGAACCAATATTGTGAGGATCATTGGAAGGAGTAGTCATTTTGAAACCAAAAACAATTTTATTCAAGCAAAAATTTTGACACACCACAACAAACTCAATAAAACCGAGAATAAGTCTCAGGATGAATGATTAAAAACACAGAAAATTCAATCTCTATAACAGTTTCTTGCAAAAGGATACTAATTCACTCAAACTTGGATCTTGAAGAGCAGTTTCAATGATCAATTATTAGATCGATCAATGATTAACCAGCTCTGATACCATTTGACAGGATCAACGATCACAAGTTTGAAGTATAAGAGTGTAATGCAGCGGAATGAAGAGATGAATTAGTCAAGTTATAGCAAGAGAGTGTTATTTGTAACAAATGCGAGAGAATATTTTCTGTGATTTGGAATGTTTCAATAATGCTCAATATTATTGCTCAATCATTCACTGTTACAATAAGGTTGGCACTCCTTATATAGAGTGCAATCACTGCTGTAATCACGGGGTGGTGATTACTAGCAGATCTAGTACAAAAATAACTACTTCTTAACAAACTACTGAAATGTTCACAACTACTGAGAACATGTCAGAGTGTTAAGTATAAAACATGAAACAACTGAAAAAGAAAACTACTGATGCTACAACGACTGAAGAACAAACTCTTCAGTCGTTTTACAAAACTACTGAAAATAGAAAATATAAAACTACTGAAAGCAAACCGTCACAACTACTGAAGAAGTCCTCTTCAGCTGTTGTGACAACATCTTCAGACTTTGTCTTCAGCACTTGTGTCTTCAGACTTTGTCTTCAGCACTTGTGTCTTCAGACTTTGTCTTCAGCACTTGTGTCTTCAGACTTTGTCTTCAGCACTTGTGTCTTCAGACTTTGTCTTCAGCACTTGTGTCTTCAGACTTTGTCTTCAGCACTTGTGTCTTCAGACTTTGTCTTCAGCACTTGTGTCTTCAGACTTTGTCTTCAGTTGTTGTCTTCAGCTGATGTGGACTTCAGTAGTTGTTGTGACGTCTGTGGGACTTAAAGGTTTTTCTGATCCGGCTCATTGGTTCTTTTGGTCCAACACTTTGGAGCTGGATGGTTTAGGTTGTACAACAGTGGTGCACAACTGATCAGCCTTCTTCTTGATGATGGGATGATTTGGACATGAACCAGAACTCTTGTTGATGGAGTTCAAGTTGGTGTCTTCAGCCTTCACCACTTCAAATCCTGCAGAAATGAAGACTTGTTTTTGTGCAGAGTTAAAGGTGGCCTTGATCTCTTGAGCCTTTTTGGACTTTCTTTTGGCCTTCCTGATCAAGTTCTTTCTCTTGGACTTGGTCATCCCAATAGCTTTACTCTCCTTAGAGGAATGGTGACCCTTCTTAGAATGCTCTTCTTCACTCTTCTCGGAGCCATTCTTTACCATCTCCTCTTCATCTTCTTCAGTCAAAGGGTGTACGAGGGGAAGCTCATCTTCACAAGTTCCACACCTAAGAGATCTTACAGACAAGATTGTGTGTGGAGGAGCTATCTCACTAGATCTCAGTCTCTGCTTATTCTGATAACAAACTTTTGCATGCAAGGATGAGGATATTATGTTCTTGAAGGTCTCTTCTTCAAGAACACATTTTTCTGCCTTGGCTTTGCTGATCACAAGCTTAGCCTGGCATTCAGTCAACTTAGTAATGAGGTCTTTGATCCGACTCCTGTAGTTTGTGTGCTCATGTTTAAGAGTTGAAATGGTTTTCTCTAAGTCCTCTATCTTTAGTTTATAATCATTTTCAGCTCTTTTAAAATCAGCTTTTAAGATATTTAAGGACTCAAGATCAGATCTCATTTCTAAGTTATAGGACCTGTATATATTAACTTTAGCAATACATTCAAGAGTACAAAGATGTTCCAATACCTTGTCTTCATCGTGGTCTGTCATGAGTGCTTGGTTTGGATATGCATCTTCTACCTGAAAGCTCCAGTCAAAGCCTCCTTCTTCAACAGCAATTGTAGCTTGCTACTTTGGCTTCTCATTTTAGGGAGCTTTCTCAATATAGTTTGGTATGGCTTGTGTTTGGCCACCATTTGTCCTTGGTGCTTTACACTCCCTTGCAAAGTGTCCCATCTGGTTACAGTTGTAACACTTTACTTTGCTTTTATCCAGCCCAAACTTTTCACTGGCTGCATTGCTTGAAAACTTCCTTCATGTCCTGTTGTAGAACTTCTTAGCTCTATGAGTGAGAAGAGCCATCTGCTGGACTCCATGTCTCCAGATCATCTGGGTGGATACAGTCCAAATCTTTAAGGGTGAAGAGAAAGTTGCCTGTGGTTTCATCTGCAGAGATAAAGGCTTGAGAAGAACTTGTCTTTTGGAAAGGATTTCCTTGAGTGTAGCTTTCTCTTAGAGTCTCTGGGAAGGTGATGAAAGAGCCCTTTTGTGAGTTGTCAAGGTAGCATATAAGATGATGTTGTGGTTCAATGCTTTCCCTTTCAACCACATGGAGGGCTGAACTCAGTTGATTGCTGGAGTTACCATATGAGTTTTGCATATTCATCTCCATCTAGTAGCCACTAAGAATTTCATACAACTCTGTAAGAGTAAGAGTCTTAAGGTTCTTAGTCTTCTTGATAACAACACAATAATATTTCCATTGTCTAGGAAGAGAGGACATAAACTTCCTTACAATGTCCCTGTTTTCAATAGTTACTCCAACATCCATTAGAGTATCCACAATCTTAACATACCTGAAGTATTGTTGAGTCATGGTTTCACCTACCTTAAAGGTGAAGTTTCAAACTGCTGCTTCAGGAGATCCTTCTTATTCTCCTTTGCTTCATTGGACCCCTCATACATAAGCTTCAGTGCTTCCCATAGTTGCTTGGTAGTTTTGCACTTCTTGAAGCCTCTTTAGATGGAGTTTGGAAGAGCAGTTTGAAGGGCTATGATGGCTATCTGATCAATCTTTATTCTTTTCCTGTCTTCTTCAAAGTAATCAGCCACAGCCTTTGGAATCATACCACCACCAGTAGAAGAAGTGGTCCTTGGTATATAAGGTCCTTCAACAACAGAGTCCTACATCCTGGAGTCTGGAGACTTGATGAAGTATTCCGTTCTTTCAAAGTCATCAGGAGTGATTAGTGGAGACTTTTTCATAGTCCCAGTTTCCATATCAGCTTTGGTAATAGCTGCCATTTGAGTTGTTAAGTATTTTGTGTGTGTGAGGGATCTTAAGATGGTGAGATCTCATATCAAGAGCCTAAAATGCTCTGATACCAAATGCAGGACCGTTGAAGGGTATGTAATTACAACACAACAACACAATGAGGAGAGTTCCTTAGAACACTTAATAGATCAAATAGGAACTGGTAACTTTAGTGAAAGATGCTAAGAACACAAGTAAAATAAGAAACAGAACAAGATAGCTAACAACACAAGTATTTGGTTTTCAAGAATCTTGTATATTGCTTCTCAAGTTCTTTTACAAATGTTACAAAGCATAGATTAAAGTTACAAGTACTTGAGATACTTTATACTACATCCTACAGCTAGCCATACTTTGAGGCCAGCTGGATACATAAGACTAGACAATAACAAAATCAAATGTAGAGCCAAAAGGCAGATTGCCTTTTGACTAGTGACTATGACATGCCATAGCTCACATCCTAATATATTACAAGAAGGATAAAAGTACATAGAGTAGAAAGCTAAGACTCAAGACCTTAATGTACAGTTACCAAAAGCATGGACCTTTTCACCAACTCATGTAAGTTGGTGACTAAATAGAGTTATAGCAGAAAGGTGGTCCAGCTTTATAGTAAAGTACATAAGATAAAAGCATGTATCTAAAAGTCTTCGGAAGAAATCTGTCTTCACTCTTTGGCTTCGGAAGACTTTGTCTTTGAAGCTTCGGAAGACTTCACTTTTGGTTTCGGAAGATGTTGGTCTTGGCTTTGGAAGATTTTACACTTAGAATATTTCTAGTGCAAGGTGAAAACTTCCAAAGCATATCTACTTCTGTTCTTCAGTGCATGCATGTAGAAAGACTTTGGATGTTTTGGCTGTATCAGACTTATAGGAATCCTTACAGTAATATTGGGTGTAGAAGTTTTTTTACAATGGTGCAACAATAGTGTAAGTATTTTGTTGCACGGGTGTAGTTTCGTTAAGTCGGGTAAAAAATACAAATGTGGAAAGGTTATTTGGGAATTAAATAGAAAAATATGATAAATTTATTGATGCAATCTTTATAAAAATTAAAAATGTATAAAAAAGTTATAAAAGTTTCAAAAACAAAAAGATTTGAACCCATTTTATAAGGTTTTATTTTTGTTATTTTTATATATGTTTCTTTTATGTAATTCACTATAAGGAATTACAATAATCTAATTGACTATACATTCAAATAAACATATTGTAATTAATTGTAACTAAGTATGTTGCACTGTGTTACGTCACTGTAACATTAAAATTACATCCATACCATTCAAATATAAGTTGTGTTAGTAACATGACTTTAGTTATATTAAGTTATTACATTATATTATAGTATTTTACATCACATTACAATGTCATTATAATACATGTTATCATATTCAATTACAACTAAATTACATTTTATAATAGATTATAATATTAGTGTTATTTAATCTAAACAATGTAACATTTATCTAATGGTTTATGTTAGTTGATATTAGTATATACTAAATGTTGTTATACTGTTAAATCAAATTACATTGCTAGTCATTAACAATACATTATTTTGATGTTAATGAAAATACCATATACCCATTTTTTATATAGTAGACCGACTTTATATAATTTTCAGTTAGGCCGATGTATCATAGTGTAAGTAACATAAGATAATGTAAATAATATAATGTAATGTGAATGAAATTTGGTGTTATTTTAATGTAATGTACATCGTGTAACTATTGTTAGTTTATGCCAAGTATAATGTAATCTATCATAAGTCATTTAATTTCTGTAACTTAATGTTAATTAATTGTATATTTGTTATTTTACAATACTCCAAAAGTGTTGACTACTAGTTACACCATGAGAGTGTTGTAAGTAATGTAATTTAACTACACTAATGTATTTATCACATAAACAAAGAATATAAGTTATGTTACTAGCATGCCTTTAGCTACATTAAGTTATTACATACCATTATATTTTCTACATCCAATTACAATAGCATTACGTTACATTTACATACATTACATTGTATCAAAAAAATTTTGTCTTCTCGTTCAGTTTCATGTGCCACATCCTTTCAACGATCTGTAAAAGTAATATTAAAACAAGGTTTATTATTAACACCACTGTATTTTGATGTTATTATGATTTTTTTATAACTGCCATATATATCAAAGTGTTGTATAGTAACTTATACGATTGTATTTTTTTTTATTTCACTAACGTTAATTAAACTAATAGAAGTGTAATTACACTAGTATAACATGCCAACACAAATTTGACATTACATAATTGTTGTAAGTTTATAATACGCTATCGCAAGATACCACCTCGAGTTATTATTGATAGGATCGGATCTAGTTTGATCAATTAGATTGGAATTTGCAGCGGAATATAACAGAATTTTGATCAAATTTAAGCAAGACAAGGATGAATATGCAATCACACTATGACGATTATAGACAGAAAAATTTTCTGTTAATGGAAGATTTTCATTCACGCAAATGCTTCGGTTACAAAACAATTAGGTCAACATTCCTTTTATAAAGGAATGTGACGTGAGCTGATGTCACTTGATAGTGACATCTAACTGATTTAACAAACTACTGAAAGTAACTAATCTACTGAAGATGTCCACAACAACTGAGGACACCTTCACAAAAAGCTAAGTATAAACCAGAGATACAACTACTGAAACTATAACATCTGAAGTGTAAGAACTTCAGACGTTTTACAATAATAAAACTACTGAAAAGTAAAACATTACAACTACTGAAAGGAAACACTTTAGCTGTTTGAGACAACTTCTGAGAACTTGGTCTTCAGACTTTGTCTTCAACATATGTCTTCAGACTTTTATCTTCAGACTTTGTCTTCAGACTTTATCTTCAGACTTTGTCTTCAGCAGATGTAGATCTCTTCAGTTGTTGTGATGTCTGTGGGACTTAAAGGTTTTTCTGATCTGGCTCATTGGTTCTTTTGGTCCAACAAACTCCCCCTGAACCAATGCAGCCAAAACCTTTAAGCTTATTGAAGTCCCACTTATTGGCAGACATATTTTCTAGATCAGCTCAGAAATCACCAAATTAAGCTCAGGCCATGAAGAGGTTTCAAAAAGTTTGATTGGCAAAAGATGAATGGGAACTCTGTCTTGGGGAATTTGGACACAGAACTGTTACCCTAATCATTAAACCTACTTCCCAATGATGAGTCTGTAAGACTCTCTAACATAGGCCTCAAGAAGAACAACTTTATCTTCTATTATGAGTTCTTCAGCTTCACTCTCAAAGAAGAACTCAGGCCCATAATACTCAGACAAGTATCTAACAATCTTTCCATTCTTTAGCTCCACAGTTGTTATTTCTCTGTATGCAAACTCATCAGGATGAGTACCTTCAAGTAACAACTGTAGCTCATTTCTTCTTTCTTAATTTCTTCAAGCTTCTTGTAAATTAACCCCTTCTTCACCATTTTGTTTTCCAACAAGGTTTGTGGAGTCATCTTAGTCTTGTAAGCTCGCTTGAAATCATCAAGGATTTCCCAGGGTGACACTACAATGGCCAACATTATCACAGCATCTACAGTCTTCCTCACTTGGCCATTGTATCTACTTGGAACATTTTCCTATGAATTCTGTTACTAACTCTGGGGTCAGGCCAAATCCTTACTCTCTCTTTCTGATACTGAAATGTAAATCTGAGAGCATACAACCTCTAAGCATGTTTCTTCATAGCTTGTATGGATGAAGACTTACGAAATTCCTTATCAACCATCCTTAACAGCTGCTCATCGTGTTATTTCTGCTGTTCTTCTTCTTCAATCTTCACTTTAACCATTTGCCTTTGAGTGTCAGGAGTGATTGTTGTTGGTTGACTCCTAGGCTCAGGCTTTTTCATTTTAATCACAGCAGAGATTGGCAGACTATCCTCCTCATCATCTTCTTCTTCTTCTTCCATCCTCAGCACCCTTCTCTTTCTTTTAGGTGCATCATTGGTGGTTGATTGAGTGGGTTTCTTGGGTGAAGGAGTTGGTTTTGAGGGTTGTGAGGTTGGTTGTTTTGAGAGTTGTGAGATTGATTGTTTTGGGGGTTGTGAGGTTGATTTTGAGGGTTGTTTTGGTAAGGGAGATTGTAAAGGCTGCTCTATCATTTTGGTTGTGAGGGTGGCTTTGGATAATTTTGCCATGTCAGATCTTTTCCCAGCACGAGCTTCATCCAGAGCTTCTATGATCAATCCTTTGTTGAAAGTTTCAGAAGAACAGATTTTGGTGGTTATCTCCAAAATGCTGTCTCTAGACCATGACTTTACTTCAATGATTGGTCTTCCCAAGTGTTTTGATAAGAATCTGATCATAGCTTCCAACCTTTCCCTTTCTTTCTCATTGCAGCTGGCCCATCTATTTTCAATCTCTTGAATTTCTAGCCATCTGATCTCAGAATCCAGTTTGGCAGTGTCAAAGCCTTGTCTGAAGAGCTGATCAATAATCTTATCCATAGATCTGCTATGTTGCTCATCAGCTTCTTTGATCAGTTCCTCTAACTTCTTCTTATCCTCAGTCTGTTCAGCACTTTTCTTTCTCTTATAAGTGATTATCCCTTTTCCTTTCTTCTCTTTGGCTTCTTCCTCTTCAACTCTCTTTCTTTTATCTTCTTTTACTGACTTAGACTCCCCCTTTTTGGTTGCATTGAGTTAAGGGGTTTGAATGTCAGAAAGTTTCTTGGAAACAACATCCTCAACAAGGGTTTGAAGATTTGAGGAAATCCTCTCATCAATGGTTTGATGTACAATAGTAGTGATGATTGGAGTGATGAGAGGTAAGGAAGATTTAAATGCAGCAACCATTTGCTCAGAGGGGTTCTGTCCCTGAGAAATGGTGCCTGAAACAGAGGCTGGTGGCTGATTTGTTGAGAGTGGCTCAGTGTTTGGGAGAGCTTCAAAAGAAGCTGCCATCTGGGGGTTAATTGGGGCAGATGGACTTGATTCTTGAAACATTTTGGCAAGCAGTTCTTGTAGTCTGCATACCTCAGCCTCAAGAATGGTATTTTGGGCTAGAACTTCAAAGAAAAAGCCCAGGTCATCATCAGTTTTAGCTGAATCAGCTGACCTCCTGAGTAAATCAGGATGAACATGTGCTGAGTGTAGATCAGTATTCACATGTGCCCCTTTGTCTTGGAACTGGGGACTTCCTGCCTCAGGATTAAGTCCTTCATTGGCAGTTGCCTCTGGTGAGGTCTTAGAGATGATACCACCTTCATCCTGTTCATGTGCTGAAACAGGGGAAGAGGTAGCCTCACCAGATGTTCTAATATCCTCCTCTACACTAGGAGATTGAACTTTGTAATCCCTATGCTGTGGGTTGTCAACTACATTATAATCCTCTCCCTCAGCTGTTGAGGTTTTCCCGTTGGTAATAAGTTTCTGGGGAGGGGTTAAGGAATGTAGTTGAGTCAGCACTTGTGCAATGACTTCAGTTGGGCTTGTAGGGGTGGTTTCAGTGGGAGATAAAGGTCAAAAGGATTGCACCTGGGGTGAATGGTGCTCTTCAATGGCAATCTTCTCAAGTGAGAGAGATTCCAGTAATGTGGTTTCCCCAATGTTGGTTGCATCAGGATCCTGTTGAGAGGATACCTGAGCGGTTTCAGCTAGAAGAGTCTTTGAAACTACAAGGGGATTAAGGCTAGTAGTTTCATCCTGCGTTTGTGCTGCAGGGGCATCATCAGGGGACTCAACTCCCTGAGTAGCCTTTTGGTTTTCTTGGATTTTGGTTTGGAGGGGACTTTAGATCTGGAGGTGGAGGCTGTGGGTTCCCTCTGCTTGGGTTTTAGCAGTTTGGCAGCCTCTTTGAGTTGTGGGTTGGAGTTGTGCCTGGAGTATACTTCTGGCAAAACTACCATAGCAGGGACCCCAAGGCCAACAAGGCCATCAGATTTTAGTTGATTAATAATTATGGCCATAAGAAACCTTGGATATAATATCCATCTATTAGCCACAGGTTTCATTGCCAGATCTTTTAATTCTAAAAATATTATTTCAGAAAAATTTAAGCTTTGGCGTTCAGGATAGAATAGAATACAATACATGTTGCCACCTGGATGACATTTGATCCCATGAAGATGTTTTGGGGGCAAGACAGACATTGATCATATGGAAAATGAGACGCTCAGCATCATGGAAGTGCTTCTTCATAATAGTGGTAGCACTTAGGTCACCCTCATATCCATGGTTAACAAATGATAAATCAATGGTGCCTTTGGGGTATCTGGTGACATAGGTGGCATCATTCAGGTCTAGGGTTTGGCGAATGATCTCAGAAGTGATGACCACCTTCTTTTGGTTGACAAACGACTGGAGAGTGACCGAGTCATCATTCTTATCAGTATGAACAGTGACGTTTGTCCAATTGGCGAAGGGTATCGGGATAGATGGTAGGATTCAAGAGGAAGGCTTTGTGATATTGGGAATCAACCATCAGATCAATGGCAGCATCAAACTTGGTCCAAAAGGCTGATTTGGTGAGGTAAGCGACATAGTTGTGTCGAGGTTTGATTTGCATGGTCGCCATTTATGGAAGATGAACGTTTGGAAAGTGATTAATGAAAATTTTGAAGTTAGGGTTAGGTATTTATAGGTTATGAAGCGGCTGAAAGAAAACAACTGAAAGTTTTGGTGTGAGTCATCAGTTGTTAGAAAACAACTGAAGACATGGTTTTAACTTTCAGATGTTGTAAACAACTGAAGACTTGGTGTTAGTCATCAGTAGTTGTAAACTACTGAAGACTTGGTTTTGGCTTCAGTTGTTTTGAAATGAAAGAGCAGTTGTTGTCGTCAATTCACAAAGTTCAGATGTTTCAATGACCTTAACACTTACTCATTAGATCATCTGATTTTCAGATGTTTCATTGGTCATCAGTACTTATCTATTAGAAAAGACAGCAGTAGTTTTAACTACATTAGTACTTTTCAACAAATGAAGTACTTCAGTACTTTTAAGTAATTTAGTCTTCAGTAGTTATAAAAACTGCTGAAGATAAAATAACTTATCAGCACTTATTTTTGACAGCTGTATACTAATGCTCATAAGTACTTATTAACTAAGAGCATCAGTAGTTGTCAAATCATTCTAGTTGCAGCATACCAAGCCGGAGCACAAGATTTTGGAAAGTTGCACTGTCCAAAGGCTTAGCAAATATATCTGCAAGCTCATCAGCACTAGGCACAAACTTTGGATCAATCAGACCTTTTTCATAACAATCCCTGATAAAATGATGTCTGATCTCAATATGTTTGGTCCTAGAATGCTGGACAGGATTCTTAACAATACAAAGAGCTGAAGCACTATCCATCAGTAGAGGAGTCTTAATCTCTGTAATGTCATAATCCAATAATTGATTTTGAAGCCAGAGTACCTGAGATGTACAACTTGCAGCTGCAATGTACTCTGCTTCAGCTGTGGATGTAGCAACTGAAGTTTGTTTCTTACTCTGCCAAGAAACTAAACAGTTGCCTAGAAATTGGCATCCACCAGAAGTTGATTTTCTGGTTAACTTACACCCTGCATAGTCACTATCAGAGAAAGCAACTAATTTGCAAGAGTGCCCAGTGGAATACCAAAGTCCTAGAGATTGAGTTCCTTGCAAATATCTAAAGATCCTTTTGACTGCAATCATATGGGATTCTTTAGGTGCAGCCTGAAATCTAGCACAGACACAAGTTGCATACATAATGTCTGGTCTAGAAGCTGTAAGGTACATCAAGGAACCAATCATACATCTGTAAAGAGTTTCATCCACTGCTTTACCTTTCTGGTCAGCATCCAGTTGTGTGTTGCTGCACATGGGAGTAGAACAGGACTTACAGTTTTGTAAATCAAACTTGGTCAACAAATCCTTTGTGTATTTTGACTGATGAATAAAAGTTCCATCAGCCATTTGTTTGATTTGCAAACCCAAAAAGAACTGTAATTCTACCATGGCACTCATTTCAAACTTTTGTTGCATCAATTTAGTAAAGGCATCACACAACTGTGGATCAGAGGATGCAAAAATAATATCATCTACATAAATTTGAACAAGGAGCTTATGCATGCCTACTTTCTTAATGAACAAAGTATTATCTATGGAGCCACTAGTGAAATTATTTTGAAGAAGAAAGTTAGATAGTGTTTCATACCAGGCTCTGGGAGCTTGTTTTAACCCATAAAGAGCCTTATCAAGCTTATACACCCAATCTGGATGTTTATGATCTTCAAAACCTGGTGGTTGACACACATAAACTTCTTCTTTTATTTTACCATATAAAAATGCGCTTTTGACATCCATTTGAAAAACTTTAAGGTTATGGAAAGCAGCATAAGCTAAGAACAATCTGATTGCCTCCAATCTGGCTACAGGGGCAAAGGTTTCATCATAATCAATACCTTCTTCTTGTGAAAACACCTGTACAACCAGTCTGGCCTTGTTCTTGACAATTTGGCCTTTTTTATCAGTTTTATTCCTAAACACCCATTTAGTACCTATTGCACGCTTACCTTGGGGTAGAGGAACCAGTTCCCACACTTGCTGCTTTTAAAACTGAAGAAGCTCAAGCTGCATGGCTTCAACCCATCCATTGTCTCTTACTGCAACATGATAGTTCTTTGGCTCTTGCTGACTGATGAAGAGAGCATAGAGACAGAAATTGGACAATTGGCTTCTTGTTGAAACACCAGCATTAATGTCACCAATGATCTGAGACATGGGATGATTCTTCAGTTCTTGATACTCAATAATATCTGTGCAAGTGTTTGTAGGAGATTCAGCAGCAACAGATGCTGATTCAGACTCTTGAAACCAAGAATGAGATGGCAGTTCAAATGAAGTAGAGGATTCAGAGATTTCATCAGCATTTGTTGTGGATGGAACTGCTGAAGTTACAGGAACATCAAGTGTAGTAGACACAGGCAGATGATCACTACAACTTGCATTTATACCACCAGATGGAGATGATGGATCCTCAGAAACAATAACAGATGGAGACTGATATGGAACATATTGCAGTATGTCCAAATCAAACAAATCCACAGGCTTTTGAGGAATTTTGTCTTTTGAGATTCATTAAACTTGACATGCAAAGTTTCTTCAACAATTTTTGTTCTACAATTAAAAACTCTGTATGCCTTGCAAGTAGATGAATACCCAACAAAATACCCTGCTTCCACCTTTGATTCAAACTTCTGAAGTGGATTCTTTGTGTTAAGAATATAACAGGGACACCCAAATGCTCTAAAGAATGAAATCAGAGGGGCCAAATGATGTAATAACTCATAAGGAGTCTTCATTAACCTCTGATTCACTAACACCCTATTTTGTACATAGCAAGCTGTGTTGACAGCTTCAGCCCAAAAGGTTAGTGGCAAACCTGAGTCAACCAACATTGTCCTTGCGGCTTCAATGAGGGTCCTGTTCTTTCTTTCCACCACACCATTTTGCTCAGGAGTTCTTTGAATGCTATATTGCCTCTTGATTCCCTTAGACAAATAGAATTCATCAAGAGTGTGATTCCTAAATTCCGTGCCATTATCACTTCTCACACATCTGACTGGAAGTGAATACTGCTTTTCCACATACAACACAAAGTAAATGATGATTTGGGCAGCCTCATCTTTGGAATGTAAAAAGAAAGTCCATACACATCTGGAATAATCATCCACAATTACCAGACAGTATTTTTTCTTTGCCATACTCATCACTCTTACTGGACCAAAGAGATCCATATGCAGTAATTACAAGCATGCAGTGGACTTTGGTTCTTCTATTGGAGGGAATGAAACTTTGTGTTGCTTTCCTTTTAAGCAAGTTGGACATTTGTCAGCACATTTGAACTCCTTCAATGGCAAACCTCTCACTAAACCATGATGAATAAGCTGATTCATGTTTTTAAGATTCACATGACCAAGCCTTCTATGCCATAGTTCAGATTCTTGAAGAGAGGCTTTAGAGAACAGACACGGATGGCCTTTAAGATCAATTTTCTTTGATAAATCTAAGGCATATACTCTTCTAATCCTGTTGGCCTTCTGGAGAGTATATTCATCCAATATCTTGTCAATCCTGTTTAGAACTTTAGAAGACAGAATCCTGCAGTTCTGACTTGTGAAAAGTGCAACATGCCTTTATCACACATTTGACTGACACTCAACAGATTGTACTTGAGGTTCTCCACATGGTTAACATCATCAAACCTTATTTCACCATTTGACACAAACCCTTTTCCTATGATGTAACCCTTAGCATCATTTCCAAAAGAAACAAATCCCTTCTTCCCTTGAGAGTAATCATGAAGAAGAGAGCTGCTCCCTGTCATATGCATAGATCCTCCACTGTCTACATACCAGATGCTTCTTTGGCATGCTGAAGAACCCTGCAGTTATCACAAAAATTAGTTAGCCTTTGAGACCCAAACCATTTTGGGTTTGGGTATGTTTTCATCAATAGATTTTAAACTAACTGATTTTGCATGATTGACAGCCTTTGAAGGTGGAGATGGTGCTGAAAAGGATTCCTTTGATTTTGGCTTAGTTTTCCTTTTCAGTGGTTTAATCACAGAAACATCTAATTGGTTAACTCTCCCCAACAGATGTTGAACCATCATAACAAGTTGTGTCTGATTGGTTGTCAAAGCTTTCAACTCAGTTGACACATCAGTACTTGTTGTTGATTTGTTCTTGTGATTCACCAAATCCTCCGTTTTAAAAAACATAGACTTAGTCTGGGTTTTTGATATTCCATGAGGAATATTTGCAGCTGTTTGGTGATAAACCCCTTCCTTCTTTTTAGCTTTTTGGAAATACTTTGGGTTATCAGATTGAGATGTTTGTGGTAAAAACTTGGTTTGAAATTCATCCTTCATTTTATTCATTTTCTTTTTAATGATTTTCTCTTTGTTGAATTTTAAACCCTTGTTATACCAACATTCATCAGTGAGATGATTAAATAAACCAGATATTTCACATGGCTTTCTTTTCATCTTTTGTTGATCAACTGCTGAAGATGATGAAACTAGTGAAGATTTGTTCTTCAGTACTTACTTCCTTTCAGTACCTTTGGTAAGTACTGAAGGATTTGCAACAACTGAAGATTTGTTCTTCAGAAGTTTTCTATCAGTACTTTTGAATTTCTTGATAGACTTTTCAGCAGTTGTCAAACAATGCTTGTTTTCCTTTGATTTGAAATGCTCTTCAGGTGTTGTGTTTTGCCCTTTAGTACTTTGAGTACTTTGTGGGACAACACCTGAATTGCTCAGTTTCTTTTTGATCATGTGTTTAGAAGCAGTGAGACCATCAGCAAATTGATTAGCTGAGGTAATAACACTGACTTCATCCTCTGATTTTGAATTATCACTTGAGGATGAGACACATGATGATGTTGTTTGGGAATTACAGTCACCTTTAGATTTTACTTCTAGCTTGGGAGTAAAATCTGTAGGAGGTATGGTATGATTATACCCAATCCCAAACTTCACATTTGAAGCTGTTTGCTTATTGAGAAGCATTTCAAATCCCTTGCATGATGTTACCCAACGTTCACAATTAACTTGAGTAGCTGCAAGTGTTTCTTTGAGATTTTTATGATTCTCCAAAATGACCTCTACCTTTGCTTTTTCATCAGTGATTTGACATTTTAGTTTGTAAATCTCCTCATCTTTTTCTTTTAAACAGACTCAAACTCAGCTTTTCTTTTGGAATAACTTTCTCTAGGTCAAGGTTTTGATTAATTAAGGCTACATTTGCTTCCTTAATTGAAACAAAAGCAGCTATGCATGACTCAGAACATAACTTGGCCTTAGCCTCAGAAGATACCTGTGGTACCTGTGATGATGAAGTATTTCCATCAGTAGACTCCAGGGCCATTAGAGCAAGATTTCCAAAAGGTTTTTCACCACCATGTTGACCAGCACCAGTAAACAATTGTTCAGAATAACCAGAGACATCATCTGGTAAGCTGCTCCAGTCAACAACCTCAGGGGTGAAAAAGCTCTGATGTGATTGAGATTGAGATTGTTGATTTGTTTGAGATGGTTGAGGATCAGGTAGGCATGTGGTTGTTGAGCCATGGGTACAGGAACCTGACTAGACTGAGGCATGTAAAAACATGAATAAGGATATGGCATTGGACCTTGAGGAACAAAAAATGCAGGATATGATTGAATTTGTGAGTGATGATCAGAACTGGTAGAATGTTGCCCTTTGGTTTGTGAGCTATTGCTTGGAAAAGTCACAAAGGGTGCAGATGAGTTAGATCCAGATGATCTACACTCTCTAGCAAAATGTCCAAGTCTATGGCACTTGTGACATCTCAACTTGCTCTTATCAAAACCAACTTTGGTTTTGCCAGAGAGACCAGGGAATTTTCTACCTGTCCTTTTGTAAAACTTTTGAGATCTGATATTGATTAATGCCATTTGGCTCAAAATATCCATCTCTTCCAGATCGTCATCAGCAATTCCTTTCAAATCATCCATCAAAAAGCACAAATTATCAACACTAAACCCTGGGTTACCATCAACTCCAACAAAAGCATGATCTCCACTGTTTGAAGAGAAATCTATATGCTCATCATAGGAACTTTCTGATGTAGCATATTCTGACTCATGACCAACCAGAGCAGTGTTTCCTGGTACAAAGTCATCAGTGAGCTTTCCAGATGAAGCCAGTTTCCTTTTCTGTTCTATCTCTCTCTCTCAAATGTTAAGAGTTTCCCATGAAGTTGGGTAAGAGATAGAGTATCCAGATTTGCACTGGAGCGTAGGACAATGGTATATGCGTCCCATCTCTCAGGCAGGGATCTGAGGAATCTGTTGTTCATCTGACTGTTTGTATATTCATGTTGAACTATTTTTAGCTCAGATATCAAACAGGAAAATCGCTCAAACTGTTGAGTCAGTGACTCACCCTTTCTATGAGAGAATGTCTCATATTGCAGGGCAAGGATTTCTCTATTGTTTGCTAAGACCTCATCAGTTCCTCCAAATTGTTCTTTCAGAGCAACCCAGAGATCATGAGCAGTTTCATGATGCATAAGCCCAGAGTAGATTTCATTAGGCAGTGCCATGGCCAGAATTCCATGGGCTTTAGCATCAATTTCAAACAGTTTTAAATCCTCATCAGAATATTGTTCCTTCTTCTTTGGAACCATCTCATTGGTTTCCGGATTACTCACCATAGGCTTATATGGTCCATGAACCACTGACTTCCAACAACTTGAACTGTCAACAGACAGGTGATGGAGCATTCGGCGTTGCCATATGTTATACTCACTCCTAACAAGCATCGGAGGCTTTGTTGAGGAGCCAGTATTGTGAGGATCATTGATTGATGTAGTCATTTTCACCAATTCAACCAAATTCAATGAGATTATAATAAGTCTAGCTCAAAAACTCAACAACACAATTTGAATCTCAAATTAATTGACCGGAAGCGACAGAAAATCAAACTCTATAACCAATTCTTGCAAATTTGCTAATTCGATCAAACTTAGATATCAAAAGAGCAGTTTCAATGATCAATTGTTAATCGATCAATGATTAACCAGCTCTGATACCATTTGATAGGATCGGATCTAGTTTGATCAATTAGATTGGAATTTGCAGCGAATATAACAGAAATTAGATCAAATTTAAGCAAGACAAGTATGAATATGCAATCACACTATGACGATTATAGAGAGATAAATTTTCTGTTAATGGAAGATTTTTTATTCACGCAAATGCTTCGGTTACAAAACAATTAGGTCAACATTCCTTTTAAAAAGGAATGTGACGTCAACTGATGTCACTTGATAGTGACATCTAACTGATTTAACAAACTACTGAAGTAACTAATCTACTGAAGATGTCCACAACAACTGAGGACACCTTCACAAAAAGCTAAGTATAAACCAGAGATACAACTACTGAAACTATAACATCTGAAGTGTAAGAACTTCAGACGTTTTACAATAATAAAACTACTGAAAAGAAACTACTGAAAAGTAAAACATTACAACTACTGAAAGGAAACACTTCAGCTGTTTGAGACAGCTTCTCAGAACTTGGTCTTCAGACTTTGTCTTCAACATATGTCTTCAGACTTTTATCTTCAGACTTTGTCTTCAGACTTTATCTTAAGACTTTGTCTTCAGCAGATGTAGATCTCTTCAGTTGTTGTGATGTCTGTGGGACTTAAAGGTTTTTCTAATCTGGCTCATTGGTTCTTTTGGTCCAACAATTATTACCTTAATGTATAAATACTAATGTAAGTTAATGTTACCTTAATATATAAAGACAAATGTACTATTATTACATTTAAGGATCGTTTGTGATCACAAAAGACTATGTTAAAGTCAATATATAAGAAACCATAAAACCTATAACCTTCCTGCAGGACCGTTTACAACACAAAACACAATGGGAAGAGTGTTATAGAACACTTAACAGATCAAATAGGGAACTGGTAACAATTATAGTTTGATACTAAGAACACAAGCAACTATGAGACCGAACAAGAACAAACACAAGGATATTGGTTTTCAAGAATGTTGTATATTGCTCTCAAGTTATTTTCAAGTGTTACAAAGCTTAAAGAAAGATATAAAGACCTGAGATACTATATATTACATTCTACAACCGGCCACACTATGAAGGCCAGCTGGAAACATTAATCTAGACAACAAAATCAATGTAGAGTCAAAAGGCAGATTGCCTTTTAAACAGTGACTACGATATGCCATAGCTCACATCCTAATATATTTTAAAAAGGATAAAAGTACATAAAGTAGAAAGCAAAAGACTCAAGACCTCAATGTACAGTTACCAAATGCATGGACCTTTTCACCAAACTTATGTAAGTTGGTGATTGATCAGAGTTGCAGGGAAAAGTGGTCCAGCTTTATGGAAAAGTATATTAGATAAAGCATATCTTAAAAGTTTTTGGAAGAAATCAATCTTCACTTCTTGGCTTCGGAAGACTTTGTCTTTGAAGCTTCGAAAGACTTCACCTTTGGCTTCAAAAGATTTTACACTTAGAATAATTCTGATGCAGAGTGTAAAACTTCCAAAGCATTTCTACTTTGCACTTAAGTGCATGCATGTAGGAGAGACTTTGAATGTTTTAGGTGCATCCGCCTTACATGAAACCTTACAAACCCCCCCTAGGCTGATGTTACCAAAACAATTGAAGACCTTAGATGTTGACCGTCCTCATCATGATGATGACCATACCCTTCTTCATTAGATGGTCAGGATCACTCAGACTTTCAAAGTGTCTTCTCATCTCAAAGAGATCATGCAGAGGTAGGTTGAACATGTCCTGCCATGTGTAGACATCTTAAACACCTTGATCTCTTATTACATGCCATCTTTCTAGATTAGTAGTGTAGGTCCAGGATAAGATGGGTCTTCCTGATGTAAGAGGAGCTACTTTAGTTGGAGTTGATTGAGCTGCCTCTTCATGCACTCTCTCAGGATGATCTGATTTATCCTGAGGCTAGGAGGTGGATGGCTCTGATTTTTTCTTCTTCTTTGACTTGGGTTTAGAGGCCATCCTTTTCCTACTCTTTGGAATCTTCAACTGAGAAGACTGGCCTTCAACACCTTGTTGTTCAGTCTTGTCTTTCTCAGTTGGGACTACCTCCCTTACTGGTTTAGAAGGAGAGGGAGTTTGACCCTGCCATGGATCAGAAGATGAAGCTTGCTAAGGTTCAGCAAGAGGTCCGGGTTGTGTTGTCTCAAATTGTTCAACCTTAACCTCCACTTCTTGAGGGGCTTGACTTAGTGGAGAGTGTAAGCCAATAAACTCTCCTATTTTGATCTTCTGCTTGATCACCCATATGTGCTCATCCTTGGTGGATAGAGACATTGGGCCAAGTCTCCTTTCGGAGAATCCATATAGCTTCAAGAAGCTCATCATCCTCTGCTTATCACCAGACTTCTTTTGACTCTTTTGGATGATGGTTCTTGACTTGGTTGCTTCTTCCCTCATCTTTCTCTTTGTAGCCTTTTGTTTTTTGAGTACTTGAAGTTCAAGTTGTTTGAGATACTCAAACTCAATATACTCAAAGGACAAGGGAAGAAGTGCAGCTGCCTGGTAGAGTCTTGTGGCACTCAGGTAGTTGATCATGTTTTGTCTATCAAATTCTTTATCTACCTGAGGTTGTGGAGTTGCCACAGTCTCTTGCAAAGGACTTTTTTGAACTGGAGAGAGGGTAGGAACATGTTTGTATAGTCTTTTCTATCTTCTTTCTTCTTTGATTTGGAGGAGCAACCTTGCATCCTCTGCTTCCTTCCTCTCTCAAGACATTTCCATGTCTGCCAGTTCATTCAGTTCTTCTAAGGGGAGAGAAATAATCTCATCAATGTTATACTTTCTGGTCTGTAAGTAAGTAATCCTGACTGCTCTTAACTCATCATCTTGAGTATTTGGTATGGGGGTAGCCCTGATTGCAGCTTCCATGAAGCATGAAGACCCAGTGGAACTTTCTCCCCTTAGCTTCCTCTTCCTCACTCTCTCATCCTCCTCAATCTCCTCAGGAGTCATTATCATTTTCCCTTCATCACCATTACACCTTTGTGACTCTGGGTGGAGAGAGCTTTGTCCTTCATTGCTTGGAATAGTTTCCATGCTTTGGCCAGAGAGAGGTTGTGATACACTTTCATTAGCAGGTTTTTCACTGAGGGGGTGGATTGTTGAAGTAGTTGTAGTTGTGACAATACTCTCAGGCTCTATCATTGGGCCTTCAGTCAAGGTTTTTCCTTTGAAGCTAATCTCAGGGTCTGCCTCAGCATCCAGTTGACCAATGACATTACCTGATTGCCTTTGTCTTCTTCTTGAGCTGAACTCTTCTATAATCCTGTCTTGAATTCTTTGAGCCAGCCTGTCAGCTTGCCTAGATTGGCTTGGAGTGGCAAGTGGCATGTTAACCAAGTCAAGACCTTCATAGTAGTTCAAAGTCTGAAAGATAAATACTTCTTGATGTCCTTGAACTCTTTGAAATATGAGGGCTCTTCTATCAGCATCATACCTCCACCCTAAAATGTAGTTTGATGATCATTGGGGTGGAGTTGACATAGCCCTTGGAATACTTTCCTCAAATAGACTCTGAATGAGTAACTCTAGTGAATCCACATCAATGTGAACTTGAGAAAGTTGTTGAGTATGGACAATTGCAAGTGAAGATGGTGAGTCCTCAATGTCCATACTCTGTAAAGAACTGCTAGGTTCTGTGATTGGTATGACTTTCTCCCCCTTTTTGGTAGCATCACCCCTCTTGCATAGGTGAGCTAGGAGTTAGGTCAATCACATCCACATGTTCTTGTGTTCCTGGATGAGCTCTCTCAAAAGGTCTCCCAGCTAGTTTTTCCTTATAAGATATCTCAAGTTGCTGATCATTGGCCCTATTTTGTAAGGTAGTCATATGAGATTCCAGATGACTAACCTTAGAGACTAAATAGGAGCATGTTTGTGATAATTTCTGCACCTGTAATCTCATGTTCCCCTCATCTTCATCATAAGAATCATTGGGGGATGAGAGAATTGGACCAAGGTCTTCTCTCTCACCACCAGCATGTTGTTCTTGCCTGTTGGATTTCCCCTACTCACTAACAACTTCAAATGAAGTGTCAATAGGCTGAGTTGCCATGGTTGAGGTCTTAATGATGTAATCACTTGCAGAAGTGAAAGCCTCTTCCATATGGACCTCCTAAACAGGTTCATAGAGATCCACCTTAGTGATGGGTGAATGATGTGGGCTAGACAAGGGAGAGGTAGGAGCACTTATCTCTCTTTGAGTAGGGGAGGAGTAGAGAGACTCATAGTACTCATTGAATCCCATGTCTTTATCATCATAGACTCCTAGGTTGTGAATGGGTTGATTTGGATCAAGAGGCTGAGGATGGTAACTTTTCCTTGAAGGTTGTTCACTTGAGTGTTGAGACTCAGAGTGAAGGCTTAAGGCTGATAGGCTAATGAGCTCATCAGGCTGAGCATGAGGAAACTCATCACTGATTCTTAATGAGATGGGAGTGGTTTGCTCCTCAGGAGAAGTGAGAGCTCCAATGTCCACTTATTCCTGTATGGGTGATGATATGGGGGCTTGCACAAGCTGAATAGGTAGTGCAGGGGTTCGTTTGGATTTTCTTTGGTAGGTAAGGAGAATTTATGGTGGTCTTTTGGTGTGGGTTCAACACTAGCTTCTGTTACTAGGTTGTCACCTTGAGCAATGAGCTCTAACATTAAGGGGACAAAGGCTATTTCTACCCCAGAGAAGCCAACAGCTGGCTTCTTCATTATCTTAAAGATGTCAGGCTTCATCTGTCCCAATTTAATAATATTACCTCTTTCCCTTAACTGTGAGCCCAAATCCAAGACCACTTAAGCCCAATAGTCATTAGTCATAGTCACTAGGTTTCATGTAAGGCTGATGCACCTAAAACATTCAAAGTCTCTCCTGCATGCATGCACTTAAGTGCAAAGTTGAAATGCTTCGGAAGTTTTACACTCTGCATCAAATTATTCAAAGTGTAAAATCTTCCGAAGCCAAGACCAACATCTTCCGAAGCCAAAAGTGAAGTCTTCTGAAGCTTCAAAGACAAAGTCTTCCGAAGCCAAGAAGTGAAGACTGATTTCTTCCGAAAGACTTTTAAGATATGATTTATCTGATATACTTTTCCATAAAGTTGGACCACTTTCCGCTGCAACTCTGATCACTGACCAACTTACATGAGTTGGTGAAGAGGTCCATGCATTTGGTAACTGTACATTGAGGCATTGAGTCTTTTGCTTTCTACTTTATGTACTTTTATCTTTTTTGTAATATATTAGGATGTGAGCTATAGCATGTCATAGTCACTAATCAAAAGGCAATGTGCCTTTTGACTCTACATTGATTTTGTGGTCCGAAGCCAAAAGTGAAGTCTTCCGAAGCTTCAAAGACAAAGTCTTCCAAAGCCAAGAAGTGAAGACTGATTTCTTCCGAAAACTTTTAAGATATGCTTTATCTGATATATTGTAACACCCGAATATTTTCCTTGAAGCCGACGAAAGAAGAAAAAGAAATAAAGTCCAAAGTCGAGGGACCAAACTTGCCAAAACGGGAGAAGGTTGGATGAGTGGGGGTATAAAAGGGGGAAGGCATCCCACACCCTCCCCCACACTCACCAAAAATCAGCCAAGGAGAAGAGTGGAACAGAGCAAGAGCAAAGGCTAGGGTTTCGAAGAATCGAGTGCAAAAGTCGAGGTTTAGCGTGTTTGTGTGAAGCTTTACTCGTAGAGGTCGTTAATGTGAGTTCTAGGACCCCTCTTTTACACGTTTTCAACTGATTTGGGGCTGGAACACATCTTAAAACCCATTTTTGAAGTGTGTGTGTTGAACCCGTGTGTATGTGTTTGTGTGTGATTCGAATGGGTTTTGTTTTTGGGCTTGTGTGTGCTTGAATGGTGTTGTGGTATGTGTTTCTAAGGTTTAGGATGGTTGATTTGGGCTTAGAACGAGTTTAGGAGAGCTTGGAGGCCGAAAATGGCAGATTGGGTTCGGGATAAACTTCATTCTGCATCAGCTAGGTCTAGGCGACCGAATGGCATGCGACTGGAGGCCATACGGCCGAAAGGGATGCGACTGAGGTCCATGCGCACGATTGCCATGCGACTGAGGTCCATACGCATGGAAGTCATACGAATGAAGCTCATGCGCCTGTAAGGTATGCGATTGAAGGTTATACGACTGAGGTCCATGCGCCTGGAGGTCATGCGACTGAGATTCATACGCACGAAGGGTATGCGACTGAAGCCCATGCGCCTAAAGTCATGCGACTGAAGGCCATACGCATGAAAGCTATGCGACTGAGAGTCCATACGCATAGATGTCCATTCTCCCATAGGTCCATCCGCATAGGTCCATCCGCATAGGTCCGTTCTCATAGGGTCCATTCGCCTGATGTCCATTCGCCTAAGTGTTCAGTCGCCTGGGAGGCCATGCGACTGGAGGGTGTCCATACGCCCAAGTAGGGCTCATACGCCCGAAAGAGCATAGTTTATTTATTGACTTTCGGGGAAAAGTACAGATGTAAGTTTTGACGTCGAATGTTCCAGGTAGTTCATGTAAGTTGACTTTTGAGACCATAGAGGTTATGTTGGGCATGATGATGATGATGTATGATGTTGTATGATTATGCATGATGTATGTTATGTATGTATGATGATGCCCTGTATGATGATGTTGACTGTGTATATTGATGTTCCTTATTACTATGTATGATTATTTTTCCCTTTGTTTTACGTGGAATTTTAATGAATGAATGAAAAGTATTATGTAACGTAAAGTGGAAGATAATGAAAGAGGAACATGATGAATGAATGCATGCATTAATGAACGATGGAATGTAACAAAAGTCTTGCAAGCCTTGGATGTCGGGACACGCCCCATTGTAGGGTGTTAGCCCAACGGTGTGTAGGTTAGCTACCCCAGAAGGATGCACATCAGGGTCCTTCTTTGTGACTGACCATTTGTATGAACCATTGTTGCTTGCCTTCGGTACTATAGCCAGGGTGTTGTGCACCATGATGGAAGGTCTATAATAGGCTTCGGTCCAGTACCAGCTGACGGAAGGGTATAGCGCATGACAATGGTATACCTGAATTTTTACCTTCGGTACTGCGACTAGGGTGTTGTGCACCGTGATGGAAGGTCTATGATAGGCTTCGGCCCAGTACCAGCTGACCAAAGGGTAAAAGTTCATGGTTTTGACCGAAAGAAAAGATGTAATGATGAATGAACGAATGGAAGTAAGAAAGTATAAATGAATGAAAGTTAATGGATGAATGATGAAAATAATAATAATATTATCTATGTATATGTATGATGTATGATCACATGCAAAAGTAAAGAACGGTTTTAATGAAAGAAAAGTATGTTTTATTATAAAACTAGAACTCACTCAGCAACGCTGACTTTTATGTGTTTCCAGTTGGCTAGGTAATGGTTGCTGAGGATGGCACGGGGTGACTACTCAGCTCTTTTGGATGGCATCCATTTTTATAATGCTTTTGTGATGTAATGCAACATGTATTTTGTAACTTGATAACGATGTATTGTTTTGCAAAAGGTTTTATGATGAAATGGAATGTTGTTTTAATGTTTCCGCTACAACGTTTAATTTAAGTTAATGTAATTATATGTTTTATGTGCGATGATTGGCCAGCTGTAAGCGTCCCGGGAACGGGGCCTTACAAGTTGGTATCAGAGCCAAAGTTTAAGTGAAACGGGTAAATTTTCCAAATAAACCTTAACTTAAACTTAAAATGGGATGGAAGGGGAGTGGGATGCCAATCTGAGTATTTGTGTGCTATCAGGTATTTTCTTAATGATAATCGGTATTACGTGCGCATGTTATGTGGTTTATGTGTTGTATATAGATTTAGATACTGATGTAGTCAGGATAGGTAATGCTCGGGGTATGAAGACTAAAGTAAGTGGCTAATCACAACTGGCCACTGTAATTAGGGACTTACTATACTTGACATAAACTGAGTTGTTCCCTTGAATGATCGTGTTGGTGTTTGAATCTTTCAGTGTGTGTGAGGATGGCCGGTGGTAGATCTTCAAAAGCTTTGAGGGGTGGAGGTCGTGGTGGGCCTGGTGCTGAACCGCGACCCAAAAGAGGAAGGCCTAGAGTTGAAAAGGTGGTTAATGAAGAACGGAGACCCCTCATCCGGAGGACGGTGATGAGAGTGCTAACTTGAGAGCCTCAGTAAAGGAGGCTGTTGTGGAAGAAGTTCATATGGTCATGCAAACGATCTTACCATCTGTGGTGACTGAATTAATTAAGGCTGTCAAGGAAGGAGAAAGAAAGGAGAGAAACAGGTCCTCAGGAGGACGGGAGCAACCGGAGCCTGAAATGGTTCTCTCTGATAATGTGGAAGAGGAAGAAGAAGAGCCTGTGCCAGAAGTGACACGAGGCTGTAACTATGGGGCGTTTCAACGATGCAAGCCCTCTACTTTTGATGGTAACGGCACTGCTGCTGCTGGTCACTGATGGGTGAGAGAAATGGAAGCTGTTTTAAATATCAGCGAGTGCCGAGAGGATCAAAAGGTGAAGTTTGCTGCCCACTCTTTCGTGGACTCATCTTTATGTTGGTGGGACAATATTGTCCAAGCTGAGGGTAGTCGGGCTATTGGGAGGATGAGATGGTCTGAACTGAAGAAGTTGGTGATTGAGGAGTTCTGTCCTCACAGAGAAATGGACAAAGTTGAGAGAGAGTTCCTGCAGCTGGAGGCGGGAACCATGACACATCAGCAGTATACCACCAAGTTCAATGAGATGGCACGTCTAGTGTCGGACCAAGTGATGCCTTTGTCACGAAAGATTAAAATATACATTCAGGGCTTCCCAATGGATATTCGCAAGCACATGATCGCTACTCGACCGAGTACGTTTAGGTCGGCGGTGGATTTGGCAGGGAGGTTGTATGATGAGAGAGCTGTGGTGGTGGTGGCTGAAGGTAGCAAGAAAGGGAGTGGTGATCGGAACTGGAATGGGAAGAGGTTTGGTTGGGCTGATGCCTCGACGCGTAACAAGAAGGCACGGGTGGACGACCGTTGTGTGGTCATATCGAGTGCGGGTTCGAAGAAGTGTGGTAGATGTGGAAAAGAGCATAGTGGGGGAATGCAGCCTGGGGTCGAACTTGTGCTTCAAATGTGGGAAGATGGGGCATATAGCAAAGGACTGTCGTATGGTCCGGTGTTTTAACTGTGGCGTGGAGGGCCACATGAGTAGGGATTGTAAGAAGCCGAGGGCTGAGGGTTCCGGGGTGAAGAAGGCTGGAGGAGAGGGACCAAGGGCGAGCGCCAGGACGTTCACGATGACACAGGAGGAGGCTAGGACGGACCCTGACGTTGTGTCCGGTATGTTTCTAGTGAACCAAACCTTAGCTTCTGTGTTATTTGATTCTGGTGCTAGTAAAAGTTTTATTTCTGCTGCTTTCTGTGCTAAGCTGTCTGTTAGTAGTAGACGTGTTGATGCGCCCTTTGATGTAGAAACTGCCCTAGGTAAGTCTCCTCGGATTTCTAAGATGATAACAGACTGTGGTGTGGAACTAGAAGGTCATAAGTTTCCTGTTAGACCGTTCATGATGACCTTAGGTGGTTTCGATTTGGTTCTTGGGATGGATTGGTTAGCGGACTTTGAGGCGAACATTGTGTTTCGCAAGAAGATGATACGTTTGACATCGCCTGAGAGGAGTTCCGTGACGGTTTATGGTGATTGGGTCACGACGATTCCGAAAGTGATTTCAATTGCGATGGCGGGAGCGTGGATGTAGTGCCTACTTGGCCTATGTAAAGGATGTGGATATGCCAACACCACAACTATCCGATGTACCGGTTGTGTGTGACTTTCCAGATGTATTTCCTGAAGACTTACCAGGAGTGCCACCTGATCGTGAGATCGAATTTCAGATCGATTTGATACAAGGTGCCCAACCTGTTGCCAAGGCACCGTATCGGCTGGCTCCGACGGAGATGAAAGAGTTGATGGAGCAGTTGCAAGAGCTGCTTGATAAGGGGTTCATTAGACCGAGTATCTCTCCTTAGGGTGCTCCGGTACTATTTGTGAAGAAGAAAGACGGTAATATGAGGATGTGTATTGACTACAGTGAGCTGAATAAGTTGACGATAAATAACCGATACCCCTTACCGAGAATTGATGATTTGTTTGATCAGCTTTAAAGTGCCAGTTGGTTTTCAAGGATAGACCTTCGATCGGGCTATCATCAGTTAAAGGTGAAAGAGCAGGATATCCCTACAGCTTTTCGCACGCGTTATGGTCACTATGAGTTCCTCGTTATTTCTTTTGGTTTGACCAATGCACAAGCTGCTTTTATGGATCTAATGAATCGAGTGTGTCGGCCGATGTTAGATAAATCAATGATCGTGTTTATTGACGATATCCTGGTTTATTCGAAGAGCGAGATAGAGCATGCCGGTCACATTTGAGAGGTTCTGGAGACGTTGAGAAGGGAGAAGTTGTACGCCAAGTTCTCCAAGTGCGCGTTCTGGTTGCGCGAGGTTCAATTCTTGGGTCATGTGGTGAATCCTGACGGGATTATGGTGGACCCGAAAAAGGTGGAGGCGGTGATGCAATGGAAGTCTCCAAAGACGCCATCCGAGATTCGTAGCTTCTTGGGTTTGGCGGGCTACTACAAAAGATTCATTCAAGAATTCTCTAAGATCGCTTCTCCACTAACTAAGTTGAACCAGAAAGATGTGAAGTTTGTATGGGATCAAGCTCAAGAGAAGGTGTTCGAGGAATTAAAGGCGAGACTGACTCAAGCTCCTGTTTTGTCATTACCCGATGGAAGTGAAGATCAGGTGGTTTATTCTGATGCTTCCTACTCAGGGTTGGGGTGTGTGTTAATCTAGAGAGGGAAGGTTATAGCCTATGCATCCTGATAGTTGAAAGTTCATGAGGTTAACTATCCTACTCATGACTTTGAGCTAGCAGCCATGGTCTTTGCGTTAAAGATTTGGAGGCACAACCTGTATGGGACGAAGTGCACCATATTCACTGACCACAAGAGCTTGAAGTACTGCTTCGAGCAGAAGGATTTGAACATGAGGCATAGGAGATGGTTGGAGCTCATAAAGGACTATGATTGCGAGATCCACTACCATCCGGGCAAAGCCAATGTGGTGGCGGATGCCCTTAGCCGAAAGGAGAGACCCGAGCCGATTCAGGTGAAAGCTTACCAGTTGATCATGACCTCGAATGTGATGAGGCAAGTCAAAGAGTTTCAAGATAAGGCATTGAAAGAAGATCATCTTAACTCTGAAAGAATGAGAGGTCTGGTTGCGGAGTTGGGTGAAAACACACTTGGTGTTAAAACCCGATTTGGACGAATGTGGATTCCTCGTTTTGGGGATCTACGGGTTAAGATTTTGGATGAAGCTCACAAGACTCGATACTCTATTCATCCCGGTGCTACAAAGATGTACGAAGACATGAATAAAGATTATTGGTGGCCGGGTATGAAGCGTGATGTGGTGGAGTATGTGAGTAAATGCTCACTTGTCTACAGGTGAAGGTCGAGCATCAGAAGCCGCATGGGAAGATCCAACCTTTGGATATACCGAAATGGAAGTGGGAGCACATCACCATGGATTTCATTACGAAGCTACCACGTACTCCGAAAGGGTATGATGCCATATGGGTGATAGTTGACCGTTTGACGAAGAGTGCTCACTTCCTGCCGATCCGCGAGACATATTCATCCAAGAGGTTAGCTGATCTATTCATCAAGGAAATTGTAACTCGTCATGGTGTGCCGGTGTCTATTGTGTCTGATCGTGACACCCGGTTTACATCTAAATTTTGGAAGAAATTTCACGACGCGATGGGGAAGAGGTTACATATTAGCACGGCTTATCATCCCCAGAAAGATGGTCAGTCCGAAAGGACCATTTAGACGTTGGAGGCTTCGTGCTTGTGTTATCGATTTTGGAGGAAGTTGGGATGACCACTAACCGTTAGCTGAGTTCTCATATAACAACAGTTATCATGCCAGCATTGGTATGCCACCTTATGAGATGCTATATGGTAGGAGATGCAGGACACCCGTCTGTTGGGGTGACATTGTTCAGAAGGAGTTAGGGAGCGTCAAGGTAATCGATGCTACGACTGAAAAGCTTGAAAAGATCAAGGCCTTCATGAAGGCGGCCAAAGATAGACAGAAGTCGTATGCTGACAAACGATGCAGACCGATAGGTTATGTTGAAGCTTTCACCTTGGAAGGGTATCATCTGGTTCAGAAAGCGGGGCAAGTTGAGCCCAAGGTATATAGGGCCTTTCTGAATCATTGCTCGGGTAGGAAAGGTGGCCTATAGATTGGAGTTACAAGATGAGCTAAGTAGGATTCACCTGACATTCCACGTATCTCATCTGAGGAAATGTTTGGCAGATGAGGATATGATTTTTCCACTGGAGGATATCGAGGTAGATGAACGGCTCAATTATATGGAGCAACCAATGCAATCATCGATCGAAAAGAGAAGAGGCTGAGGAATAAAGTGCTTCCTCTTGTGTGTGTACAGTGGAAGCACAGGAAAGGATCCGAGTCAACGTGGGAGACTGAAGAAGAAATGAGGCAGCATTACCCACGTTTGTTTGAGGAATAACAGGTTTCAGGGACGAAACCTAAATAAGGGGGGTGGACTTGTAACACCCGGATATTTTCCTTGAAGCCGACGAAAGAAGAAAAAGAAATAAAGTCCAAAGTCGAGGGACCAAACTTGCCAAAACGGGAGAAGGTTGGATGAGTGGGGGTATAAAAGGGGGAAGGCATCCCACACCCTCCCCCACACTCACCAAAAATCAGCCAAGGAGAAGAGTGGAAGAGAGCAAGAGCAAAGGCTAGGGTTTCGAAGAATCGAGTGCAAAAGTCGAGGTTTAGCGTGTTTGTGTGAAGCTTTACTCGTAGAGGTCGTTAATCTGAGTTCTAGGACCCCTTTTTTACACGTTTTCAACTGATTTGGGGCTGGAACACATCTAAAAACCGTTTTGAAGTGGTGTGTGTTGAACCCGTGTGTAAGTGTTTGTGTGTGATTCGAATGGGTTTTGTTTTCGGGCTTGTGTGTGCTTGAATGGTGATGTGGTATGTGTTTCTAAGGTTTAGGATGGTTGATTTGGGCTTAGAACGAGTTTGGGAGAGCTTGGAGGCCGAAAATGGCAGATTGGGTTCGGGATGAATGGCATTCTGCATCAGCTAGGGCTAGGCGACCGAATGGCATGCGACTGGAGGCCATACGGCCGAAAGGCATGTGACTGAGGTCCATGCGCACGATTGCCATGCGACTAAGGTCCATACGCATGGAAGTCATACGACTGAAGTTCATGCGCCTGTAAGGCATGCGATTGAAGGTTATTCGACTGAGGTCCATGTGCCTGGAGGTCATGCAACTGAGGTTCATACGCACAAAGGGTATGCGACTGAAGCCTATGCGCCTGACGTCATGCGACTGAAGACCATACGCATGAAAGCTATGCGACTGAGAGTCCATACGCATAGGTGTCCATTCGCCCATAGTTCCATCCGCATAGGGTCCATTCGCCTGATATCCATTCGCCTAAGTGTTCAGTCGCCTGGGAGGCCATGCGACTGGAGGGTGTCCATATGCCCAAGTAGGGCTCATACGCCCGAAAAAGCATAGTTTACTTACTAAGTTTTTGGGTAAAGTGCAGATATAAGTTTTGACGTGGACGGTTCCCGGTAGTTCATGTAAGTTGACTTTTGAGACCATAGAGGTTATGTTGGGCATGATTGATGTATGATGTTGTATGATTATGCATGATGTATTTTATGTATGTATGATGATGCCCTGTATGATGATGTTGACTGTGTATGTTGATGTTCCTTATTACTATGTATGATTATTTTCCCTTGGTTTTACGTGGAATGTTAATGAATGAAATGAAAGTATTATGTAACATAAAGTGGAAGAAAATGAAAGAGGAACATGATGAATGAATGCATGCATTAATGAACGATGGAATGTAACAAAAGTCTTGCAAGCCTTGGATGTCGGGACACGCCCCATTGTAGGGTGTTAGCCCAACGGTGTGTGGGTTAGCTACCCCAGAAGGATGCACATCGGGGTCCTTCTTTATGATTGACCATTTGTATGAACCATTGTTTCTTGCCTTCGGTAATGTGGCCAGGGTGCTGTGCACCATGATGGAAGGTCTATGATACGCTTTGGTCTAGTACCAGCTGATGGAAGGGCATAGCGCATGACAATGGTATACCTGAATTTTTACCTTCGGTATTGCGGCCAGGGTGCTGTGCACCGTGATGGAAGGTCTATGATAGGCTTTGGCCCAGTACCAGCTGACGGAAGGGTAAAAGTTGATGGTTTTGACAGAAAGAAAAGATGTAATGATGAACGAACAAATGGAAGTAAGAAAGTATAAATGAATGGAAGTTAATGGATGAATGATGAAGATAATAATAATATTATCTATGTGTACGTATGATGTATGATCACATGCAAAAGTAAAGAACGGTTTTAATGAAAGAAAAGTATGTTTTATTATAAAACTAGAACTCACTCAGCAACGCTGACTTTTATGTGTTTCCAGTTGGCAGGTAATGGTTGCTGAGGATGGCACGGGGCGGCTACTCAGCTCTTTTGGATGGCATCCATTTTTATAATGCTTTTGTGATGTAATGCAACATGTATTTTGTAACTTGATAACGATGTATTGTTTTGCAAAAGCTTTTATGATGAAATGGAATGTTGTTTTAATGTTTCCGCTGCAACGTTTTATTTAAGTTAATGTAATTATGTGTTTTATATGCGATGATTGGCCAGTTGTAAGCGTCCCGGGACGGGGCCTTACATATACTTTTCCATAAAGCTGGACCACTTTCCGCTGCAACTCTGATCACTCACCAACTTATATAAGTTGGTGAAAAGGTCCATGCTTTTGGTAGTAGAAACGCTTAACAGATGAGAAGAGTGTTATAAAGTGTTAAGGGATGGTCACTTACAACACAACACACAATAAGAAGAGCGTTATAGAACACTTAACATATCTGGGAACAATTATAGTTTGATACTAAGAACACAAGAAAGTATGAGACCCAACAAGAACAAACACAATGATATTGGTTTTCAAGAATGTTGTATATTGTTCTCAAGTTCTTTTCAAGTGTTACAAAGCATAAAGAAAGATACAAAGACCTGAAATACTATATACTACATCCTACAGCTGGCCATACTTTGAAGGCCAGCTGTAAACAGTAATCTAGACAACAAAATCAATGTCGAGTCAAAAGGCAAATTGCCTTTTGACTAGTGACTATGACATGCCATAGCTCACATCCTAATATATCACAAAAAGGATAAAAGTACAAAAAGTAGAAAGCAAAAGACTCAAGACCTTAATGTACAGTTACCAAAAGCATGGATCTTTTCACCAACTCATATAAGTTGATGAGTGATCAGAGTTGCAGTGGAAAGTGGTCTAGCTTTATGAAAAAATATATCAGATAAAGCATATCTTAAAAGTCTTCGGAAGAAATCAGTCTTCACTTCTTGGCTTCGGATGGCTTTGTCTTTGAAGCTTTGGAAGACTTCACTTTTGGCTTCAGAAGATGTTGGTCTTGGCTTCGGAAGATTTTACACTTAGAATAATTCTGATGTAGAGGGTAAAACTTCCGAAGCATTTCTACTTTTCACTTAAGTGCATGCATGCATGAGAGACTTTGAATGTTTTAGGTACATCAGCCTTACATGAAACCTTACACTTTCCAAGATCTTTTTCCATAACATTAATCTAACTTTAGTTTCAATATAAAAAACCATTAACATATACATTCGTTTTTTATCCACAGGGGAATCCAACTTTACAAGTAAATTGGAGAATCCAACTTTACAAGCGATTGGTTTACACAAAAACATATTTTTATATGTTTGTGGTATATAAAAATTTCAGTAAAGATTGAACTTTCTAAGCAAAGGTTTATTAATTAACTCTAACACTACATCAATCACTTTTCTCTAATAGTTGCAGGTCATCATTATATTCATTGGTTGAGTTGAATGAAAAAAGTGAAAACTTCTCAGAAAATTTAAAATCAACTTTTAAACTAGAATGTTGTATAAAAATGCGGTTTCATAAAAAAACGAAACAAAACGATCTGTGCACACCCCTACTAAATAGATTCAAAAAACTAATAACAATTTATAAAAAAAACTTATTACAGTAATATAAACATTAATAACGTCAATATAACACTATAATTAAATCAATGTCATTACATTAACTGACGACTACATTAACTAGTATCTAAACTCTTATTATATTAACATGGTTTTTAAGAAAATTTATGACATAATAAATTATCTAAAGCAGAAGAACATATATATTATTTATTTCTAATAAAATGAACTCCTTAAAGTTTTACTTCAATCGAATACGGTAAAAGAACACATTAAAAAAAATCAAAAGTTTTGTTAAGAAGATGGAGAATTAGGGGTGATAAAAAAATCAAGAGTAGGGGGGGGGAAGAGGGAGAATTAGGGATTTGAGGGGGCAGAAAAGGTCAAAAGGTAAAGGAAGGGAGAGGAGAAAAAAAACGGGAAGACCCGGAGGGGGGAAAGAGAAGGAGGGAAAGGAGGAAAAGAGGCAGAGGGAGGGGGAACCAGAGAAGAAAGGGGCGAGAAGGGAGCGAGGACGAAGAAAAAGCGAGAGAGAGAGAGAGAGAGAGGAGAGAGAGAGAGAGAGGAGAGAGAGAGAGAGAGAGAGAGAGAGAGAGAGAGAGAGAGAGAGAGAGAGAGAGAGAGAGAGAGAGAGAGAGAGAGAGAGAGAGAGAGAGAGAGAGAGAAGAGAGAGAGAGAGGAGAGAGAGGAGAGAGAGAGATGAGAGAGGGAGAGAGAGAGAGAGAGGGAGAGAGAGAGAGAGAGAGAGACAGACAGACAGAGAGAGACAAAACAAGAGAGAGAGAGACAAACAGAGAGAGAGGACGGACATAGAGAGAGAGAGAGACGGACAGAGAGATGAGAGAGAGAGAGATATACGGACAGAGAGAGATATAGAGAGACGGTACAGAGAGAGAGAGAGAGAGAGAGAGAGAGAGAGAGAGAGAGATAGAGACGGACAGAGAGAGAGAGAGAGAGAGACGGTACAGATAGAGAGAGAGACGGACAGAGATAGAGAGATACGGACAGATATAGAGAGATAGAGAGAGAGAGAGACGGACGAGAGAGAGAGAGAGAGATACGGAGAGAGAGAGAGAGACGGATATAGATAGAGATAGAGAGATATATATAGAGAGATAGATGTATAGTAGAGATATA
Organism: Flaveria ramosissima; assembly: GCA_025215565.1. Classification (NCBI taxonomy): domain Eukaryota; kingdom Viridiplantae; phylum Streptophyta; class Magnoliopsida; order Asterales; family Asteraceae; genus Flaveria; species Flaveria ramosissima. The sequence goes on along the minus strand of CM046043.1, from coordinate 23,360,655 downwards.
GATATGGATATATATATATATATAGATATATATATATAGATATATATATATAGATATATATATATATATATACATACATATATACAGACATATATATATATATATACATACATACATATATATATATATATATATATATATATATTTATCAGTATATATATATATACATATATATATATATATACTGATAAATATTTTTCACACAGATTTAGTCATAATTGGTTTCACAAATACTAAACTACACACATAAAAGGCAAGTGTATTTGTCGTGTGCTAATATAGTGTTTGTAGGAACTGTGTATTAATCCGTGGACACACTTAGTCTACTTAACAACCCTTATAATCGACTATTAGAATGTTTTTGATAAAATGGTTAGTTGCTTTAAGGTAACTAGATTTTTTAATTTTTAAAACAATAACTTAAATAAACTATAAATAAAGTTTGAGACCTTTAGAGATAATTTTGGAAATTAAGGCTATCATCCTAACTTAGATTATACTTATGTAACTGCGATTGAACTTAAGTAGTTGTCTTAATGTTTATAAACGAGAGGCAGTGCGGAGTTATTATAAACCAGCTCCGTAGTAACAAGGAAATTTCTATCAAATTCCTTTTTAACAAACCATTAGTTTTAGGAAAACATAATAATTACTATAGATTTCTTAGACTAATAAAATAAAACCTAAATATGATCAGAACGTTATTTTCATATCATTTTTAATAACTGTTTTTAGTTTATTAGCCATAAATTATTTTTGAAGATCGATTTCATGAATAAAAATAAGTTCATACGTTTTTCAACCTTGTATGACATTCATAATTACAAATCATAAGTTTATAACTTCATGTTCACATGTCGATGCTACCCATCAAAAGTTTACCAAAATTACCATAACACTTACATAACATAAACCAAACCATCAGGTAATCACAAATTACATAAGGTTTATCCAATTAGGATGATGATTAAATTTTAGCTCATATTGAGCTTGAACATAACAACAACAAACATTGAAGATAAGTATGAAATCATTGGTAAAATGGAACAATCAAATTGGTGATCCACAATGGGTGACATTTAGACAATCCTAAGCTTCTTCTAAGTGTTTAGTGCATCTCCTGAGCCTCCCTAGGACCTTCAAGACTAGATTCCTGAAAGAACACAGCTAAGTTTTATCCCTCTAAATATTTCTTCAAAGTTGCAAATCATCTGCTATTTATAGGCTTCCTAAAGTGTCGGGCATGGCCCCGTGCCTTGAGAGGGCACGACCCCGTCTTGGTGGTGGGGCACGCCCCTATGCTTCCTTTCGTAGGACGGTACTTTCTTCTGTAGAACATAAGGGTGCACTAATTTTCAGCACGAATGTGAGCTTTAGGTTGGGCATGGGTGCGTGCCTCAGAAGGCATGACCCCGTTGTCTTTGTATATTATACGAATGATCCGATCTGCAAGGACCATGATTGGGAATTTTTTGATTTTCTCCTCTGAGGAAGAGGCAAAATAGATTCAACTTGAATTCGGGACCACTATTTGAAATCTTAGTGAAACACTAGATTTATTATCTCATGTCTGCTTTTCATGAAAATATACCAATTGAAGTGGAGGATTTTTTCAAACAACAAGGACCCCTTGCTTGGATTTCGAATCTTAATTTCTTTAATTTCCTTTTGACTATGCTCTTTCTCTTCATCTTGGTCTTTTTCAAGCCTGACAACACAATTTAACAATTTTAAGTCCATTCATCACATTAAGCAAGAGTATCAGGAATAATTTATGTGCTTTTGATGTCTTGTATATGTATAATTTAGAGCACATTAAATATTTCTACACTTAAACTATGCTTGTCCGCAAGCAAAAACACGTAAAATGACAAATACCACCAAATACCAAATAAATTAAATGATAAATATCCTTTCGTATTGCATCTTCAAAAACTTCACCTCCTCTTTCACCCAAAGATACATATAACTATCCTTTCGTAAGGGTTGTTTAGCTTGAAGGCTAATAGCACCCAATTAAATAAGTTCTTTATATTCGTATTAGGATTCAGTTTGGTTGTTGATGATCTACCTTCGTGAGACCAATTCCCATAATTAGGGCATCTTTCATGTCGTTTTAGCCGTCTCTTTATGGCACTTTTTTGAAATTCCACAAAATGATAGGAATTGCTCTTTTTTTCTCTATTTCTTTCTTACATTGAACATGAGTTTGAAAAAATATTCACAGATTTCCAAGGGAAGTCTCAGTTTAGCATGGTAAAAACAACAAAGCAAATTCACATCAAAAGAATGCAGTCAGCTCTTTTAGGTCTGATCGGTGAAAGACCATTTTTTTCTCTTTTTAACATTTTTTTAAATAAGCCAAAAACGTGTCTTCAATGAAAAAAGATTTTGTTGCAGGCTTTTTGGCTAAGTGACTTAGTGGTTCGGATGATGAAAACTGAAAAGTGTTTATGCTCAATGGTCCTAACTAGGAGTAATGTTCGGGTATGAATGATAAAAAATGGTTGAGGCATAGATGATCGGGTTTCCTAATGCTTAAATCATTTTTACATAAGAAACGTTCTTAAGGTCTTAAAATACATACCCAAGTTCTAATTCACATGTAGCATAAGGCACCCTCGATTATATCCAGAATGAAAGCAAAATGCATAAATACAAATTTGTTCAAAGGCTTGAAAATAAGCTCACACAACGAATGGAAATGGGTAAAAGTGTTTCATTTTACATGTTTGAAAATTTTCGCATAATAATTTGCTTTTGAGGATATCACAAAAAACAATTTTAAGTTTATATGGGTTTACTATATTTACTTATTTATTTTCTGTAAACGTATATTTATAAATTATTTTATCAAAAATGTTTAAGGTTTTGATGTTTTGTCACAAAAATAAAAATTTAAGTGAAATTTGTAAATGATTAAGTTGGATCAAATATTAGCTAATTATCAAGTGTATATACCCATATACACTTCCCCGCACATAAAATTACATTGTCCTTAATGTAATTAACCATAAATATTAAATGGAAAAATGGCAAACAAAAGTCCCGTGAGAATGACTAATTTAACGTGTGTGGTCATTTCCCGCAGCCGCCTTAAATTGCAAAGAAACATCAAGATCACTTGAAACATCATCAATTTATTTTAAGCATGAAAATTAAAAACACGCAAAATTAAATAAAATAACATAAAATTTTAAAGATAGAATGACAAGAAAAGATTGTCGAAACCCTCAAAATTGATACGGTTTTCAAGGGCTTTGTGGCGGGATATCCCCCCCCCCTCTCGGTATATCATGCTTCTGATGTAAGTGACATCATTGCTCAATTCATCAACCCTGGTTGTCAAATGTTCCACTTGGTTCACAGCTTGTTGCGCATATTCAAAATATTTGCAGGTGTGGTTGCTGGTGGTATGAATTGCTTCATATAGATCTATCATGGTCAGGAATTCACTGGTACGTGAATTGGAAGCTTCGGTTTCTTCTTGTTGTGCTGGCATGTCAAGGTCTATGATTATTTGCTTGGAATCAGCTGGATCCCAAACCTGTCCCTTGGTGTCCATAAATCATGGCTGCCCATTTAGAAGATGGGTGACCACGAGGGTGTGCCTAGTGGCGCACAGGGTTGTGTTCACATTCTATCGGTGGGGGTTAGACTCAAACCCGCGTGGTTTTGTTTATAAACCTTGGATTAATGATGGTTGTAGCAATTTCTTGGTTACTAAATCAAAGATTGTGTTAAAACTTTGTTAATAATTCATGAACACTTGTAATTAGATTTCTAAAACCATTTGTTAACCAATGAAGTTCTTGTAACTTGAATGTGATTAACAAGAAGTTAACCATGGTTTATGAAGATTGTCAACATATCAACAACGAATTAAAATAAGTATGGAAAATTAAACTAATAATTATCAATAACACACTAATTAAATAGACTACACACATAGACATTAGGTTTACAACATTAGTCATCCTATAACAAAACTTCATCAATAAATCATATACAATTGCTACGGTTGCGGTTGTTAGAAGCCTAATCACCTAACTAATATGAGAACTAACATTACTATGTAGTGGGAATAAATTAACATTAACCTTCTTGTTGCTAAACTTTGGAAGACACTTGAAGAAATCTTGGAACAAATGTAAGAAAAAAATGGACAAATTTAGCGATTTTGGAGTGAATTCGGGATAGCATGATTAACTAACAAATTTTAAAGCTTCATATATGCAGTTGATGGGACAAGAGGCATGAAAAAGGCTGACAATGGTGTCATGTTTTATCGGGCATAGGGGTGTGCTCCATGGTACATATCCAAATTTCAGTTTTTAGTCTTAAGTTACGCGTTAGGTGCTTATCTCGGTTAATTTTTACCAGTCCCAAATCATCAGAAAATAAAAAACTAAAGTCCTAAAGATATTTAAAACAAGCCAAACAACCGATTGATTTCCTAATAACTTACGGGTCACAATACATTAATAGCCGAAAGTCTAAAACTACAAAACAAGACTCTTAATCGTGCGCCAACGCACACTACACATCCCGAAATCATCTTAAAAGAAACCTCCACACATTTCATGTGGAAGGCTCAGAATGGGATACTGCGAAGTGCGACTGCTTGGTTTGGATAAACTTTTGATGGTTTCTACTTTGAAGTCGTCATCCATCAAGAGCAAGTGTTTAAGAAACCGCTACACTATAAAAGTTCTTATTTTAAACTCCTTATGGTTGTATTTCATTTAGCTTCATCATCTTGCATTTGGATTCATGGTAGGAGCTAAATGTTTTCAAAGTTTATGCTTACAAAATGCTTCCATTGATAAAATATTTCACAACTAAACATAAATTCCCTGACACATATACGCATGATGACCTGCTAGAAGAACCTAAATTGCATTTCTAACTAGTGTCATGCCCACTACTTCTTGGTTTTACCCTAATGATATCAAAAATGAAGAGAAACTAGTGATAAAGAAAGACAGAGTCGGAAAATATGAGAAATGATGAAAGGAAGCTGCTAAGGCTAAAGAAAGAAAAGAGCTCCTCCAAACCCAAAGGATGCAATATTTCTTAAGTTGGAACTTTAGTGGACTTTTATAATGATGGTAACTTTAGTGGACTTTTATAATGATGGTAAAGTTGTTAAAGCCTTGAAAGAACAAGTTCAAGGTGCACACAAAACTTTTGACAGGAAACTTCAAAAAAAAGGAAGAAGATCAAAAGAGGGCTATGAATGAGAAAAGTTGCATGTTCTTATTCATAGATTATATAGACAAAAAAAGTGAATCGGGTGTTCATGTTTAAAAGTAAAAGTGAAGACAGGCTTTCGCAAAAGAACAAGTAAAAGCCAAATCTATTGAAATTGAAAAATCAAAACTTGCTAAGCTTGACTAAACCAAAAATTATCATCACCTAGAAATTCATCACCACCTAGAAGACTAGCAATTAGAAAATATTATACTTCGTCAAGATTAGAACATCTATCTTGAATAATGAAGACGAAGAGGAAGAAATGGTTGCAATCAATGTCTCACCTGCATACCTATCAACTCATAATCCATTAAAATACAATCAAGAATAGAAGAACAATCTTGAATAATCTATAAGTTCTTACAAATGTCATAATACCATTACATTTAGTATTATATCTCTTAAACATACAAAAAATACATCTGACGAAACCATTACTGCATTAAGATGGTTTCAGGTTTTAAACCTCCTAATAATTTAATTTTGACGATTACTAAAGTGGGAAGTAAGCATACGGCTATCAATGTACATAAGGTTCTACACATTCTACGGCACTAAGTTTCACACCTTTGCTTAAAATAAGTGACTTTATGATGTAATGTTGAAGTAGATCGTAGTGGAAAAGGAAGAATGGTAAAGTAGATTGATGGTTATATTATGGAGTAAATCAAAGATCTAATTCTTGAACTATTAGAATTAAGCATTAATTACCTAACACGTACTAGAATGATGACAGCTTAGAAGAACCTAAATTGCATTCTAACTATGGTAATTTTACGGGTGAATTTTATGATATGGAATCTTGGAACCCAAGAAAGTTAAGTATCCTGAATGCTAATGTTATAAACCAACTATTATTCTTTTGGCTTTAACTTGTCTTCGTAGGTAACACATACTTACTTTGTCAATCCTAAAAAATAGACAATTGGTTGAATAAAAGATGTAAAAGGAGACTTCTACCAATCAGGAGTGAAGATTGAGTAGACCCCGGGATTCTCAGTTGTTAGTTATTTTTTACTTTATATATATATATATATATATATATATATATATATATATATATATATATATATATATATATATATATATATATATATATATATCCAAAGAGATCAATGTAGAACACACAAGACACATTGCAATTCTCTCTATAACACTTGGTATTGATATGCTATTTCTCTCACTTTGTAATTTCAACTGCAGACAATAAGAAGAACAAGAGCCAGCATGATGATTAATTAGTTAGCTCTTGAGGTTTTATGTCGGAGATCTCTATGGATCAGGGGCTTTTCTCGTAATCAGTTATGTCATCCCTCTATTTTCACTATTCAACTTATTACACAAATTAATCAAGCCCACTATCTCATATACAAATTTGATTTTAAAAGTTATTCTTGTTAATTTTTTGTCAAAAAAATTTGGCACCCATCAAAGGATGAGTGGTGCTTTTTGTTCTTAAATGTTTTATATAGTTCATAATCAATCTTTTTTTTTTGAAACTCTTTTCAAAAATGTTATCCCAATCTAAGCTATCTTCTTCTATGATCCCTTCTTTGAGCTTTGGGTTAAGTCACCCTATCCCACCTATGTCGTCATCCCAAATGAAAAGTGACGCTCTAGCCAAAATGACAACTTCGGTCAGACATTTCACCCTGGGATCCGGAACATCCACTAAAGGACATGTCTTTGTTTTGAATTACAACATTATTTCCATGTTCTCACAAATGAAACATCACATGAAACAACAACAAAAGATAATGTTGATGAGAAAGATAGAAATAATTAATCAGAAAAGCATAAGCTAATGCAAGCAAAAACCACTCGAATGCAACCCAGGATCTTGAATTTTGATACCATATGGTCCATAAGAAATCATCTAGGAGATTTCATCCCTATACAACCTTGCACAAGGACATTTGATCCAACTTAAGGGTTTTCATCAAACCGGATTACGGATTATTCAGATTATTTGGATCCCATTATTTGGATTTGAACATTGCATGGCCCTATACACAATCAGATCCACTCCGAATAAGAGATATCTCTATCCGATCTGAATCTATCCGAATCCAATCCGAACTTATCCGAATAAATCATATATTAACTTTACTTATTTTTTTTGTTCCTCTTTTTTTCTAAATTATTATTCTTAATGTTTTACTTGTTTAAAATCATAATAAAACATATAACATAATAAAATACAAATTTGTCTTAAACACATATTCCAAATTCAAACATAATGTGTAATTGTTTGAGAACCAAAGATTAAAATATTTAATTGACAACAGACACAAGTATTAAGTATTGGACTAGAATGTGTTAAACTCTTGAGTATTAGAATGAAAATATAATGGGTAATTGAGTAATGAGTATTGGGGTAGAAACATAGTGGGATTCTTATTTGGTTTAATTAGATATCTGAATAATACAAATAAATAAACTATGATATCCGAAATCCAAATAAGGTATTTGAATTCAGATGCTATCCAATTAAGGAATTCGAATTCGGATGATATCCGATCCGAATATTTGAATAACGATTCGGATCGAAAATTCGGTTTCGGATATGGATCGGATTATGTTTTTTTTGGGATTTCAGATTTTTTGAATACCCCTAATCCAACTCGAGTTGTTGGCGTTACTACTACAAAGGATTTTGGCACGACCCTGCGATTATCATTGTAAAATCCTGATATTAGTAACATTTTCAATAATCAATTTTTGAACACTAGTATTGTTGATCCACACAAAATGTAGGAATTAGTTCAATTATAGCTAGAGATATAAATAACTTAAGTATATGATTTCAAGTGTACCTAGTGTGGTACAGCCGATACCCGAAGTATCTCCATCAAGTCACCGAATCTCAAGATTCGGACCTTTGATATGTCGTGAGAAGATCCCAAAACGATTTCAAACTCATATCATGAAGTTGTATGTTGGAACTACAGATCCTCGAGAGCATGTTGCATGATACAGGGTGTAAGGATTCCTATAAGTCTGATGCAACCAAAACATCCAAAGTCTCTCTACATGCATGCACTGAAGAATAGAAGTAGAAATGCTTCAGAAGTTTTACACCATTCACTAGAAATATTCTAAGGGTAAAATCTTCCGAAGCCAAGACCAACATCTTCTGAAGCCAAAAGTGAAGTCTTCGGAAGCTTCAAAGACAAAGTCTTCCGAAGCCAAAGAGTGAAGACAGATTTCTTTCGAAGACTTTTGAGGATATGCCTTTATCTGATGTACTTTACCATAAAGTTGGATCACCTTTCCGTTGCAACTATGTAAAGTCACCAACTTATATGAGTTGGTGAAAAGGTCCATGATTTTGGTAACAGTACATTAAGGTCTTGAGTCTGTGCTTTCTACTTTATGTACTTTTATCCTTTTTGTAATATATTAGGATATGAGCTATGGCATGTCATAGTCACTAGTCAAATGGCAAATCTGCATTTTGACTCTACATTTGATTTTGTAGTTGTCTAGTCATATGTATCCAGCTGGCCTTCAAAGTATGGTTGGCTGTAGGATGTAGTATATGTATCTCAAGTACTTGTAACTTTCCTTTATGCTTTGTAACATTTGTAATAGAACTTGAGAAGCAATATACAGTATTCTTGAAAACTAATTACTAGTGTTGTTTGCCATCTTGTTCTGTCTCATCTTTACTTGTGTTCTTAGCATCTTTAACAAAAGTTAACCAGTTCCCTATTTGATCTGTTAATTGTTCTAAGCAACTCTCCTCATTGTGTTGTTGTCTTGTAAGTTCAAGTGGATGAACAATTGCATTTTATTGAAGAACCAGTTGAGGTGATGGACCGTGAGGTGAAAACACTAAAGCAAAGCAAGATACCTATTGTCAAAATCCGTTAGAATTCGCGACGTGGACCGGAATTCACATGGGAGCGAGAAGACCAAATGAAGCTTAAGTACCCCCAATTATTCGAAAAGATGATGCCAGCAGACGAAGGTATTGATTTAAATTTCGGGACGAAATTTCTTTCAACATGGGGATGATGTGACAACTCATCCAAAACTCACTCGATTTCGATTTCTGTGTGCCAATGCAGTAGACCAGTGATGGAACACTCTCACCATGTAACGCAATTTTCGGGACGAAAATTCTTTCAACATGGGGATAATGTGACATCCGGTAAATTTCCGTTACCAAACTCCGTTAGTTCCGTTAAGTCTTGCATAAACATGTCGTAAACACACATTAGTTGTCGTTTAACGTTGCTGACCTAATAATAATGAATAATGTTAAATTAATGAGAATCTAATTGATTATGTGATTATTGTGTTATGTTTATGTGTTTGCATGTTTTTAAAATGTTAATTAGAAAATTAATCGCGTAACGCGGAAACGTGCTTATTTATTCGTATGTCTTGTGTTTTTATAAAGATAAGATATATAATGATTTTCATTAGTTTATATCTTTATGTTATTAAGTAAAAAACACTTTACAAAGAGTTTAAAGCCTAGTTTTTATAAAATACAAATTGCAAGGGCTTAAAGGGTAAATATGGAAATTAAAACTAAACAAAACACAAAAACCCTAGCCCTCCACCCCCATTCGGCCGCAACCTGCATTCCCACCCCCTCCCCACTTCGAATTCGACTTAGAACAAGCAAGATATCACGAAATTGGTTCGATTTCAAGCAATAGAACACGTTGGAATCATCAAATGCAAGCTATAACACGTTTAAAGGTTAGATTTTTCATGTTTTTGTGGGTTTTTGTTGAGGGCTGAACCCTAATGCGACTTTGGGTCTTCATGGAGTCGAAATTGATATTAGTTGTTGGTGTTAGTACGTTAGTTAGATTGTATACATGTTAGTTAACGTTGATTATGCATGAATTGTGTAGTTTTAGTGGATTAATCATGAACTATGGCTTGAAGCAAACCCTAATTCGAAAATTTGTAGAATTATGGATGAATGATGATTGTTTGATGAATGTTTGATGATTAATAGATTGTATGGATGCTAGGTTACATTGATTTTGCAAGAAATTGATGGATTGATGTTGATGTTCATAGCTTACTAATAATAGTAACTTTATTTTGCATGTAATGTTGAATTATTGATGAATTGATGTTATGGATGTGTTCATGGTGATGATTAGATTTTAGATTGTTGTTGTGATCATTGGGAATTCAAGAACACATGTTATAGTTCATACATTACTAAAGATAGTAACTTTTCAGGATAGGAATTGATGAGTTATGATGTTTGGATGTTGTTGATCATGCTTAGATGTTGATATGAACTTGAATTGGTATATTATTAATGAATTCATGAATGCATTGGATGTTTGATAGATTTTGGGATGTGCTTTCCCAAAAGGGAAACTTTATTTATGCAAAATGTGAAAGATGATAGTTTGATCATGTTTGAGAGGTTAGGAGCATGTTAGAAAGTTCATGGATGAATTCTAATGTGGTTGGAACATGTTAATATAGTTGTATGAGATGTTTGGATAATCATGGGTGGTGTTAGGACTTTGATGATCATGTATAATAGTAATGTTGATTAGTAGTTAAGACATCATGCTTGGGATTGGAAATTGATTGTTGTGATGCATGTTGAATGTATGAAAATGGTTAGTGAATGTTAATGTTCTAGATTCGCATGACTTGTATGAAACTTGGTTGTATGATGATCAATGTGATACACCTGGATAATGTAGCATACTCATGAACCATTTGAATGTTAAACTTGTATGATATATGTGTATGGTTGCTTGAATGGCTTACAACACATAAAGTCACCAACGGGTCAACTGAGTCAAATGTATTATTTTCTGAAACCTTGAGTCTTTGGTTGTAGTGTACTTAGGGTTTCACATGTTCTCTGTTGCACGTACTCATATACTTATATGATCTAGGTAACCTTTGAGGGTTGTCTGTTCACTCTGTCAGTCAAGTCAAACTCTAAGTATCTATACGCGTATCAGGTGAGTTCATGCCCCACTCTTTACTTAATCTCTTTTGGGGGAGATAGCATACCGGTAAACAAAAAACGCTTTATATATTTTAGTTGTGCATAATATTAATATAGTGCTGTTTATCATGGGAAAGTCCTCACACTTTCGAATTGTTAATATTGAATAGCGGGGAAACTTGGGTAGTACTACTGGGTCTGACGAGCCCCACCTGTGTGACTCGAGGTCAAACGGGTGCAATTTGTCCTATTGAACATTGTCACGACCTGTTGAGTCGTGACAGTAGGCAACAGCGTAACACAGTCTGCTTCAATTGCGAAATCACTATGCATTAATATTTATTGTTAATGGACTAGCTATCTGTTACAATGCACTACTTGTATATCTCTATTATTAAACTGTTTATGTTTGAATATCAACTCTTGAACTCACCAACCATTGTGTTGACATTTTAGTATGCTATTCTCAAGTCATTAGCTTGCTTGCCTTTAGGAGCACTCCATGGTTCACTTGCATACTAAGACTCGGTTTTTCAAGACATTTTTATCATTTAATGGTTAATGTTTATTTCTTTTGGATTGGTGCTTGTTTTGCCATAGTATACACATTTATTTCTTTGGGTTGTTTTACAAAATGCTTCCGCACAATTTAAAGTTTGTACTTTGGTTGATTTATTTTTAATCATGGCATATAGAGTCGTTCTGAGTAACTATTGACTGTGATCCTGGTTTGTTCACACGCCTCGCGGTAAAACTCCGCACGTGGATTTTGAGGGTGTGACACTCGAGATGTTCTGATCCATCCTAAAGTGCAGAGGTGGATGTCTTGGACTTCTTCTTCTTATCCCTTCTTATGGCTAGCTTTTTCCTCTTTCTATACTTTAACTAAGAAGGCTGGTCTTGAGTTCCAGATGTTCCTTCTTTGTCATTCTCAGTTGGCTCCTTTTCTTTCACAAGTTTAGAAGGAAAAGGTTTAGGACCCTGCCATGGGTTAGAAGATGAAGCTGACTGAGATGCAGCACTGGTCCAGGTTGTGTTGTCTCTTATGGTTCAACCTTGATATCAGCTTTAGGTGCAGCCTAACTTGGTAGAGAATGCAAGTCTACCAGCTCACCCTTCTTAATGTTCTGCTTGATCACTCTAATGTGCTCATCCATAGTGGATAAAGACATTGGCTTGGATGGTGGCTCTTCAATGCTTGGATGGCGGCTCTTGACTTAAGAAGCTCACCATCTTTAGTCTGTCAACAGACTTCTTCTGATTGGCTTGGATAGTGGCTCTTGACTTATCAACATCTTGTAACATCCGCCCATTTTTAAATTATAAACCCAAATCCGAATCCATTTTGAACTTTCATCCGATAAAAAAAATAATAATAAATTATTAAAACTATTTTGTTTATTTTATTGAATCATACGTTTAATGCGTAATTTAACCAATCTTGACTATTGTCTTATTTAATTTTTATTTATTTAATCATTTGAGCAATTTATAATAAATTTTATAAGTTATAAATAAAGTTTATAAATTTATAAAGTTGGGATATTAACTAGGAGTTTCTTTTTTTATTAATTAAAATAAATAAATAAAGTATGAAAATTTTTATAAGACTCACAAGATTTATAAAGATTTTATAAAAATAAATTAACTTATTAATTGATTTTGGTCTTATAAAGTCCAGGGTTTAATATGTAGTTTTTGAAACTTCATTTAAAAAGTTTAAACATAAAATGATAAGAACTCAAAACATAAGGGACCATTTGTGTAAATAACCATAACACCCCAAACCAAAACTCCCCTACCCCCGCAAAACCGGCGGTGCTCCGGCCATGTAAGGCCTTGTTCCCGGTACGCCTACAGTTGGTCATTCATCGCACTTAAAACATATAATTACATTTTTCCTTTCATAAATCGTTGCAGCGGAAACATTAAAAACGCAATTTCATTCCATCAAAATACTTTTGCACAATAGTCAATCGTTCCTTTAACAATATCATTTTACATTTATTACAAAAGCATTAAACATAAAGATGCCATCCAAAATACACTGAGTAGCCGCCCCGTGCCATCCTCAGCAACATACCTGCCAACTGGAAACACATCAAAGTCAGCGTTGCTGAGTGAGTTCTAGTTTTATAATAAAACTTACTTTTCTTTCGTAAAGCCGTTCTTTACTTTCTTTATAAAAACATTCGTTACATGCATACGTTCACACATCATACGTACATATAGATAATATCATTATTATCTTCATCATTACGTTCATTACTTTCATCATTCATCGTACATTATTATCTTTCACTTCTTTCTAGATCCTGTCAGACTTTACCCTCTTCGTGGCACTCAGCCACGATTACTGAGGTCGAATGACAAGGAATCCATTTCGTACATTATTAGGATATTTCGTTAACGTTCAATTCATACTTCGTTCTTTCATTCATCTCTTTTCTCATTACTCTTTATTACTCGAATCTTGTCTCATGCAGTATCCCCGACTCATGCTCAAAAGCTGATGCTGTGCCGGGACCTGCTCACAAGCCCCCGACTCATGTCCGAAGACTGACACAACACCGGGATACGCGACAAAGATCCCATATGAGTCAATCACAGGGATTGAACTCTATCCGAGTTTGTTGCAACACAAAGTCACTCACCTCATTATCTCGTCTCATGCAATATCCCCGACTCATGTCCGAAGACTGATACTGTGTCGGGGCCTGATAAACAAATCCCCGACTCATGTCCAAAGACTGACACAGTACCGGGATACGCGACACAGATCTCATCATCCGTCACTTTCATCATATGCAATACTCCCGACTCATGTCCGAAGACTGATACTGTGCCGGGGCCTGCTCACAAACCCCTGACTCATGTCCGAAGACTGGCACAGTACCGGAGTACGCAACAAGGACCTCTTTCGAGTCTATTGCGACATAGAGTAGCTCATCTCATACATATGCTTGCAAGCCTTTCATTCGTTCATTCATTCATTCATTAATGCATGCATTTATTCATTACGTTCCACTTTTCCTTATCTTTCACTTTACGTTGCATAATACTTTCATTTCATTCATTAACGTTCAATGCAAAGCCAGAGAAAGATAAACATACATAATAAGGAACATAACATAAACATAAACATACAGCATCATCATACATAGTCATCAATCATACATCACATCACGCACATCATACATGCTACACGTCACACGCACCGCCATGCCTAACATCATACATTACGTCATACATGTCATCATCGTCAACGTCATCATCATCATTAGCTCATCATCATGCATCACCTTATACCGTCCATGCCCATCACATCATCGAGGAATTCCCTCTCGACCATCATCTCTCAAAGTCCCTCAAAACTCCTGCGCGCATAAACCCTATTCGGGCGTATGGACACCCTCCAGTCGCATGGCCTTTAAGACGACTGAACACTTATGCGAATGGGCATCTATGCGAACGGACCCTATGCGAATGGACTATGGGCGAATGGACATCTATGCGTATGGAGTCTCAGTCGCATAGCTTTCATGCGTATGGCCTTCAGTCGCATGACTTCAGGCATATGGGCTTTAGTAGCATACCCTTTGAGCAAATGAACCTCAGTCGCATGGCCTCCAGGCGCATGGACTTCAGTCGCATAAAATTCGTGCGAATAAACCTCAGTCGCACAATCTTTCAATCGCATGACTCCCCAGCACATGAACTTCAGTCGCATGACAATCGTGCGTATGGACCTCAGTCGCATGGCAAGCATGCGCATGGACCTCATTCGCACTCCAATCGGCCGAATGGCCTCCAATCGCCCTCCAGTCGGTCGCCTAGCCCTAGCTGATGCAGAATGCAGTTCAACCCGTCTGCAGCCGCGGGTTTTCGGCCTCCTCAACCTCTTCCAAACCTCTTTTAAGCTCAAATCAACCATTCTAAACCTTAGTGAAACATACCACGACCTCATTCAAGCATAACCAAGCAAGAAATCAAGCCTCAAACGCATCATACACATACATACATGCATAAAAACGGGTTTCACCCAAAAACTCAAAAATAGGTTTTCAGATGTGTTCCAGCCCCAAAATCCGTTGAAAACGTATAAAAGAGGGGTCCTAGAACTCACCTTAATGATCCTGACTAGTAGAGCTTCGATTTGACTCGCTCCACGTCGATTTCCACGCTCGAATCCACCCGAACCAACTTTTCTCCTCTTTTTCTCCTTCTCTTCTCCTCTCCTCTCTTGGCTGAAAATGGGAAGAATGGGGGTGTCTTCCCCCTTTTATACTCCCGTGCATCGAAGTTTCTCTCGTTGGCGGGTTTGGTCCCTTGACTTCGGACTTTATATCTTTTTCTTCTTTCGTCGGCTTCAAAGGAAATTTCCGGGTGTTACAAGTCCACCCCCCTTAAATAGGTTTCGTCCCCGAAACCTGTTGTTCCTTGAACCATTGCTAGCAATTCTATCTCATCTCTTTTCCAGTCTCTCACCTGGGATTCAATCGGTCTACGTCGTTTATCAACATACGACTTCTGGTTTATCTCTGGCTACTTCCCCCAGGGCTTTGATCCTTTTGGGCTTCTCAGTCGTAGCCTCAGTCACCCCAATATTCCCCATACGTCATTTGGTGCTCGGCCTTAACTTGTAGACAAGTAAAGCATTTACTCACTTACTCCATCATATCACGCTTTATACCTGGCCACCAATAATCCTTACTCACGTCTCGATACATCTGACGGCTGAGATATTGGTATATCCACGCACCTTACATCGGCCAAATAGGCGATACGTCCACGCCTCATGGATCGCTAACCCCTTCACCTTATGAGGTACGCCTATCCACCCAAGTCTGTCCTGAACGGTCTAGCAAGAACAAATGCTTCCTCAATTCTATCCTGCAATCCTCTAGGGCATCTAGGTAACCTAGCGGATTCATTAATAGCAATCTCTACATCGAAGGGTTCATCGATGTTCCTTCTCCTAACATGCTACATACAACAGAAAGCAGTAGGAACGAGACTACTACTAGCATCACATTCAAATCATAGATGCACAAATTTTAAATTACCAGAAACGTACCTGACGTCAAGTCGAAGTCCGATCTAGCCTCCTCTCGGTCACGGCAAAAGCTCTAACCTTCACCCTCTGTTCCCTTTCCTCGCACCGGAGCCTCCTGCCTTCAGCTTCTTACAATCCCTGCTCAGGTGTCCAGTCTCGCCACAGTCGTAGCACTTAGCGGTGCGGCAATCCCTAGCCCTGTGACCTTCCTCCCCACACTGGAAACAGACGTTCAGTCCCCACTTGCATTCCCCCTCATGGTCTCTACCACACCTTTTGCATACTTCTCCTTTCCTTTCTATTCTCTTCCGATCATCGTCCCTTGATGTTGTACCTTCATACACAAATCCATCCTTATTGTCTCGCCTTCCTTTCCCCTTCTTAACATAGGCTCGCTCCTCCCCTTCGTCTGTAATCGCCATCGCCCGCTCGTCGTACAATCTTCCCGCCAGGTCAACTGCCGACCTAAACGTGCTCGGTCGGGCATCGATCATGTGCCTGCTGATATCCGTCGGCAAGCCCTGAATATACCTCTTGATCTTTCGCGAAAGAGGTGTCACCTGATCCGGCACCAGTCGCGCCATTTCATTAAACTTGGTAGTGTATTGCTGATGCGTCATTGTTCCCGCTTCCAGCATCAGGAACTCTCTTTCAACTTTATCCATCTCACGGTGAGGACAGAACTCCTCAATCGCCAGCCTCTTCAACTCTGACCATCTCATCCTTCCGATAGCCCTGCTTCCCTCAACTTGGACTATGTTGTCCCACCAGCACAAAGCTGAGTCTACGAAAGAGTGGGTAGCAAATTTTACTTTCTAATCTTCTCGGCACTCACTGATGTTTAAAACGGCTTCCATTTCTCTCACCCATCGGTGAGCAGCAGCAGCAGTGCCATTACCATCAAAAGTAGGGGGCTTGCATCGTTGAAACTCCCCATAGTTGCAGCCTCGTGCCACCTCCGGCGTAGGCTCTTCCTCTTCTTCTTCCTCTTCGGAGAGAACCGTTTCAGTCTCGGGCCGTCTCCTTTCACCCGAAGGTCTACCCCTTTCTTTCCTCTCCTCATCTATCACTTCGGTCACCACAGACGGCAGGATCGTCTGCAAGACCTGATGCACTTCCTCCACGACCGCCTCTCTCATTGAGGCCCTCTGATTAGCATTCTCATCACCGCCCTCGGGATGAGGGGTCTCGGGTTCTTCGTGGACTACTCTTTCAGCCCTAGACCTTCCTCTTGTGACCCGTGGTTCAGCACCACGTCCACCACCACCTCCACCTCACGAAGCCTTAGAAGATCTACCACCAGCCATCCTCTAACACACTGAAAGATTCAAACACTAACACGGTCATTCAAGGAACAGCTCAGTTTATGTCAAGTATAGTAAGTCCCTAATTACAGTGGCCAGTTGTGATTAGCCACTTACTTTACTCTTCATACTCCGAGCATTACCTATCCTGACTACATCAGTATCTAAATCTACCAGCAACACATAAACCATATAACATGCGCACGTAATACCGGTTAACATTACGAAAATACCTGATGGCACGCAGCTACTAAGATTGGCATCCCATTCCCCTTTCCGTCCCATTCTCAGTTTAAGATTAGGTTTTTGAAAATATTTACCCAATTCACTTAAACTTTGGCTCTGATACCAACTTGTAAGGCCCCGTTCCCGGGACGCCTACAGTTGGTCATTCATCGCACTTAAAACATATAATTACATTTTTCCTTTCATAAATCGTTGCAACGGAAACATTCAAAACGCAATTTCATTCCATCAAAATACTGTTGCACAATAGTACAATCGTTCCTTTAACAATATCATTTTACATTTATTACAAAAGCATTAAACATAAAGATGCCATCCAAAATACACTGAGTAGCCGCCTCGTGCCATCCTCAGCAACATACCTGCCAACTGGAAACACATCAAAGTCAGCGTTGCTGAGTGAGTTCTAGTTTTATAATAAAACTTACTTTTCTTTCGTAAAACCGTTCTTTACTTTCTTTATAAAAACATTCGTTACATACATGTGTTCACACCTCATACGTACATATAGATAATATCATTATTATCTTCATCATTACGTTCATTACTTTCATCATTCATCGTACATTATTATCTTTCACTTCTTTCTAGATCCTGTCAGACTTTACCCTCTTCATGTCACTCAGCCACGATTATTGAGGTCGAATGACAAGGAATCCACTTCGTACATTATTAGGATATTTCGTTAACGTTCAATTCATACTTCGTTCTTTCATTCATCTCTTTGCTCATTACTCTTTATTACTCGAATCTTGTCTCATGCAGTATCCCTGACTCATGCTCGAAAGCTGATGCTGTGCCGGGACCTGCTCACAAGCCCCCGACTCATGTTCGAACACTACACAACACCGGGATACGCGACAAAGATCCCATATGAGTCAATCACAGGAATTGAACTCTATCCGAGTCTGTTGCAAAAAAAAGTCACTCACCTCATTATCTCGTCTCATTCAATATCCCCGACTCATGTCCAAAGACTGATACTGTGCCGGGGCCTGATAAACAAACCCCCGACTCATGTCCGAAGACTGACACAGTACCGGGATACGCGACACGGATCTCATCATCCGTCACTTTTATCATATGCAATACTCCCGACTCATGTCCGAAGACTGATACTGTGCCGGGGCCTGCTCACAAACCCCCGACTCATGTCCGAAGACTGGCACAGTACCGGAGTACGCAACAAGGACCTCTTTCGAGTCTGTTGCGACACAGAGTCCCTCACCTCATACATATGCTTGCAAGCCTTTCATTCGTTCATTCATTCATTCATTAATGCATGCATTTATTCATTACGTTCCACTTTTCCTTATCTTTCAGTTTACGTTACATAATACTTTCATTTCATTCATTAACGTTCAACGCAAAGCCATCGAAAGATAAACATACATAATAAGGAACATAACATAAACATAAACATACAGCATCATCATACATACGCATCAATCATACATCACATCACGCACATCATACATGCTACACATCACACGCACCGCCATGCCTAACATCATACATAACGTCATACATGTCATCATCGTCAACATCATCATCATCATTAGCTCATCATCATGCGTCACCTTATATCGTCCATGCCCATCAGATCATCGAGGAATTCCCTCTCGACCATCATCTCTCAAAGTCCCTCAAAACTCCTGTGCGCATAAACCCTATTCGGGCGTAAGAACACCCTCCAGTCGCATGGCCTTCAGGGCGACTGAACACTTAGGCGAATGGGCATCTATGCAAACGGACCCTATGCGAATGAACTATGGGCGAATGGACATCTATGCGTATGGACTCTCAGTCGCATAGCTTTCATGCGTATGGCCTTCAGTCGCATGACTTCAGGCGTATGGGCTTCAGTCGCATACCCTTTGTGTGAATGAACCTCAGTCGCATGGCCTCCAGGCGCATGGACTTCAGTCGCATAACCTTCGTGCGAATGAACCTCAGTCGCACAATCTTTCAATCGCATGACGCCCCAGCACATGAACTTCAGTCGCATGACCATCGTGCGTATGGACCTCAGTCGCATGGCAAGCGTGCGCATGGACCTCAGTCGCACTCCAATCGGCCGAATGGCCTCCAATCGCCCTCCAGTCGGTCGCCTAGCCCTAACTGTTGCAGAATGCAGTTCAACCCGTCTGCAGCCGCGGGTTTTCGACCTCCAACCTCTTCCAAACCTCTTTTAAGCTCAAATCAACCATTCTAAACCTTAGGGTAACATACCACAACCTCATTCAAGTATAACCAAGCAAGAAATCAAGCCTCAAACGCATCATACACATACATACATGCATAAAAACGAGTCTTCACCCAAAAACTCGAAAATAGGTTTTCAGATGTGTTCCAGCCCCAAAATTCGTTGAAAACATGTAAAAGAGGGGTCCTAGAACTCACCTAAACGATCCCGACTAGTAGAGCTTCGATTTGACTTGCTCCACGTCGATTTCCACACTCGAATCCACCCGAACCAACTTTTCTCCTCTTTTTCTCCTTCTCTTCTCCTCTCCTCTCTTGGTGAAAATGGGAAGAATGGGGGTGTCTTCCCCCTTTTATACTCCCATGCATCAAAGTTTCTCTCGTTGGCGGGTTTGGTCCCTCGACTTCGGACTTTATATATTTTTCTTCTTTCGTCGGCTTCAAAGGAAATTTCCGGGTGTTACATGCCACTTTCCGGCCGGACTCCGGCAAGGGGTTTGCGGGCGATTTTACTGCCCAAAACGAATTCCAATCGTTCCTAACCGCTTCTTGAACTTAATTCGAACTCAATGAGGGTCTTAATCGTGTTATTACATCGTGAACGGTTTATGGGGGTCGGTAACCGATCACCATTATAAACCTCCTAGCCGTTAATCATTAATACTCAATACTAATCAACTAATTGCAGCTACCGATAATTTACTCGTAACTAAACTTTCAACACAAGGGGTCTGTTCATCTGGAGAAACACTGTAATTCATCATCATTTCGATTTAACCTCCCATCGCAACCTGCAACATAGTCGAAGTCTATCTTCGGAGCATCTTCGAATACAATTGATAAAGGGCTTCTGTTCCTCATCAACCTTAGAAGCTTCGTACTAAATTAATTTGGTTTCCATCATCACCTGCATATCCTTCGATTTTGGTTCTTGGCCGCAACCTGCCCTACTGTCGAAGAGCATCAATTCGATCTCAAACAAGTGAGTAAATCACATCTTTATGCTCAGTTTTATAAGGGAAATCAAAGTCCTATGCTTAATTCCGGAAACAACATTGATTCCATGTTCAATTTGGATCATGATCAAACTAGGGTTCATGTTGAAATAGGGGATATAAAACAAGTAATGTTTAAAATATTTTAAAGAGAGTTTTAAACATAACTGAGCTTTAGTCCGAGTGGTAACCACCATCACTCTCACACAAGGGACCCGGGTTCGAACCCGGGGTCCCTCAATTCTTTTTAATTATTAAATTTTTAATCATTTTAACTTATATAAAATATTAATATATTGTTTAATTACAATAAAAATTATTTTGTTAACCTAAAACATTTTAGAAACTATTAAATTAATTTAAAAAGTATTAAAAACTTATGAATATACAATTTATTTTTTTAAAGAATAACATAGGTTATAAAATATTATTATTTTTTTTAATATAAGTTAAATGCTATAAATCTATTATGGATCAAACTTAGGTTATTTCAAAATATTATAGATTTATATGCTAAATTATTAATTATTCAAATAGTTATTCAAATAATTATTTAAATAATTAATTATTCATCTATTATTTAATCATGTTATATCATAATTAGTTAATAAATTATTTCTTAAACTTTATTTAAATTCATGAATTTAAAAATAATATCATTTTCTATTTAAGGCTTTCATATTATAAGACCCTTATAAAAATCAATTAAAAGTTAAAAAAAACTTTATAAAATGATTTTGAATAACTTTAAACTATTTTTGCAAGTAATTTAAATAATTAATTACTCAATTAATTATTTTGATAAAGTTTTAAATAACTAATTTCTAGATTTATTATTTCTTTCCGCAATGTTATACTCAATCATTACTTAACCAATTCTTATTAATATTTATGTAATGCTTATTGTACATTTTCACTAATGATTATTATTGTTTCAATTTTAATCATTTAATAAATTTATTCATCCTTATGGAAATAAAATATAATTGGCTATGTTATTTTATTTACCTTAATTATCAAAACCACAAAATCAAATTGAAACCCTAGTTCATGTTTATTCGTTATTCTTACCTTTAAACTTAACCTTGGAATATATATACGTTAGGTATCTTGTAAAAAGGAATCGTTGGAGCATCGTTAATTTCTTATTATCATCTTATTATATCATGTGAGTTTTATAGCCCCCTTTTTACTTTATTTCAAACTATTTTGGGGTGAAACATGATACTTATACATCATACACATATAAACGTTTGAGACTTGTAAAGCACTTGCAATTCATATTTATATTTTGTCATGGTTATTTGTGTGTTGTAAGTGATTATATGAGATACATAGTTTGTTTACAATCATTAATTATTGCTAGCCTGGCAACGTCTTAGATCTTTGGGCCTGACAAGCCTATTGGTGCTAAAGCCGAGGTATTGCCGGCTCCTGATGACGATGCTTGTTCATCATGGGAACCAAATACACTTAGCCAATCTTATATACTTGTAATCAAGTCGAAGTTTGGTTGTAACGATATGTGTTCTATAACCTTACTAACTTATAACCTATGACATGAATTGCTACTTGTAACCTTGTTATATTATGTATGAAAATCTTGGAAACTCACCAAATATTTCTAGTTGACCTTTTACTTTCATCATGTTTCAGGTTTGATACTTGAAGATCTTCTTATGCTCATATAGGACTTGGACCTAGACTAATTGAAAGACTTATGTTTTTGGTTGTATTTTGATTGTTATGTTATTATTTTATTTGTCTTGTAATGTTTATTGAATAATGATATTTAATAATATTTCAACTTAATTAGTTCTATGTGCTATGAGCAAGCGTCTCCCATTCGTCCGCCCCGATTATTCCACCGTCGGTCGGGGTGTGACAGATTAGTATCAGAGCCATGGTTAATTAGAAATGGAATGACCTAGACTATAACTAAGTACCCTTACACATGAGTCCTCTCATGTATTTTATATGCTTAGATAGGATTTTATGTGCTTTATGTGTTTATACTTGATTATGTGATTATATGCCTTATGTGTTTATGCTTATACCTTGAATCTTATCAATGCACACACGAACCTTAAATCATATTCTAAGGCATTATATGCCTGAATCAAATGGTTTTCAAAATGTGATTTTGAATCGTTATTCGTGGTTTTCAAGTCTCGTCTAAGTCTATGTCCTATAACTTGAAACATGTAATGCTGGAAGAGTGGGATGCCTGTATCTCGAGGTGTTCTGTCTAGGCAAGGTATTCATATAAATCCAAATCAACCGATGGATCCGTTTACCTTACCTGAGAACCCTTGGGGTGAGTGTCCGCTTATAGGTACGCATGTCTTCATTAAAGTTGTAGTTGACTTAGTACTTTGATAAGTCAACGTAATGTTTTGGTTTGTAAACCAATCGTTACATCCGAATGTCTTCCCCTCAAAACCGCACCTATCCTGAAAACCTAATACAATGATGTCCTCATTATAAATTGAATCTTTAATCTTAACAAACACAATTCTCGTATCAACTTTAAGCTAATAAAACTTTGAAACCTCAAAGACATAATTAAACGAAAAGTCAATCATCCTGAAACCCCTTAAAAGTTGTTTCATTAAGAAGCCCTTATGATTTCCTTATCTCATTCAAAAGCATCTTAAACTTATCTCCAAGCCTTGTATCGCACTAATACTTAGTGTTTCACTCATGACAAACCTTTCTAACCGTCCTGAACCGTTAAAATACAAAAGTTTATCAACAAAATTCTAAATTAATGATCTTGCTCACCTTGTCAGGACATATGAAATTATAAATTATGAAACTTATCAAATTTAAACATAGCAAAACATCAAAATTAAACTTGTTGAATTTAAACGCCTCCAAGAGTTCGCTTGCGAACGTGAAATGAAATCCAAGTCTCCTCATCTCCTAGAAATCAGTCTACTCGTGATTAAATTTCGGGACAAAATTTCTTAAAGTAGGGGAGACTGTAACATCCGCCCATTTTTAAATTATAAACCCAAATCCGAATCCATTTTGAACTTTCATCCGATAAAAAATAATAATAATAAATTATTAAAACTATTTTGTTTATTTTATTGAATCATACGCTAAATGCATAATTTAACCAATCTTGACTATTGTCTTATTTATTTTTTATTTATTTAATCATTTGAGCAATTTATAAATTTTATAAGTTATAAATAAAGTTTATAAATTTATAAAGTTGGAATATTAACTAGGAGTTTCTTTTTTTTATTAATTAAAATAAATAAATAAAGTATGAAAATTTTTATAAGACTCACAAGATTTATAAAGATTTTATAAAAATAAATTAACTTATAAATTGATTTTGGTCTTATAAAGTCCAGGGTTTAATATGTAGTTTTTGAAACTTCATTTAAAAGTTTAAACATAAAATGATAAGAACTCAAAACATCAGGGACCATTTGTGTAAATAACCAAAACACCCCAAAACCAAAACTCCACACTACCCCCTGCAAAAACGGCGATGCTTCCGGGCCACTTCCTGGCCGGATTCCGGCAAGGGGTTTTCGGCGATTTTACTGCCCAAAACGAATTCCAATCGTTCCTAACCGCTTTCTTGAACTTAATTCAAACTCAAGAGGGTCTTTTTAATCGTGTTATTGACTTCGTGAACGGTTGTATGGGGGTCGGTAACCGATCACCATTAACCTCCTAGCCGTTTAAGCATTAATACTCAATAATAGTCAAATTAATTGCAGCTACACGATAGTTTAATCGTAACTAAACTCCACACAAGGTATTTCCATCTGAAAAACACTTGTATCTCTCATTTCGATTTCTACCTCCATCGCACCTGCAACATAGTCGAAGTCTATCTTCGGAGCATCTTCGAATACAATTGATAAAGGGCTTCTGTCCTCATCAACCTTAGAAGCTTCGCACTAAATTAATTAGTTTCCATCATCACCTGCATATCCTTCGATTTCGGTTCTTGGCCGCAACCTGCCTACTGTCGAAGAGCATCAATTCAATCGATCACCTTAACCTCCTAGCCGTTTAACCTTAATACTCAATAATAGTCAAATTAATTGCAGCTACACGATAGTTTATTTGTATGGGGGTCGGTAACCGATCACCATTAAACCTCCTAGCAAATTAATTTAGTTTCCATCATCACCTGCATATCCTTCGATTTCGGTTCTTGGCCGCAACCTGCCCTACTGTCGAAGAGCATCATTCAATCTCAACATCACTCTCACAACAAGGGACCCGGGTTCGAACCCGGGTCCCTCAATTCTTTTTAATTATGAATTTTTACCTAATCATTTAACTTATTATAAATATAAATTATTGTTTTAATTACATAAAAATAATTTTGTTTTACCTAAAACATTTTAGAAACTTTTAAATTAATTTAAAAGTATTAAAAACTTATGAATATAAGAATTTATTTTTTTAAAGAATAACCTATGTTATAAAACATTATTATTTTTTAATATAATTAAATGCTATAAATCTATTATGGATCAAACTTAGGTTATTTCAAATATTATAGATTTATATGCTAAATTATTAATTATTCAAATAGTTATTCAAATAACTATTTAAATAATTAATTATTCATCTATTATTTAATCGTGTTATATCATAATTGGTTAATAAATTTATTTCTTAAATTTTTATTTAAATTCATGAACTTATAAAATAATATTATTTTTTATTTAAGGCTTTGATATTACAAGACCCTTATAAAAATCAATTAAAAGTTAAAAAAAACTTTATAAAATGATTTTGAATAACTTTAAACTATTTTTGCAAGTCATTTAAATAATTAATTACTCAATTAATTATTTTGATAAAGTTTTAAATAATTAATTTCTAGATTTATTATTTCTTTCCGCAATGTTATACTAAATCATTACTTAATCAATTCTTGTTAATATTTATGTAATGCTTATTGTACAATTTCACTAATGATTATTATTGTTTTAGTTTTAATCATTTAATAAATTTATTCATCCTTATGAAAATAAAATATAATTGGCTATATTATTTTTATTTACCCTAATTATCAAAACCCCAAATTCAAATTGAAACCCTAGTTCATGTTTATTCGTTAATCTTACCTTTAAACTTAACCTTGGAATATATATACGTTAGGTATCTTGTAAATAGGAATCGCTGGGGCATGGTTAATTTCTTATTATCATCTTATTATATCATGTGAGTTTCCTTGCCCCCTTTTTACTTTATTTCACACTATTTTGGGTGAAACATGATACTTATACATCATACACATATAAACGTTTGAGACTTGTAAAGCACTTGCAATTCATCTTTATATTTTGTCATGGTTATTTGTGTGTTGTAAGTGATTATATGAATAGTTTGTTTACAATCATTAACTATTGCTAGCCTGGCGACGTCTTAGATCTTTGGGCCTGACAAGCCTATTTGGTGCTAAAGCCGAGGTATTGCCGGCTCCTGGTGACGTATGCTTGTTCATCATGGGAACCAAATACACTTAGCCAATCTTATATACTTGTAATCAAGTCGAGGTTTGGTTGTAACGATATGTGTTCTATAACCTTACTAACTTATAACCTATGACATGAATTGCTACTTGTAACCTTGTTATATTATGTATGAAAACCTTGGAAACTCACCAACTATTTCTAGTTGACCTTTTCCTTTCATTATGTTTCAGGTTTGATTCTTGAAGATCTTCTTGTGCTCATATAGGACTAAGACTAGACTAATTGAAAGACTTATGTTTTTGGTTGTATTTTGATTGTTATGTTATTATTTTATTTGTCTTGTAATGTTTATTGAATAATCATATTTAATAATATTTCAACTTATTAGTTCCATGTGCTATTTGCAATCGTCTCCCATTCGTCCGCCCCGATAATTTCGCCGTCGGTCGAGGTGTGACATATTGGTATCAGAGCCATGGTTATAGGGATTTAGGTTATTAGAAATGGAATGACCTTGACTATAACTAAGTACCCTTACACATGAGTCTTCTCATGTATTTTATATGCTTAGATAGGATTTTATGTGCTTTATGTGTTTATACTTGATTATGTGATTATATGCCTTATGTGTTTATGCTTATACCTTGAATCTTATCAATGCATACACGAACCTTAAATCATATTCTAAGTCATTATATGCCTGAATCAAATGGTTTTCAAAATGTGCTTTTATATCGTTATTCGTGGTTTTCAAGTCTCGTCAAAGTCTATGTCCTATAACTTGAAACATGTAATGCTGGAAGAGTGGGATGCCTGTATCTCGAGGTGTTCTGTCTAGGCAAGGTATTCATATAAATCCAAATCAACCGATGGATCTGTTTACCTTACCTGAGAACCCTTGGGGTGAGTGTCCGCTTATAGGTACGCATGTCTTCATTAAAGTTGTAGTTGACTTAATACTTTGATAAGTCAACGTAATGTTTTGGTTTGTAAACCAATCGTTACATTCGAAACATCTTGTTATTTTGAATTGTTTCATCATTGATTTTGTTCCCTTTAATCTTAAACTCACCATCCCAAATCTCTTAATGATCCTTAAAAGTTTTCTGAATGTCTTCCCCTCAAAACCGCACCTATCCTGAAAACCTAATACAATGATGCCCTCATTATAAATTGAATCTTTAATCTTAACAAACACGATTCTCAAATCAACTTTAAGCTAATAAAACTTTGAAACCTCAAAGACATAATTAAACAAAAAATCGATCATCCTGAAACCCCGTAAAGTTGTTTCATTAAGAAGCCCTTATGAATTCCTTATCTCATTCAAAAGCATCTTGAACTTATCTCCAAGCCTTGTAACACACTAATACTTAGTGTTTCACTCATGACAAACCTTTCTAACCGTCCTGAACCGTTAAAATACAAAAGTTTATCAACAAAATTCTAAATTAATGATCTTGCTCACCTTGTCAGGACATATGAAATTATAAATTATGAAACTTATCAAATTTAAACATAGCAAAACATCAAAATTAAACTTGTTGAATTTAAACGCCTCCAAGAGTTTGCTTGCGAACGTGAAATGAAATCCAAGTCTCCTCATCTCCTTGAAATCAGTCTACTCGTGATTAAATTTCGGGACGAAATTTTCTTAAAGTAGAGGAGACTGTAACATCCGCCCATTTTTAAATTATAAACCCAAATCCGAATCCATTTTGAACTTTCATCCGATAAAAAATAATAATAATAAATTATTAAAACTATTTTGTTTATTTTATTGAATCATACGTTAAATGCGTAGTTTAACCAATCTTGACTATTGTCTTATTTAATTTTTATTTATTTAATCATTTGAGCAATTTATAATAAATTTTATAAGTTATAAACAAATTTTATAAATTTATAAAGTTGGGATATTAACTAGGAGATTCTTTTTTTATTAATTAAAATAAATATATAAAGTATGAAAATTTTTATAAGACTCACAAGATTTATAAAGATTTTATAAAAATAAATTAACTTATTAATTGATTTTGGTCTTATAAAGTCCAGGGTTTAATATGTAGTTTTTGAAACTTCATTTAAAAAGTATAAACATAAAATGATAAGAACTCAAAACATCAGGGACCATTTGTGTAAATAACCAAAACACCCCAAACCAAAACTCCCCTACCCCCGCAAAACCGGCGATGCTCCGGCCACTTTCCGGCCGGATTCGGGCAAGGGGTTTTCGGCGATTTTACTGCCCAAAACGAATTCCAATCGTTCCTAACCGCTTCTTGAACTTAATTCGAACTCAATGAGGGTCTTTAATCGTGTTATTACTTCGTGAACGGTTGTATGGGGGTCGGTAACCGATCACCATTAAACCTCCTAGCCGTTTAAGCATTAATACTCAATAATAGTCAAATTAATTGCAGCTACACGATAGTTTAATCGTAACTAAACATCCACACAAGGTAATTCCATCTGAAAAACACTTGTATCTCTCATTTCGATTTCTACCTCCATCGCAACCTGCAACATAGTCGAAGTCCATCTTCGGAGCATCTTCGAATACAATTGATAAAGGGCTTCTGTTCCTCATCAACCTTAGAAGCTTCGTACTAAATTAATTTGGTTTCCATCATCACCTGCATATCCTTCGATTTCGGTTCTTGGCCGCAAACTGCCCTACTGTCGAAGAGCATCAATTCGATCTCAAACAAGTGAGTAAATCACATCTTTATGCTCGGTTTCATAAGGGAAATCAAAGCCCTATGCTTAATTCGGGAAACAACATCGATTCCATGTTCAATTTGGATCATGATCAAACTAGGGTTCATGTTGAAATTGGGGATTTAAAACAAGTAATGTTTAAAATATTTTAAAGAGAGTTTTAAACATAACTGGGCTTGAGTCCAAGTGGTAACCACCATCACTCTCACACAAGGGACCCGGGTTCGAACCCGAGGTCCCTCAATTCTTTTTAATTATTGAATTTTTAATCATTTTAACTTATATAAAATATTAATATATTGTTTAATTACAATAAAAATTATTTTGTTAACCTAAAACATTTTAGAAACTATTGAATTAATTTAAAAAGTATTAAAAACTTATGAATATAGAATTTATTTTTTTAAAGAATAACATAGGTTATAAAACATTATTATTTTTTTAATATAATTAAATGCTATAAATCTATTATGGATCAAACTTAGGTTATTTCAAAATATTATAGATTTATATGCTAAATTATTAATTATTCAAATAGTTATTCAAATAATTATTTAAATAATTAATTATTCATCTATTATTTAATCGTGTTATATCATAATTAGTTAATAAATTTATTTCTTAAATTTTTATTTAAATTCATGAACTTATAAAATAATATTATTTTTTATTTAAGGCTTTGATATTACAAGACCCTTATAAAAATCAATTAAAAGTTAAAAAAAACTTTATAAAATGATTTTGAATAACTTTAAACTATTTTTGCAAGTCATTTAAATAATTAATTACTCAATTAATTATTTTGATAAAGTTTTAAATAATTAATTTCTAGATTTATTATTTCTTTCCGTAATGTTATACTCAATCATTACTTAATCAATTCTTGTTAATATTTATGTAATGCTTATTGTACAATTTCACTAATGATTATTATTGTTTTAGTTTTAATCATTTAATAAATTTATTCATCCTTATGAAAATAAAATATAATTGGCTATATTATTTTTATTTACCCTAATTATCAAAACCCCAAATTCAAATTGAAACCCTAGTTCATGTTTATTCGTTAATCTTACATTTAAACTTAACCTTGGAATATATATACGTTAGGTATCTTGTAAAAAGGAATCGCTGGGGCATGGTTAATTTCTTATTATCATCTTATTATATCATGTGAGTTTCCTTGCCCCCTTTTTACTTTATTTCACACTATTTTGGGGTGAAACATGATACTTATACATCATACACATATAAACGTTTGGGACTTGTAAAGCACTTGCAATTCATCTTTATATTTTGTCATGGTTATTTGTGTGTTGTAAGTGATTATATGAATAGTTTGTTTACAATCATTAACTATTGCTAGCCTGGCGACGTCTTAGATCTTTGGGCCTGACAAGCCTATTTGGTGCTAAAGCCGAGGTATTGCCGGCTCTTGGTGACGTATGCTTGTTCATCATGGGAACCAAATACACTTAGCCAATCTTATATACTTGTAATCAAGTCGAGGTTTGGTTGTAACGATATGTGTTCTATAACCTTACTAACTTATAATCTATGACATGAATTGCTACTTGTAACCTTGTTATATTATGTATGAAAACCTTGGAAACTCACCAACTATTTCTAGTTGACCTTTTCCTTTCATTATGTTTCAGGTTTGATGCTTGAAGATCTTCTTGTGCTCATATAGGACTTGGACTAGACTAATTGAAAGACTTATGTTTTTGGTTGTATTTTGATTGTTATGTTATTATTTTATTTGTCTTGTAATGTTTATTGAATAATCATATTTAATAATATTTCAACTTATTAGTTCCATGTGCTATGAGCAATCGTCTCCCATTCGTCCGCCCCGATAATTCCGCCGTCGGTCGAGGTGTGACATATTGGTATCGGAGCCATGGTTATAGGGATTTAGGTTATTAGAAATGGAATGACCTTGACTATAACTAAGTACCCTTACACATGAGTCTTCTCATGTATTTTATATGCTTAGATAGGATTTTATGTGCTTTATGTGTTTATACTTGATTATGTGATTATATGCCTTATGTGTTTATGCTTATACCTTGAATCTTATCAATGCATACACGAACCTTAAATCATATTCTAAGTCATTATATGCCTGAATCAAATGGTTTTCAAAATGTGCTTTTGTATCGTTATTCGTGGTTTTCAAGTCTCGTCAAAGTCTATGTCCTATAACTTGAAACATGTAATGCTGGAAGAGTGGGATGCCTGTATCTCGAGGTGTTCTGTCTAGGCAAGGTATTCATATAAATCCAAATCAACCGATGGATCTGTTTACCTTACCTGAGAACCCTTGGGGTGAGTGTCCGCTTATAGGTACGCATGTCTTCATTAAAGTTGTAGTTGACTTAATACTTTGATAAGTCAGGGTAATGTTTTGGTTTGTAAACCAATCGTTACATTCGAAACATCTTGTTATTTTGCATTGTTTCATCATTGATTTTGTTCCCTTTAATCTTAAACTCACCATCCCAAATCTCTTAATGATCCTTAAAAGTTTTCCGAATGTCTTCCCCTCAAAACCGCACCTATCCTGAAAACCTAATACAATGATGCCCTCATTATAAATTGAATCTTTAATCTTAACAAAAACGATTCGCGTATCAGCTTTAAGCTAATAAAACTTTGAAACCTTAAAGACATAATTAAACAAAAAAATCGATCATCCTGAAACCCCGTAAAAGTTGTTTCATTAAGAAGCCCTTATGAATTCCTTATCTCATTCAAAAGCATCTTGAACTTATCTCCAAGCCTTGTATCACACTAATACTTAGTGTTTCACTCATGACAAACCTTTCTAACCGTCCTGAACCGTTAAAATACAAAAGTTTATCAACAAAATTCTAAATTAATGATCTTGCTCACCTTGTCAGGACATATGAAATTATAAATTATGAAACTTATCAAATTTAAACATAGCAAAACATCAAAATTAAACTTGTTGAATTTAAACGCCTCCAAGAGTTCGCTTGCGAACGTGAAATGAAATCCAAGTCTCCTCATCTCCTTGAAATCAGTCTACTCGTGATTAAATTTCGGGACGAAATTTCTTAAAGTAGGGGAGACTGTAACATCCGCCCATTTTTAAATTATAAACCCAAATCCGAATCCATTTTGAACTTTCATCCGATAAAAAATAATAATAATAAATTATTAAAACTATTTTGTTTATTTTATTGAATCATACGTTAAATGCGTAGTTTAACCAATCTTGACTATTGTCTTATTTAATTTTTATTTATTTAATCATTTGAGCAATTTATAATAAATTTTATAAGTTATAAACAAATTTTATAAATTTATAAAGTTGGGATATTAACTAGGAGATTCTTTTTTTATTAATTAAAATAAATAAATAAAGTATGAAAATTTTTATAAGACTCACAAGATTTATAAAGATTTTATAAAAATAAATTAAATTATTAATTGATTTTGGACTTATAAAGTCCAGGGTTTAATATGTAGTTTTTGAAACTTCATTTAAAAAGTTAAAACATAAAATGATAAGAACTCAAAACATCAGGGACAATTTGTGTAAATAACCAAAACACCCCAAACCAAAACTCCCCTAACCCCGCAAAACCGGCGGTGCTCCAGCCACTTTCTGGCCGGACTCCGTCAAGGGGTTTTCGGCGATTTTACTGCCCAAAACGAATTCCAATCGTTCCTAACCGCTTCTTGAATTTAATTCGAACTCAATGAGGGTCTTTAATCATGTTATTACATCGTGAACGATTGTATGGGGGTCTGTAACCGATCACCATTAAACCTCTTAGCCGTTTAAGCATTAATACTAAATAATAGTCAAATTAATTGCAGCTACACGATAGTTTAATCGTAACTAAACTTTCACACAAGGTAATTTCATCTGAAAAACACTTGTATCTCTCATTTCGATTTCTACCTCCATCGCAACCTGCAACATAGTCGAAGTCCATCTTCAGAGCATCTTCGAATACAATTGATAAAGGGCTTCTGTTCCTCATCAACCTTAGAAGCTTCGTACTAAATTAATTTGGTTTCCATCATCACCTGCATATCCTTCGATTTTGGTTCTTGGCCGCAACCTGCCCTACTGTCGAAGAGCATCAATTTGATCTCAAACAAGTGAGTAAATCACATCTTTATGCTCGGTTTCATAAGGGTAATCAAAGCCCCATGCTTAATTCAGGAAACAACATCGATCCATGTTCAATTTGGATCATGATCAAACTAGGGTTCATGTTGAAATTGGGGATTTAAAACAAGTAATGTTTAAAATATTTTAAAGAGAGTTTTAAAGATAACGGGGCTTTAGTCCGAGTGGTAACCACCATCACTCTCACACAAGGGACCCGAGTTCGAACCCCGGTCCCTCGATTCTTTTTAGTTATTGAATTTTTAATCACTTTAACTTATATAAAATATTAATATATTGATTGATTACAATAAAAATTATTTTTGTTAACCTAAAACATTTCAAAACCTATTAAATTAATTTAAAAAGTATTAAAAACTAACGAATATAGACTTTAGTTTTTTAAAGAATAACATAGGTTATAAAACATTATTATTTTTTTTAATATAAATTAAATGCTATAAATCTATTATGGATCAAACTTAGGTTATTTCAAAATATTATAAATTTATATGCTACATTATTAATTATTCAAATAGTTATTCAAATAATTATTTAAATAATTAATTATTCATCTATTATTTAATTATGTTATATTATAATTATTTAATAAATTTATTTCTTAAACTTTTATTTAAATTCATGAATTTATAAAATAATATCATTTTCTATTTAAGACTTTGATATTATAAGACCCTTATAAAAATCAATTAAAAGTTAAAAAAAACTTTATAAAATGATTTTGAATAACTTTAAACTATTTTTGCAAGTCATTTAAATGATAAATTACTCAATTAATTATTTTGATAAAGTTTAAATAATTAATTTCTAGATTTATTATTTCTTTCCGTAATGTTATACTCAATCATTACTTAATCAATTCTTGTTAATATTTATGTAATGCTTATTGTACAATTTCACTAATGATTATTATTGTTTCAGTTTTAGTCCATTTAATAAATTTATTCATCCTTATGAAAATAAAATATAATTGGCTATATTATTTTATTTACCCAAATTATCAAAACCCCAAATTCAAATTGAAACCCTAGTTCATGTTTATTCGTTAATCTTACCTTTAAACTTAACCTTGGAATATATATACGTTAGGTATCTTGTAAAAAGGAATCGTTAGAGCATCGTTAATTTCTTATTATCATTTTATTATATAATGTGAGTTTTCTTGTCCCCTTTTTACTTTATTTAAAATTATTTTGGGGTGAAACATGATACTTATACATCATACACATATAAACGTTTGAGACTTGTAAAGCACTTGCAATTCATCTTTATATTTTGTCATGGTTATTTGTGTGTTGTAAGTGATTATATGAGATACATAGTTTGTTTACAATCATTAACTATTGCTAGCCTGGCGACGTCTTAAATCTTTGGGCCTGACAAGCCTATTTGGTGCTAAAGCCGAGGTATTGCCGGCTCCTGATGACGTGTGCTTGTTCATCATGGGAACCAAATACACTTAGCCAATCTTATATACTTGTAATCAAGTCGAGGTTTGTTTGTAACGATATGTGTTCTATAACCTTACTAACTTATAACCTATGACATGAATTGTTACTTGTAACCTTGTTATATTATGTATGAAAACTTTGGAAACTCACCAACTATTTCTAGTTGACCTTTTACTTTCATCATGTTTCAGGTTTGATGCTTGAAGATCTTCTTGTGCTCATATAGGACTTGGACCTAGACTAATTGAAAGACTTATGTTTTTGGTTGTATTTTGATTGTTATGTTATTATTTTATTTGTCTTGTAATGTTTATTGAATAATGATATTTAATAATATTTCAACTTAATTAGTTCTATGTGCTATGAGCAAGCGTCTCCCATTCGTCCGCCCCGATGATTCCGCCGTCGGTCGGGGTGTGACAGATTGGTATCAGAGCCATGGTTATAGGGATTTAGGTTATTAGAAATGGAATGACCTAGACTATAAGTAAGTACCCTTACACATGAGTCCTCTCATGTATTTTATATGCTTAGAAAGGATTTTATGTGCTTTATGTGTTTATACTTGATTATGTGATTATATGCCTTATGTGTTTATGCTTATACCTTGAATCTTATCAATGCACACACGAACCTTAAATCATATTCTAAGGCATTATATGCCTGAATCAAATGGTTTTCAAAATGTGCCTTTGAATCATTATTCGTGGTTTTCAAGTCTCGTCAAAGTCTATGTCCTATAACTTGAAACATGTAATGCTGGAAGAGTGGGATGCCTGTATCTCGAGGTGTTCTGTCTAGGCAAGGTATTCATATAAATCCAAATCAACCGATGGATCCGTTTACCTTACCTGAGAACCCTTGGGGTGAGTGTCCGCTTATAGGTACGCATGTCTTCATTAAAGTTGTAGTTGACTTAATACTTTGATAAGTCAAGGTAATGTTATGGTTTGTAAACCAATCGTTACATTCGAAACATCTTGTTATTTTGAATTGTTTCATCATTGATTTTGTTCCCTTGAATCTTAAACTCATCATCCCAAATCTCTTAATGATCCTTTAAAGTTTTCCGAATGTCTTCCCCTCAAAACCGCACCTATCCTGAAAACTTAATACAATGATGCCCTCATTATAATTTGAATCTTTAATCTAAACAAACACGATTGTCGTATCAACTTTAAGCTAATAAAACTTAGAAACCTGAAAGACATAATTAAACAAAAAATCACTCATCCTGAAACCCCGTAAAAGTTGTTTCATTAAGAAGCCCTTATGAATTCCTTATCTCATTCAAAAGGAATCCTGAAACAAGTTATGTTTAAAATATTTTAAAGAGAGTTTTAAAGATAACGGGGCTTTAGTCCGAGTGGTAACCACCATCACTCTCACACGAGGGACCCGGGTTCGAACCCGGGGTCCCTCAATTCTTTTTAATTATTGAATTTTTAATCATTTTAACTTATATAAAATATTAATATATTGTTTAATTACAATAAAAATTATTTTGTTAACCTAAAACATTTCAAAAACTATTAAATTAATTTAAAAAGTATTAAAAACTTATGAATATAGAATTTATTTTTTTAAAGAATAACATAGGTTATAAAACATTATTATTTTTTAATATAAATTAAATGCTATAAATCTATTATGGATCAAACTTAGGTTATTTCAAAATATTATAGATTTATATGCTAAATTATTAATTATTCAAATAGTTATTCAAATAAT
The DNA here is from genome assembly GCA_025215565.1 of Flaveria ramosissima. Taxonomy (NCBI): domain Eukaryota; kingdom Viridiplantae; phylum Streptophyta; class Magnoliopsida; order Asterales; family Asteraceae; genus Flaveria; species Flaveria ramosissima. Next base: position 23,324,107 of record CM046043.1, on the reverse strand, counting down.
TATTTAAATAATTAATTATTCATCTATTATTTAATCATGTTATATCATAATTAGTTAATAAATTTATTTCTTAAACTTTTATTTAAATTCATGAATTTATAAAATAATATCATTCTCTATTTAAGGCTTTGATATTATAAGACCCTTATAAAAATCAATTAAAAGTTAAAAAAAACTTTATAAAATGATTTTGAATAACTTTAAACTATTTTTGCAAGTCATTTAAATAATTAATTACTCAATTAATTATTTTGATAAAGTTTTAAATAATTAATTTCTAGATTTATTATTTCTTTCCGCAATGTTATATTCAATCATTACTTAATCAATTCTTATTAATATTTATGTAATGCTTATTGTACAATTTCACTAATGATTATTATTGTTTTAATTTTAATCATTTAATAAATTTATTCATCCTTATGGAAATAAAATATAAATGGCTATATTATTTTATTTACCCTAATTATCAAAACCCCAAATTCAAATTGAAACCCTAGTTCATGTTTATTCGTTAATCTTACCTTTAAACTTAACCTTGGAATATATATATACATTAGGTATCTTGTAAAAAGGAATCGTTGGAGCATCGTTAATTTCTTATTATCATCTTATTATATCATGTGAGTTTCCTTGCCCCATTTTTACTTTATTTCACACTATTTTGGGGTGAAACATGATACTTATACATCATACACATATAAACGTTTGAGACTTGTAAAACACTTGCAATTCATCTTTATATTTTGTCATGGTTATTTGTGTGTTGTAAGTGATTATATGAGATACATAGTTTGTTTACAATCATTAACTATTGCTAGCCTGGCGACGTCTTAGATCTTTGGGCCTGACAAGCCTATTTGGTGCTAAAGCCGAGGTATTGCCGGCTCCTGATGACGTATGCTTGTTCATCATGGGAACCAAATACACTTAGCCAATCTTATATACTTGTAATCAAGTCGAGGTTTGTATAACCTTACTAACTTATAACCTATGACATGAATTGCTACTTGTAACCTTGTTATATTATGTATGAAAACCTTGGAAACTCACCAAATATTTCTAGTTGACCTTTTACTTTCATCATGTTTCAGGTTTGATGCTTGAAGTTCTTCTTGTGCGTATATAGGACTTGGACCTAGACTAATTGAAAGACTTATGTTTTTGGTTGTATTTTGATTGTTATGTTATTATTTTATTTGTCTTGTAATGTTTATTGAATAATGATATTTAATAATATTTCAACTTAATTAGTTCCATGTGCTATGAGCAATCGTCTCCCATTCGTCTGCCCCAATGATTCCGCCGTCGGTCGGGGTGTGACACATCTTCCCTCAGCTTCCTCTTAGTAGCTTTTTGTTATTTTAGGACTTGTTGCTCTAGTTGATTGAGGTATTCAAACTCAACGTACTCATATGACAAGGGAAGTAGGTATACTGCCTGATAGAGACTTGTGGCACTCAGGTAGGTTATCATGTTTTGCCTATCTTGTTCCCTACCTACCTGAGTTTCTTGTTCAGCAACGACAGCCTCTACTTTAGGGCTTTCTAGAACTGGAGAGGACAAGGGCTTTATAAAGTCTTTTTTCTTCTTCTTTCTTTCTTGATTTTGAGAGCAACTCTGCAGCCTTAGCCTCCTTCCTCTCATTTGACACTTTAGTGTCAGGAAGTTCATTCAACTCAGTCAGTGAAAGAGAGATTATATCATCAATGTTGTAGTTTCTAGGCCCCAAATAGTTCAATCTGGCTGCCCTTAACTCATCCTCCTGAGTGTTTGGCCTAGGGGCAGCCCTGATTACAGCTTGCATGAAGCTGGGGATCTCACTTGTTCTCTCTCCCATTACTCTCATCTTCCTTCCCCTTTTCACCTCCTCAATCTTATTAAAGGTCATGATCCTCTTCCTTTTGTCAGTCATTGCCTTGTGTGACTCAGGGTGGAGAGAGCTTTATATTCATCACTTGGTGCATTTGAGCTCTATCTAGGGAGAGCTTGTGAGACACATTCATCATCTGGTTCCTCACTAAGAGTATTGGGTGATGAAGCAGTTCTTACAACTGTTACAAAAGCTTACATGAAGAATACAAGTACTTGAGATACTTTATACTAAATCCTACAGCTGGCCATATTTTGAAGGCATGCTGGAAACACTAATCTAGACAACAAGATTAATTTAAAGTCGAAAGGCAGATTGCCTTTTGACTAGTGACTATGACATGCCATAGTTCACATCCTTATCTATTACAAATAGGATCAAAGTATAAAAATAGAAAGTTATAGACATAAGACCTTAATCTACAGTTTGACAAAAGTATAGACTTTTCACCAACTCATCTAAGTTGTTGAGTCTTCAGAGGTGGTAGCGGAAAGTGGTCAACTTTTGTCAAAAGGTGATTCAGAGAAAGCGTGTTTTCTCTGTCTTTGGAAGAAATCAGTCTTTGGCTTCGGAATACTTTGTCTTTGAAGCTTCAAAAGACTTTATTTTTGGCTTCGGAAGATTTGGTCTTTTGGCTTCGGAAGATTTGATACTTAGCATAATTCACTAAGTTGTATCAAATCTTCCGAAGTAACTTCCTTGTACTTCACATGTGCATGGTAAGGGCTCTTTGAGTTGTTCTTTGATTGCATCAACCTCTAAATGACTCAAGGTCAGATATCACTTCCAAGCTATAGGACCTATACATATAACTTTAGCAATGCACTCAGGTGTACAAAGATGTTTCAATACCTTGCTTTTATCATGGTCATCCATCAAGGCATGGTTAGGAGAAACATCTTCAACCTGGAAACTTCAATCAAAGCCTCCTTCTTCCACAACAAGTGCAACTTGCTGCTTGGGCTTCTAAGTCTTTGGAGCTCACTCAGTATACAAAGTTGGGAAGAGCAGTTTGAAGAGCGGTCATGGCCTTCTGATCTACATCAATTTTCTTCCTATCTTCCTATGAGTAAGTCAGCCACTTGCTTTGTAATCATTCCACCACTAGTAGTAGCTGAAGTGGTGCTTGGAATATGAGATCTTGAGACAATAGATCCCCACATCTTGTTGTCTTGAGACTTGATGAAACCTTTCATTCTTTGGCACCAAGTATCAAAGTCACCAGGAGTGAACAATGGAGATTTGGTCATGGTACCGGTTTCCATGTCAGCCTTAGTGAGAGCTGCCATTTGAGCTGGTAAGTGTTTTATGAAACTGAAGAGATTTAAGATAGTGAGATCTTACAATCAAGGGCCTAAAAAGCTCTAATATCAATTGCAGGACCGATACATGGCAGCAATGCAATAGTTTCATACGTTTGTAGAGACTTAAACACTTAACATATCAAATAGGGAACCAGCTAAATGAAACAATGAACAAAGGTAAAGCACACAAGCAGCACAAAGTATTTGGTTTTCAAGAATGATGTATAGTGCTCTCAAGTGTTTTCAAGAATGAGATACTTTATACTACATCCTACAGCCGACCATACTTTGAAGGCCAGCTGGAACACTAAACTAGATAACAAGATCAATGTAGAGTCAAAAGGCAGATTGCATTTTGACTACTGATTGTGACAAGCCATAGGTCACATCCTAATATATTACAAAAAGGATAAAAGTACAAAAAGTAGAAAGTTACAGAATCTAAGACCTTAATCTACACTTGACAAAAGTATGGAGATATCACCAACTTGTATAAGTTGGTGAGTCTTCAGAGATGGCAGCGTAAAGTTGATTAAGCTTTTGTCAAAAGTATGTCAGAGAAGACATGCCTTCTCTGTGTTCGGAAGAAATCAGTTTCTTGGCTTCGGAAGACGTTGTATTTGAAGATTCGGAAGACTTTATCTTTGGCTTCAGAAGAAATGGTCTTTTGGCTTTGGAAGATTTGATTAGTGAATTTCTCTATGTTTTATCAAATCTTTCGAAGTAACTTCCTTTGTACTTCAATGTGCATGCTGAGATCTCTTTGGCTGTATCAACCTTTAAGTTAACTCTTACAGTAGAGTCTTGAGTTTTCTTAAGTATGATGATAATACATTAAATAGTATTAACAACGCATAAAGAAGTATATAATAACTTATATATAACAAAATTCTTGTATTCTTGAGAATTAAATAATAACAAAATTCTTGTATTCTTGAGAATTAAATAATAAAAGAATGTAAAATACCAGGCTTATCCCTACTTAACTTTAAAAACTACCAATCATTTAATGATGGGGTCTATTTTTGCAACATCTCATAAAACTTTGAACAATCTTTACAATTTTTAAATTCTAGGGACTACACATGAAATTTAACCAAACCATAGGGACTATGTATACAATTTTCTTCTAAAAAAACTATAACAACATCTTTATAAGTAAAAAGAATGTAATTCTTGTTTTTATATTGTAATTTTAAAATATATATACATACGCATAAAAATGTTATAGCAATTTAAAAGTCATGAGGGAAGTCGGTTTAAAAGTAAATAATTACAAAATAATTGGCAAGTGGGTAAAATATAATTAACGTACTCAAATTTATAATAAAAAAATCTTGACCTTTAAGCTTTAAAAGTTAATGTAACACATTACCTCATTTTACTTAAATGTATTATTCTGTAGTATCTTAGAGCATTCACACATGTACCTTGCTTTATTGTCAGTGAGCTTTATGACAGGGATACTTTTGAGGTTTATACACATTTCAACATGAAAGTATTATATGAATTACGAAGACATTTTGAGAATCATTACTATCTGATTTCTATGGGTTACGAGGGTTGTTTGTATTATTGGGTGTCTTGACAAATTATGAGCAACAAACATTTGACAAAAGAGGCAAAAAAGACATGCTTTTAAGTTATAAAGTCCCTATTTCGTGTATTCTCGTAACAATCAACACCTAAACACAATACGTTGAATGTGCAGAATCCAAACAACGTATGGTTCATTTAAGCCTATTCGATTTGAGCACAATTGTCTCGGGTAATTTGCATCGAAACATTTAATTTAAGTTACTAGAACTCTTACACTGAGTTGTTCAATTCGTGATAGAATAAGATGATGACAAATGCTATAGCCTTAATAACGAGAATAAAGGGCGTTTGAAATTTGAATTCTATCCATAGTAGTTTGGATATGAAAGGAATTAGAATTTATTTGATTTTATCAAACTCCTTCAAATAAAGATTTTCATATTCCATCTAAATTGTGAATGATTTCATAATTCATCACCAACCGCCGTCGCCGCCCAAAATGAACTGCCACTAAACGACACTATCTACCACCAACCACCAACAATCACTGCCCACCAACACGACGCCTCCGTTATTAACTAACGCTGCTATTTGTCATCGTTACCCACCACCATCAATGCCACCTACTACCACCAAAAAATACTCGTTTGATGGCTACCGTGCCAGCAAATTACGCCTACCCCAACGCCACCAACCAACTTATTTAGTGTAGTTGAGTTGTTGAGTAATATAAAAATGAAAAAATATGCAATTAAGCATCAATTTAAAGTAGTAGTATCAAGGAACCTTTGATTAAACAATGATTTAACATCAATTTAAAAGTACTATTAGAATTTCGACCATCAATCAACCATTAAAATGAAGCAAAACATATAGAGAAAGACATATTTTGAAAAAAAAATAACATAAACAAACATTAGAATTTGGTACGAACTACATTTAGAGAACGTGAAAAGTGTCATGGTAGCAAGGTAGGCTACAAGCCATAGGCATTGGTAGAGGCAATCGATGACACATGGCTGTGGCAGCAAGAACCTACCTTAGTGACAAGTAGAGTGATTTGGTGGTGAGTAGGTGACAGATCTCATTTTCTTAACATTTGTTATTGTCATCAAAATAAATTACAATTTAAATTCCTTTATTAAATTCAAAATCTTTTTAATTTTCAAATCCTCTTAACCAATTTAAATCCAAATTTAGTTCCTATAAGTTTCAATTCATTCTAAGGGGTTGTTTGTTTCGGCAGACCCGGCTGACCTGGCTGACTCGGCTGACTCGGTCAGCGGGTCAGCCCGTTTGATACGTAAGTTGTATAGGCTGACCGAGTCATCCTATCTGACCCAAACCTAAAAAAATTTACTGCTGACCCACCCTCATCTCCCAAACACAATCCCACCCCCATTTTTGTTAGGACCTGGTATTTGAACGAAATACTGAGTGATTAGCGTGTAAACCAAACCAAATAGTGCGGAATCCTATTTGATTGGCGATCCAATCAGTGAGAACGCACGAAGAATCAATAAAGTATTGAATCTAACGTTAAGAATCGATTGGCAATCAATCTAATGCATTCTATGAACTTGGATAACGAATTGGGAGGCTTCTGGACGGCTAGTGTACGTCTGGAGTCGAAATAGAATGAATGCTCACCTTTTTCCACGAATTGGGTTGTATTTGTAGGTTATTATTGTTCATTCGTGCAACTGGACCATAAGTACGGTTCAGTCGTGCGATTGAACCATGCGGTTGATTCATCCGCACGACTGAGTATTCAGTCGTGCGACTGAGTCAATCTTATGTTACAGTCATACGACTGATTCAGTCTCCTGGTTCAGTCGTGCGACTAAGTCAATCGTATGAAGTTATTCATGTGTGTGGTCCATTCACATGAGCCATTCGCATGATAACTTCATTGTGTTAAGTTTGAATGTATTAATTAACATAACATTAAGTGTAACCATTCAACCAACCACAAACCTAATTAACCAATTCATCATCGACTCAATAATGAAATATTAAACATTATCAATCACAAACAATCAATATCATTTCATTAATCATTTCAAACATTACATCATAATCAGACAAACAAGATCTATTACATTTCATATCATGATCTAGGGACATACATGTATCAACAAACTCCCCCTTGGACCTAGATCTCTCTAATGTCTTGTTTTCTGCATCACCTCCTCATATTTCTTATACTTTTCCTCTTTTGTGACTCCCGCGTGAATCTCAAACGCGAAGCAGAGTTTTATGACATTCTGGAACTGGAGGGCTTGTACAATATCCTGCGTATCATAGAACAGTGGCCACTTGTATAGCGTGTAGACATCATTAGCTGACAAGTTGGTAAGCCACATTGGGTCGAATACCCTGATAGTATCCATTTGGCCCTCTTTGTTTAGGACTATGACTGCTTCTCCTGTCCTCCAATCGTAGTACCACCACTTAAAGTGTGGAGTGAAATCCTGTGGCATTTCCCTGAGCGGGATTCTTGACATTTTGCGCGGAGGACTCCACTTCAACACTATCTTTGGCTTTCCAGTAATGGCATCAACCTCAGACCTTCTGATATACCTTGTAGGCTGTTGGGGTCTGAAGTTAACCCACCTGGTGTGGTACTCCTTCCTTAGGGCAGCCTCAAACCAGCCTGACATCTTTCTAGGGTCAGCATACAAAAGCTTTAGTTTGGCCAGCTGGTTGAGCTCAAAACCAGGTAGAGTCTTCAGATCATGTGGGAATCTGAAGTACTCTATGCCCTTTTCCCTCTTAACTGCATATACGTTAAGGTCCTCAAAATACGCCCACGCTATGATCCTGCCAGACACCTTATGATGTTTCTTGACTCTGTAGAGTTTGGTGTAGGCATCCTGTTTAGGTGCAGCGCGTTGGGCTCTAACTTCTTCAAAACACACAGCCCACTCAGCCTTTCGGATATCAACATCATCATTTGAGGCTTGGGCCGTTTCCTCTATCTTCTCTGACTCTTGCTCCATTTTGTCTAACACCTCAAATGTATCGCTAACAAGGGATTCACCCAGATTGGGGACCACATTTCCCTCATTGTCAGCATACTGAGGGTAGTGCTCGGCAGTAACATCTTCAATCTCTATTTCATCAACATCGTTGAGCTCTTCGTCACTGGTCGAGTCGCACGTCGGAGCATCCTTCACAATCTCATCTGGATTAAGCTTGAAGATCTCTGCTAGTTGCTCGTTTGATAGGTCGTGAATTATTTCCCCTTCTTCAGGGGTATAACTCACCGACCTCCTTACGATCCCTTGCAGATCAAGAATCATAGTCATCTGAGTCTTGACCTGCTGAAGGGGAGCAACATCGAACTTATCCCTTTGGTAATTTGGATCTGTTTGATTTAAACATTTAACACATCAACCATTAGTAATTAATCAAAACAGAAATGCATTAAACTTAATATAAACATTGAATACATAGGTTTAAATACATGATTCAAATACAAATGTAATTAAATACATAAACATCTAATCTTTACTTTTGTCCTGGATCATCGGGTCATCACTTGGTGGAGCAGAGGAGGAAGCTTGTTGGTCTTTTCTATTCTTGGATCTCCTCTCCTGACCTTGAGCAGAGGCCGATGCAGCTGCATCTCCTCCTTCTGCATCATCATCTTCATCCTTCTTCTCTGTCCTTTCTTCTTCAGTCCCCTCATCCTCCTCAGTCTCATCCTCATCATCCTCATCATCATCCTCATCATCATCATCACCATCATCTCCGTCTCCCTCTTTGATCTTCAGGGGCTCCTCTTTAGATCCCTTTAGCTTTAACATGATCGTCTTCTTAGCCTCCTCCAACTCCTCTATCTTCTTGGTAGATGTGACACTTTGCTCCTGGAGTTGGGCGATCTCATGGCTTTGAGCAGCCATTTGTTGGGCCTGCTCCTCAATCACCCAAGCCTGCTCTGAGATCTGCTAAGACTGTGCAGCAGTAAGATCAGCCAGCTGGCGGATCTGAGCCGTCTTCTCCTCATCCACAGCTAATAAACGCATCACCATCCGGTTAAGCGCAGAAAGTTGTTCCTCTACCCCAATTGGAGGTAGAGGTGATCCATAAGTATGTGAGGGATATGAAGAGGGTCCTGCTTGGTGGGTAGTGGTGGTGGTGGTGGCTGTAGTGAAGATGGGGTTGGGTCTGTGAAATGGTGGAGGTGATGTGGGAGTGAAAGATATGGTGGTGGATGGCATCTGTACAGTGGTGGTAGGTGTGGAGGTAGTAGTGGTAGCTGTAGTGGCTGTGGTGGTGGATGGTGTGGCTGTGGAAGTGGTAGTGGTGGTGGTAGCAGTAGTGGCTGTGGTGGTAACAAAGGTCAATCGTCTCTTCTTCTTCTTTTGCCCGTGGGGCTGAGCCATCCTTTTCCTCCTCGTTCCCGTCGAGGTGGATGCTCCCCCTACAACACGGCTAGCTGACTCCGGTGCATAACTAGGATCAGCAACTGTCTCTCCCGAATCTCTTGGGCGTTCACCAACCGCCCTTAGCCCATACTCTGTGGGAACAACCTTGCTTCCCACCGTTCTTGTCAAGGGCTCCTCGTCCGACTCCTCTTCCTCCTCATCAGGAACAAAGTCATGATGGAAACCAGCAGACTCGGCTATGTCACCAGCTGGGGCAGACACTGGAGGTAAAACATAGGAAGCTGTGCCTCTCGGTGGAGTAGGCATATCATCCCCAGCGTCCCCACTGTCGTCATCATCGAAATCATGCTCTGGGAGCAATAGCCTCTCGTCGTCTGAATCACTATCATCATGACACCACTTTCGTCTCCCTGGCGTCACATATCTCTCATTGACCAAATGGCCGATCAACCTCTTCACCTGGGGCTTTACCTGCTTGCCCCTATACACTCTCATACGACCTAAGGTCGTGTCATCCATAATCTCAAGTGCCACAACATCATGGCTCTCCTTGGGAAGTAATGGCAGCTTCTCGTTGAAGATCAGCTGCAGAAACCTAGGGTACATACAAAAACCCTCCTTCCCCTTAGCCTCTAGATTCTCCACCAAATATGAAAAGATCATGCTCGAGAAGCTGAAGGAGTGGTTCAGCACCAGTGCCACGTAGGCATTCTGAATCTGGTCTGATAGGTCATCGAACCCACCCCTCCTTGAAGCAATAAACTTCAGGATCACATGCGCCAAGTACTTGTACTGGGGGCACAGGTTGCTCTTGTTGAGCACACCTGAGTTTATGTCCCCAGCGTACTTAATCCTGAGAAAGCAGCCTCTAACAGTAAGTGGATGTAATCTGGTGGGGTGATCAGTATCGTCTCCAAACTCAAGAACTCTCTGGATATTAGCAGCTGTAACCTCAATATCATGACCATGAATGGAGCTCTGTATACTGTAAGGCTCATGAGAACGATCAACGGAGGCATTCTCCCAGAATGCCTGGTGTAGTGACCTGTAAGGCGTGCACGTTGTGGAAATGGCCTTATGTATTCGAGAGCGTCTAAGGAACGCAATAATCTCTGAAAACTCGGCCCCATTCCGAGTCGTATGGTCCAAATGAGCACAAATATTGTGCTTTGGGTTAATGGACCACCTATCAGCCATTTGCCTGAAACACAAGACATAGAACCATTAGTACATAATACATCAAACTTCAGTTCTAAGTGTATAGTTTGAATTCAATCTGATTCATTCGTGCGAATGAATCATGCGACTGAAGTCAGTCGGTTGTCCTTTCATGCGACTGAGCTCATTCGGGTGAATGAGACATGCGACTGAGTTCAATCTGATGACTGAGTCTGCGCTTGGTTCAGTCGGCCGACTGAGCTTATTCGCATGGTTCATTCGGTCGATTGACCCAATTGCAAGATTCAATCGTGCGATTGGAGTTCATCCGGACGACCAGTCGCCTGTCCCACTGTTTAGTCGCCTGTGGATCGAATCTTGACCAAAACAAGTGATTTAACATGAGTTACCGGTTCAATAGACTCGCCAGCTAGTCACTAATAACCTATTAAACTTAATTTTAACATTTTGCTTAGTTTAGGTAGGTTATTAGGTCATTTTTCAGTCCGTTTCTTGTTTTCATTCGAAAATCACAAATTAGGGTTCCATTTCTTTAGATTTCTATGAGATTTCACTGCCATCTACCTGTATAAATGTCAACGAGAGTCAGACGATCAATAACAATGTGAAAGCACGGTCTAGCGAAATTTTGGCAGAGTAACGGTACGAAGAGCGATTGAGGGTGATGAGTGAAATGCGATCGACTGTGGCCCTTTTAATACTGAAGCTGAGTTCAATCGGCCGACTGGCCTCATTCGCTCAGTTCATTCGGGCGACTGAGGCTCAATCGTGCGATTGGCCCAGTCAGTCGCATTCAGTTGGCTGACTGAGGTTCAGTCGGTCGACTGACTCATTCGTGCTCTTTCATTCGCACCTTCAGTTAACCGACTGAGTCTCAGTCGGTCGACTGACTCATTCGCACCCTTCCATTCGGTCGAATGGATCAGTCTGATAAGCCATTCGGGTGAATGGCTCAATCTCATGTCCAGTCGTGCGAATGGGACCCATTCGCATGGTTGGTCCATACTTATGGTCCAATCGTGCGAATGGGTTGGACCTATGAAATTTTCTTCCATTTTGAACATTTAACATTTAAAACCCTTTTAACTTTTGAAATTAACATTATGAGCATTTGATCATCTCAGACATGATCATTTTAACTTGAAAACTTTTTGATCACCTCAGACGTGATCCTTTTAAACAATTTAGTCACCTCAGACGTGACCCTTTTAAACACTTTGTCACCTCAGACGTGACTCTTTTAAACTTTGAAAACACATTTGGTCATCTCAGACATGACCCTTTTAGTTGAGTTGATCCCTTACTGATTTTCATGATGTAGTCCGACAAGCAAACAAACTAAGGTACAATAATTAAACTTGTTTTTGGCTTTTTGCGAGAGGTAAATCCTAAGATAGAAATCTACGGGATTTGGTTCCGGAATAGGCAGCTTCAACTTAGATTGACCACACCTGGACCAATTCAATTTTAGAATCATACAAGCAAGTCAAATCATTTGGGACTTGTTATCAAAACCTTTTGATGCTCAATTCATGGTTTTCATCCAGAGTCGTTAGCAACTTTAGGAAATCATACTGGAACTATTAGATTACCACATTGATTTGAACTTTCAAGAATTGCAGCCACAATGATTGTCAATATGTTTGTCCTCTTAAATCCATACACAGACTTTTGACACAAACTGGTGATAGTTTTAGGTTTAATTATTTCAACTAACATTTGTGGATCCCACACTTATATGGTAATCAACATTCCTCAGGAGCTTTTGAGCGGTCTACTGGTATTGTTACAAGAAGAGACTATTCTTAGAGCTTTCAAAGAGAAGCCAATCCTCAGGTCAGTGCCATCGCACAGCAGAGAGGCGGCAAACAACAATGAATTCTAGAATATCTAGGTTATGCTTATCCTCAGGTCAGTGCCATCGCACAGCAGAGAGGCACACAACCTATCCCTTGTTAGAGCAGCTTAATTTTATTTTGCACAAAATGCACCAACAACATAAGTTATTAGCTTGATAGCATTTTTCTTTCATTTTTTTTTCGTGCTTTGCTCTATTTATGGTCATCCGCACACATTCGTGGCGTTTACATGCTCATTACCCCTTATTGGAATATTGTTGATTGTGTTAACCAGTGATAAGATGGAAGCCCACAGTCAGTTGAACAACTTAGTTTGATCTAGAGATCACCAGTCAGGTCTAATCATCTATTGTGTTGAATCTACCGACATATCATTTGTGGTCTAGCAACCTCTAGGTCTACTCTCTTTGTGTTACCTTAGTAGTTACCAGTTTTTCTATCATCTTCCCTTTTATATTGCTTAGACTACACAGACTTATACTTTGAATTTTTGCATCTTTTCTAAATTAAATTTTAAAGTCCCTCTTGATTTGTTCCTGTGTACTATCATTTTCCAAAGGGTTTGAATCGGTATCACAGATACTATCTACCTTATATTAGCTTTCCACTCCTTCTTCCTCGTTTTTTTAAATGTTATTGGCTGACTTATTCTCCCCCTAAAATACTAAAATCATAACTGGTTTAATTATTTTAGGATTTTAATAAACAACGAAATATCATGACTTTAATTTAAACAAACTAAAATAAATAAAGAAAATAAAATAAAGAAGACAAATTAACTAAACTACATCGGACTACACCTGATCCTCATCAGGAATAACATCACTCTTCTTTTTAATGCCGTTGACCTCTAACAAATATTGAAAAAGTGGTTTATCAAAGGCTTTAGTATAGAGGTCAGCGCGTTGAAAATCAGTATTAATTTTTACCACATCAATTAAGTTCTTTTCAAAACAGTCTCTTATGAAATGGTATTTAATACCGATATGTTTGGTCTTAGGATGCTGGATCGGATTTTTAGTTACTGCAATTGCAGCAGAGTTATCAACAAAAATAGGAGTAGAAGAAAACTTTAAACCATAATCCCGCATTTGCTGTTGAATCCAGATGATTTGTGAACATCAACTTGCAGCAGCAACGTATTCGGCTTCACAGGTTGACAATGCAACCGATGTCTGCTTCTTACACTGCCAGGTAACTAATCTCCTCCCAAAGAATTGACACCCTGCTGATGTAGACTTGTAGTTCATCTTGCAGCCCCCGTAATCCGAGTCACTATATGCAGTAAGCTCAAAGTCATCATCATGAGGATACCACAACCCAAGTGTGGGTGTACCCTTTAGATAACGAAATATCCTCTCGACCCCGATCAGATGGTTCACTTTAGGCTTAGCCTGATATCTAGAACATAAACATGTAGCATACATGATATCAGGTCTTGAGGCAGTGAGGTACATGAGGGATCCAATCATTCCTCGGTACATTGTGGCGTCCACTAGATCTCCATTTTCATCAGGTGCTATATCATGATTCGTAGCAAGTGGAGTCCCAGCAGCAGAAGCATTCTCCATGTCAAAACGACTGAGAATGTCTCCTACATAGTTGGTCTGATGTAGAAAGATCCATTTGGTGTCTGATCCACCTGTAACCCGAGAAAGAATTTCATCTCCCCCATAGCACTCATCTCAAACTCTTTCTTCATGACTGCTTCAAACTCTTTGCATAAATCCTCGTTCTTTGAACCAAAGATTATGTCATCGACATAGATTTGTACGAGCAGTAGGTCTCCATCTTTTTCTTTGATGAACAGCGTGCAGTCAATGACTCCCCTGCGAAAGCCGTGTTTCACAAGATGAGTCGAGAGTTTCTCATACCAGGCTCTTGGAGCTTGATGAAGCCCGTATAAAGCCTTGTCGAGTTTGTAAACTCTGTCCCGATGATAAGGATCTTCAAATCCCTCGGGTTGACTGACATAGACTGTTTCTCTGATTTCCCCATGAAGGAATGCACTCTTCACATCTAATTGGTAGACTTTAATCTTCATGTATGATGCATAGGCGAGGAAGATACGAATGGCTTCCATCCTTGCCACGGGTGCAAACACTTCATTATAGTCAATCCCCTCGACTGACGAAATCCCTGAACCACCAGTCGAGCCTTGTTCCTGATAATGACCCCTTGGTCATCCTTCTTGCATTTCAAAACCCATTTGGTGCCAATGACCTTAGCACCTTTAGGTCTATCTACCAGAGTCCATACACCTAACTTCTTGAACTGAAGAAGTTCTTCTTGCATGGCACTCACCCACGCCTCATCATTTAGTGCATCACTGACATATTTTGGCTCAAACTGCGAGACAAAACACAGATAAGCACCATCATGAATATATCCCTTTTCCATAACTGAGGCATAATCAGCTGAGTATAGCTGATTTCGGGTTTGTACTCTTGATTTGACATCTCCAATGACATTGTTTAGGGGATGATAGACGTTTAAACGTGATCCTGGAGTAGTAGGAACAGCTACCTCAGAGCCAAGATTATGAACATTTGGTTCTGCATTTGAGGTAGTTGGAGTTTGAGGTTCCGAAGTCGAAGGTGCATCACTGTTAGATGCTTGTGGACTTTCAGGAACTGGAACTTGTTGCTCCTGACTATTCTGGTCATCTTCTTCAGCTTCATCTTCAGAGGAGGAGTCACTATCGTCGACTACTCCCCCTAACTGAGTAGATGATTCTCCCTGTGAGATAGAGGATGTTGAATCCTGAGATGGTGTATTCAAGATATCATACATCATCCGAGTAGCTAACTCATCATCCGAAGGAGAGATAGGGATGTTGAAGGACTTGAAGAATCCATCATAGTCGAAAAAGTAGGCGGGTCCTTTGCCACTAGGTGGTGTGGTATATCTCTGAACATCAACGTTACACCACACTTCTACTAAACCCGTTGAGTTGTTGTAAACTCTCTTGTTCGGTATGTTGTATCCTAGAAAGATTCCTTCATCAGCCTTCTCGCTGAATTTTCCTTCTTGAGTCTTCTTCAGAAGTGTGCACGGTGCGCCAAATGGTTCGAGATACTCCAAATTCGGTTTGCGTCTTTGTAGTAGCTCGTAACATGTCTTTCCGTGGCGCTTGACTATCAGAACTCGATTCAGTGTATAACATGCATTAGCCACTGCCTCATTCCAGAATTGGATAGGCAGTTTCGAGTCTGCCAGCATTGTCCGTGCTGTCTCTATCAAGCTTCTGTTCTTTCTCTCAGCAACGCCATTCATCTGAGGCGTGTAGGCAGAAGTGAATTGATGCACAATTCCCTTTTCCTTGCAGTAAACCTCCATCCACTGATTCTTGAATTCCGTCCCGTTGTCTGAGCGTACTTGTCTCACCTTCAGCTTGTAGAGAGATTCCAGTGTGGTTACTAACTCCTTGAATGACTCAAATGTTTCTGATTTGGACTTCAGAAACATCACCCAAGAGAATCTTGAGTAGTCATCAGTAACCACAAAACAGTACAAGTCGCCTGCAATGCTCTTTGTACTGACTGGACCAAACAGATCCATGTGAAGAAGTTCAAGAGGAAATTCTATTGAATGAACTTTTTTTTCCTTATGAGACTTCTTTGTCTGTTTGCCTTTCTTGCAAGCTACACAAAAATCAGGAAGTTGGAAATTCTTGACGTTGACTCCTCTCACGAGATCCTTCTGAATCAAGTGATTCATCTTCCTTTGATTAATGTGTCCCATTCTCCTATGCCAAGAGATGGAATCCTTCTCAGTAGCTTTAGATAGAAAGCACTGAACCTCATAATCCGTTGTAGAAGCTGTTGACAGATCCAAAACATAAAGGTCTTTATATCTTGAAGCGATCATCAGAACTTGGTCCTCCGGAATCACGTAGTCTTTCTTTAGCACGTAACACTTCTTGTTGTCGAATATGACTTTAAATCCCTTATCACAGATTTGGGAAACAGAAATTAACTTCATGAAGTTGTTGAACATAGTTCACCTTATCAAACTTAACTTTCTGATTTCCTACTTCTCCCTGAGCTGTGATATAGCCTCCCTTGTTTCCAGCAAAAGAAACATGCCCTCCTTTTATTTGCTTGACATTTGATAAAAGAGCCCTGTTTCCTGTCATGTGCCTAGATGCTCCGCTGTCTACAATCCACGTGTTGGTTTCAGCACTGTAACGAACACCCTGCACATACAATGAAAAAGATTAGTTTAGGTTAGGAACCCAAGCCTTTACTAGCTTGGGTTTCCCAAAGGCATCACACATCATGAATTCAACCCATTGACCCTTAGAGGGTGAGGGTAGCTCAGGTTCCTTCTTGTCATCATTTTCAGACACAGAGGATGACTTCTCTTTCCATAAGCCAGATTTGTGCAAAGCCTGTTTGTGATAAACAGTCGACTGGCTAATGGGTTGAACTTTAGGTTCACTAGTTCTTCTAGGTGGAGTTAGAGAACTCCTCTTAGAAGACCTAGGCTTTGAATCCTGAAGTTCAATCTTCTTCCTAGGTGTCTGATAGTAAGGACAATAGGAAGCAATGTGTCCACATTCTCCACAGTTGTAGCACGACCTGCTATCAACTTTATGATTAAACTTTCTTTGTGGAGATGTGTGTGACACTCTAGTAACATCATTCAATTTAGGTTTTGACTCTGGTTCTTTTGATGTTTTCTCTTGTTTAACAAAGTTAACTGTTTTAACATGTTTAACATCTTTCTCCTTTTGGTTAACTGGTTTTTGACTTGAAACTAGTGAAAGATTAACATTAGAAGTCTTTTTAGGTTCTGATTTGACTCTGTTTGACCCTGACTTTATGTTAGCCTTTTCAAACTCTTTTTCCAGATTAACACAAGGCAATTTACCCTTTGCTTTTGAAGTTGCCTCCTTTTGTTTGGTTCCAGATTCAATAGATGAACATGAGGAATCTGGATCACTAACAAGAGGTGTAGACACCACATGATCCTTGATGGGGTTATTATTTATTGGTCTACTCTTAGTGTTCATCAAGGTATCAGGTGGTGGTGGAACCACTTTGTAACCCAAACCCTCCCTGTTGTTCCTTTCTCTCACTAAGTGTTGGACAATGTGTGATGAACTTGTCCAACTGTGCAGTTTCTGTTTTAATGAGTTTACTTCTACTTCTAGAACTGCCTTTTGCTTCTTAGTGTCTTCTAGGGAGTTAAGACAGTACCTAATGTCATTAGCTTGGTTAAATGCAACTACTTCAGTTTCCCTAAGCTGTTTAGTCAAAAGGTCTATCTTTTCTTTGTAACTATGCTCTTTTTGTTTTAATACTCTATTAGCCTCAGTGCACAGTTGCAAATCTTTTACTAAGTTATCATTATGATCTAATAACCTAGCAAATTTCTCATCTATGCTATTTCTAAAAGTATCACAATCAGAACAAGCATGATTATTAAACATTTGGTAAGTGGTACTTTCCTGAGGAGGTTCAGAAGAGTTAGCCATCAACGCAGCATCAGATGTCTCTGGTTCTGGTGATTCTGTCTTTTCTGTCTTTGCTGTGGAAGTTCCTTCTTCATGCTTGTAGCTGACCTCAGTTGCAGTTGTCTCTTCAATATTTGACATCGCTATCTCAACTGCAATATCTCATTCACTCGCAGAATCATCGTCTAAGTCTTCTACACTTGCAATGTTTGATTCCCCTGGAGAGACAAAACGAAAGCTCCAGTCCTGTCCTTCATCATCATGAGCAGTCAAGGCTTTTGGATCCTTGCTTGATGAAGTAGAACTAGTAGCTTGCTTGTCTTGACGAGTGAAGGACGAGAATGGGTTCCCGTTACCCGTCTTCTTTGGCTTTACACTCTCTCTCTTGAAGTGCCCCTTCTCTCCACAGTTAAAGCAGGTCATTTTACTCTTGTCAAAGCCAAATGTGGTATCCTTAGTAGCTACCAAGTTCTGTCCGGTCTTTTTCACAAACTTCTTCGCCCTCCGGACAGCACTAGCTAAGGCCCACATAATATCCATTCTCTCCAGCTCCATCTCATCCACCTGCTCGTAGTCCTCGTCTGCCAGATGGCAGTTTCCAATCTTCCCAGCAACAAGTCCATCATAAGAATGAACCACTGCAGCCAAAAGATCCATGTGTTCTCGAGCTACTTCCACAGGCACATTACCGAGGTCCTCTGTCTTCAGTCTAGTATAATTCGCTTCAGATCCAATATAGTGGGTACAAGAAGACCCTGACGTGTCTGATCCTGAAGGAGAAGCATGTGAAGGACCCGATGAGCTAGACACAAATGCAGTCTGGAGAGGTGCTCTAGATGTCTTAGCTTGAGGCGTGGCATTGTACAAAGCTGGATTCTGAGTGTACGAAGACTTCTGAGCTCTGTACTTCATCCTAAGTGCTTCTTCTCACAGCTTTAGAATGAAGTCATTGATATCCAGCTTTGCCAGCATTTCATTCTGTCTCAGATTAGACACGAATGAAGCCCACTTCTCCGGCAATCCGTCTGCAAAGTTAGTAACTTTTTCTTCCATGGTAGTAGCAACCCCATGTGTATGCAGTTCACTCATCAGATGGTAGAATCTATCAATAACGTCGTCTAAACTCTCGTTTCCCATCGATGAGAAGTTATCAAATTCCTTCTTTAACTCCTTAGCCTTGATTGCCTTCAGCGAAGCATTTCCGTCGTACCTCTTTTCCAGCTCATCCCATAGTTTCTTGGACTGCTTATTCTCTGAGTACTGGTGGAAAATGTCTTTAGGGATAGACTGTGTGATCAATGCATAGACTCTCTTCTCTGCATTATACTTAACCTTCTGCGCGTCTGTCATCCCTCCTAAAGTAAGCTTTACTCCATCGGCTCCCACCGACGTATTATACCCAATCTCGATAGCTTCCCACAGATTTGGATCCACTCGATTGAGGTAGATCTCAAAACGTTGTTTCCAGTGGGGAAACTCATCTAATGTTAAGAGCTTTGGTGGTTTATTATGATTACCCACCTCACTCTCAAGTAGCAGCAGATTCTGGATCCTTGAGTCCTTCCCGGCAGTAAAGGCTGACATTTGATCTTCCATGTCGAATAACTTTAAGTCTACTAAAACAAACTGTCAACTAATGCGACTGAAGGATGCGATTGGGCTATCCATGCGAATGAACTATGCGACTGGTTCAATCGTGTGGCTGAACTAAGCGATTGATTCAGTCGTGCGAATGAAGTTGATGCGGTATGAACACTGCGAACGAATGGTTCAATCGTACGAATGGAGATGCGACTAGGTCCAATCGTGCGTCTAGACAATGCGAATGAAGTCCAGTCGTGCGAATGGCTCACTCGTGCGACTGAAGCTGCTGTTTTGCGAAAATTTCTAGGTTAAACGTGGTTTAGCCGTAAAAATTCGAAATTTCGCAAACTCTAATCGCCTAAGTCCGTAGAAACTAAACTTTGATGAGCAGGGAACGTCCAAGATCACTTTTGACACAAAAGATTGCGTTTTTGATGTAAAAACACAAACTTTTTATCAATCTTGATTGAATCACACGTAATCAAGAGCCAAAGCTTTGATACCACTTGTTAGGACCTGGTATTTGAACGAAATACTGAGTGATTAGCGTGTAAACCAAACCAAATAGTGCGGAATCCTATTTGATTGGCGATCCAATCAGTGAGAACGCACGAAGAATCAATAAAGTATTGAATCTAACGTTAAGAATCGATTGGGAATCGATCTAATGCGTTCTATGAACTTGGAGAACGAATTGGGAGGCTTCTGGACGGCTAGGGTACGTCTGGAGTCGAAATAGAATGAATGCTCACCTTTTTCCACGAATTGGGTTGTATTTATAGGTTAGTATTGTTCATTCGTGCGACTGGACCATAAGTGTGGTTCAGTCGTGCGATTGAACCATGCGGTTGATTCATCCGCACGACTGAGTATTCAGTCGTGCGACTGAGCCAATCTTATGTTACAGTCATACGACTGATTCAGTCTCCTGGTTCAGTCGTGCGACTGAGTCAATCGTATGAAGTTATTCAAGCGTGTGGTCCATTCGCATGAGCCATTCGCATGATAACTTCATTGTGTTAAGTTTGAATGTATTAATTAACATAACATTAAGTGTAACCATTCAACCAACCACAAACCTAATTAACCAATTCATCATCGACTCATTAATGAAATATTAAACATTATCAATCACAAACAATCAATATCATTTCATTAATAATTTCAAACATTACATCATAATTAGACAAACAAGATCTATTACATTTCATATCATGATCTAGGGACATACATGTATCAACAATTTTCTCAGCCCCGATCGAGCTCCTACCTGTGCTCCGACTACACCAGATCGAGCTCCTCCCTGCGCCCCGACTGCGACTGAGAGACTTCCCTCCCTGCGTGACCGACTGCGCGACCAAGAGACCCCCAGAGCTTCGAACCTGCACGACCGAGACACCCCCGGAGCTCCTCCCTGCGCAAAATCCAAGGTATTTCCTTCCATTTCGTTCAGATTTTGGGTGTAAATTGTTGGTGAATTTGATCGAATTGCTTGGGATTGTATGTTGTTGTTTGTTGATTTGGTTGATCTGAATGACATGATTTATGATTGTATGTTGTTGATTCGGTCAGCTCATACTGGGTCAACACAATCAAACAACCCCTAACTTAAATTAAAATTTCAATTCCAACGAGTTTCATGATCGAACTCTCCTTTATTGCTACGAAGGCTAATGATTACACGATCAGAAATGGATTAAAACTTGATGGAAGGGCTAAAAGCGATCTTTCTATATTACACAAGGGTGTATTTATTAAATTTGAATATCCCTAACTTATAAAAAAGCAAGAAAGGCATCCGGGGTCCTAGGGTTTTTATCAGTTTGCAACACAGCTGCCGCCGTAACTATGGTTCTCAAGTACGTTTCCTATGTTCATCTTATTCTTAATTTCTTTCATCAGTTAAAGTATTGCAAGCAAATTGTTTGTTTGATCTGTAATAACACAAGACATATATTAGGGTTTCAAATGCCATTTGATTGATTTCTAGATTTCGATTTCATATGTTGTTTGATAATAGTCAATAATTGATGCTTGATCTACTATTCTTTAGAGTTTTCTTTAGTTATGAATTGGTTCTATTATATGTTTATTACATCTTGCTTGTTATTATAGGACTGAGCTTTGCCGATTCAGTGGCCAAAAAATATACCCTGGGAAGGGTATTAGGTTCATTCGATCGGATTCGCAGGTATATAATGATTGGATTCTTTCACCTCATAACATATTATGAAACTGTTGATGTTAATGTTGATGTTGTTATTTGTATTTAGGTGTTTCTGTTTGCAAATTCCAAATGTAAGAGGTACTTTCATAACAAGTTGAAGCCCTCAAAGCTCACATGGACTGCAATGTACCGTAAACAGCACAAGAAGGTGAGAGATATTTGTTAACGTTTCTTGATATCGATTGGTGGTTTTTGATTAATTGGTTAATGATGTTTTATTTGATTTAACAGGACCTTGCTCAAGAGGCTGTGAAGAAGAGGCGACGCGCGACCAAGAAGCCTTATTCCAGGGCCATTGTGGGAGCCACCTTGGAGGTCATTCAGAAGAAAAGAAGCGAGAAACCTGAAGTCCGTGATGCCGCTAGGGAGGCAGCTCTTCGGTATGGCTTCTTTATTTTGTTTTAGTTGTTGCAGTTAGCAGTGTTGTAAAAATCAGGATTAGTTGGGAATTGGTGGGTAACCTTTGTGATTTCACCTAATCGGCCATAAAATCAGTATGCAATGAAAATGAGTCAAAAATTGGACGAAACTAGTATTAAGGCCCCCGCGTTGCTGCGGGGGCGTATTACCATCTCAAGTAGTACCAATGTTAAACCACAACCGATGATTACCAACACCGGAAAAGCTCGTATAAAAAAATAAAATAGACAAATTTAAAGCTGAACAACAAAAATAGACATAAGAACATTGAACCACGTACGTGAAACGTAAAACATAAAAAGCAATAACTAAGTCGATCTAGGATTTGCAGGTTACGACGTGTCTGTTAAATCGAAAAAAATAGACATAAAAACGTTTAACAACACACGTACGTTGCGGCTTGTTAATTCGCAAAAATTGGACCAAAACAAAAAATTTGTAAAAGATAAAAATTATAGGGGCAAAGTTGCAAATAAAAAAGTGTTAGGGTTAAATTGTAAGAGATATAAAAGTATGGGGTTAAATGTTAAAAATTAAAGATTAGAAGAAAAATCAAGTGAGGTGCAACCAAATATGCTAAAAGTACAACTAACAATGCAAAACAATGTTAGAAATCAGTATGTAGTAAATGTGACAAATTGGAAATTTTTTATAAAATCATAAAATTTTGTGTGTATATATGTATATATATATATTCGTATTATAAGTTTGAAAAATTACATGTAAACTTCCAATCTGATTGATTTTGATTGATCCATATTTTCCTGATTAATCGCTAGCTCATTGCTTGACTAGCAGCTAGTGATTTTTACAACAATGACAATTAGGAGTGGAAAAATGGGTAGGATGGGTGACTTGGGTTTGTTGAGTTGAAAGATTTATTGTTTCAATTGCAGTGAAATCAAAGAAAGGATCAAGAAAACAAAGGATGAGAAGAAAGCAAAGAAAGCCGAGGTGGCATCAAAACAGAAGATCCAAGGCAAAGGTGGGAATGTGCCTAAAGCTAAGGGACCTAAGCTTGGAGGTGGCGGTGGGAAACGTTGATTTCTCTTTGCGCATCTCTTTCTTTACCAGATATTACATGTTAGTCAAAATTTTGAGCATTTTGTATTTGTTTTTGTCGGCTTCTTTGTGTCAAACTTGTCTTTTAGATGTTCTCATCGTTCACAATGGTTTTGTGAAATTGATGTAACTTGATTAGTTGATTCTACGATTTTGGTGCGGCTTTTGGGTACATTTTAGCTATGCATAGGTCCTGCTATTAATCTAGATCCAGTAATTGAACCGAGTATTAGGTCCTGCTATTAATACTATTATCATTGCTTCAATTGATTACTGCTGGCCATTAAATTTTGTGAGAAGATAGTTATGGCCTGCATTTGTTTTTTAGACCATGGATTTTTCTGAAGGTTGTTTATTCTGTCCATCTCTTTCATTTATGTACTACATTGCTTAAAGCAATTCGGTAGCCCACTAGATTCTGACTTTGTATGAATGCCATCACGCGAGAGTTTTGGTATTTCCTCATGTTATGCGGTATGACTTTTGGTGTTTTGTAATTGTTTATGCACATATTTCATTAATCTCAAGACACTTAACTGGGCATCAATTAATGAAACACGTCTATACAATTCAAGAAATAATATGAAACTAGTGTTCTCGCTTGTGCTATGCAACAGGAGTTTTTTTTTTTCTCTCCCTACGCAGTATGGCTTTTGGCGTTATCGGTCCTGTTTAATGTAAACCTTAAAAGCATACACTGATATGGGTTTCGAGCTACACATTAAAGTGACCACCTGTACAAGTACATAAGAACATAAATACTTTACTGAATAAAACATTACAATGGAAAAACTAAAGTCATTCATATCATAACACTAGTAAAGGATCCCCGCAATGTGGCGGCGGGAAAAAATTACATCACAATACTCATTTTCTATTAGTTTATCAACTTTTTTCATAATATATAGTATTGTTCTTCTGTTAGTTTTTTTATGCAAGTGTTAACTTACATGATGTCTTAAAAGAACCAAAAGAAAAGAGCATCGTTCCTTTTTAATTTGCTTACCCATGAAAATCCAACCAATATATACAATGACTATAAGTGTTCTTATTAGGCGAACTTATGTATGCAAGATATACTTTAAAAAAATAGATACATCGAGAAACATACACATACCATATTTAACTTTTTGTGTCGTTTATGAATAGAAATGTTAGAATATGCAATAGTTTTATATAAATAGTTATTTGAAACACCTGGTATATATAATATAATGGAACAATCTTTAGTTTTTTAGCCAAGCTGCGTGCAAAGGACAAGTATCTTGTTTTCTGGATGATTGCTTTCTCTGGAATAGAACTAATTGTTTCTCCATTTGAATGATACACTATTGCTTGGTGAGAAGTTGATTGCAAATAACTAACAAACAAACTAACTTTGATATTGCCAGTAAAACTTACTTCCTTCACCACTGTTAGGAAATGGAAAACAACTCGTGCATAAGCACATAATCTATCTTCGATCTCTTCATAAGAGAACAATCCTTGTCTCAATTGTTGCTTTGCCGCCAATTGGCTAATGAGGATACCTACCTTAAAATTAATAGTTCTATTTTGGTTTACGTGGGAACTTTTGGATCTCTTTTGAGTCTGGACTAAACCTTTATAATCAATGCTCCCTTATGTAGTTTAGTTTAAACCTAGAGATCACCAATTTCCCCTTTAACTATCATGTGAAATAGCAGTTTAGTGTCATACTATTTGAATAAGGTGAAAAAAACTAACGCATATCGTAATAACCTTAATGAGGAAAAATCACAATTAACCAAAACATAGTGGATTTGGTGTAAGAATCTCTCCTTCAACTTAAACTATGACTATTTGAGGTGACCCATTTGACTTGTATAAATATAGGAACTTCAAAAAACCTATTTTACCCATTCATCTAATCCTCTATTTAACTTAATCTATGGTTGTTTGATCTGACTTATTTCTTAGCCCCTGTATTGCTTTCCTGCAAAATAATTAAGGTCATCCAATAAGTGCATATGATTTTAGATGTTTGTAATTAGGAGGTGAAAAGTTGAGCCAGTTCTTCCTCGTTAATTTATAGACAAAACAACAAACATTAAAGAATTAACAAAAATATAGAAACTTAAATAAATAGGATTCAAATGTGAACTTACCATTTCCTCCGTAATCAATGATTAATAGGTTGGTCAACTTTGTAGCCATAGAAGTACACTGATCTCATATTTCTTTACTCATTAACCTGAAAACTGGAAAGGAAAAGAAAGTATAAAGGAAGACAAAATGAGGAATGCACACAATTATCAAGTATTCAGATATAAAAAAGAAACATGAACAACAAAACAGTAAATTAAGTGGCCGACCAACAATGCTTTAAGTGGCCGACCAACAAGTATTAAGTGTCCGGCCAAATCTAAAATTGATGTAGTGTGTACTTGATAGTTAATGAACAAATGACAATTAAATGAAGAGAAATCAAACCTAAATTTCAGTACAATAAAACGACTTGAAATAACCCTTAAACCATAACCTATTTTGATTAACCCACCCATCTATACACCTCAACTCATGAGAAAACATTATTTAACAAAACAAATAATAAATCATTACCTTATTCAATGTGAATGGAGGCTGTTCATATATTATATTACCTGCCTAATGTGCACTGGTCACTCCCCCATAGCAGGACCAATGATGACGATGATCTGCATGGAGCTCAAAACATTCAGTGGGCACAAAATCGCCACAAACACCAGCATATTTATTATGTAAAACTTGACCGAAGTTCAACATAACTATAACAAAAATTCTAAGATTTTATCTCAAACGGGTCAAATGGTTCGAATATGTCAAATGGATTGAAATGAGAGGCGACGTAAATTTTGTTTCAAAACAATATATCCTAAATCGTCATACTCAAAAGATTAAGATTATTAACCTGATAACATTGTTTTAGTAATCATAATTAACAAATTTATTGTTTATAAATCTTTAAGAAAGGACAAAATAACCCAATTTGACCCATACAAACAATAACCCATCCAACCATCAACTCTTTTTGACATGTTACCTAAACAACCATCTTCACCATCCTATAACAGGGTATTTGCAAGTCCCATGATATTCTCATTAGAACCAAATAAAAAGATGTACAATTATAGTTGCTTATATCAACATCTCAAGGTACTATTCTCAGAACCAGAACCAGATGCCATTGGTACTATGGTCATAGGATGGCCAATTCTGATAGCATACTAAAACTTTTCTTTAAATTGATTAAATACAAATGAGTTTATGATTAAATACAAATGAGTTTATATAAAGTTTATTGCAATGAAACTTGGTAGTTATGAAATACTAAATACAATCGATAAATAATAGTTTTATTTACAATAAGCAAACTTGGTGATGTTAAAGTACATTTACAAACACATACTTTTGGCATCCACAAGGATGAACAAACAGTAAGATATTTGTAAAATTTAGTTTAAACAAAAACCAATCAAATCGATCAAGTAAACCACTTAATTGGGGTGTTCTTTTCCCTTGCAGATCTGCTTAATGAAAATTCAAATCAAGTGGAAGTGAAAACCCAAAGACAAAATATATCTATTCTACAGAGACAAATTATCTAACCTAAACATATATGACTACAATGGAAAACCTAATCAACACAGATTCACAAAACATGTTGATGTTCTACAAAAACATAAACATTTATAAGTTTCAAGTAGCATATGCAAAGCAAAATATATCGTAAAAATAACTCCAAACAACTTGAAAAAATCACCAAAAATATTTTCAAAGCATCCAAAACTTCCTACAAACAATTATTGTAATGATAAAAAATACTCAAAGACATCATGATAACAAAGGATACTAATTAGAACTTAGAACCAGAAGAGTGTTCTTTCTCCATACCCTATCAGTTCAGCCACCGGTGGCCAAAAGAACCGAGTTAAATCTCACCATGAAAGAGGGTGCATCTACCATTTGCCTTCCAACCCTAAACATCCAATCACAAAGAATTACTTTTAAAAGAATATAGTTTACATTCATCTTGCACATTTCAACATTAGCCTATGAAAAGGATTATATGAAGAAAACTTAACTATACCTGATGTGGCTCTGCTTGATGAGAACTCTAGCATGATGAATAGACTTAGTTATACCACTTTTCGCAAATTTTAAGCTATCGAAAAGAATTCTTACCTCATTCAGAGTTTATAGTTTATAGTAATTGATTCATAGAAAACTCTTACCTTATTCATAACATGAGTACTAACTCAACCCTATAAAAAAAAAGACAAATAAAGTTATTAGAAGAAAGGCCATGCCATTGTTGGACATAAAAAAATTGAGTGAATACCTGAGAAGGCAGAACTACCATGCAAGGAGACGAAAGTGGAAGCATAGGCTTTTTCAGAGGATCATCATGAAACAAAAACCCTAATTTTGGTTTGTTCTCATCGTTTGAAGGAAATAGGCCGAACGAACCAAGTCGTGATTTAAACATAATGGCATCCGTCAAAGGCAAAAACGCTAGATCTAGCAGCAACAAGGGTTAGACAGGTGTTAGCAGCTGCCACCACCATCGGCTCCCACAACCATTGGGCTCTCTCTCTCTCTCTCTCTCTCTCTCTCTCTCTCCCTTTCTGCTGCTCGTGAATGTGTTGTGTGTTTGAATCATTTCAAAATGTAAAAGCCCGCCGGTTTCAAGGGTAAATACCCGCTTCGCCTGACCAAACATGTATATAAACTAAATTTGCTTTAAAGACTTGTACATAGAGCTTTAAGGGTTGTAAAACTTTTAATTTTAAGAGTTTTAAGTGAAAAGACATTATTGCCTCTCCTATATGCTTATTAATATAGTATAGATAAATTGTGAATAATAAATATTTATCTTTAAATGAAACATTAAAATTATGTCTTAAAGTAGAATATCATTTATTTAAATATCCTATACATGTAGGTGGAAACACAAGAAAGAGCCAGATTTATCCTAATGGTAGTAAATGTAACAATACAGTTTATAATGCTAAAGCATCAGGGATAGTAAGCAAAGTCCTACAAAAAGCAAAGGGGGGATACAAAATAATCATAGTGGATGCATCAGATGGACATCAAGTGGTTGATATTATCCCTCTAGGGCCGGAACTTATTGTTTCAGGCGAATCTATCAAATTGGATCAACCGTTGACAAGTAATCCTATTAACAAGAGTGTTAGTTTCTGGATGCTA
Source organism: Flaveria ramosissima (assembly GCA_025215565.1). Classification (NCBI taxonomy): domain Eukaryota; kingdom Viridiplantae; phylum Streptophyta; class Magnoliopsida; order Asterales; family Asteraceae; genus Flaveria; species Flaveria ramosissima. The sequence goes on along the minus strand of CM046043.1, from coordinate 23,295,994 downwards.
AGTAGCTTCACTCTCATGCCATCCTCAACGTTAGCCATTACTTGACTACTAATATGTATAAAAAATCAACGTTGTTGAGTCATTCTACTTTTATAATATATAAAAGATATACCTTTACTTTCTTTAAGGAACACACGTTATCATTCATAACAATCAAATTGACTTTCATTCCATCATTTATTGTATTTATTATCTTCATATCATTTGTATATTTTCACTTCCTTATAACTAGGTTTGCACAAAGCAAGAGCCTAATTTTCACTTCCTTATAACTAGGTCAAAGCAAGAGCCTAACATATAGTTGACAACAAATGTCAACCCCTGCTAGTACATATTTATCATGATAGCTAACCCTTGACATTGACCCAAACTACAAGACACACAACCTGCTCATGAATAGATGTTCATCTACCCCATAGTAGGGATGAGCATTTGGTACCCAGTACCCGTACCGGTACCGGTACTCAGCTGGTACCGAAAATTTGTATAAGGTACCGGTATCGGTACTTGATTTTCTTACATTTCGGGATCGGTACTGGCCGCTACCGGTACCGGTACTTTACCCAAAAGTCCCGTATGGTACCCGATAATACCTGAATACGAATAAGCTATTTTGAAAAAGGATTTACAATATAGTGATCATATCGAAGGTTAACTTTCTTTGATATTTTGAAACTACTGGTATTGGTATTGATGTTATTGGTTTTTATTATTTTGCGGTGAAACTCATCACTATGAAGCAAAAACAATATACTATTTTTTTGAGTCAGTGTTGCTTTACAACTGATGAGTGGTAAGCATATGTGCAATTGTTGATATTTAGAATGCATGGTCAAGTCTATATACTATTTTTGTTAGACATGTGGATGTTTTTTTGATATTTTATTTTTGTTTAGTTATTATAAACTTTTAAAGGTATCAGGTACCAAACATGTACAAGGTAACGAGTACAAAAACAAGTACTAGATAGCGTAACCAAACATGAACCATGCAGCAAGACTAAAAAATAATGTTGCGGAGATAATGGGAACCAAAGAGGTATTGGGTACCGAAATACCCGTACCGTACCGGTACCGGTACTTGTACCCATATACCAAAATCGGTACCGGTAGCGGTACTCGTTTTTTATAAAATTCGGGACCGAGTACTTTCGGTACAGGTACCGGTTCGGTACACGTACGGTACCGAGCTCATCCCTACCCCATAGTGCATGATGGCTAATTATCCGGCACATAAGTGACGACCTGTCTATTTCTTGCAAGGATTTTCCATCATAATTGGGCCCGTGTAACGTTTCATTAAGTTCAAATACTTTCATGATAACTTTCATTTCATTATATAACATGAAACATCAAGTAGCCGTTTATAGATAAGCAGCAAATAGGAATCCACATAGTAGAACAATCAACATTAACTAATAGTCAACCTTAGCCAACACTTAGTTTGAATCCTTGATTGAAATATCCTAAGTATCCTCTAATATAGGTAGTAATAACTTGATGCGGGTGACTAAATCGGATACAGATGACTTAACCAGGTGTAGCTAACATCTCTATATATGACTAAGTATAGGCTGATGTGGTGAACAATAATATTAAATGCAGCGAACATTACCCAATACGGGTGATAACATCTTAAAAATGGTTAGGTATAAGCTGATGTGGTGAATAATGCTACTCAATGCGGTGAACGATACCCAATGCGGTGAACAATACCCAATGCGGTGAACAATACCCCATGGAGATGACTAAAACCTTAAAGATGGCTAAGTATTGGCCGATGTGGTGACCAGTACTACTCATTGCGGTGAACAGTATCCAATGCAGATGACTAATACCTTAAAAATGGCTAAATATAGGCTGATATGGTGAATGGTACCACTCAATGTGACGAATAGTACCTAATATGGTGAATAGTACCCAATGCAAATAACTAACACCTTAAAAATGGCTAAGTATAGGCTGATGTGGTGAACAATAATACTAAATGCAGTTAATGGTACCCAATGTCGGTGATTGACATCTAAAAAATGGCTAAGTGTAGGCTAATATGGTGAACATGACTATTTGATAGGGGAATAATACCTAATACAATGAACTGTGATGCTTTGAATAGTGATACGATGAACAGTGATGCTTTCTACAACGATACTGTGAACATTGATGTGGTGAACATTGATACTTTGAACAATGATGTGGTGAGCAGTGATGCTTTGAACAGTACCCTTTGTGGTGAAAAATGTCAGTTTTCATACTTATCATACTAAAACTTCACAAACGAGCATAAAAATGTCATCCTTTTCGTATGAAATCATAGTTTCATAAAAAAGACATAAGTATGCATATTAACCCCAAACTAAGTAAAATGGTAAAAACGAAGATCTAGAACTCACCTTTTGAACTCTCAAACAAACCCTATTATCAAGAAGATATATCTCTAGATCTAGAAGCACACACACGTAAAGCTACCAGCTTTATTCATTTATATGCAACATAAACACTATACGTATCTAGATCGCACTTAGATCTATGAAAGAATATAAGAAATTTATACATTTGAGAAGTTTTTCTTGACTTTCTCTCTAACAACAAGTTTCTCTCTCTAACTATTTTGGGGGAAATCTTTAAATATAAGAAAAGAGGAGGTGGCTCCCTTTTATTTTATAGCCAAATTTTAGGGTAATGAACTTTTATTTGCCCAACTTTAACCCTTTGACTCCTATTAAAATTGTATTCTTCGTAAACTTTCTTCCTTCTTCTCTTTTTTTATCCACTTAAATGAAAACTTCAGGTGTTATAGTTTTTGATATTCTCAAATATTTATTTGATATTTCAAATATTTGTATACTAAGTTGGCTATTTAGATTTATAATTATTAACAAAAAAAATATTAGATTGAGTCAAACCATTAAATCAACATAAAAATTCTTGAGTTAATTTTAGTTTTGCTACTTAAGGTTTGACTAAAATAATTATTTTCTTCCAAAAGATGAAAAATATTAAATTATCTTCAAAAGTTTCATGTATTGTTTCAATTTCACTCCAAATGTGTTATTATTTTGAAAGTTGAAACAACTATTGAAACTTTTAAACTAAAATTGAGTCAACTTATGAAACTTTTAGAGGTAATTGATGTTTATAATCTTTTAGAGAGAAAATGATTATTTATTACAAACTTCAATTAGTAAAATCGAACATAACTCAAAATTCTTTTATTGTCTTTCTACTTCGTTGCTTTCACCGGTAAACAAAACCCCATTAACAAATTTCAATATTTTCAAAAATTCATGTTCTCATTAAGAAAATGAATTATTATAATTCAACCATATATCTCCATCATCGTAATGTAGTTTCTGTCAATAATACATTCAAATCAATAGTTTGACTATATGGAAATCTTAATGACAACATTTTTAAACCTCACTAATTGATCATTCTAAGTCAACTAAATGATTTTTAATTGATCTTAGTGAGCAACACCAAATCACTATGTACTTACTATAAAAATTACCTCTAATCCATGAATAATTTGGCCCAATATCTAAACCTACTTTGCTCTTTCTTTATCGCTCGATCATCAATTAATAAGGTTTCATCTCCTCATTCCATCATCAATCATCATCAAAAACACCTTCGTAACACATTCATTGGTCTAGAGAAATTCACCAGAAATAGCCTCTGGTACTACGCGTGTCTCGTCAGTCTCGAGATTGTTTTTCTGTGTTTTGTCTCCTTAAAACGGTTCCAACACATAGACTTTGTAAATTCAGTCTTATGAAGAGTTTTGTGATCAAGGTAAACAGATCCTTTGTCCTTTTAATAGTGGTGCAGTTGTTGTTCCAACTATAAGGTAGAGAATTTAACAGATTTTTGTTGACTGCTATATTCTCAAGAGTTATCCCTGCACTCTTCATTTTGGTGATCAATTTCACAAACCTCGACATCTAAGCTTCTAAAGTCTCACCAAGAATATGATTAAACATATTGAATCCTTGGTTGAGCATATCCTTCCTGCTCTCTCTCATGTCCTTGTTTCCCATAATCTGTTCTTCCATAGCATCCCACAAATCCTTTGCTTTAGTGTAGTCTTTAAATTTTTGTGCAATCTCAGTTGTGAGTGCCATTGTGATAGCTGCATAAGCTTTAACATCAAGTTCTATTCTTTTAAAATCATTTTCATCCCATAGATGTTCTAGTTTAGCAACCCATTCCTCTTTCTCAATCTTGTACAAAGGAATGTACAGGCCCTGCTTGATAGTCCTCATCATTTGGGGCTCACTATATATAACATGATTCTGAAAATGATATGCCCAATCCGGGTATCTTCTTCATTCAGTAGACGAGAAGGCTTGGTGCTTGTGCCTATCTCATTATCGAGATTCAGGGTTGCAGTAATATTCTTTAGATTTGCCATAGAAAATTCTTAAGACAAACTTATAAATTTTCTTCAAAAATCAAAGTTCTCGCGCGAAGTATCAGAAACTTTTTGCACAGAAAGTTCAGACACTGAAACTTGCAAAATGTTTAGGTTTTCGCGCGAATGTTATCCTTTTGTAACAAACTTGTAACTGCCTCGTGCGAGAAGCAGTCTTTTTGTGCGAAATACAAGTTTTCGCACAGAACACAGAAGTTTTCGCCTGATTTAAATCAACCAATTCGAAGCTTTACAGGTTCAAATTTAATCCAAATTGATTAGTTTCTGATTAATCAAATGTTCAATCAGTGAATTAAGTTCAAATTTGATCCTAATTGTCTCTAATTGATTCAAAACAACTAGTTTAATCCCGAAATCATCATCAAAGCATCAATTGTTGACCAAGACATCTTCAAGTTCTTCCAATTTGATTCAAAACAACAGAATTCAACTCGAATTTCAATGATCACAAGTGATTATCTCTCGAAACCTTCAATCAAACAACTTCTCAATCGATCTAGAGCAACAAGGCTCTGATACCAATTGTAAGGACCGTTACAATACCAAAGATCGATCTCGTGATTGTGAATGCAGAATATAAATGATCACAGAGTAGAAGAAGTAGAATCAATCACATGTACACACAAGTAAATACACTTCACTTTGAATTGATCTCAGAATTAAGTGTTTACAATGAGGTCAGATTCAAGAAATGATCTAAAGCTTAAAAATTACAAAACAAACTAACTATTTATACTAAACAGATAGTTCTTGCGCGAACATACTTCTCACGCGACAAGAACTTGTCACGCGGTAAGTAAACATTTCGTGCGGCTAGTCCAAACTTCTCGCATTCCTTGAACTTGATCTTGATTTGATTTCTCGAGCCTCTAGGTTCAACCCCTATAGATCATCTTCTTATCAGTTAAAGTTGATGTCCTCATAGGCCTAACCTTTTTTCTGCTTTTACTTCTTTGGCATGTCTTTAAGCTACAAAATAGAAAGTGCCACCAATATCAGAACCACCGAATATAAAACTAATAACCTTAGCATCCACTAGAGGGGATGCCGCTAGCTGTGGGGTTTTATCATGATCTCAACTACTGTCTTTCTTTTTGCCCAGGAGTTCTTTTAGATTTCCTTTGCTTAGGAGATATTTCCTTTAGTAGTGCAATACAATCCTCGGTCACATGACATCTCCCTTATGATTCCTCTTTGGACATCTCCCTTTATCCTTCCAATCAAAGTTCTTATGATTCCTCTTTAGACGTCTCCCTTTATCTCCAAGATCCCGTATTATGAACATAATACCTATGATATCAACAAAAAACAATAGTCAGTAATCCTAGGATATTCTTTCTCGTAGTCATTGTATTCCACAACATTGACCCTATAGTTATAACTCTTTGAATATGGTTTAGATATGTGGGGTTTGTAGGATGAGGATTCTGATTTTCAGTGTGGATGGTCATAATCGGATGTTGTATCAACTCTTTTTTGGATATATTTATCCTGTCAAGCCTTATAAATCTCAAAGGTTGGATCCTGACTTCATCTAAATATCTGCATGGGTTCATTATGAGGCCCTTATTAAGATGGAGAATCCCTTTCAGTCCCATCTTAAAAATCTTGAACCATAGTAGCGATGTCAAGATCAAGGATATCTAAGGATTCCTGACCAAACCTGCCTACATAATCCCTTAGCGACTTGTTAGAATTTTGGGTTACCCTTTATAGATCATTTGCTAGTCTTTCAAGTGTTCAATAACATGAAAATTAGTTATTAAACAAGTTAACTAAATGAGAAAATGAGGTAATAGAGTATATAGGGACACTTAGTAGCCATTTCAACGAAGAAGTTGTGAGGGTCGATTCACGGCCTTTGCATAACAAGCTTTTTTTAAATGTAAGGGGATAGGATGATTTCCATCCTTTCCATGACTAGATACGACCATCGTTTCATCAGTTATGCACTTCTTTAGGTTTGATACGTGAAATACATCATGGATTCCACTTAGCGAATCAGGTAGGGCTAGTCGATAGGCCACTGGACCTATTCTTTCCACTATTTCAAATGGTCCAACATACCTCGGGTTTAGCTTCCCTCGCTTGCCAAACCGAACTACGCCTTTCCATGGTGAAACTTTCAATAAACCTTGTCACCAACCTGAAACTCTAAAGGTTTCCATCTCTTATCAGCATAACTCTTTTATCGGTCTCGCGCTGCCGCCATATGGTTCCGTATCTGTACGATCTTCTCGGTTGTCTCATGAATTAACTCGGGACCTGTTAGCTGGCTATCACCAATTTCTGCCCAGCAAACCGGTGATCTACATTTTCTCCCATACAACGCTTCGAAAGGTGCTGCCTGTATGCTAGTATGATAACTGTTGTTATAAGAAAACTCCACCAATGGCAGGTGAATTTCCCAGTTATTCCCGAAGTCAATTACACAAGCACGTAGCATATCCTCCAACGTCTGTATGGTACGCTCACTCTGGCCATCCGTCTGTGGGTGATAAGCGGTACTCATATCTAATCGTGTACCCAAAGATTTATGCAATGACTGCCAGAAGTGTGACGTGAAACGAGCGTCGCGGTCAGAGATAATTGAGATCGGTACACCATGTCTCGAAACGATCTCCTTGAGGTACAGGCGGGTTAATTTCTCCATCTTGTCAGTTTCCTTTATTGCAAGAAAATGAGCAGATTTTGTCAATCGATCCACAATAACCCATATCGTGTCACAACCAGTACTAGTCCTGGGCAGCTTGGTAATAAAATCCATGGAGATTTGTTCCCATTTCCACATTGGTATTTCAGGTTGCTGCAATAGTCCGGATGGTTTTTGGTATTCCACCTTTACCTTCGAGCAGGTCAAACACTTGCTCACATACGTAGCCACATCCGCTTTCATGTTAGGCCACCAATAGTGCGCCTTTAGATCATGATACATTTTGTCAGATCCAGGATGTATAGAATATTTAGATTTGTGTGCCTCACTCATAACCAAGTCTCTCAGATTTCCATAGGCAGGCACCCAGAGTCTATCCATGAAATACCGAATTCTATCCTCCTTCATCACCAGCTGTTTATCCATTCCTCTCAACGACTCAGAACCAACATTTTCCGCTTTTAAAGCTTCAATCTGTGCCTCCTTGACTTGTTCGGGCAGTTGAGTACTGATAGTAAGCTGTAAAGCTTGCACCCGTCTGGGTTTAGCTGTATCCTTCCGGCTTAAGGCATCGGCAACCACGTTCGCCTTTCCCGGATGGTATTTAATAGCGCAATCATAGTCGTTTAGCAGTTCCACCCAACGTCGTTGCCTCATATTCAACTCCTTTTGCTCAAAGATATGTTGAAGACTCTTGTGATCGGTGTAGATAGTGCACTTGGTACCGTACAAGTAATGTCTCCAAATTTTTAAGGCAAAGACTACTGCACCCAACTCTAAGTCATGAGTAGTATAGTTCTTCTCATGAACTTTTAATTGTCTCAAGGCGTAGGCTATCACCTTTTCTCGTTGCATCAAGACACAACCCAATCCTTGAATGGATGCATCACAATACACCACGAAGTCATCCGTCCCCTCTGGCAGTGCTAGTATCGGCGCGGTACAGAGTTTCTGCTTTAACGATTGAAAAGCCGATTCTTGACTCTCGCCCCATTTGTAAGTCGTCCCTTTGTGAGTCAAAGCTGTGAGAGGTTGTGCGATCTTAGAGAATCCCTCTTTGAATCGTCGATAATAACCTGCTAATCCCAAAAATTGTCTTATCTCACTCGGCGTTTTGGGTGTGGTCTAATTCTTTATCGCCTCAATTTTGGTAGGATCAACATGTATCCCTTTCTCATTAACGATATGACCTAGAAATTGTACTTCTCGTATCCAAAAGTCACACTTAGAGAATTTGGCGTACAGCTGTTCCTTTTTCAATAGCTTTAAGATCATTCGCAAGTGCTCCTCATGGTCTTCCTTGGTCCTGGAATATATCAGTATATCATCGATAAACACAATGACAAACTGATCGAGATAGGGTTTGCACACACGGTTCATGAGGTCCATGAACACAGCAGGTGCATTTGTCAACCCAAAAGGCATGACCAAGAACTCATAATGACCGTAGCGGGTACGAAATGCGGTTTTGGAAATGTCTTCCTCTCGGACTCTGAGTTGATGATAGCCGGATCTCAAGTCAATCTTCGAATAGTAACTCGATCCCTGGAGTTGGTCAAACAGGTCATCGATACGAGGTAGAGGGTATCGGTTCTTGACTGTTACTTTATCTAACTCCCTATAGTCAATACACATCCGAAATGTGCCATCCTTCTTCTTAACAAACAGGACAGGGGCTCCCCAAGGTGATGTACTAGGTCGAATAAAGCCCTTATCTAATAGCTCCTGAAGTTGTGATGACAACTCCTGTAGTTCGTTCGGTGCTAATCGATAAGGTGCTCTAGCAATCGGGGCTGCGCCGGGAGTTAGCTCAATTTGGAATTCCACTTGACGATGAGGTGGTAATCTAGGAAGATCCTCTGGAAACACCTCTGGAAAGTCGCGCACTATGGGAATATCCTCTATTCTCCTTTCTTTCGCTTGCTTATCGGTTACAAGTGCTAGAATAGCCACACGACCCTTTCGTAGTAACTTTTGGGCTTTCATGAACGAGATGATGCCTATCACAACACCACTTCTATCACCTCGGACTGTAAGAATTTTGTCATCAACAGGAATTCGTATGATCTTCTCATGACATATAACTTCCGCTTGCTTGCTAGAGAGCCAATCCATGCCTATCACAACATCAAAACTCCCCAGCGTAACAGACATAAGATGTATAGCGAAAGTATGACCAGCAAGTTCTATCTTACAGTCTTTAAGGATATGCGTTACATGGATCTGTTTACCGTCGGCCAATTCTACGGTGTATTTAGATTCTAAGGCGGAGGGTATATCACTTAAAAGACTACAGAATTTTAAGGACACGAAACTCCTATCAGCTCCCGTATCGAATAGTACCGTAGCAAAACAACCATTAACAGAGAATCTACCAGTAACAGTTGTAGGATCATTTAGAGCCTCACCTGAGCCAATGACGAAGGCTCTCCCTTTGGCTCCATCTTTGTTACCACCATTACCATTACCATTTCCACCGTTGTTGTTGTTACCATTGTTGTTGTTTTTATTGTTATTATTGTGACCATTTCCGTTGTTGCCATTACCATTCCTCCTTAGTTGTGGGCAATTTCGTCTGTAGTGCCCATCTTTTCCACATTCAAAACAACCTTTAGGAGTTTCCTGAGGTTGTTGTGTCCTCCTTACCAGCTCACCACGGCAATCCTTCGCAGCGTGTCCAATTTTACCACAACGCTAACACTTGAAGTTATCACATCTTCCCACATGATAATAGTTGCACCGAGTGCACTTCGGGTGTCTACCACCATAACCACTGGGTCCTTGATTATTTGCAGTCGTTTGGTGGAAGTTACGATTATTGTCGAACCTCCGTTGTTGCTAGATCGGCTGTTGTTGGTGCTGAGGTTGGGGTTGACCGCCAGAAGATGATGATGCTTTGGTGTTGTTGGCACTATCCCACTTTCTTTTGTTATCGGGCACGCTTGCCACGGCGCCCCGCTTGGGTAGACGTCCTTGCTCCAGGGCTTGGTCGGTTAGCTTATGAGCTAACTGGATGGCTTGCTGTATGGTGGTTGCGTTGGAAGCAGTTACCATACTTTGAATTTCGGGTACTAGTCCCCGTATGTAATGCTCGATCCTTTTATGCATCTCATTCACCATTCCCGGGCATAGTGTTGCTAGTTCGTGAGTTCTGGTGGTGTAGGCCTCGATTTTCGAGCCGTGCATCTTCAGTTGCCAGAACTCTATCTCCAACTTCTGCACTTCATTGCGAGGACAGTACTCCTCGATCATCATTGTTTTGAATTCAGCCCACGGCAGTCCATTAGTCAGTGCTTGCCCCAACATCTGGACTTGTGCATTCCACCAGGATAAGGCGGCACCCTCCAGGGTCCCGGTGGCATATTTCACCTGATCAGCAGGTGGGCAGTTGCATTTGGAGAATACGGACTCCGTCTTCTCGAACCAGCGTACTAATCCCACAGCACCTTCAGTACCGCTGTAGGTATGTGGCTTACAGTCCATGAAGGACTTATAAGTACACGCCGGTGGTCCTGCTTTAACACAACAAATATTGATCAGACAACCTATACGGTTACATAGGATATTCGGTTTAACTTTCAATCATTGTTTACCTGCTGGCTGTCCCGCTTGGGCAGCAGCCACCGCTGCCTGAATCAGGGCAGCTATCTCAGCAGGGGTCATATTCACGACACCACCGCCATGGTCTCCGACGCCACGTCCACGTCCGCGCCCACGCCCACGTCCACGTCCACGTCCACGGGCGTCCATTTTTCACTTTACATTCACAAATACAATAATGAGTAACATCAAACACATTTATCTCATTGAAGTACAGTAAACAATAAAGAAATAATAAATCATCACAACCACAACATTCATAACAAAAATAATAACCAAAGTAAATAAATTGCAAATGAGTCACAATGTATTCATCAATGTCAAAATTTAAGTTTGTCGTTCGGGTGGGGAAACAACCCTTCCCACATAGGTTTCAAAGAAAACACTACGTAGTCTAAGTCATATAAGAAAATCAATCGACAATATCTGACCCATCACTGACATCTTCCATCTCCTCCGGTTCCTCCTCCTCAGGTTCCTCCTCAGGTTTCTCATCCTCAGGGTCTACTGCAGGAGCAGGAGCTATAGCAATCTGAAGCGCTGCCAGCTGAGCTTCCAAGGTAGCAATCCTATCATCAGCCACTGCATCCCTCTGTTCGCGAGCAGCCACGCGTCCTCTGAGTGCTATGATCCCATCTTCCATTTGGTAACACCCGTTTAGGGTCTTTCCATGGCGCTCCTCGAGTTCATCCACCTTATGCCGTAGTTTGTACACCTCGGTCTGCAGTGTACAAACGTCACTCGTGAGTCGCCTGACTCGATGCTGCTCTGTATCCAGTGCTGCCACTAATGTAGCAATCAACTGCTTATTGGACTGCACCATCCGAGGAAGTGAAGGCATTGCTTGATAAGAGTTACTTCTCGTTCTGGGTCTCGGGTCAGGTACGCGTTCCCTATACATTATGTGATTGACAAACTTAGGGTAAAAACTCCAGTCCCTTGGGGGGTCACGCTTCATCAACGTAAAAGGTTGATCCCAATCAAACTCCCCTCGAGGATAATCTAAACGAGGCCTGTCGAGTCCATCATCAGGTACAGGTGCAGAGGTGGGGACTCGGATCGTGCAGGTGATGCAGGTCGTTTACCAGGAGCTCTTGATGACGATGCCATGCTGCAGATAGTGCGACGTGTATGCCAATGAGTATACAATAGATGAAAATAAAGTACAGGTAACTAACTAACTGTGTGCGGTTATAGTCTAGTGTGTATGCAACCTAGTTCCCTATAACCAATGGCTCTGATACCAATCTGTCACACCCTCAAAATCCACGTGCGGAGTTTTACCGCGAGGCGTGTGAACAAACCAGGATCACAGTCAATAGTTACTCGGAACGACTCTATATGACATGATTAAAAATAAATCAACCAAAGTACAAACTTTAAATTGTGTGGAAGCGTTTTGTAAAACAACCCAAAGAAATAAATGTGTATACTATGGCAAAACAAGCGCCAATCCAAAAGAAATAAACATTAACCATTAAATGATAAAAATGTCTTGAAAAACCGAGTGTTAGTATGCAAGTGAACCATGGAGTGCTCCTAAAGGCAAGCAAGCTAATGACCTGAGAATAGCATACTAAAATGTCAACACAATGGTTGGTGAGTTCAAGAGTTGATATTCAAACATAAACAGTTTAATAATAGAGATATACAAGTAGTGCATTGTAACAGATAGCTAGTCCATTAACAATAAATATTAATGCATAGTGATTTCGCAATTGAAGCTGACTGTGTTACGCTGTTGCCTCCTGTCACGACTCAACAGGTCGTGACAATGTTCAATAGGACAAATTGCACCCGTTTGACCTCGAGTCACACAGGTGGGGCTCGTCAGACCCAGTAGTACTACCCAAGTTACCCCGCTATTCAATATTAACCATTCGAAAGTGTGAGGACTTTCCCATGATAAACAACACTATATTAATATTATGCACAACTAAAATATATAAAGCGTTTGTAGTTTACCGGTATGCTATCTCCCCCAAAAGAGATTAAGTAAAGAGTGGGGCATGAACTAACCTGATACGCGTAAAGATACTTAGAGTTTGACTTGACTGACAGAGTGAACAGACAACCCTCAGAGGTTACCTAGATCATATAAGTATATGAGTACGTGCAACAGAGAACATGTGAAACCCTAAGTACACTACAACCAAAGACTCAAGGTTTCAGAAAATAATACATTTGACTCAGTTGACCCGTTTCACCCGTTGGTGACTTTATGTGTTGTAATCCATTCAAGCAACCATACACATATATCATACAAGTTTAACATTCAAATGGTTCATGAGTATGCTACATTATCCAGGTGTATCACATAGATCATCATACAACCAAGTATCATACAAGTCATGCGAATCTAGAACATTAACATTCACTAACCATTACATTCAACATGCATCACAACAATCAATTTTCAATCCCAAGCATGATGTCTTAACTACTAATCAACCTTACTATTATACATGATCATCAAAGTCCTAACACCACTCATGATTATCCAAACATCTCATACAACTATATTAACATGTTCCAACCATATTAGAATTCATCCATGAACTTACTAACATGCTCCTAACCTCTCAAACATGATCAAACTATCATCTTTCACATTTTGCATAAATAAAGTTTCCCTTTTGGGAAAGCACATCCCAAAATCTATCAAACATCCAATGCATTCATGAATTCATTAATAATATACCAATTCAAGTTCATATCAACATCTAAGCATGATCAACAACATCCAAACATCATAACTCATCAATTCCTATCCTGAAAAGTTACTATCTTTAGTAATGTATGAACTATAACATGTGTTCTTGAATTCCCAATGATCACAACAACAATCTAACATCTAATCATCACCATGAACACATCCATAACATCAATTCATCAATAATTCAACATTACATGCAAAATAAAGTTACTATTTATGAACATCAACATCAATCCATCAATTCCTTGCAAAATCAATGTAACCTAGCATCCATACAATCTATTAATCATCAAACATTCATCAAACAATCATCATTCATCCATAATTCTACAAATTTTCAAATTAGGGTTTGCTTCAAGCCATAGTTCATGATTAATCCACTAAAACTACACAATTCATGCATAACCAACGTTAACAAACATGTATACAATCTAACTAACGTACTAACACCAAAAACTAACATCAATTTCGACTCCATGAAGACCCAAAGTCGCATCAGGGTTCGGCCCTCAACAAAAACCCACAAAAACATGAAAAATCTAACCTTTAAACGTGTTATAGCTTGCAATTGATGATTCCAACGTGTTCTATTGCTTGAAATCGAACCAATTTCGTGATATCTTGCTTGTTCTAAGTCGAATTTGAAGTGGGGAGGGGGTGGGAATGCAGGTTGCGGCCGAATGGGGGTGGAGGGCTAGGGTTTTTGTGTTTTGTTTAGTTTTAATTTCGATATTTACCCTTTAAGCCCTTGCAATTTGTATTTTATAAAAGCTAGGCTTTAAACTCTTTGTAAAGTGTTTTTAACTTAATAATATAAAGATGTAAACTAATGAAAATCATTATATATCTTATCTTTATAAAAACACAAGACATACGAATAAATAGGCACGTTTCCGCGTTACGCGTTTAATTTTCTAATTAACATTTTAAAAACATGCAAACACATAAACATAACACAATAATCACATAATCAATTAGATTCTCATTAATTTAACATTATTCATTATTATTAGGTCACCAACGTTAAACGACAACTAATGTGTGTTTACGACACGTGTATGCAAGACTTAACGGAACTAACGGAGTTTGGTAACGGAAATTTACCAGATGTCACATCGAGGGTGATCAAGAAAATGTTGCTCGCCAACTCCACTTCTATTTAGAACCTTTTGCAGCTGAGAGACCCATCTTGTCTTGGGTCTTTGCTACTAACCCAGACTGATGGTATGTGATGGGTGCGGATAGTATATATATTTTGATATAGATTCTTTGCACATATTAAGTTTTAAATGGTTATTACTAATACTAAACCACACACACAAAAGGCAGTGTACCTGTCATATGGTAATATAGTGTTGGTAAGAACCGAGTATCAATCCGTGGACACACCTAACCTACTCAACAAACTTGATGTTTGACTATCAGATTTGGTTTTTGTTAAAGAAAGTGATAATTTGTATTGGATAGATTTTTAGGGTTTAAAAATAAAGAATAATAGAAAGAAAGTAAACTAAGATTTGAAGCGTTTGGATTTAAAACCAGGGAATAAAAGTTATCATCCTAATTAGACTCCACTTATGTAATTGTGATGAATTGGTGATGTGATTTAATGATATTGATTAATGTAATTATGTTAATGTTTATAAAAATGAGCTAGCGCGATTTCTCGTCTATCCTGCTACCGTAGTGACTTGATCCTGTCAGGCTGAGTTTACTGCTCAGATCAAAGCCCTAGTAATGTAGGTGAATCTTTTGTGTCCTATTTGACATACGATTTCTGAAAAACATAATTTAATGTTAAAAAGAGAGTTGATCAGGTTCCTTCCTAACATACCATTAATTTTAGAAAACCGTAACAATTACTGAAGTTTTCGAACTAATAAAAGGGAACCCGCAAATAATCAGAAAGTTAAAGTGATATGATTTCTAATAATCATTTCTAGTTCATTAGCCATGGATTTATTATGAAGACCTGTTTCGCGAATGAAAGTTAATCATACGGTTTTCAACCTTGTATGACAATCACAATCACAAACCATAAATTTATAACTTCACGAACAAATGTAGATGCTACCCATCAATAGTTTTCCCAAGACCACCATAACATTAACATAATATTTATCAGACCATTAGTTCATTATAAATTACATAAGTTTCATCTGATTAGGATGATAAATAGAGTTTAGCTCATAATGAGCTTTAACATAACAACAGATAACAAAGAAGATAGATAAGTGATCATCAGTGAAATGGAACAATCAAACCGATAATCCACAATGGATGACGTTTAGGTGATCCCAAGCTTCTTCCAAGTGTTGTATGCACCTCCTGAGCCTCCGAATGATCTTGAAGTCTTGATTCCCGAGAGAATTCTGCAGAGTAACTCTCCCGGAAAGCCTAGTAAATAGAAGCCTATTTATAGGCTTTCCGGAGTGTTTAAGCACGGCCCCGTGCCTAAAAGGCACGGCCCCGTGGTAGTACAATGCTTACGAAAGTTGGTCGGCTCGTACATGCAGGTTGTGTTGGGCACGACCCCGTGCTAAATGGGGCACGACCCCGTGTTGGAGGTGGGGCATGGCCCCGTGCCTTATGGGGCACGACCGCGTGTGTACTTTTAGGGAACAATACTTTTTGTCCTGTCAGATGTCCAAACACGGAGGTGTGTTAATTTAGCATGGGGGTGTGTTTCTGGCAAGGCATGGGGGCGTGCTTAATGAGGCACGACCCCATGCTTGGAGTCCAAAGCTCGGATTACTTCAATTTCTTGTTAAATATACTCCTTTTGTCCATCTTGCCCTTTTAAACACCTGAAAACACAATTTAACACTTTTAAGTACATTTTCATCATTTTAAGGAAGATATTAAGGAATAATTGATGTGCTTTTGATAGGATTTTTATGTATAATTTGGAGCACATCAAACATCCCCACACTTGAACTTTGCTTGTCCTCAAGCAAAAAATCACTAAAAATGACAATTCCACCAAAAACCAAATAAATCAAATTATAAACATGTCTTTCGAGAAATACACAAGTAAATATTATTTTCATCCAAATATAAATATTCTAAGCACATGTAAAATGATATCCTAGCAAGCAATAGGTTGGTTAGTAAAGATTATTATCATGTAAAAAGCCACACTTCTCACAAGATGCACTCACACTTGGCTAAATATATGGAGTCATAATCAAGATTAAGTATGACTAATACACTCAATTGCCTAGTATGAATACGTGTGAAATCTTATGCTTGTTAAGGGATCAGATCTCCACCTACTTAGATATTTACTTGCATAAATCATTAGGTCTTTGATGGGTTATAACTTGGCTCGGGCTCGGGTATGGAATATTTGGAAAAAGTGGCTAATTGCTAAAGACGATGATCTTGGCTTATTTTTCTAACATAAACTACAAGGAAAGCAATAAAGGTTCCCTATACAATACTTCAAGCTAGAAGGGATATGCTAGCTTGAGGACTCGTTTAAGGTCCGATTGTCAACACCGTATTTTTCTTTCAAGAACCGTACTTCATCTTTTACCCGAAGATACACAAAACTTTCCTTTCTCAAGGATCGTTCGGCTTGAAGCCTAATAGCACCCAATCGAATTAGTTCTGTGTATTCGTATTGAGATTCAGTTTGATTCTTTTTGCATTTTCCATTATGGGACCAATTTCCAAAATTCGGGCATCTTTCATATCTTTTTTCCCGTCTCTTTATAGCACTTTTGGAAATCCCACAAAATGGCGGAACTTGTTCCTTTTTTCGCCATTTCTTTCTTGCGTCAAACGTGAGATTGAAAATTTGTTCGCGGATTTTCGGGGGAAGTCCCGGTTTTGCGTGATGAAGGCAACAAAGCAAATTGAAATCAAAAGAATGCATTCCAGTTCTTTAAGGTCTGCCGGTAAAAGACCAATTATTTTTAATTTTTTTTTGTAAGCCAAAAACGTGTCTTTAACGAAAACGGGTTTTGTTGAAGGATTTTTGGTTAAGTGCCTTGGTGACTCGGGTGATTGAAAGATCAAAACGTTTAAGCTCAATGGGGCTAACTAAGGTTGACGTTCGGGTAAGGAAAATTAAAGACAATGGTTGGGGCTCGAATGGTTAAGGTTTCCTAGTGCCTAACTCATTTTTATGCAACAAATACTAATTAAGGTCTTGAAATATATACCCAAAGCAAGTTCTAATCACACGTATCATATGGCACCCTCAATTCCAGAATGAAAGTAGAATTGCAATTTGCAAAAGCTTGTTTAAGGCTCAAAAATAAACTCACATACGGATGGAATTGGGTAAAAGTGTTTCATTTTACATGATTAAATATTTTACTAGATTATTGCTTTTAAGGATATCACAAAAAACATTTTCAATTTTAATTGGACGTCATGGATTTACTTCTTTATTTTGCGAAAACGTATATTTATAATTTGGTTTTCAAGGGCTTTGTGGTGGGATATCCCCCCACTCGTGGTACATTCGGTTTCTGATGTACATGACATCATTGCTCAGGTCATCGACTCGGGAATGCAGATTTTCAACTCGGTTGAAGGCTCGTTGGGCATATTCAAATGATCGCCTTGCATGGTCGCTGGTGGTTTGGATTGACTCATAAAGGTCTAACATGGTTGGGAATTCCCTTGTACGTGAACTTGAAGATCCAGCTCCGGCTCCTTCCGGCTGTATCGGCATGTCGAGGTCCATGATTATTTCTTCGGGATTCACCGGATCCCAGATTTGTCCCTTCTTATCCATGAATCTCGGCTGCCCATTTGGTAGGCTTGTCACCATGTACATACTTGTACAAATGCTCAAGTCTAACAGTCCCGGCATCACTCCTACGGTTTCCTCAGTGTTATAACCATAGCTTTCGTATAAGTTCAAAATCCAGCTTCCTCCAAACATTGGTGTTGGAGCACCTGGAATCGCATTCCTGGCAAAAATATTACAAAACAAATACCCAATATTACATGGCAACAGATTAACCATACAATATAAAATAAACAAGTCCCTCAAATTAACAACTCCCTCGCTTTGACCACGAGCTGTTATGGAATGACTGAGTAACCGATGAATGTATCGCAGCAGCAGGTCTCGTATCTGACTGCTTTTTGTTTTACTCGAGTTGAACCCTCCGGTTCCAATCCGCTCCCAAAATGCTTTCCTCATTGCACCACTTTCCGCGTCTTTACTTTCCTCGTCCAGGAAGGTATGGTATGCCGGAATTCCAGATATTGCCTCCTCCTCCATTTCTTGTTCCGTGTAGATTTCGAGATAGACACCGAACAAGGCAATGGATGTTTTATGCCAATGCCCAGCTAGTCTGAATGAAACTGCACTATCATCCCAAGGGTAAGAGTCTTTCATGCTAAATTTAAAAGATGCTAAAAATTCATGAGTTAGTTCATAAACAGAAGGTCTATTTTGTGAGAATAAACGTTTACACTGAACACTTAATAAATTATTATATCTTTCTAGCTGTCCGACTGCCGCTAGTGTTTCTTCATCTGCTTGTAAGTGGGATCTTTCGACCCTTTGTAGCAATCTTTGAAGTGTATCATGACACCATCTCTCGCGGCTCCCTTCAAAATGTAAGTAGGGATGATCCATGATCCTGAAATTTTAAAAAATAAGTTAATCTAGACAAGACAAATTTCTTAAGCAGTTTCATGATGTTAGTGAAAATCATGTGTTTTTCAAGACATAACATCATAATGATTCAATTCATGTTCAAAAATAGTTAAGAATTTATCATCCAAGGAAAAATTTTTGAACATGGGGGTGCGCTTTGTAAAATGTGGGGGTGCGGTTAACATGTTTAGGCATAATATCTTGACTCGAGCAATCGTGGTTTTGTTTGTAAATCGTTGATTAAGCATGAGTTTAACATTTTCTTGCTTTAAAAATCAAAGATTATACGTTTAACATTTTAATCATTTGTTAATAATTCAAGATACTCAAAATATATATATATATTGTTTTACACCACTTGAGAATTCTTGTAACTTGAACATGATTAACAAAAATTTCACCACGAATTATGAAGATAGTCTTGTTAACAATAAAAGAAAACAACTAATTAACTAACTAAACATACTAATATCTAACTAAACATACTAATTAACACTAATCTACTACAAGAATAAACATGAACAAGTAGGTTAAAAGCATTCATCATTCCATAACACGTATAAGAACAAGTGTTTACACATAATTGCTAGGATCTCGGTTGTTTAGAGACCTACTCACCTAACTACATGTAAATGACTTTCATAATTATAGGAATTAGCATACTAACCTTTTGATCAATTAATCTTGCAAGAACACTTGAAAAGATGAAAGAAAAATGGAAAACAAGATGAAATTGAAGGTGGATACGACTTTGCAGGCAAATGAGCTCGGTTTTTAACATGCAAAATTGATGGGAAACAAGACAAAAGGCTGAAAAATGTCAGGTGGTGTCATGTCTTGTCGAGCACGAAGGCGTGCCTCCTTAGGCACGGGGGCGCGCTCATGAGTTATCGTTCGGTTTCAGTCTTTTGTTGTTCCGTTTTTCAGTTTCGCGCGTTATGTAATTTTCCCGGTTAAGTTTTATCACTTCCAAATCATCAGAAAAGATACGAAAATAGTCCTATAGTTAAATAAAACAAGCCAAATTGAAAATTACATTTCCTAGGGTCCTACGGTTACACGATACGTTAAAAGCCGAGAATCTGAAACAGCAAAACCAGACTCTTTATCGCGCAACAGCGCACTTAACACATCACGGAATGCTTCTAAAAGAAACCTCCACACATTTCGTGTGGAAGGTTCGGCATGGGATAGTGAGAAGTGCGGTTGCTTAATTCCGCAAGCTGCCGGTTAATGGAAATGAGTTCCTCGCTCATCTGTTGAACTTTTTGGATAAGTTCAGCTAAGCGTTAGGAAGCAACGAGGTTCATTCCAGTCAGTTGCTTGATTAGTTCATGCATCTTGAAGAAATATTCTTGAGTCGTTGGCTCTCGCGTTTCAGAACGTGGTTTCTTTGCAGGATTCCAGTTTGAGCTTCCGTGACTTGATTCTTTCATTTTTTCAAACGTTTTTAAGCAGGAATGGGTGTGATGAAAGAATGGAACAAGTGTGGTATTTATACATAGGTCGTGGATGTTGATGCATGTATGTCCCTAGATCATGAGCTGTAATGTAATAAATCTTGTCTGTCTGATTATGATGTAAGTTGTATTCATTAATGAAATGAAATGAATTGTTTGTTACATGTGATGTTTAATATTTCATTAATGAGTTGTGATTGAATTGATTGGGTTTATGAATGTTTGAATGAGTGCACACTATGTTATATTAAATAAAACATTCAAACTTAACTTAATGAAGTTCTCATGCGAATGGCCCATGCGAATGGACCACACGCATGAATAACTTCATACGATTGACTCAATCGCACGACTTAAACAGGAGACTGGATCAGTCGTATGATTGACACATAAGATTGACTCAATCGCACGACTGAACACTCAGTCGTGCGGATGAATCAACGCATGGTTCAATCGCACGACTGAACCATACTTATGGCTCAGTCGCACGATTGAACAATACTAACCTATAAATAGACCCAATTCGTGGGAAAACGAAAGCATTCATCCCATTACGATTCCAGACGTACCCTAGCCGTCCAGAAGCCTCCCAAATCGTTCTCCAAGTTCACAGAACACATCAGATCGGTTCCTAATCGATTTCTAACGTTGATTTCAATTCTTGATTGATTCATCGTGTGTTCTCACTGATTGGATCGCCAATCAAATAGGATTCCGCACTATTTGAGTTGGTTTAACACGCAATCACTCGGTATTTCGTTCAAATACCAGGTCCTAACAAGTGGTATCAGAGCTTTGGCTCTTGATTTCGTGTTGATTCAATCAAGATTGCATAAAAGTTTGTGTTTTTGCACGAAAAACGCAATCTTTAGCATCAAAAGTGATCTTGGACGTTCCCTGCTCATCGAAGTTCAGTTTCTACGGACTTAGACGATTTGGACTTGCAAAATTTCGAATTTTTACGGCTGAAACCCGTCAAACCTAGAAATTTTCGCAAAACAGCAGCTTCAGTCGCACGAGTGACCCATTCGCACGACTGGACTCCATTCGCAGTGCTCATTCGCACGACTGGACCTAGTCGCACCCTCATTCGGCCGACTGAACCGTTCGTTCGCATAGCTCATACGCACCAGATTCATTCGCACGACTGAACCATTCGCCCTGTTCAGTCGCACGGTTGAACCAATCGCAGAGTTCATACGCACGATAAGACCATTCGCATCCTTCAGTCGCATCAGTTAAAGTTTATTTGATTAGATTCTAAGTTTATTAGCCATGGAAGATCAGATGTCAGCCTTTACTGCTGGGAAGGACTCAAGAATTCAGAACCTGCTGTTGCTTGAGAGTGAGGTGGGTAATCACAATAAACCACCAAAGCTCTTGACTTTAGATGAGTTTCCACACTGGAAACAACGTTTTGAGATCTACCTCAATGGAGTAGATCCTAATCTGTGGGAAGCCATCGAGGTTGGTTATAGTACACCGGTGGGAGCAGATGGAGTTAAGCTAACGTTAAGTGGGATGACCGACGCACAGAAAGTAAAGTATAATGCAGAGAAAAGGGTTTATGCGTTGATAACTCAGTCGATCCCCAAAGACATATTCCACCAGTACTCAGAGAACAAGCAGTCCAAGAAACTGTGGGATGAGCTAGAGAAAAGATATGATGGGAATGCATCATTAAAGGCAATCAAGGCAAAGGAGTTAAAGAAGGAATTCGATAACTTCTCATCGATTGGTAACGAGAGTTTAGATGAAGTCATAGACAGATTCTACCACTTGATGAGCGAGTTGCATACACATGGAGTGGAAACGACTATGGAAGAGAAAGTAAGCAACTTCGCAGACGGATTGCCTGATAAGTGGGCTTCATTCGTGTCTAATCTTAGACAGAATGGAATGCTTGTAAAGCTGGATATAAATGATTTCATTCTCAAGCTGCGTGAAGAAGCACTAAGGATGAAGTATAGAGCACAGAAGTCATCGTATACACAAAACCCAGCTTTATACAATGCCACGCCTCAAGCTAAGACATCTGGAGCACCTCTCCAGACAGCATTTGTGTCTAGCTCGTCAGGTCCTTCACATGCTTCTCCTCTGGATCAGACACGTCAGGGTCGTCATGTACCCACTATATTGGATCAGAAGCAAGTGCTACCAAATTGAAGACCGAGAACCTCGGTAATGTGACCGTAGAAGTAGCACGAGAGCATATGGATCTTCTAGCTGCAGTAGTTCATTCATATGATGGACTTGTGGCTGGGAAGATTGGAAACTGTCATCTGGCAGATGAAGACTACGAGCAAGTAGATGAAATGGAGCTTGAAAGAATGGATATAATGTGGGCCTTAGCTAGCGCTGTCCGAAGGGCGAAGAAGTTTGTTAAGAAGACAGGACAAAATTTGATAGCTACTAAGGACACCACATTTGGTTTTGACAAGAGCAAAGTGACCTGCTTCAACTGTGGAGAGAAAGGGCACTTCAAGAGAGAATGTGTCAAGCCAAAGAAGACGGGTAATGGGAACCCGTTCTCATCCTTTACTCGCCAAGACAAACAAGCTTCCAGTTCTACTTCATCAAACAAGGACCCAAAAGCCTTGACTGCTCATGATGATGAAGGACAGGACTGGAGTTTTAGATTTGTCTCACCAGAATCTAACATTGCCAGTGTTGAAGATATTGATGATGATTCTGCGAGTGAAGGTGATCTAGCAGTTGAAATAGCGATGTCACACAGTGAAGAAACAACTGCAGCTGAGGTCAGTTACAAGCCAAAGGAGGAACTTCCACGTCAGAAACAAAAAGTCAGAATCACCAGAACCAGAGACATCTGATGCTGCGTTGATGGCTAACTCTTCTGAAACAACACAGGTAAGTACAACTGACCAAATGTTTAATAATCATGCTTGTTCTAACTGTGATATGTTTAGGAATAGCATTGATGAAAATTTGCTAGGTTATTAGATCACAATGATAACTTAGTAAAAGATTTACAACTATGCACTGAGGCCAATAGAGTTCTAAAACAAAATGAGCATAGTTATAAAGAAAAGATAGACCTATTGACTAAACAACTTAGGGAAACCGAAGTAGTTGCCTTTAATCAAGCAAATGACATTAGGTACTATCTAAACTCCCTAGAGGACACTAAGAAGCAAAAGGCAGTTCTAGAAGTAGAAGTTAATTCCTTAAAACAGAAACTGCATAGTTGGACTAGTTCTTCACACATAGTTCAACACTTAGTGAGAGAAAGGAATAATGGGGAGGGATTAGGCTACAAAGTGGTTCCACCACCACCTGAAACCTTGATGAACACCAAGTCTAAACCAGTAAACAACAACCCAATCAAGGATCATGTGGTGACCACTCCTCTTGTTACTGATCCAGACACATCATGTTCATCTACTGAATCTGGACAGAAACAAAAGGAGGCCACTTCAAAGGCAAAGGGTAAATTGCCTTGTGTTAATCTGGAAAATGAATTTGAAAAAGTTAACTTAAAGTCAGGGTCAAACAGAGTCAAATCAGAACCCAAAAAGACTTCAAACGTTAATTTTTCACATGCTACAAGTCAAAAACCAGTTAACCAAAAAGTGGAACAAGTTAAACAGGTTAAAACAGTTAAATTTGTTAAACCAGAGAAAACATCAAACATGCAAGAGTCAAAACCTAAACTGATTGATGTTCCTAAAGTGTCACGCATTTCTCCACAAAGAAAGTCTACTCATAAAGTTGATAGCAGATTGTGCTACAACTGTGGAGAATGTGGACATATTGCTTCCTATTGTCCTTTCTATCAGACACCTAGGAAGAAGATTGATCTTCAGGACTCTAGACCTAGGTCTTCTAAGGAGTTCTCTAACTCCACCTAGAAGATCTAGTGAACCTAAAGTCCAACCTGTAAGCCAGACGACTGTTTATCATAAACAGGCATTGCACAAATCTGGCTTATGGAAAGAGAAGTCATCCTGTGTGTCTGATACTGATGACAAGAAGGAATCTGAGCTACCCTCACCTTCTAAAGGTCAATGGGTAGAGTTTATGATGTGTGATGCCTCTGGGAAACCCAAGACAGTAAAGGCTTGGGTTCCTAACCTAAACTAATACATTTACTTGATATGTGCAGGGTGTTCGGTATAGCGCTGAGACTAACACGTGGATTATAGACAGCGGAGCATCCAGGCACATGACAGGAAATAGAGCCCTTTTATCAAACGTCAAACAAATAAAAGGAGGGCATGTTTCCTTTGCAGGAAACAAGGGAGGATACATCACAGCACAGGGAGAAGTGGGAAATCAGAAAGTTAAGTTTGATAAGGTGAACTACGTTCAACAACTTCAGAATAACTTACTTTCTGTTTCCCAAATCTGCGATAAAGGATTTAAAGTCATCTTCGACAACAAGAAGTGTTACGTGCTGAAGAAAGACTACATGATTCCAGAGGACCAAGTTCTGATGACTGCTTCAAGATATAAGGACCTTTATGTCTTGGATCTGTCAACAGCTGCTCCAACGGATCATGAGGTGCAGTGCTTTCTATCTAAAGCTACTGAGAAGGACTCAATCTCCTGGCATAGGAGAATGGGACACATTAGTCAAAGGAAGATGAATCACTTGATTCAGAAGGATTTAGTGAGAGGAGTAAATGTCAAGAACTTCCAACTTCCTGACTTTTGTGTAGCTTGCAAGAAAGGCAAACAGACAAAGAAGTCTCATAAGGAGAAGAAAGTTCATTCAATAGAACTTCCTCTTGAACTTCTTCACATGGATCTGTTTGGTCCAGTCAGTACAAGGAGCATTGCAGGCGATTTGTACTGTTTTGTGGTCACTGATGACTACTCAAGGTTCACTTGGGTAATGTTTCTGAAATCCAAATCAGAAACATTTGAGTCATTCAAGGAATTAGTCACCACTCTGGAATCCCTCTACAAGCTAAAAGTGAGACAAGTACGCTCAGACAACGGGACAGAATTCAAGAATCAATGGATGGAGGCATACTGCAAGGAAAAGGGAATTGTTCATCAATTCACTTCAGCCTACACGCCTCAGATGAATGGTGTTGCTGAGAGGAAAAATAGAAGCTTGATAGAGACTGCACGGACTATGCTGGCTGACTCGAAACTGCCTATCCAATTCTGGAATGAGGCAGTAGCAAATGCATGTTATACACTGAATCGAGTCCTAATAGTCAAGCGCCACGGAAAGACATGTTATGAGCTACTACAAAGACGCAAACCGAATTTGGAGTATCTTGAACCTTTTGGCGCGCCGTGTACACTTCTGAAGAAGACGCAAGAAGGAAAATTCAGCGAGAAGGCAGATGAAGGAATCTTTCTAGGATACAACATACCGAATAAGCGAGTTTACAATAACTCAACGGGTCTTGTAGAAGTGTGGTGTAATGTCGACGTTCAGAGATATACCACGCCACCTACAGGCAAAGGACCTGCCTACTTCTTCGATTATGATGGATTCTTCAAATCCTTCAACATACCTCTCTCTCCCTCTGATGATGAGTTAGCTACTAGGATGATGTATGATATTCTGAATACACCATCTAGCACACAGGGAGAATCATCTACTCAGTCAGGGGGAGTAGTCGACGACAGTGACTCCTCCTCTGAAGATGAAACTGAAGCAGATGACCAGAACAGTCAGGAGGAACAGGTTCCAGTTCCTGAAAGTCCACAAGCATCTACGAGTGATGCTCTTCGACTTCAGAACCTCAAACTCCAACTACCTCAGATGCAGAACAAAATGTTCATAATCTCGGTTCTGAGGTGGCTGTTCCAACTACTCCAGGATCACGACTAAACGTCTATCATCCCCTTGACAATGTTATTGGGGATGTCAGATCAGGAGTACAAACCCGAAATCAGTTATACTCAGCTGATTACGCCTCGGTTATGGAGAAAGGATACATTCATGATGGTGCTTATCGATGTTTTGTCTCGCAGGTTGAGCCAAAATATGTCAGTGAGGCACTAAATGATGAGGCGTGGGTGAGTGCCATGCAAGAAGAACTTCTGCAGTTTAAGAAGTTAGGTGTATGGACTCTGGTTGATAAACCTAAAGGTGCTAAAGTCATTGGCACTAAATGGGTACTAAAATGCAAGAAGGATGACCAAGGGGTCATTATCAGGAACAAAGCTCGACTGGTGGTTCAAGGTTTTGCCAAGTCGAGGGAATTGACTATAATGAGGTGTTTGCACCCGTGGCAAGGATGGAAGCTATTCGTATCTTCCTTGCCTATGCATCGTACATGAAGATCAAAGTCTACCAATTAGATGTAAAGAGTGCATTCCTTCATGGGGAAATCAGAGAAACAGTCTATGTAAGTCAACCCGAGGGTTTTGAAGATCCTTACCATCGGGATAGAGTTTACAAGCTCGACAAAGCTTTATATGGGCTTCATCAAGCTCCTCGAGCTTGGTATGAGAAACTCTCAACTCATCTTGTGAAACACGGCTTTCGCAGGGGAGTAATTGACTGTACACTGTTTATTAAGGAAAAGGATGGCGACCTACTGCTTGTACAGATATATGTTGATGACATAATCTTCGGGTCAAAGAACGAAGAGTTATGTAAAGAGTTTGAAGCAGTAATGAAGAAAGAATTTGAGATGAGTGCCATGGGGGAGATGAAGTTCTTTCTCGGGTTACAGGTGGATCAAACACCTAATGGAATCTTTCTACATCAGACCAAGTATGTAGGAGACATTCTCAGTCGCTTTGACATGGAGAATGCTTCTGCTGCTGGGACTCCACTTGCTACGAATCATGATATAGCACCTGATGACAATGGAGATCTAGTAGATGCCACTATGTACCGAGGAATGATCGGATCCCTCATGTATCTCACTGCCTCAAGACCTGATATTATGTATGCTACATGTCTATGTTCAAGATATCAGGCTAAACCAAAGGTCAACCATCTGATCGGGGTCAAGAGGATTTTTCGTTATCTGAAGGGTACACCCACACTTGGATTGTGGTACCCTCATGATGATGACTTTGAGCTTACCGCGTATAGTGACTCGGATTACGGGGGCTGCAAGATGAACTACAAGTCTACATCAGCGGGGTGTCAATTCTTTGGGAGAAGATTAGTTACCTGGCAGTGTAAGAAGCAGACATCGGTTGCTTGTCAACCTGTGAAGCCGAATATGTTGCTGCTGCAAGTTGCTGTTCACAAATCATCTGGATTCAACAGCAAATGCGGGATTACGGTTTAAAATTCTCATCTACTCCTATTTTTGTTGATAACTCCGCTGCAATTGCAGTAACTAAAAATCCGGTCCAACATCCTAAGACCAAACACATCGGTATTAAATACCATTTCATAAGAGATTGTTTTGAAAAGAACTTAATTGATGTGGTTAAAATTAATACTGATTTTCAACGCGCTGACCTCTATACTAAAGCCTTTGATAAACCACGTTTTCAATATTTATTAGAGGTCAACGGCGTTAAAAAGAAAAGTGAGGTAATTCCTGATGATGAAAATGTGTAGTCCGATGTCGTTTAGTTAAATTTTATTTTATTTTATTTAATTTGATTTGTGTATTTGATTTTATTTTTATTTAACTCATGTCATTTTGCTGTTAATTAAAATCCTAAAATAATTAAACCAGAAATGATTTTAGTATTTTAGGGGGAGAATATGTCAGCAAGTTAACATTAAAAAAAAAAAATGAGGGAGAAGGAGTAGCTAGCTGAAATAAGTAGATTGTGTCTGTGATACCGATTCAATACCTTTGGAAAATGATAGTACACAGGAACAAATCAAGAGGGACTTTAAAATTTAAGTTTTAGAAAGATGCAAAAGTTCAAAGTATAAATCTGTGTAATCTAAGCAATATCAAAAGGAAAGATGATAGAAAACTGGCAACTACTAAGGTGACACAAAGAAAGGAGACTTAGAGGCTGCTAGACCATATATGATATGTTGGTAGATTCAACACAATAGACAAATAGACCGGATTGGTGATTTCAAGATAAAACTAAGTTGTTCAACTGACTGTGGGCTTCCATCTTATCACTGGTTAACACAATCAACAATATTCCAATAAGGTGTAATGAGCAAGTAAACGCCACAAATGTGTGCGGATGACCATAACTAGAGCAAAGCAAGAAAAAAAATAAAAGACAAATGCAATAAAGCTAATGACTTATGTTGTTGGTGCATTGTGTGCAAAATAAAATAATCTGCTCTAACAAGGAGATAGGTTGTGTGCCTCTCTGCTGTGCGATGGCACTGACCTGAGGATAAGCATAACCTAGATATTCTAGAATTCATTGTTGTTTGCCGCCTCTCTGCTGTGCGATGGCACTGACCTGAGGACAGGCTTCTCTTTGAAAGCTCTAAGAATAGTCTCTTCTTGTAATAATACCCGTAGACCGCTCAAAAGCTCCTGAGGAATGTTGATTACCATATAAGTGTGGGATCCACAAATGTTAGTTGAAATAATTAAACCTAAATTAGTCACCAGTCTGTGTCAAAAGTCTGTGTATGGATTTAAGTGGACAAACATACTGACAATCATTGTGGCTACATTCTCAAAGGTTCAAATCAATGTGAAAATCTAAGAGTTTCAGTATGATTTCCTTAGTTTGCTAACGACTCTGGATGAACACCGAGAACTTGAGCATCAAAAGGTTTAATAACTAGTCCCACATGATTTGAATTGCCTGTATGATTCCAAAAATTGAATTGGTCCAGATATGAAAAATCGAAGTTGAAGCTATCTATTCCCGAACCAAATCCGCAGATATCAATCTCTGGATTTATCTCTCACAAAAAGCCAAAAATATGTCTGATTATGTAATTAGTTTAAATTCTTAAATTAGTTAGTCGTTTTAAGTTTTAATTTGAGTCAAGTGTCGGGCTACATCAGGAAAATCAGAAGGAATCAACTCACTAAAAGGGTCATGTCTGAGATGACCATATGTGCTTTGAAAGGTTAAATCAGTCACGTCTGAGGTGACAAAGTGTTTTTTAAAAGGGTCACGTCTGAGGTGACCAAAGTGGTTAAAAGGATCACGTCTGAGGTGATCAAAGTGTTTTCAAGATAAAAGGATCATGTCTGAGATGATCAAAGGCTCATAAGGTTAATTTAATTAATATAAAAGAGTTTAAAGGTAAATTGACAAAAATGGCAGAAAATTAACTAAGTATGACCCATTCGCACGAATGGACCATACGTATGGACTAACCATACGAATGAAGTCCATTCGCACGAATGAACTATGAGTATGGACCATCCAACCGAATGGACCATACGATTAGTCCAGTCGGAGGATTGAGTGCGAACGAGTGAGTCAGTCGCACGACTGAACTTCAGTCGGACGACTGGAGAAGGGCGACTGACCCAATCGCACGACTGAGTCCCACTCGCACGACTGAAAGGTGCGTATGAACTCAGTCGCACGATTGGATCTAGGGTTGGTATAAATAGAGGTGGAGTCGGTCGCAGAGACTCATCACCCTCAAATCGCCTCTAAATCGCACTCCCTACCGTTACTCTGCCAAAATTTGATTTGTCTTAGATTTATCGTTGATTGTGTGTTACTGACGTTCACTAATCATCATACAGGTATTTTGAAGTCTTCTCTCATCAAAAACAGAAAGATTGGAACCCTAATTGGGTTGTTCGACTGTGAAATGTGAACCGAGACAAGAAAACCCTAATCACCTATTTAAACCAAGCAAAATGTTAAAATTAAGTTAAATAGGTTATTAGTAAAGAGAATGCGACACTAAAGAACCGGTTAGTTGAGTTATAAGACTTAGTTTATGTAGATTCGAACGTTGGACGACTGAACACCTGAGACAGACGACTGGTCGTCCGGATGAACTTCAGTCGCACGACTGAAGGAAGCGATTCACTTAACCGCACGACTGAACCATGCGAATGAGACTCAGTCGCACGACTGGTGTAACCGCATAAGAGTACATGCGCATGAGTCCAGTCGCACACTCAGTCGTGCGCATGAGGTCAATCGCACGTCTGAACCTCAATCGCACAATTCAGTCGCACGACTGTCTTCAGTCGTACAACCTCAATCGCATGACAGATAGTTTTCATTCAAAGTCTAAGTGTTGCATTATACTCGTAGCCAACGGAACTAATGTTTTATTATTATGTGTTACAGATGGCGAGTCGATGGAACATGAGCACCAAGCACAACATATGTGCTCACCTGGATTTGACATCCAGGAACGCAGCTGACTTCACAGGCATTATTACATTTTTGCTGAGATCCAGGATCTCTCATGCTATATCTACTCCATGCACACCATACAGATCAGTACAGCAGGCCTTCTGGGAAGGCGCGTCGGTTGATAGATCCACTGAGCCTCATTGCATCAGAAGTTCGATTTTTGGTGAGGCTATCACTGTATCTGAGGAGGATCTGAGGATTGTACTTCAGTTTGGGGACGATGCTGATTGTCCTACTCGTCTACACCCCCTCACTGTTAGAGGATGCTTCATGAGAGCCAAGTACTCTGGGGACATCAATGCTGGGGTACTCAACAAGAGTAACCTCTGTCCCCAGTTTAAGTATCTTGCGCACGTGCTGCTGAAGTGTATAGCATCCAGGAAGGGAGGTTTTGATGAGCTTTCCGACCAGATCCAGAACGCATATGCTGCGTTGGTGCTGAACCACCCGTTCAGCTTCTCCAAGATGATATTCACCTACCTGGTGGAGAACATCGAGGGGAAAGGGAAGGAAGGCTTCTGTATGTACCCCAGATTTCTACAGATGATCATTGACCAGAAGCTTCCCTCCCTGCCGAAGGAGAAGGAGGACGCTGTTGTTCTTGAGGTTATGGACGACACTACACTTGGCCGGATGAAGGTATACAGGGGGAAGCAGGTGAAGCCCCCTGTCAGGAGGTTGTTTGGGCATCTGGCCCGTGCTGATTATGTGGCGCCAGCCAAGAGAAAGTGGCGCCACGAGGACAGTGACTCGGATGTTGAGCATATTGCCATACCAGATACCGACTCTGATGATGATGATAGCGGCGACGCCGGGGATGATATGCCTGCCCCATCTAGAGGCACTGATTCAGACGTTATTCCCCCGGGGTCAGCCACTGCCGGAGAGGTCGCTGAGATGGCCGGTTTCCATCAAGAGTTTGTGACTGGTGATATAGAGGAGGAGGAGTCAGATGAGGAGCCCCTCACCAGGACTGTGGGAAGTAAAGTTGTTCCCACAGACCACGGGCTTAGGGTGGTTGGTGAACACCCTCGGGACTCCTCACAGAGAGACACTGACCCGAACTATGTTCCGGGTTCAGTAAGCAGAGCTGCAGGGGGAGCATCCACTTCCACCGGAACTAGGAGGAAGCGGATGGCTCAACCCCATGGATTGAAGAAGAAGAAGCGTCGCTTGACCTTCGTTACTACTACTTCCAGCACCACAGCTACCACTACCACCACTACTGACATACCACCCATCACCACAGCCACCACAGCCACTACTCCCACTACCACATCCACCACCTTACCTACCACCACCGTATCCTTCCCATCCACCACCAGACCATTCACCCCTACTTCACCAGCATCAGCCCACCGACCCATATTCACCACTGCCACTGCCACCACCACCACACATCATGCTGGACCTTCAGCCCAGCCTTCACATGCTTATGGATTCACTCTACCTCACATCGGGGTAGAGGAGCAGCTCTCAGCGCTAAACCGTATGGTGATGCGTCTGCTTGCTGCAGATGAGGAGAAGGCGGCGCAGATCCGCCAGCTGACCGACCTGACTGCTGCCCAGTCTCAGCAACTGGCAGAGCAGGCTCGGGTGATCGACCAGCAGAGAGTCGAGGTGTCCCAACTCCAGGACATGCAGGCTCAGTCCGTCAAACGAATAGAGGAGTTGGAGACGACCAACAAGACTATTATGTTGAGATTGAAGGGGTCGAAAGATGAGCCCCTGAAGCTAAAGGAAGGAGACGGGGATGATGGAGATGATGATGATGAAGATGAGGATGATGATGAGGAAGATGATGATGATGAGGAGACTGAAGAAGACAGGACAGAAGGACGTGATGATGATGACGAGGCAGAAGGAGGGGATGCGGCTGCATCGGCCTCTGCTTCAGGTCAAGAGCGGAGATCTAAGCATCGACAAGACCAGTCATCCACTACTTCTGCTCCTCCAAGCGACACGCCCCAGATTCAAGACAAAAGTACTGATTAGATGTTTTATGTATTTATTTATTTTGTACTTGAATCATGTAATGGAAAACAAGTGTATTAAATGTTTATATATATTAAGTTCATATAAGCTTGTTTGATTAATTACTAATGGTTTATGTGTTGAATGTTTATATCAAACAGATCCAAACTTTCAAAGGGATGAGTTTGACTTTGCTCCCCTTCAAATGGTCAAGACTCAATTAACCATGATTCTTGACCTACAAGGGATAGTGAGACGGTGTGTGAGTTATACCCCTGAAGAAGGGGAGATAATTCATGACCTGTCTGATGAGCAACTGGCCGAAATGTTCAGACTCAATCCCGATGAAATAGTCAAGGACGCTCCAACAGTTGATTCAACCAGTGATGAGGAACTGAATGACATTGATGAAGTTGAGGTTGAAGACATTACTGCAGAAGAGTACCCTCAGTATGCTGACGCCGAGGGAAATGTGGTCCCCAATCTGGGTGAATCCCTAGTCAGTGATACTTTTGAGGTACTAGACAAGATGGAGCAGGAAACGGAAAAGACTGAAGGAACAGCCCAAGCCTCTAATGCAGACGTAGATATTCGCAAGGCTGAGTGGGCTGCCTGTTTTGAAGAAGTAAGAGCCCAGCGTGCTGCACCAAAGAGAGACGCCTACACCAAGCTCTACAGAGTCAAGAAACACCATAAGGTGTCAGGCAGGATTATCTCATGGGCTTATTTTGAAGACCTTAACGCCTATGCAGTTAAGAGGGAGCAGGGCATAGAGTACTTCAGGTTCCCACATGATCTGAAGACTCTACCTGGTTTTGAGCTCAACCAGCTGGCTAAGCTAAAGCTGCTGTATGCTGACCCAAGAAAGATGTCAGGCTGGTTTGAGGCTGCCCTTAAGAAAGAGTACCACACCAGGTGGATCAACTTCAAACCTCAACAACCTACGAGGTATATCAGACGTTCTGAAGTTGATCCCATAACTGGTAAGCCCAAGATAGTGCTGAAGTGGAGTCCCCCAAGAACAATGTCGAGAATCCTTCTCAGGGAAATGCCTCAGGACTTCACTCCACACTTCAAATGGTGGTATTATGATTGGAGAACCGCTGAAGCTGTCATAGTGTTGAATAAAGAGGGCCAAATGGATACTATCAGGGTATTCGACCCAATGTGGCTAACCAAGTTGTCTGCTAATGATGTCTACACATTATACAAGTGGCCACTATTCTATGACACGCAAGATATTGTACAAGCCCTCCAATTCCAAAATGTCATAAGACTCTGCTTTGCGTTTGAGATACACGCAGGAGTCACTAAAGAGGAGAAGTACAAAAAGTATAAGGAGGTGATGCAGAAGACAAGAGAATAGATAGATCTAGGTCCAAGGGGGAGTTTGTTGATGCATGTATGTCCCTAGATCATGAGCTGTAATGTAATAAATCTTGTCTGTCTGATTATGATGTAAGTTGTATTGATTAATGAAATGAAACGAATTGTTTGTTACATGTGATGTTTAATATTTCATTAATGAGTTGTGATTGAATTGATTGGGTTTATGAATGTTTGAATGAGTGCACACTATGTTATATTAAATAAAACATTCAAACTTAACTTAATGAAGTTCTCATGCGAATGGCCCATGCGAATGGACCACACGCATGAATAACTTCATACGATTGACTCAATCGCACGACTGAAACAGGAGACTGGATCAGTCGTATGATTGACACATAAGATTGACTCAATCGCACGACTGAACACTCAGTCGTGCGGATGAATCAACTGCATGGTTCAATCGCACGACTGAACCATACTTATGGCTCAGTCGCACGATTGAACAATACTAACCTATAAATAGACCCAATTCGTGGGAAAACGAAAGCATTCATCCCATTACGATTCCAGACGTACCCTAGCCGTCCAGAAGCCTCCCAAATCGTTCTCCAAGTTCACAGAACACATCAGATCGGTTCCTAATCGATTTCTGACGTTGATTTCAATTCTTGATTGATTCATCGTGTGTTCTCACTGATTGGATCGCCAATCAAATAGGATTCCGCACTATTTCAGTTGGTTTAACACGCAATCACTCGGTATTTCGTTCAAATACCAGGTCCTAACAGTGGAAAGTGAACACGGGGGCGTGCTTGGCTAGGCACGGCCCCGTGCTTCTCAGAATTCGTCTTAAATTCGACCTGCAACGTTCCAGAGTCGTCAGCGGAGATCGTGGAAAACTTTTGTCAGAGACACGGGGCCGTGCTTGTGCTTTTGAAGTCCTAAAAATTGGTAAAAAGTGAGAAAAATTTATGTACAGGTGTCGCGTTTAAGTTTCGGGCCTTCGGCATGACCCTTCCCCACACTTAGTTTTCGTCGGGGCGGAGGTGTAATTCCTCCGAAGGAATCTTGGTTGGTCCATCGTTATACGATTTCAAACGATGACCATTTACTTTGAAAAACCTGTGTGGTTATAAATTTCAATGGCACCATTCAGAAACACGTTTTTGATCGTATAAGGTCCAGACCAACGTGATTTCAGTTTTCTGAGAAATAGACGTAAATGAGAGTTATACAGTATGACACGTTCTCCCACATGAAATCGTTTTGTGCTCTTTAATCGAGCGTCGTGGAATTTTCTTGTCTTTTCTTTGTAAACCCTAGAGTTTTCATACGCTTGTTCCCTCAATTCCTCCAATTCGTGAATTTGTAGGAATCGATTCTTTCCTGCAAGGTCTTGGTCCAGGTTTGCTGCTTTAAGTGCCCGAAAGGCCTTGTGCTCTAGTTTTACAGGTAGATGACACGACTTCCCATAAACTAGTTTGAACGATGTTGTGCCGATGGGAGTCTTATAGGCTGTTCGAAAAGCCCATAATGCATCATCTAACTTGGTAGACCAGTCCTTGTGATTTTGACCTACAGTTTTCTCAAGGATTCGTTTGATACCTCGGTTAGTGACTTCGGCTTGCCCATTCGCTTATGGATGGTAAGCAGTTGTAAAGCGATGATGAACTCCATAACGTGCCATTGCTCTTTCAAGCTGATTGTTACAGAAATGAATTCCTCGGTCACTAATCAGAGCTTTGGGGGCACCAAAACGAGAAAATAGTTTCTTAAGGAATTTGACAACGTTCCTGGCATCATTAGTAGGCAGGGCTTGAGCTTCAGCCCATTTTGAAACGTAATCAACTGCCACCAAGATATAACGATTGCCAAATGACACCGAGAATGGCCCCATGAAATCGATACCCCATATATCAAATACCTTGCATACTTGAACTGGTTTCTGAGGCATCTCATCCCGTGTTGAGATATTGGTTGCTCTTTGACATGCATCATAGGTGCGTACCATGTTATGAGCAACTTTGAAAATCGTGGGCCAGTAAAATCCAGAGTCGAATACTTTCTTGGCTGTTAAGGTTGCTCCATGATGTCCTCATGTGGGTCCTTCATGACAGTGCCTTAGAATTTGTTCTGCATCACTTCCGTATATGCATCTTCGAATGAGTTGTTCTGCACCGATTCTAAACAAATACGGGTCCTCCCAATAGTAATGTTTGATATCAGTAAATAACTTCTTCTTTTGCTGATAAGTCATTCCTTTGAGAAGGATTCCGCTTGCTAAGTAATTTGCAAAATCGGCAAACCAAGGATGTTCATCGATTGAGGATTGAATGTGCATAAGGAATTCGTGAGGAAAATTGTCGTTTATGTTGGGTTCCTCAGTTTGTGAAGGACTTGAATCCTCAAGACGCGAGAGATGATCAGCCACTAGATTTTCCGCTCCTTTCTTATCACGAATTTCGATATCAAATTCTTGAAGCAGAAGAATCCAACGAATCAATCTCGGCTTTGCATCTTGTTTTTTGAACAAATAACGAAGGGCTGCATGATCGGTGTAAACAATTGTTTTTGAAAGGATGAGATACGAGCGGAATTTGTCGAATGCGAAAACTACCGCAAGAAGTTCTTTTTCGGTGCTAGTGTAGTTTTCTTGTGCGTCGTTTAGGGTTTTGCTCGCATAATGAATTGGGTGAAATTGCTTGTCTTTCATCTATCCTAATACGGCTCCTACCGCGAAATCGCTTGCGTCGCACATGTAAGGCCCCGTTCCCGGGACGCTTACAGTTGGTCATTCATCGCGCA
The DNA here is from genome assembly GCA_025215565.1 of Flaveria ramosissima. Taxonomy (NCBI): domain Eukaryota; kingdom Viridiplantae; phylum Streptophyta; class Magnoliopsida; order Asterales; family Asteraceae; genus Flaveria; species Flaveria ramosissima. Next base: position 23,259,170 of record CM046043.1, on the reverse strand, counting down.
TAAAACATATAATTACATTTGTCTCATGAAAATATTGCAGCGGAAACATTCAAAAATGACATCTCATTTCATTATAAACACTTTTGCCAAATAATACATCATTATCCGATTACAAAATACATGTTTGCATTATATCACAAAAGCTTTATAAATGGATGCCATCCCAAAAGAGCTGAGTAGCCTCGCGGTGCCATCCTCAGCAAACATTACATGCCAACTGGAAAACATATAAAAGTCAGCGTTGCTGAGTGAGTTCTAGTTTTATAATAAAACATACTTTACTTTCATTTAAAACCATTCGTTACTTTTGCATGATCACACATCATACGTACGCATAGATAATATCTTTATTATCTCCTTCATTCATCCATTCATTCGTTCAATATAACTTTACTTGCACATTGGATATCATCTGTACCAATACCATATGCTACACCCCGAACAATTTAGCTACTGGGCCGAAGTCAATAATTGAACAGCTGAGCGTATGCCGCAGTACTAGAGGTAAGCGGTAGAGGTTCTATATAAATGGTCGATCACAAAGAAGGACCCGATATCCGATACATGCAAGACTTTTCATTTCTTTCCACTTTACGTTACATAATACTTCATTTCATTCATTATCATAACACGTAAAGCCATAGGAAAGATAAACATACATCATACTAAGGAACATTAACATGCACCAACATCACGTCATACAGGGCAACATCATACATACATAACATGCATCATGCATAAACATGCAACATCATCATCACTATGCCCTACATGCTTTCTAAGGCCATAACAGTTATCTTACATGCTCTTATGGGAACCTTTACGTCAAAACTTACATCTGCACTTTCCCCCGAAAGTCAGAAGTCTAACTACACTTTCCTTCGGGTGCAACAGCCCTATTCGTGCGTATGGACACCCTTCAGTCGCATGGCCTCCATGCAACTGAACATCATGCGATTGGACTCATGCGGATGAACATCTATGCGAATGGACATCCAGTCGTGTGTATGGACCTCATGCAGATGGAACTAATGCGAATGAGCACCTATGCGATAGACCTCATGCGAATGGACTCATGCGACTAAGCACCTATGCGACTGAACCCTCAGTCGTATGACTCCCCATGCGACTGGACTCCTAGTCGTGCGAATGAAACCTTAGTCGTGCGATTGAACCCTCAATCATGCGAATTAATCCCAATCGTGCGAATGACCCTCAATCGCCTCTCAATCGGTCGTATGGCCTCCATTCGGTCGCCTAGCCCTAGCTGATGCAGAATGGAGTCATCCCGAACCCAATCTGCCCTTTTCGGCCTCCAAGCTCATCCAAACCCATTCTAAGCCTAAATTAACCATCTTAGACCTTAGAAATGCATACCACAACACCATACAAGCACACACAAGCCTGAAAACATACTCTAAACGCATCACACACTTCACACCCAAAAGGGTCAAACACACACACATACAAAAACGGGTTTTTGATGCTTTCCAGCCTCAAAATCGGTTGAAAACAAGAAAAAGAGGGGTCCTAGAACTCACACAAACGAGCACAACGACAAGGGCTTCGATTTGGCTTGCTACACAACGAGTTTGGCCACCCGAACCACCCGAACCGACCCCTTTTTCCTCTTTTCTTCTTCTTTCCCTCTTCTCCTCTCTAGATGGCTGATTTGTGAGTATGGGGGAGAGGGTAAGGGCTGCCCTCTCCCTTATATACTCCCACTCACCCGACTTTCTTTGGTTGGCGAGTTTGGTCCCTCGACTTTGGACTTTATTTCTTTTCTTCCTTCGTCGGCTTCAAAATAATAAATATCCGGGTGTTACAAGTCCACCCCCCTTAAATAGGTTTCGTCCTCGAAACTTGTTATTCTTCGAACAAACATGGATAATGTTGTCTTATTTCTTCCTCAGTCTCCCACGTCGACTCAGATCCCTTCCTGTGCTTCCACTGTACACGCACAAGAGGAACCACTTTATTTCTCAGCCTTTTCTCCTTTCGGTCGATGATTGCCACTGGTTGCTCCACATAATTGAGTCGTTCATCTACTTCGATATCTTCCAATGGAACAATCATATCTTCATCTGCCAAGCACTTCCTCAGTTGAGATACATGGAATGTCGGGTGAATTCCACTTAACTCATCCGGTAACTCTAGTCTATAGGCCACCTCTCCTACTCGAGCAATGATTCGGAAAGGGCCTATATACCTTGGGCTCAATTTGCCCTACTTTCGGAAGCGAATGATACCCTTCCAAGGTGAGACCTTCAACATAACCCGGTCACCCACCTGGAACTCAATCGGCCTGTGTCGTTTATTAGCATACGACTTCTTTCTATCCTTGGCTGCCTTCATGAAGGCTTTAATCTTCTCAAGCTTCTCAGGCATAGCCTCGATTACCTCGACGCTCCCCAATTCCTTTTGATCAATATCACCCCAACAAACGGGTGTTCTGCATCTCTAACCGTATAACATCTCATATGGAGTCATACCAATGCTGGCGTGATAGTTGTTGTTGTATGAGAATTCGGCTAACGGTAGGTGGTCATCCAACTTCCACCGAAATCAATCACACATGCCCGAAGCATGTCTTCAGTGTCTGAATGGTCCTTTCTGACTGACCATCAATCTGGGGATGATAAGCCGTGCTAATATGTAACCTCGTCCTCATGGCGTCGTGGAATTTCTTCCAAAATTTGGATGTAAACCGAGTGTTGCGATCCGACACAATGGACACCGGCACACCATGACGAGTTACAATCTCCTTGATGAACAGATCAGCCAACCTCTCAGATGAATATGTCTCGCGAATCGGTAGGAAGTGAGTACTCTTCGTCAAACAGTCAACTATCACCCATATGGCATCGTACCCTTTCAGGGTACGCGGCAACTTCGTAATGGAATCCATGGTGATGTGCTCCCACTTCCATTCCGGTATATCCAAAGGTTGGATCTTCCCGTACGGCTTTTGATGCTCGGCCTTCACTTGTAAGCAAGTAAGGCACTTACTCACATACTCCACCACATCCCGCTTCATACCCGACCACCAATAATCCTTGTTCATATCTTGGTACATTTTCGTGGCACCTGGGTGAATGGAGTATCGAGTCTTGTGAGCTTCATCCATGATCTTCACCCGTAAATTCCCAAAACGAGGGATCCACACACGACCGAATCGGGGTCTAACACCGAGTGTGTTTTCACCCAATTCCCCAACCAGACCTCTCATTCTTTCAGAGTTAAGATGATCTCCTCAAAGCCTCATCTTGAACTCTTTGACCTGCTTCATCACATCCGAGGTCATGATCAACTGGTATGCTTTCACCCGAATCGGCTCGGGTCTCTCCTTTCGGCTAAGGGCATCCGCCACCACGTTGGCTTTGACAGGATGGTAATGGATCTCGCAATCATAGTATTTTATGAGCTCCAACCATCATCTTTGCCTCATGTTCAGATCCTTCAGCTCAAAGAAGTATTTCAGACTCTTGTGGTTAGTGAATATGGTGCACTTCGTCCCGTAAAGATAGTGCCTCCAAATCTTTAACACAAAGACCACAGCTGCTAGCTCCAAGTCATGAGTAGGATAGTTGACCTCATGAACCTTCAACTGTCGGGATGCATAGGCTATAACCTTTCCTCTCTGCATTAACACACACCCCAACCCCGAGTAGGAAGCATCAGAATAAACCACCAGATCTTCACTTCCCTCGGGTAATGACAGAACGGGAGCTTGAGTCAACCTCGCCTTCAATTCTTCGAACGCCTTCTCTTAAGCCTGACCCCATACAAACTTTACATCTTTCCAGGTCAACTTAGTCAGTGGAGAAGCAATCTTAGAGAAGTCTTGAATAAATCTTCTGTAGTAGCCCGCCAAACCCAAGAAGCTACGAATCTCGGATGGCGTCTTTGGTGACTTCCATTGCATAACCGCCTCCACTTTCGCCGGGTCCACCATAATCCCGTCGGGATTCACCACATGACCTAAGAACTGAACTTCGCGCAACCAGAACGCGCACTTGGAGAATTTAGCATACAACTTCTCCCTTCTCAACGTCTCTAGAACTTCCCGAATGTGACCGGCATGCTCTACTTCGCTCCTCGAGTAATTCAGGATATCATCAATAAACACGATCACTGATTTATCCAACATCGGCCGACACACACGGTTCATCAAATCCATAAAAGCAGCTGGCGCGTTGCTCAAGCCAAAAGACATGACAAGAAACTCGTAGTGACCATAGCGCGTGTGGAAAGCTGTTTTAGGGATATCTTGTTCCTTCACCTTCAACTGATGATAACCTGATCGAAGATCTATCCTTAAAAACCAACTGGCACCCTGAAGCTGATCGAACAAATCATCTATCCTCGGTAAGGGGTATCGGTTCTTCACCGTCAACTTGTTCAGCTCGCGGTAGTCAATGCACGGCCTCATACTACCGTCCTTCTTCTTTACGAACAGGACCGGAGCACCCCAAGGAGAGATACTTGGTCTAATGAACCCCTTATCGAGCAGCTCTTGCAACTGCTCCATCAACTCTTTCATCTCGGTCGGAGCCAACCGATATGGTGCCTTGGCAACAGGTTGGGCACCTGGTATCAGATCAATCTGAAACTCGATCTCTCTGTCAGGTGGCACTCCTGATAAGTCTTCTGGGAACACGTCTGGAAAGTCACACACAACCGGTACATCGGCTAGTTGTGGTGTTGGCGTATCCACATCCTTTACATAGGCCAAGTAGGCACTACATCCACGCCTCATACACTTTCCCGCCACCGCTATCGAAATTACTTTCGGAATCATCGTGACCCGGTCACCATAAACCGTCACCAAACTCCCGTCAGGCACTGTCAACCGAATCATTTTCTTGCGAGACACAATGTTCGCCTCGAATTCCACCAACCAATCCATCCCAAGAACCAAATCAAAACCACCTAAGGTTATCACGAACGGTCTAATAGGAAACTTATGACCCTCAAGTTCCACATCACAGTTCTCTATCATCTCAGAAATCCTAGTAGACTTACCTATGGCAGTTTCTACATCAAAGGGCGCATCAACACGTCTACTATTAACAGGCAGCTTAGCACAAAAAGCAGCAGAAATAAAACTCTTACTAGCACCAGAATCAAATAACACAGAAGCTAAAGTTTGGTTCACTAGAAACGTACCGGACACAACATCAGGGTCCGTTCTAGCTTCCTCATCTGTCATGGTGAATGCCCTGGCGCTCGCCCTCGGTCCTTCACCTCCCGTCCTCTTCGCCCCGGAACCCTCAGCCCTCGGCTTCTTACAATCCCTGCTCATATGACCAGTTTCCCCACAATTAAAACATTTGCCCGCCAGGCAATTCTTTGCCATATGCCCTGTCTTCCAACACTTGAAGCACACATTCGATCCCAACCTACATTCTCCCGCATGCTCCTTTCCACACTTGCCACACCTCCTCGATCTCGCTCCCGGTGCGGCCACGCGGCGGTCATCCACCCGTGCCTTTTTGTTACCCGTCGAGGCATCACCCCGGCCAAACCTTTTCCCGTTCCACTTCAGATCACCACCGCCCTTCTTATTCGCTTCTGTCACCACCACCTCCCGCTCATCATATAGCCTTCCGGCCAAATCGACCGTCGACCTAAAAGTACTCGGCCGGGCGCCGATCATATGCCTGCGAACATCCACCGGTAAGCCATGAATGTACCTCTTGATCTTCCAAGACAGAGGCGTCACCTGATCCGGCACCAACCGTGCCATTTCATTGAATTTGGTGGTGTATTGCTGGTGTGTCGTGGATCCCGCCTCCAGCTGCAGGAACTCCCTCTCTATTTTATACATCTCCCAGTAAGGACAGAACTCCTCAATCACCATCTTCTTCAGTTCAGGCCATCTCATTCTCCCGATTGCCCGGTTACCCTCAGCTTGGACAATGTTGTCCCACCAGCATAGTGCCGAGTCCACAAATGAATGAGTGGCAAACTTCACCTTCTGATCTTCCCGGCACTCGCTGATGTCGAGAACAACCTCCATTTCTCTCACCCATCGGTGAGCAGCGGCAACATTGCCATTACCGTCGAAAGTAGGGGGCTTGCATCTCATAAACACCCCATAGTTATAGCCTCGTGCCACCTCTCACACAGGCTCATCTTCCTCTTCCTCGTCTTCATTATCAGAGAAAATCGTTTCGGGCTCCGGTTGCTCTCGTTCCCCCGAAGACCTGTTTCTCTCATTTCTTTCTCATTCTTTCACCGCCTTAATGACTTCGGTCACCACAGACGGTAAGATTGTCTGCATGACCTGGTGTACTTCCTCAACAACGGCCTCCTTTACTGAGGCCCTCAGGTTTGCACTCTCATCCTCAGCTTCCAGATGAGGGGTCTCTGGTTCCTCGGGAACCACCATTTCAACCCTTGGTCTTCCTCTTTTGGTTCGCGGCTCAACATCAGGCCCGTACCGGCCTCCACCCCTAGAAGCTTTAGAAGATCTCCCTCCAGCCATTCTCTAACTCACACTGAAAGATTCAAACACCAACACAGTCATTCAAGGAAACAACTCAGTTTATGTCAAGTATAGTAAGTCCCTAATTACAGTGACCAGTTGTGATTAGCCACTTACTTTACTCTTCATACCCCAAGTATTACATGTCCTGACTACATCAATATTTAAATCTACATACAACACATAACCACATACCATGCGCACATAAAACCGGTTAACTTTATGAAAATACCTGATGGCACGCAGCTACTCAGTTTGGCATCCTATTTCTGTTCCGTCCCATTTTCAGTTAAGTTAAGGTTTATTTTGAAAATTTACCCATTTCACTTAAACTTTGGCTCTGATACCAACTTGTGAGGCCCCGTTCTCGGGACGCTTACAGTTGGTCATTCATCGCGCATAAAACATATAATTACATTTGTCTCATGAAAATATTGCAGCGGAAACATTCAAAAATGACATCTCATTTCATTATAAACACTTTTGCCAAATAATACATCATTATCCGATTACAAAATACATGTTTGCATTATATCACAAAAAATTTATAAATGGATGCCATCCCAAAAGAGCTGAGTAGCCTCGCGGTGCCATCCTCAGCAAACATTACCTGCCAACTAGAAAACATATAAAAGTCAGCGTTGCTGAGTGAGTTCTAGTTTTATAATAAAACATACTTTACTTTCATTTAAAACCATTCGTTACTTTTGCATAATCACACATCATACGTACGCATAGATAATATCTTTATTATCTCCTTCATTCATCCATTCATTCATTCAATATAACTTTACTTGTGCATCGGATATCATCCGTACCAATACCATATGCTACACCCCGAACAATTTAGCTACTGGGCCGAAGTCAGTAATTGAACAGCTGAGCGTATGCCGCAGTACTAGAGGTAAGCGGTAGAGGTTCTACATAAATGGTCGATCACAAAGAAGGACCCGATATCCGATACATGCAGGACTTTTCATTTCTTTCCACTTTACGTTACATAATACTTCATTTCATTCATTATCATAACACGTAAAGCCATAGGAAAGATAAACATACATCATACTATGGAACATTAACATGCACCAACATCACGTCATACAGGGCAACTGTTGGACCAAAAGAACCAATGAGCCTGATCAGAAAAACCTCTAAGTCCCACAGACATTACAACTGCTGAAGAAGATCACAACAGCTGAAGACATTAGCTGATTACAAAGGTCTGAAGACAAAGTCTGAAAGTAAAGAACTGAAGACAAAGTCTGAAGGTGAAGTACTGAAGACAAAGACTGAAGACCAGAGTGATCAGCAGTTGTCACAACAGCTGAAGTTGTTAACTTCAGTAGTTGTGATGGTTTTACTTTTCAGTACTTGTAGTTTTACCTTTCAGTAGTTTATAGTTTTAGTAGTTTTAAGTCAGTAGTTTTATGTATTTGTACTTAGCATTCTCTGAGATGTGATCAGTTGTTGAGAACATTTCAGTAGTTTGCTTATTTCAGTTGTTTTGTAAATTCTGTTAGATGTCACTATCAAGTGACATCAGCAGACGTCACATTCCTCTATATAAGGGATGTTGACCTAGCTGTATTTAAACCGAAGCATTACGCGTGAATGAAAACATTCCTTTAACAGAAATATTCTCTCTATAATTGTGATTGAGTATTTGCATATTCATTACTTACTTTTCTTGCTTGAATTCGAACTTATTTCGTGATATTCCGCTGCATAATTCAAATCTAATTGATTCGATCCTATCAAATGGTATCAGAGCTGGTTAATCATTGATCGATCTAACAATTGATCATTGAAACTGTTCTTTTGATAGCGAAGGTTGATCGAATTAGCATTTTTGCAAGAATTGATTATAGAGATTGATTTTCTATTGCTTCCGGTTAATTAATTGAGATTCTAATTGTGTTTTCTAATTGTGTTGTTGAGTTTTCAAACTAGACCGATTTTAATCTCATTGAATTCGATTGAATTAGTGAAAATGACTACTTCAATGAATGATCCTCACAATACTGGCTCCTCAACTAAGCCTCCAATGCTTGTTAGGAGTGAGTATAACATATGGCAACGCCGAATGCTCCATCACCTGTCTGTTAACAGTTCAGGTTGTTGGAAGTCTGTGGTTCATGGACCATACAAGCCTATGGTGAGTAATCCTGAAACCAATGAGATGGTTCCTAAAAAGATGGAACAATATTCTGATGAGGATTTATAACTATTTGAGATTGATGCTAAAGCCCATGGAATTCTGGCCATGGCACTGCCTAATGAAATCTATTCTGGGCTTATGCATCATGAAACTGCCTATGATCTCTGGGTTGCTCTGAAGGAACATTTTGGAGGAACTGATGAGGTTTTAGCAAACAACAGAGAAATCCTTGCCCAGCAATATGAGACATTCTCTCATAGGAAGGGTGAGACATTGACTCAACAGTTTGAGCGGTTTTCATGTTTGATCTCTGAGCTTAAAATGGTTCAACATGAATACACAAACAGCCAGATGAATAATAGATTCCTCAGATCCCTGCCTGAGAGATGGGACACTTACACCATTGTCCTACGCTCTAGTGCAAATCTGGATACTCTATCTCTCACCCAACTTCATGGGAAACTCTTAACATTTGAGAGAGAGATAGAACAGAAAAGGAAACTATCTTCATCTGGAAAGCTCACTGATGACTTTGTACCAGGTAACACTGCTCTGGTTGGTCATGAGTCTGAATATGCTTCATCTGAAAGTTCATATGATGAGCATATTGATTTCTCTTCAAACAGTGGAAATCATGCTTTTGTTGGAGTTGAGGGAAACTCAGGTTTTAATGTTGATAATTTGTATTTTATGATGGATGATTTGAAAGGAATTGCTGATGATGATCTGGAAGAGATGGATATTCTGAGCCAAATGGCATTGATTAATATCAGATCTCAAAAGTTTTATAAAAGAACATGTAGAAAATTCCCTAGTCTCTCTGGCAAAACCAAGGTTGGTTTTGACAAGAGTAAGTTGAGATGTCACAAGTGCCTCAGACTTGGACATTTTGCTAGAGAGTGTAGATCATCTGGATCTAACTCATCTGCACCCTTTGTGACTTTTCCAAGCAATAGCTCACAATCCAAAGGGCAACATTCTACCAGTTCTGATCATCATTCACAACATCAATCATCTCCTGCATACTATGTCCCTCAAAGCCCCATGCCATATCCTTATCCATGTTTTTACATGCCTCAGTCTGGTCAAGTTTCTGTACCCATGGCTCAACAACCACATGCTCTACCTGATCCTCAGCCATCTCAAACAAATCAGCAATCTCAATCTCATCAGAGCTTTTTCACCCCTGAGGTTGTTGACTAGAGCAGCCTACCAGATGATGTCTCTGGTTATTCTGAGCAATTTACTGGTGCTGGTCAACATGGTGGTGAAAACCCTTTTGGAAATCTTGCTTTAATGGCCCTGGAATCTACTGATGAAAATCCTTCATCATCACAGGTACCACAGGTATCTTCTGAGGCTAAGGCCAAGTTATGTTTTGAATCATGCATAGCTGCCTTTGTTTCTATTAGGGAAGCAAATGTAGCTTTAATTAATCAAAACCTTGACCTAGAAAAAGCAAATTCTAAAAGAAAAGCTGAGTTTGAGTCTGTTTTAAAAGAGAAGGATGAGGAGATTTATAAACTTAAATGTCAAATTACTGATGCAAAAGCAAAGGTAGAGGTCATTCTAGAAAATCACAAGAATCTCAAAGAAACACTTGCAGCTACCCAAGTTGATTGTGAAGGCTGGGTAACATCATGCAAGGGATTTGAAATGCTTCTCAGTAAGCAAACTACTTCCAATGTGAAGTTTGGGATTGGGTATAATCATACCATACCTCCCACAGATTTTACTCCCAAGTTAGAAGTACTTTCTGAGGTTGAGTGTCATTCCCAAACCACATCATCAGGTGTTTCACTCTTAAATGATAATTCAAAATCTGAGGATGAAGATAGTGTGAGTATCTCAGTTAATCAAATAACTGATGATCCCACTGCTTCGAAACACTTGATCAAGAAGAGGCTGAGAAATTCAGGTGTTGTTCCACAAGGTACTCAAAGTACTGAAGGGCAAAACACAACACCTGAAGAGCATTTCAAATCAGAGGAAAACAAGGATTCCTTGACAACTGCTGAAGAATCTATCAGGATTCTAAAAAGTACTAATAGAAAACCACTGAAGAAGAAATCTTCAGTTGTTGAAAATCCTTCAGTACTTCCCAAAAGTACTGAATGGAAGAAAGTACTGAAGAACAAAGCTTCAGTAGTTTCATCAACTTCAGCGGTTGATCAAGAAAAGATGAAAAGAAAGCCATGTGAAATATGTGGTTTGTTCAATCATCTGACTGATGAATGCTGGTATAACAAGGGTTTAAAATTCAATAAAGAGAAAATCATTAAGAAGGAATTGCATAAAATGAAAAATGAATTTCAAACCAAGTTTGTACCACAATCATCTCATTCTGATAAACCTAAGCTTTCTCAAAAAGTCACTAAGAAGGAAGGGGTTTGTCAAACAACAACTGAAATTATTCCTCAGGGAATATTAAAAACTCAGACTAAGTCTGTGTCTTTTCAAAAGAAGGATGTAGTGAATCATAAGAACAAATCATCTACAAGTACTGATGTGTCAACTGAGTTGAAAACTCTGTAAACCAATCAGACACAACTTGTGATGATGGTTCAACATCTATTGGGGAGAGTTAACAAATTAGATGTTTCTGTGATTAAACCACTGAAAAGGACACCTAAGCCAAAATCCAAGGAATCCTTTTCAGCACCATCTACATCTTCAAAAGCTGTTAATCATGCACAATCTGTTAGTTTAACATCTGTTATTGAAAACAGACCCAAAACCAAAAAGGTTTGGGTCTCAAAGGCTAACTAATGTTTGTGATAAATGCAGGGTTTTGCAACATGCCAAAGAAGCATCTGGTATGTGGACAGTGGAGGATCCATGCATATGACAGGGAGCAGCTCTTTTCTTCATGACTATTCCCAAAGGAAGAAGGGATTTGTCTCTTTTGGAAATGATGCCAAGGGTTACATCATTGGGAAGGGTTTTGTCTCAAATGGAAAGATAAGATTTGATGATGTTAACCATGTGGAGAACCTCAAATACAATCTTTTGAGTGTCAGTCAAATGTGTGATAAAGGGCATGATGCACTTTTCACAAGTCAAAACTGTAGGATTCTGTCTTTCAAAGTTTTGCATAAAATTGACAAGATATTAGATGAGTATACTCTCCTGAAGGCCAATAGGATTGGAAGAGTATATGCTTTAGATCTATCAAAGAAAATTGATCTAAAAGGCCATCCATGTCTGTTCTCCAAAGCCTCTCCTCAAGAATCTAAACTATGGCATAGAAGGCTTGGTCATGTGAATCTTAAGAACATGAATCAGCTCATTCATCATGGTTTAGTGAGAGGTTTTCCATTGAAAGAGTTCAAGTGTGATGATAACTGCCCAGCTTGCTTAAAAGGAAAGCAACACAAAGCTTCATTCCCTCCTATAGAAGAACCAAAGTCCACTGCCTGCTTGCAATTACTGCATATGGATCTCTTTGGTCCTGTGAGAGTAATGAGCATGGCAAAGAAAAAGTACTGTCTGGTAATTATGGATGATTACTCCAGATATGTATGGACTTTCTTCTTGCATTCCAAGGATGAGGCTGCTCAAAGTATCATCTATTTTGTGTTACATGTTGAAAAGCAACATTCACTTCAAGTCAAATGTGTGAGAAGTGATAATGGGACAGAGTTTTGGAATCACACTCTTGATGAATTCTATTTGTCTAAAGGAATCAAAAGACAATATAGTATTCAAAGAACTCCAGAGCAAAATGGAGTGGTGGAGAGAAAGAACAGGACCCTTATTGAAGCCGCAAGGACAATGTTGGCTGACTCAAGTTTGCCACTAACCTTTTGGGCTGAAGCTGTCAACACAGCTTGCTATGTTCAGAATAGAGTATTAGTGAATCAGAGGTTGATGAAGACTCCCTATGAGCTCTTACATCATTTGGCCCCTTTGATTTCATTCTTTAGAGCATTTGGGTGTCCATGTTATATTCTTAACACAAAGAATATACTTCAGAAGTTTGAATCCAAGGTGGATGCAGGGTATTTTGTTGGGTATATATCTACTTGCAAGGCATACAGAGTTTTCAATTGCTAAACAAAGATTGTTGAAGAGACTTTGCATGTCAAGTTTAATGAATCTCCAAAAGACAAGATTCCTCAAAACCCTGTTGAGATGTTTGACTTGGACATACTGCAATATGTTCCATATCAGCCTCCACCTGTTGTTGTTCTGAAGCTCCATCCTCTCCATCTGAAGATACAAATGCAAGTTGTAGTGATCATCTGCCTGTTTCTACTACTCTTGATGTTCATGTAGCCTCAGCAGCTCCATCCACAACAAATGCTGATGAAATTTCTGAATCCTCTACTTCATTTGAACTGCCATCTCAGTCTAGGTTTCAAGAGTCTGCATCAACATCTGTTGCTGCTGAATCTTCTACAAACACTTGCACAGATATCATTGCATATCAAGAATTGAAGAATCATCCTATGTCCCAGATCATTGGTGACATAATGCTGGTGTTTCAACAAGAAGTCAATTGTCCAATTTCTGTCTCTTGCTCTTCATCAGTCAGCAAGAGCCAAAGAATTATCATGTGGCCTTAAGGGACAATGGATGGGTTGAAGCCATGCAGCTTGAGCTTCTTCAATTTCAAAAAACAGCAAGTGTGGGAACTGGTTCCTCTACCCCAGGTAAGGTGCAATAGGCACTAAAGGGTGTTGTTAGGAATAAAACTGATCAAAAAGGCCAAATTGTCAAGAACACAGGCCAGACTGGTTGTACAGGGGTTTTCACAAGAAGAAGGTATTGATTATGATGAATCCTTTGCCCCTGTAGCCAGACCGGAGGCAATTAGATTGTTTTTAGCTTATGCTGCTTTTCATAACCTTAAAGTTTTTCAAATGGATGTCAAAAGTGCATTTTTATATGGTAAAATAAAAGAAGAAGTTTATGTGTGTTAACCACCAGGTTTTGAAGATCTAAACACCCTGAATGGGTGTATAAGCTTGATAAGCTCTTTATGGGTTGAAAAAAGCACCCAGAGCCTGGTATGAAACATTATCTAACTTTCTTCTTCAAAATATTTCACTAGAGGCTCCATAGATAAAACTTGTTCATAAAGAAAGCAGGCATGCATAAGCTCTTGTTCAAATTTATGTTGATGATATTATTTTTGCATCATCTGATCCACAGTTGTGTGATGCATTTACAAAATTGATGCAACAAAAGTTTGAAATAAATGCAATGGGAGAATTACAGTTCTTTCTGGGTTTGCAAATCAAACAACTGACTGATGGAACTTTCATTCATCAGTCAAATACACAAAAGATTTGTTTAACCAAGTTTGATTACAAAACTATAAAACCATGTTCTACTCCCATGTGCAGCAACACACAACTGGATGCTGATCAAAAAGGTTAAAGCAGTTGATGAAACTCTTTACAGATGTATGATTGGTTCTTGATGTACCTAACAGCGTCTAGACCAGATATTATGTTTGCAACTTGTGTCTGTGCTAGATTCAGGCTGCTCCTAAGGATTCCCATATGATTGCAGTCAAAAGGATCTTTAGATATTTGCAAGGAACTAATCTCTAGGATTATGGTATTTCACTGGGCACTCTTGTAAATTGGTTGCTTTTCTGATAGTGACTATGTAGGGTGTAAGTTACAACTGAAAATCACTTCTGGGGATGCCAATTTCTAGGCATGTTTGGTTCTCTTGGCAGAGTAAGAAACAAACTTCAGTTGCTACATCCACAGCTGTGAAGCAGAGTATATTGCAGTGCAAGCTGTACATCTCAGGTACTCTGGCTTCAAAATCAGTTATTGGATTATGACATTACAGAGACTAAGACTCCATTATTAATGGATAGTTCTTCAGCTCTTTGTATTGTTAAGAATCCTGTCCAGCATTCTAGAACCAAACATATTGAGATCAGACATCATTTCATCAGGGATTGCTATGAAAAAGGTCTGATTGATCCAAAGTTTGTGCCTAGTGCTCATGAGCTTGCAGATATATTTACTAAGCCTTTGAATATTGCAACTTTTCATAATCTTGTACTCAGGCTTGGTATGCTGCAACTAGAATAATTTGACAACTACTGATGCTCTTAGTTAATAAATACTGATGAGCATTAGTATACTTTTGTCAAAAATAAGTACTGATAAGTCATTTTATCTTCAGTAGTTTTACAACTACTGAAGACTAAATTACTTAAAAGTACTGAAGTACTTCATTTGTTAGAAAGTACTGATGTAGTTCAAACTATTGATGTCTTTTATAATAAATAAGTACTGATGACCAATGAAACATCTGAAAATCAGATGATCTGATGAGTAAGTGTTAAGGTCATTGAAACAGCTGAACTTTGTGAATTGACGACAACTGCTGTTTCATTTCCAAACAACTGAAGCCAAAACCAAGTCTTCAGTAGTTTTACAACTACTGATGACCAACACCAAGTCTTCAGTTGTTTACAACATCTGAAAGTTAAAACCATGTCTTCAGTTGTTTTCTAACACCTGATGACTAACACCAACACTTTCAGTTGTTTTCCCTCAGTCGTTTCATAACCTATATATACCTAACCCTAACTTCAAACTTTTCATAACCCACTTTCCAAACGTTCATCTTCCATTAATGGCGACCATGCAAATCAAACCTCGACACAACTGTGTTGCTCACCTTACCAAATCACCCTTCTGGAACAAGTTTGATGCTGCTATTGACTTGATGGTTGATTCCCAATACCGCACAGCCTTTCTCTTAAATCCTATCATCTACCCCGATACCCTGTGCCAATTCTGGACAAACGTTACTGTTCATACTGCTGAGAATGATGACACCATCACTCTCCAGTCGTTTGTCAACCAGAAACGGGTGGTCATCACTCCTGAGATCATTCGTCAAACCCTAGACTTGAATGATGCCAGCTATACCACCAAATACCCCAAAGGCACCATTGATCTATCTTTTGCTAATCATGGTCATGAAGGTGACCTAAGTGCTACTACCATCCTGAAAAAGCACTTCCATGATGTCGAGCGACTCATATTTCACATGATCAATGTCTGCCTTGCTCCCAAAACATCCTCTTGGGATCAAATGTCCTCCATATGGCAACAGGTATTATACTCTATCCTTGAACATCAAAATCTAAATTTTTCTGATATTATCTTTTTGGAATTGAAAGATTTGGCAATGAAACCTGTGGCAAATAGATGGATATTATATCCAAGGTTTCTTATGGCTATAATTTTGAATCAATTAAAATCTGATGGCCTTGTTGGCCTTGGAGTCCCTGCTCTGGTGGTTTTGCTAGAGGTATACTCCAGGCACAACTCAAACCCACAACTCAAAGAGGCTACCAAACTGCTCAAACCCAAGCAGAGGGAACCCACAGCCTCCACCTCCAAATCTAAAGTCCCCTCCAAACCAAAACCAAAGAAAACCAAAAAGGCTACTCAGGGAGTTGAGTCCCCTGATGATGCCCCTGCAGCACAAACGTAGGATGAGACTACAAGCCTTAATCCCCTTGTAGTTTCAATGACTCCACCAGCTGAAACCGCTCAAGTATCCTCTCAACAGGATCCTGATGCAACCATCATTGGGGAAACCACATTACTGGAATCTATCTCATTTGAGAAGATTGCCATTGAAGAGCACCACTCTCCCCAGGTGCAAACCTTTTCACCCCCATCTCCCACTGATACCACCCCAACAAGCCCAACTGCAGTCATTGCACAAGTGCTGACTTAGCTACATTCCTCTACCCCTCCCCAGAAACCTGTTACTACTGGGAAAACCTCAACAGCTGAGGGAGAGGACCAAAATGTAGTTGATAACCAACAGCATAGGGATTCTACAGTTCAGTCTCCTAGTGTAGATGTGGAGACTAGAACATCTGGTGAGGCTACCTCTTCCCCTGTTTCAATACATGGACATGATGAAGCAGGTATCATCTCTAAGACCTCACAAAAGGCAACTGCCAATGAAGGACTTGCTCCTGAGGCAGGAAGTCCCTAGTTCCAAGACAAAGGGGCACATATGATTACTGATTTACACTCAGCACATGTTCATCCTGATTCACTCAGGAGGTCAGCTGATTCAGTTTATATTGATGATGACCTGGGCTTTTTCTTTGAAGTCTTAGCCTAAAACACCATTCTTGAGACTGAGGTTTGTAGATTAAAAGAACTGCTTACCAACATGTCTCAGGAATCAAGTCCATCTGCCCCAATAAACCCACAGATGGCAGCTTCTGTTGAAGCTTTACCAAACACTGAGCCACTCAAATCAACTAAGCCACCAACCTCTGTTTCAGGCACCATTTCTCAGGGAGAGAACCCCTCTGAGCAAATGGCTGTTGTTTTCAAATCTTCCTTACCTCTCATCACCCCCATCATCATATTTATTGTCCATCAAACCATTGATGAGAGGATCTCCTCAGATCTTAAATCCCTTGTGACTGATGCTGTGTCAAAGCACCTTTCTGACATTCAAACCCCTGAACCCAATGCAACCAAAAAGGGGGAGTCTAAGTCAGTAAAGGATGATAAAAGGAAAAGAGTTGAAAAGGAAGAAGCTAAGGAGGAGAATAAAGGCAAAGAGATCATTACCTACAAAAGAAAGAAGAGTGTTGGTGAACAAACTGAGGAAGAGAAGAGGTTAGATGAGATGATCAAGGAAGCTGATGACCAACATAGCAGATCCATGGACAGGATCATTGATCAGCTATTCAGGCAAGGATTTGATACTGCCAAACTTGATTCAGAGATCAGAAGACTTGAGGTTCAGGAGATTGAGAATCGATGGGCAAGCTACAATGAAGAAGAAAGGGAGAGATTAGAGGCTATGATCAGATTCCTATCCAAACACTTGGGAAGACCTATCATTGAGATCAAGTCATGGTCCAGAGATAGCATTTTGGAGATAACCACCAAAATATGCTCATCTGAAAGCTTCAACAAAGGCTTAATCATTGAAGCTCTGGATGAAGCTAGTGCTGGGAAGAGAACTGATATGGCCAAGTTATCCAAAGCCACCCTCACCAACAAAATGATAGAGCAGCCCTTAAAATCTCCTTTACCAAAACAACCTTCAAAACCAACCTCACAACCAAAACAGCCAATCTCAAAACCTTCAAAACAACCAACCTCTCAACCTCCAAAACAATCAACCTCACAACCCTCTAAACCAACCTCTTTACCTAAGAAACCCATTCAAGATTCCACCAGTGATGCACCTAAAAGAAAAAGAAGGCTGCTGAGGATGGAAGAAGAAGAAGAAGAGGATGAAGAGGATAATCTGCCAATATCTGCTATTCTTGAAAGAAAGAAACTTAAGCCTAGGAGTCAATCACAAACAATAACTCCTGAAATTCAAAGGCAGATGGTTAAGGTCAAAATTGAAGAAGAAGAACAGCAGAAGCAGCATGATGAGCAATTTCTTAGAATGGTTGACAAGGACTTCCCTAAGTCCTCATCCATTCAAGCAATGAAGAAACAAGCTCAGAGGCTGTACACTCTTAGACATACCTTTCAACATCAAAAGGAAAGAGTGAGGATTTGGCCAGATCCCAGGGTAAGTTCCAGAATTCACAAGAAAAACTTACCAAGTAGATATCATGGCCAAGTAAGAAAGACTTTGAATGCTGTAATTATGTTGGCCATGGTAGTCTCACCCTGGGAAATCATTGAAGAATTCAAGAGAGCTCACACCTCCAAATCAACCCCTATGTCTATCCTTGAGAACAAAATGATCAAGAAGGGGTTGTTATACAAAAGACTTGAAGATCTTCAAAAGAGTGAACTCCAGTTGCTGCTTGAAAGCTCTCATCTAGATGAATTTGCATACAGAGAGATCATAACTGTTGAGTTGAAGAATGGGAAGACAGTGAGGTACCTGTCTGAATACTATGGGCCTGAATTCTTCTTTGAAGGAGAAGCAGAAGAACTCACTAAGGAGGAACAAGTTGTTCTCCTTGAGGCCTATGCAAGGGAGTCTTACAGACTCATCAATGGGAAATAGGTTTCATGGTTGGGACAAGACTCTGTGTCCAGTTTCCCCAAGACAGAGTTCCCTTCCATACTTAGCTAATCAAAAGATTAGAAACCTTTTCCCGACCTATGCTTATCTGTCTACCTCTGAAGCTGATCAAGAGAGTATTTCTGCCAAAGAATAAGTGGGATCTTTAATAAAGTTAGAGGTTTTGGCTGCATTGGTTCAGGGGGAGTTTGTTGGACCAAAAGAACCAATAAGCCTGATCAGAAAAACCTCTAAGTCCCACAGACATTACAACTGCTGAAGAAGATCACAACAGCTGAAGACATCAACTGATTACAAAGGTCTGAAGACAAAGTCTGAAAGTAAAGAACTGAAGACAAAGTCTGAAGGTGAAGTACTGAAGACAAAGACTGAAGACCAGAGTGATCAGCAGTTGTCACAACAGCTGAAGTTGTTAACTTCAGTAGTTGTGATGGTTTTACTTTTCAGTACTTGTAGTTTTACCTTTCAGTAGTTTATAGTTTCAGTAGTTTTAAGTCAGTAGTTTTATGTATTTGTACTTAGCATTCTCTGAGATGTGATCAGTTGTTGAGAACATTTCAGTAGTTTTCTTATTTCAGTTGTTTTGTAAATTCTGTTAGATGTCACTATCAAGTGACATCAGCAGACGTCACATTCCTCTATATAAGGGATGTTGACCTAGCTGTATTTAAACCGAAGCATTACGCGTAAATGAAAACATTCCTTTAACAGAAATATTCTCTCTATAATTGTGATTGAGTATTTGCATATTCATTACTTACTTTTCTTGTTTGAATTCGAACTTATTTCGTGATATTCCGCTGCATAATTCAAATCTAATTGATCCGATCCTATCAACAACATCACACATACATAACATGCATCATGCATAAACATGCAACATCATCATCACTATGCCCTACATGCTTTCTAAGGCCATAACAGTTATCTTACATGCTCTTACGGGAACCTTTACATCAAAACTTACATCTGCACTTTCCCCTGAAAGTCAGAAGTCTAACTACACTTTCCTTCGGGTGCAACAGCCCTATTCGTGCGTATGGACACCCTATGCGACTGAACATCTATGTGAATGGACATCAAGTCGTATGTATGGACCTCATGCGGATGGAACTAATGCGAATGAGCACCTATGCGACTGACCTCATGCGAATGGACTCATGCGACTAAGCACCTATGCGACTGAACCCTCAGTCGTATGACTCCCAATGTGACAGGACTCCCAGTTGTGCGAATGAAACCTTAGTCGAGCGATTGAACCCTCAATCGTGCGAATGAATCCCAATCATGCGAATGACCCTCAATCGCCTCTCAATCAGCCGTATGGCCTCCATTCGATCGCCTAGCCCTAGCTGATGCAGAATGGAGTTCATCCCGATCCCAATCTGCCATTGTTGGCCTCCAAGCTCATCCAAACCCATTCTAAGCCTAAATTAACCATCTTAGACCTTAGGAATGCATACCACAACACCATACAAGCACACACAAGCCCGGAAACATACTCTAAACGCATCACACACTTCACACCCAAATGGGTCAAACACACACACATACAAAAACGGGTTTTTGATGCTTTCCAGCCCCAAAATCGGTTGAAAACAAGAAAAAGTAGGGTCCTAGAACTCACACAAACGAGCACAACGACAAGGGCTTCAATTTGGCTTGCTACACAACGAGTTTGGCCACCCGAACCACCCGAACCGACCCCTTTTTCCTCTTTTCTTCTTCTTTCCCTCTTCTCCTCTCTAGATGGCTGATTTGTGAGTATGGGGGAGAGCGTAAGGGCTGCCCTCTCCTTTATATACTCCCACTCACCCGACTTTCTTTCGTTGTCGAGTTTGATCCCTCGACTTTGGACTTTATTTCTTTTCTTCCTTCGTCGGCTTCAAAATAATAAATATCCGGGTGTTACAGCATATGAGTTCAAATGGTAGCGTCCAATCTGTAGAAACCATGATTGGAGCAGTTATTAGTCTCTCCTCAAGCATCTTGAATGCACTAATGCATTCATCAGAAAATACGAATTGCGCGTCTTTCTCCAGAAGTTGAGTCATAGGTCGAGCGATTTTTGAGAAATCTTTAATGAAACGACGGTTGAATCCTGCATGTCCTAGGAAACTTCTGATGTCTTTCACGATTGTGGGATGCGGAAGTTTAGAAATAGTGTCGACTTTGGCTTGATCGACTTCAAGCCCCGCACGAGAGATTTTATGTCCTAACACTATTCCTTCCGTAACCATGAAGTGGCACTTTTCCCAATTTAAAACAAGGTTGGAGTCTTCACATCTAACTAGCATCTTTTCTAGATTTTCAAGACATTGCTCAAATGAGTTTCCAAAGATGGAGAAATCATCCATGAAAACTTCCATTGAGTGTTCAATCATGTCATGAAAAATTGCTACCATGCATCTTTGAAATGTAGCAGGAGCATTACACAATCCAAAGGGCATTCGCCGATAAGCAAATGTGCCATATGGACAGGTGAATGTTGTCTTCTCTTGATCTTCGAGAGCAATAGGAATTTGGAAATAACCTGAGAAACCATCCAGTAAACAATAGAACATTTTTCCAAACAATCTCTCAAGCATTTGGTTGATGAAAGGAAGAGGGAAGTGAACTTTCCTTGTGGCGTCATTGAGTTTGCGATAGTCTATGCAAACTCTCCATCCTGTAACCGTACGAGTGGGAATAAGCTCATTCTTCTCGTTAGTTACAACAGTTATTCCTCCTTTCTTTGAAACAACTTGGACGGGACTGACCCAAGGCGAATCAGAAATAGGGTAAATCAAACCGCCATCTAGCAGTTTGATTACTTCTTTCTTCACCACCTCTTTCATGCTCGGGTTTAAACGTCTTTGAGGTTGAATGGCGGATTTGAAGTTCTCCTCCATCAATATTTTATGAGTGCAAAAGGATGGATTGATTCCCTTGATGTCCATGATTTTCCATGCAATTGCTCGTTTGTGTGCCTTAAGCACATTGAGCAACTTGTTATTCTCATCAATTGATAAGGCGGATGAGATTATGACAGAAAGTTGAGATGTGTTTTCAAGAAAAGCGTATTCGAGATGAGATGGAAGTTCTTTGATCTCTAAAACTGGAGGGTCTTCGATAGAAGGTTTGGCTTTTGGTTCTAAGTCTTGCTCAATGATCTCAAATGCTTCTTGATGAAATGATGTTTCGTCAACTTCAAGTTCTGGAATGATTTGGTTCTCACAGATGGGTTTGGTGATTTGGACTTCTATTAATTGAGTGTTACAAGCTTCATTTTGAAGGGCTTCCTTCAAATGACAGCTTATGATCGAATCGCAAGCATCAACATAATAAAGTGAGTCATCATGATGTTGACGGTGTTTCATGGATTGGCCTATATCAAAAGTTACTTCCTCCTCGTCTACTCTAAGCGTGACTTTGCCTGTACAAACATCAATGAGGGCTCGAGCAGTCGCTAAGAAAGGTCGACCTAGGATAAGATGAACATTTTTGTCCTCATCCATGTCAAGGATCACAAAATCAACGGGAAATACGAATTTTTCAATTTTAACTAAGAGATTTTCAACGATGCCCCTCGGATATCTGACAGAATGGCCAGCTAACTGGATGCTCATACGGATAGGTCTAGGCTCACCTAGGTTTAATTTTTCAAAAACCGCATAAGGCATAAGGTGAATGCTTGCACCTAAATCACCTAACGCATTACTGACGGAAAGATTTCCTATTAGGCAAGGTATGGTGAAACTTCCTGGATCAATCATCTTTTGAGGTAGTTTGTTTTGAAGAACTGCAGAGCATTCCTCATTCAAAACCATGTGTGATAACTCTTCCAGCTTCTTTTTGTTTGACAAGACACCTTTTAGAAACTTAGCATAGTTTGGCACTTGTGCTAAGGCCTCCACCAAGGGCAGATTGATGTGGAGTTGCTTGAACAACCCAAGGAATTTGCCATATTGTGCCTCCATTCTTTGTTGTCTCAAACGACCTGGATATGGAGGTGGTGGAACATAAGGTGGTGGTGGAACGTATCTCTTTGCTGGTTCTTCAATAACAACAGGTTGCTTTTGCTGATCACTCGCATTACTTGGAGTTTCAGTTTCTACCTCTTCAAGGATGGGTTGTAATGCGGGTGCATCACCTTGAGTGGTTTTGCCACTCCTGGTGGTGATGGCTGTTTATCACAGTGTTGCTGGGCAAAGCTCCTTGAGGTCTTTCAGATAGTTGTTGTGCTATTTGACCTACTTGGTGCTCTATGGTTTGTAATGATGCTTTGTTGCTTTTGATGTCAGCTTCGTTTCTTTGGAACCTCTCCTCATTTCTTTGATCAGATTTCCGGATGTACTCATCTGTGGCTTGTGTGGTTAACAACAATTGCTGCAATAAGTCTTCCATTGACGATGCTCCACGGTCTTGGTTACTACTGCTTGGACCTTGGTATGGTGGAATCTGTTGTTGGTAAGGTGGCCTTCGGTTGAATCCAGATGATTGTTGGTTATTGCCAGCATCTCTGTAATTCGAGTTGTTTCTCCAATTTGAATTGTATGAGTTGTTTGGGCCTCCTACGTAGTCAACATCTTCAACCATCATAATGCCTTGTGGGCAGTCGTTGGTCTTGTGTGAATTTCCACATGTGTTGCATCGTGTTGGAGTTTTCTTTAGCTCGCTTTGCAATTGTTCAAATTTTTTGGTTAGAGCTTCTAATTGGGCTGCAATTAGAGTTTCAGAGTCTACTTGATGAATACCTTTAGAACTGGGTTTGGTTCTTAAAGATTTGTAAGCAAAGCTCTTCTTAGCTGCTCTTTCTAAGGCTTGATATGCTTCTGTTGGCGTAACACTTCCGAAATCTCCTCCCGCACTTTGGTCTACCGCTTGCTTGTGGGCTCCGCTGATCGCATCGTAAAAGGTTTGACACTGCAGCCACAGATCAAGTCCGTGATGTGGGCATCTTTGAAGGAGACTTTTATATCTTTCCCATGCTGCGTGTAATGATTCATCGTCGTCTTGGCGGAAACTTGTGATGTTGCTTCTTAGTTTGGCCAAGCGATCGGGTGGAAAGTATTTCAAAAGGAATTGTTCAGCCATTCCCGCCCACGTGGTCATGGAACCAGGCGGAAGTGAATCAAGCCAATCGATGGCTCGGCCTCGAAGTGAAAATGGAAAAAGTCTTAGTCGAATGGTGTCGTCTGAACAGTTATTGATTTTGAAGGTCGCACAGATACGAAGGAATCGTGAGATGTGAGCATTAGGATCTTCGTCTTGTAACCCATGGAACTGAACAGAGTTTTCTACGAGTTGGATAATACTAGACTTAATCTCAAAATTGTTGGCCTCTATTTCTTGTGGGACAACACCAGACTCATAACCATCTATTGACGGTGTGGCATAGTGTGTCATCTTCATTTCCTCGTCTTGGTTAGCCATGTCTTCTTCGGATGGTGTATCTTCCAAAATGTCTTCTTCAATGACTAGTGCTTCTTGCTGTGATCTTTTGCGCAGTCTTTGACGGAAAAGTCGTTCGGGTTCCGGAAGAGGCGGAACAAGTTCAGAACTAGACGAGTCGGACATACACTAACTTAAGGAAGCATAAATTAACTAAGGCTTAAAATGAATCAGGCAAAAATAACTAAACTAACTAAGGCAACTACCTAAAAATAAAAATGAAGTTTAACAAAAATATATTAACAAGTTATATGCAAGATAGTCAAAAATTTAGTTTGTATTTCAAACTGCCGTGTGTCCCCGGCAACGACGCCAAAAACTTGATGGGTGCGGATAGTATATATATTTTGATATAGATTCTTTGCACATATTAAGTTTTAAATGGTTATTACTAATACTAAACCACACACACAAAAGGTAGTGCACCTGTCGTATGGTAATATAGTGTTGGTAAGAACCGAATATCAATCCGTGGACACACCTAGACTACTCAACAAACTTGATGTTTGACTATAAGATTTGGTTTTTGTTAAAGAAAGTGATAATTTATATTGGAAAGATTTTTAGGGTTTAAAAATAAACAATAATAGAAAGAAAGTAAACTAAGATTTGAAGCGTTTGGATTTAAAACCAGGGAATAAAAGTTATCATCCTAATTAGACTCCACTTATGTAATTGTGATGAATTGGTGATGTGATTTAATGATATTGATTAATGTAATTATGTTAATATTTATAAAGATGAGCCGGCGCGATTTCTCGTCTATCCTGCTGCCGTAGTGACTTGATCCTGTCAGGCTGAGTTTACTGCTAAGATCAAAGCCCTAGTAATGTAGGTGAATCTTTTGTGTCCTATTTGACATACGATTTCTGAAAACATAATTTAATGTTAAAAAGAGAGTTGATCATGTTTCTTCCTAACATACCATTAATTTTAGAAAACCGTAACAATTACTGAAGTTTCCGAACTAATAAAAGGGAACCCGCAAATGATCAGAAAGTTAAAGTGATATGATTTCTAATAACCAATTCTAGTTCATTAGCCATGGATTTATTATGAAGAACGGTTTCGCGAATGAAAGTTAATCATACGGTTTTCAACCTTGTATGACAATCACAATCACAAACCATAAATTTATAACTTCCCGTTCAAATGTAGATGCTACCCATCAATAGTTTTCCCAAGACCACCATAACATTAACATAATATTTATCACACCATTAGTTCATCACAAATTACATAAGTTTCATCCGATTAGGATGATAAATAGAGTTTAGCTCATAATGAGCTTTAACATAACAACAAATAACAAAGAAGATAGATAAGTGATCATCGGTGAAATGGAACAATCAAACCGATAATCCACAATGGATGATGTGTAGGTGATCCCAAGCTTCTTCCAAGTGTTGTATGCACCTCCTTAGCCTCCGAATGATCTTGAAGTCTTGATTCCCGAGAGAATTCTGCAGAGTAACTCTCCCACCAGAGCTTGCCAAAAAGGTTAGCTTAGGCTTCTATTTATAGGCTTTCCGGAGTGTTTAAGCATGGCCCCGTGCCTAAAAGGCACGGCCCCGTGCTAGTACAATTCTTATGAAAGTTGGTCGGCTCGTACATGCAGGTTGTGTCGGGCACGACCCCGTGCTAAATGGGGCACGACCCCGTGTTGGAGGTGGGGCACGACCCCGTGTCTACTTTTAGGGAACAATACTTTTTGTCCTGTCAGATGTCCAAACACGGGGGTGTGTTAATTTAGCACGTGGGTGTGTTTCTGGCAAGGCATGGGGGCGTGCTTAATGAGGCACGGCCCCATGCTTGGAGTCCAAAGCTCGGATTACTTCAATTTCTTGTTAAATGTACTCCTTTTGTCCATCATGCCCTTTTAAACACCTGAAAACACAATTTAACACTTTTAAGTACATTTTCATCATTTTAAGGAAGATATTAAGGAATAATTGATGTGCTTTTGATATGATTTTTATGTATAATTTGGAGCACATCAGTAGGCCACTAGAGATCAAAGGGATTATGATGTATACTACTGGAAAAACATGCTTGACCTTACTCTCCATGATCTCTATGACATGAGAAGATAATTTGAGAGTCTGAGGGATCCTAACCAGTTGATGAAAAAGGGAATGTGACTGGGTGGTGAGAATGATAATGTCTGTTGATGTGAATCAAGAAAGATCGAATATGATGATTAAGTCAATGATTATGTAGCAGAAATATACAAAACACATATCATTGAATGCTCATAATACTCATAAAAGCTTTTGTATTGATGATGGTGTTTATCCGATCGTATCCCATCTTCAAAATCTTGATACACTTCAAGAAGAAATACATGTCCGCCTCTCCAAGCTTGTTGTTTATTTCCCTAAAGTGCCTTGTATAGATGTAGTGGATATAGGATTCATCTGACAATCTAGTGTCCTACCCAGTGAACAATCAGATTTCTGCTCCTTCTTTTCCTCCCCACCTTCTTTCAATCACCAATTGTATGTTTTCTTATCATAAATCACATTGGAGATAGGCTTTGATGAGTGTGTTCCTGCTACCATCTTCCTTTCAGGGATTCAGTAGGCTTTACCTTCAACTTAGGGAACATCACCTCCTCAGCCTCTTTAATTTTCTTTTTCATTTCCAGAAGGTTCTGAAAAGATTTGTCTTTTCTGATGCATATTGCTTTCAATGATTTGAAGTTGTTGGTTCTCTTTAACATCTTCAGAATATCTTCAAATTCATACCCTCTGTACATAGCTTGATGGTTGATTAACTTCAACTCAGCTAGCTCTTTCAAATCATGAACCTGCAGGGAGTTCACTATAGTAGTATACTATGTGAAGAATTGAGCAAGCCCCTGAGATACTTTTGATCATGAACATATTCCATTCACTGTCATACTTCTAGGCAATGTTTTTCACATCAACTTTGCCATGTCGAGTAGACACATCCCGAATCATCTCTGAAGTGGTGAGTCCTTCTTATAACTTCAGTTGAGAAGGCTCAGCAAACCACTCAGGATTCTTGTGGAGTACGGGTGCCAAAGTATCATGATCCTTTAGTGTGAGCTGGATGTCTTGGGCTGAGACCCTTGTTCTTGGTTTTTGGCTCACAATTTCTTCTTCAAGTTTCTTTAATCTTTCTTTCTTCTCATTAATTAATTTCAGAATTGTAGCCCTTAATGAATTGGTCTTCATATTCCTAAGTTTTCTTTATCTGTAGCCTTGCTCAGAAAGATAATCCTTCGTCTCCCTTTCAGTCATGCTATAGGGATCCGGATACATTGACTGAGAAGCTTCAGCCTTCTTAGATTTGGTTGTGGAGGGTGACATAGGTGTCTTGGTTGTTTGTGATTTCTCATATCCAGTCACAAAAGTAGGATCCAAAAGCTTGTTCAGCTTGTCTTCCTCTTCAACCATGCCTTCATAGGTCATTCCAAATACTTCATCAGCATCATAACCATGATTGATCATAAACATTGTCTTTATCATCATATCATGGGTTTATGCTTTCTCAACCATCTTTTGTGATGAAGTTTCAGCCTTCATAGGACTTTCTTTTGCTATTCATTTATCAACCACATAGCCTCCTTCAATCTCACCTTCCTCCAGGTCTACAAACTCAATACCTTTCTTCATTTGTTTCTCAGCCAATTCATGTTCCTATAGAAATTCTGCTATTGCAGCTATGCTTCGAGGGTTATCTTTTTGTTTCTTCTTAACAGGTTCATCTTCTTCAATGGGCTTTTTCCCTTTTGCCTTTTCAGAAAGGTACTTTCTTTTTTTGGTGTAAGTGTGCAATGAGGGATCAGCTAAAGATGACTCTGATATTTCAGCTTCTTTCTTTTCTGATTCTGCTGCTTTCTTTACTGATTCTTCCTTTTCTTGTTCTTGATCCTTTTGCTGATAATTCTTTCTGTTCTTGCATTTCTTCACATAGTTTTCTAATAACTTACTTTTGCTCATCAGATAGGGTGACAGCTGGTACAATCTGTAAACTCAGCTCCTTTTCTAATGGCACCGGAGAGTGTGGAATTACAACTATGGGTTCAGCAGGCTGTCTTTGATCTTTCACAAAATCCCAGAATTCATCATCAATAATGAATTCCTCAAAAGAATAGATATCTAGCTCTTTGATCATATCTCTAAGCTTAGATTCTTCATCTTGGGTTTCTTTAGATTGTTCACTAGAGTACACCACCATTGCCATACTTAGCTCTTATTTTCCAGTCTCACTAGATTTTGTTTCTTGTACAGAATCAATAGTCTTTTGCTTCTTGAATGGTGGAGAGTCATTGTTGTCACTCTCATCTGAAGAGCTTTTATCTTCTTTTTCTTTGTCACTTCTATCTTTCTTTTCCATTTTAGTCTCATCATCTTTTTCTTCCTTTTCTTTTCTATCTCTTGCTTAATCATAATCAACATCTCTAACTCTGAGACTCTTTTCTTTAATATCTCAATCTGTTTTTGCAGATCAGAGATGATGTCATTTTGTACATCAAGCATGCTCTCTTGTTCTTCCATGGCAATGGTTTGTAGAGTGATAATATCTACATGACCACTGATTTCATCTTTAGCTTGTTTAAGAACAGCCTTGAGTCTTTCAATCTTAGTGTCTTTATCTTTCTTCTCAGCTTCATATTTCTCCTTAAGATCTTTCAATTCCTTTTATTTTTCATCTAACTCCAAAAGTCTATCCTTGATGATGCCAAACCTTCTATCAAGGAGTTTTTCCATTCTGGCTACTTTCTGTAGTAGTTCTGATATCATTTCTTCTTTTTCATCTGGTTTGTTCACTTCTGATTCTGCATAGTATTCAGAAGGACCCGAGCTTGTCTCATAGGCATTCTCATAGAATGATCCTCCTCATCTTAAGATGATTTGGATTCCTCTGAAGAGCTTGTAGATTCACCAGACTCAACAAGCTCAACAACAACAAAGGGTGAATGGACGGGAGAAATGACAGGAGAAATGTGATGATGATGGAATGGAGATATATGAGGTGAGAGAATGGGAGATAGTATAATGGGTGATGCAACCTCAACTTCTTGAACAGAAGGCCCAGTATGAAGATCACCACCTATATCCACCAGTGGTGACACTGGCCTTTGTCCTTGTACACCTTCCTCAGCATGCTCATCAACATGATGTTGATCATGAGCAGCTTGTGGTTCTTCTTCATGAACATGCTCATCAATAGGAGCTTCCTCTTCTTGTTCTTCTATTACATCTTCTTGATTAATCTGCTCTAACATCCATGGCAGCAAGGGAACAACTACTCCACTGTAGAAATTCCTTGGATCCCTCTTCTTGATGTACTTGTAGGACTTGGCATTGTAGTGAGGAATATCCATCACTGGTCCTTCAGGCACAATCTTTAGAAATGCCTCATTGATAAAGCATTGAATGAATCTTGGATGTTAGAAACCAGACCATTGAAAACATAAGCAGACATGTTGAATGGTCTGTTTGTGCACAAAGCACATATAGCAGATGATGTGGTGATAGGAATATCATTCCATCCAGCCTTCCTCTTGGATAAACAGTGTTGGAAGATGTGAATGAGAAATCTCCATTGTAGATCCACCAGTCCCTTCACTATCTGTTTTCCTTCATACCTTCCTTCATATCCAATTTCAGCAAAGAAGGTAGTAATCACATCATCATCAAACTCTAATGGAGTGTTAGCATCATCACTAAACTGTAGGCACTGTCTCACAATCTGTTCAGTGATGGATAAGGTATGATCTTCAGAGATTCTTCCAGATAGGGTCTTGATGCTGTCGATTTCTGCCACTTCAGCAGTGCTCTAGAAAGACCTTATGAAGTTCTCATAGATGATAGGTCTGACTGAAATGGCATGTGCCACTCTAGTAGTAGAGATAAATATGATCATATCTCTAAGACTTTCTGCCTCGGGTACATCAGGGTCAAGATAACCACTAACATTGTGGAGCTTGCTCCATGTGAGATTAGCCATTGTACCCTGCATTAGATATATATGCATTAGAATTTGTATGATAATCATCAGAATACAAAGTTGAAATCAAGTTGACTTTTCTCAGTTTGACTTTGTTTGGTCAAAATTAAGAGTTCACATTGTACTGTTCCATCAGAATTAGACCTAACTTGATTCTGCAAAGGATAATTGATTTTATTGTGTTTTTAATGCTTATGTGACATGTTCTTTCCTGATTTTATCTTTCTTTAACATTGAAACTTAAGTTTTGATATCATCATTGTTATTTCTTTTATCCCATGTTCATGCGATGAAACTAGGGTTTAAAAAATCACTTGTTTGTTGTTATTTTCATAACCATTAGGTTCATTGCACTCGAAAATGACTATCAATCCTTAGTTTGAGTTTAATTTTGATGATTCTTTCTTGACCTAGGGTTCTAAGTTCATTAAGAGTCCGACGGTTTAGGTCGTGAGCTTTTCAGATACTACTAATGTTGAGAATCGAAATCGAGGAGAAATGATGGTGAATGAACTATAGAATCACAAGGTAAGTGATGAAGATGAAGATGGTGGATGAAGAACAGTGATGAACGCTCGTCGCCCTTTAAGTCTCTCAAATTTGAAAAGTATTAAATAACCTTTTGAAATCTGTTTAAATAGTCAAATTAATTACTTTTACAAACTTTACAAGTTTTAAAACAAATACGGTGGAACACTGTAGAAAATGTGTAAGAGTAAAAACTCATCAGCATTTGTTTACCGTAACAAATACGGAAGTGTGAAAACTTTGTTAGCATTTGTGCACTGTAGCAAATGCGGTTGACTAGCATTTATGTACAGTATCAAATGCGGAAGAACAAAGTCTGTCAGCATTTGTGCACTGTAGCAAATGCTTATGTTTTAACTTTTGCAAATCATTTGTACTGTAACAAATGCGGAAGTGTAAACCTTTGTCAGCATTTGTATGTTGTAGCAAATGCAATAGAACAAATTTTACTTTTACAGCATTTTCTTCAACAAATGCGAATGAACACTTAAGCAATTCGCATTTATTGATCTTCCAACATCATGACAGAAGAGTGTAAGCACACTTTATTTATTTTTGATATAAATACACAACAAAGTTTCAGCATTGATCATCAGCATTAAAAGAAATACGATTGATCAAACTTGTCAGCATAAATGTAAGGCCCCGTTCCCGGGACGCTTACAGCTGGATCCTCATCGCACATGAAACATATAATTACATTTTCCTTTCATAAATCGTTGCAGTGGAAACATTAAAAACAACAATTTCCTTTCATCAAAATACTTTTGCAAAATAAACAACCGTTCATTACACAATATCATTTTTCATTCATTACAAAAGCATTAAACATAAGGATGCCATCCAAAATACGCTGAGTACCCGCCCCGTGCTATCCTCAGCAACATACCTGCCAACTGGAAACACATCAAAGTCAGCGTTGCTGAGTGAGTTCTAGTTTTATAATAAAACATACTTTTCTTTCGTTAAAACCGTTCTTTACTTTCTGTCAAATCATACTATACTTTCGTACATGATCACACATCATACGTACATACAGATAATATCATTATTATCTTCATCATTTCGTTCGTTAACTTTCGTTCATTCAACAAACATGAATATCTTTCACTTCTCTCGACATCCGGTCAGACTTTACCCTCTTCGTGGCACTCAGCCACGATTACTGAGGTCGAATGACAAGGATCCGTATCGCACATTATTATGATAATTCATTAACGTTCATTACATACATATCACACGTTCGCACATTTCATACTGTTATTATCATTCATTTCTCATCTAGATCCTGTCAAGCTTTACCCTCTTCATGGCACTCAGCCATGATTACTGAGGTCGAATGACAAGGATCCCGTTCGTTCATCCCATACATATCGTACCTTCGCTCAAATCGCACCTTCGCATCATCGTAACCGAAGTACATATCGCACGGATCGCACACATAAGGAAGCCAGAATCGCACGTTGTCTAATGGGTTAGCCAAGATCGCACGCTACATAAACCATATGAGTTAGCCAAAATCGCACGCTACCCTTATGTTGTCCATCGCACATATCGCACAAATCACACCATCAGAGTGGTCACCAAGACCGACTCCCCCTGTGTGTGTGAGAACTCTCGGGGTTTAGCCAGAATCGCACGCAATCTCATGGGTTAGCCAAGATCGCACGCTACATAAACCACATGAGGCAGCCAAAATTGCACGCTACATAGCACATAGTAAATACCACATCGCACGTATCGGAGCAGTTACCAAAACTGAACTCCCTACTGTGTCTATGTCCCCTTATGAGTAAGCCAAGATCACACGCTATAATACACACACAGTTGAGCTAACAACTCTCAATGAGTCGTGAACCTCCTTTCTTCTTTCGCAAGCCATCCTTACTCTCATTAGTTCGTTCATGCTTGCATTCATTCATTACGTTCCTCTTTTCATTATCTTCCACTTTACATTACATAATACTTTCATTACATTCATTAACATACATCGCACAACCACGGGAAGATAATCATGCATAACAATAAGGAACATTAACATGCATAGTCATCACGTCATACAGGGTAACATCATACATACATAACATGCATCATGCATAAACATGCAACATCATCATCATTATGCCCTACATGTTCTCTAAGGCCTCAATCATCACCTTACATGAACTTACGGGAACCTTTACGTCAAAACTTACATCTGCACTTTCTCGCAAAAGTCAAAAGTTAAACTACACTTCTCCTCGGGTGCAACAGCCCTATTTGGGCGTATGGACACTCTCTAGTCGCATGGCCTTCATGCGACTGGCCCTTCATTCGGGTGACTGGACCTTCATTTGGGTGACTGGACCTTCATTCGGGTGACTGGACCTTCATTCGGGTGACTGGACCTTCATTCGGGTGACTCGACCTTCATTCGGGTGACTGGACCTTCATTCGGTTGACTGGACCTTCATTCGCATGACTGGACCTTCATTCTCCCTCCAGTCGGGTGACTGGACCTTCATTCACCCTCCAGTCGGGTGACTGGCCTTCAGTCTCCCTCCAGTCGACCGAATGGCCTTCAGTCTCCCTCCAGTCGGCCAAATGGCCTTCAGTCTCCCTCCAGTCGGCCGAATGGCCTTTAGTCTCCCTCCAGTCGGCCGAATGGCCTTCAGTCTCCCCCAGTCGGCCGAATGGCCTTCAGTCTCCCTCCAGTCGGCCGAATGGCCTTCAAACTCCCTCCTGTCGGCCGAATGGCCTTCAGTCTCCATCCAGTCGGCGGAATGGCCTTCAGTCTCCCTCCAGTCGGCCGAATGGCCTTCAGTCTCCCTCCAGTCGCCCGAATGGCCTTCAGTCTCCCTCTAGTCGGTCGCCTAGCCCTAGCTGATGCAAAATGCAGTTCATCCCGACTACAGCCGAGGGTTTTCGGCCTCCAAACTCATCTAAACCCATTTTGAGCCCAAATCAACCATCCTAAACCTTAGGGATGCATACCATAACACCATTCAAGCACACACAAGCTCACAATCAAGACTCAAACGCATCATACACACACATACTCATACACAAACGGGTCAAGCATACACACACACGAAAACCCGATTTCAGATGTGTTCCAGCCCCAAAATCATTTGAAAACAGGTAAAAGAGGGGTTCTAGAACTCACACAAACGGCCACGACGACAAGGGCTTCGATTTGACTCGCTCCTCAACTATTTCGGCCACTCGAACCAACCCGAACCAATACTTTTTCCTCTTTTCTCTTCTTTCTCTCTTCTCTTCTTTGATGGCTGATTTTGGTGGGTGTAGGGAGAGGGTAAGGGTTGCCCTCTCCCTTAAATACTCCCACTTCCCTAACTTTCTCTCGTTGGCGAGTTTGGTCCCTCGACTTTGGACTTTATTTCTTTTTCTTCTTTTGTCGGCTTTAAAGAAAATTTCCGGGCGTTACAAGTCCACCCCCCTTATATAGGTTTCGTCCCCGAAACCTGTTATTCCTTAAACCGTCGCGAACAATACTGTCTCATCTCTTTTCCAGTCTCCCACCTGGGGTTCAATCGGTTTACGTCGTTTATCCAGACACGACTTTTTGTCTATCTCTGGCTACCTTCATCAAGGCTTTGATCCTTTCGAGCTTCTCGATCATGGCCTCGATCACCTCAATACTTTCCACATGACATTTGGTACTCAGCCTTCACTTGTAAACAAGTAAGGCATTTAATCTCGTACTCCACCATATCACGCTTCATACACTTTCCCGCCACTACCATCGAAATCACATTCGGAATCGTTGTGACTCAATCACCTTAAACCATCACCGTGATCCTGTCGGGCGCTGTCAACCGTATCATTTTCCTGCGACACACAATGTTCGCTCCGTAGTCCGCCAAACAATCCACTCCTAGGACTACATCGAATGGCGTATCTATATTATTACCACTAACAGGCACTTTAGCACAGAAAGCAGCAGGAATAAAACTTTTACTAGCGCCAGCATCGAATAACACAAGGCTAAGGATTTATTTACTAGGAACATACCTGACACAACATCGAAGTCCGTCCTAGCCTCCTCTGATCTTCTTCACTCCCAAACCTTCCGCCCTCGGCTTCTTGCAATCCCTGCTCATAGGGGCAATGTCTCCACAATTGTAACATCTCACAATCCCACATTTTCTAGCCACGTGACCAGGCTTCCCACACTTGAAACAAGTGTTTGGTCCCCTTTTGCATTCTCCCAAATGCTCCATCCCGTATTTACCACATCTATCCGACTCCGCACCAGGTGTGACCACACGATGGTTATCCCCCCGTGCATGCTTATTATTCGTCGGGACACCACCCCGTCCAGTCCTCTTCCCACTCCAGTTCCGGTCTCCATCATCCTTCTCACTCACCTCCGCCATCGCAGTCCTTTCATCGTACAACCTTCCCGGCAAGTCAACTGCCGACCTAAACGTGCTCGGTCGGGCAGCGATCATGTGCCTATGGATATCCGCCGGCAAGCCTTGAATATACCTCTTGATCTTTCGCGAAAGAGGTGTCACCTGATCTGGCACCAGCAGTGCCATTTCGTTGAATTTAGTAGTGTATTGCTGATGCGTCATTGTTCCCGCTTCCAGCATCAGGAACTCTCTTTCAACTTTATCCATCTCACGGTGAGGACAAAATTCCTAAATCACCAGCCTCTTCAACTCTGCCCATCTCATCCTCCCAATAGCCCTGCTTCCCTCAACTTGGACTATATTGTCCCACCAACACAGAGTTGAGTCCACAAAAGAGTGGGCAGCAAACTTTACCTTCTGTTCTTCCCGGCACTTGCTGATATTTAAAACAGCTTCCATTTCCCTCACCGATTAGTGAGCAGCATCAGCAGTGCCATTGCCATCAAAAGTAGGGGGCTTGCATCGTTGAAACGCCCTATAATTACAGCCTCGTGCTGCCTCCGGCGCTAGCTCTTCTTCCTCCTCTTCTTCATCATCAGAGAGAACCGTTTCAGGCTCCGGTTGCTCCCGTCCTCTCAAGGACATGTTCCTCTCTTTCCTATATCCTTCCTTTACAGCCTTAATCACTTTGGTCACCACAGACGGTAGGATCGTCTGCAAGACCTGATGCACTTCCTCCATGACTGCCTCTCTCATCAAGGCCCTCTGATTAGCATTCTCATCACCGCCCTCAGGATGAGGGGTCTCGGGTTCCTCATGAACCACTTTTTCAACTCTGGGTCTTCCTCTTGTGACCCGTGGTTCAGCACCACGTCCACCACCACCTCCACCACGAGGAGCTTTCGAAGATCTTCCACCGGCCATTCTCTAAACACATTGAAAGATTCAAACACTAACACGGTCATTCAAGGAACAGCTCAGTTTATGTCAAGTATAGTAAGTCCCTAATTACAGTGGCCAGTTGTGATTAGCCACTTACTTTACTCTTCATACCCCAAGAATTACCCGTCCTAACTACATCAGTATCTAAATCTATCAGCAACACATAAACCATATTGCATGCGCACATAATATCGGTTAACATTACTAAAATACCTGATGGCACGCAACTACTCAAATTGGTATCCCATTCCCTTTCCGTCACATTCTCAGTTTAAGTTAAGGTTTATTTTGAAAATTTACCCATTTAACTTAAACTTTGGCTCTGATACCAACTTGTAAGGCCCCGTTCCCGAGACGCTTACAGCTGGATCCTCATCGCACATAAAACATATAATTACATTTTTCTGTCATAAATCGTTGCAGCGAAAACATTAAAAACAACAATTTCATTTCATCAAAATGCTTTTGCAAAATAAAACAACCGTTCATTACACAATATCATTTTTCATTCATTACAAAAGCATTAAACATAAGGATGCCATCCAAAATACGCTGAGTAGCCGCCCGTGCCATCCTCAACAACATACCTGCCAACTGGAAACACATCAAAGTCAGTGTTGCTGAGTGAGTTCTAGTTTTATAATAAAACATACTTTCCTTTCGTTAAAACCGTTCTTTACTTTCTTTCAAATCATACTATACTTTCGTACATGATCACACATCATACGTACATACAGACAATATCATTATTATCTTCATCATTACGTTCGTTAACTTTCGTTCATTCAACGTACGTCATTATCTTTCACTTCTCTCGAGATCCGGTCAGACTTTACCCTCTTTGTGGCACTCAGCCACGATTACTAAGGTCGAATGACAAGGATCCATATCGCACATTATTATGATAATTCATTAACGTTCATTACATACATATCGCACGTTCGCACATTTCATACTTTTATTATCATTCATTTCTTATCTAGATCCTGACAAGCTTTACCCTCTTCATGGCACTCAACCATAATTACTAAGGTCGAATGACAAAGATCCCGTTCGTTCATTCCATACATATCATACCTTTGCTCAAATCGCACCTTCGCATCTTCGTACCCGAAGTACATATCGCACGGATCGCACACATAAGGAAGCCAGAATCGCACGTTGTCTCATGGGTTAGCCAAGATCGCACGCTACATAAACCACATGAGTTAGCCAAAATCGCACGCTACCCTTATGCTGTCCATCGCACATATCGCACAAATCGCACAAATCGCACCATCGGAGTGGTCACCAAGACCGACTCCCCCTATGTGTGTGAGAACTCTCGGGGTTTAGCCAGAATCGCACGCATCTCATGGGTTAGCCAAGATCGCACGCTACATAAACCACATGAGGCAGCCAAAATCGCACGCTACATAGCACACAGTAAATACCACATTGCACGTATCGGAGCAGTTACCAAAACTAAACTCCCTATTGTGTCTATGTCCCCTTATGAGTAAGCCAAGATCGCACGCTATAATACACACACAGTTGAGCTAACAACTTTCAATGAGTCGTGAACCTCCTTTCTTCTTTCGCAAGCCATCCTTACTCTCATTAGTTCGTTCATGCTTGCATTCATTCATTACGTTCCTCTTTTCATTATCTTCCACTTTACATTACATAATACTTTCATTACATTCATTAACATACATCGCACAACCACGGGAAGATAATTACGCGTAACAATAGGGAACATTAACATGCACAGTCATCACGTCATATAGGGTATCATCATACATACATAACATGCATTATTCATTAACATTCAACATCATCATCATTATGCCCTACATGTTCTCTAAGGCCTCAATCGTCACCTTACATGAACTTACGGGAACCTTTACGTCAAAAGTTACATCTGAACTTTCTCCCGAAAGTCAGAAGTTAAACTACACTTCTCCTCGGGTGCAACAGCCCTATTTGGGCGTATGGACACTCTCCATTCGCATGGCCTCCATGCGACTGGCCCTTCATTCGGGTGAGTGGACCTTCATTCGGGTGACTGGACCTTAAATCGGGTGACTGGACCTTCATTCGGGTGACTAGACCTTCATTCGGGTGACTGGACCTTCATTCTCCCTCCAGTCGGGTGACTGGACCTTCATTCTCCCTCCAGTCGACCGAATGGCCTTCAGTCTCCCTCCAGTCGGTCGAATGGCCTTCAGTCTCCCTCCAGTCGGCCGAATGGCCTTCAGTCTCCCTCCAGTCGGCCGAATGGCCTTCAGTCTCCCTCCAGTCGGCCGAATGGCCTTCAGTCTCCCTTTACTCGCCCGAATGGCCTTCAGTCTCCCTCCAGTCGGCCGAATAGCCTTCAATCTCCCTCCAGTCGGCCGAATGGCCTTCAGTCTCCCTCCATTCGGTCGCCTAGCCCTAGCTGATGCAGAATGCAATTCATCCCGACTACAGCCGAGGGTTTTCGGCCTCGAAACTCATCTAAACCAATTTTGAGCCCAAATCAACCATCCTAAACCTTAGGATGCATACCACAACACCATTCAAGCACACACAAGCTCACAATCAAGACTCAAACGCATCATACACACACATACTCATACACAAACGGGTCAAGCATACACACACACGAAAACCCGATTTAAGATTTGTTCCAGCCCTAAAATCGTTTGAAAACAAGTAAAAGAGGGGTCCTAGAACTCACACAAACGACCACGACGACAAGGGCTTCGATTTGGCTCGCTCCTCAACTATTTCGGCCACTCGAACCAACCCGAACCAACACTTTTTCCTCTTTTCTCTTCTTTCTCTCTTCTCTTCTTTGATGGCTGATTTTGGTGGGTGTGGGGAGAGGGTAAGGGTTGCCCTCTCCCTTAAATACTCCCACTTCCTCAAATTTCTCTCGGTGGCGAGTTTGGTCCCTCGACTTTGGACTTAATTTCTTTTTCTTCTTTCGTCGGCTTCAAAGAAAATTTTCGGGCGTTACATCCACCCCCTTATATAGGTTTCGTCCCCGAAACCTGTTATTCCTTAAACCGTCGTGGACAATACTGTCTCATCTCTTTTCCAGTCTCCCACCTGGAGTTCAATCGGTTTACGTCGTTTATCCACACACGACTTCTTGTCTATCTCTGGCTACCTTCATCAAGGCTTTGATCCTTTCGAGCTTCTCGATCGTGGCCTCGATCACCTCAATACTTTCCACATGACATTTTGTACTCCACCTTCACTTGTAAACAAGTAAGGCATTTAATCTCGTACTCCACCATATCACGCTTCATACACTTTCCCGCCACTGCCATCGAAATCACATTCGGAATCGTTGTGACTCAATCACCTTAAACCATCACCGTGATCCCGTCGGGCGCTGTCAACCGTATCATTTTCCTGCGACACACAATGTTCGCTCCGTAGTCCGCCAAACAATCCACTCCTAGGACTACATCGAATGGCGTATCTATATTCTTACCACTAACAGGCAGTTTAGCGCAAAAAGCAGCAGGAATAAAACTTTTACTAGCGCCAGCATCGAATAACACAAGGCTAAGGATTTATTTAGTGGGAACATACCTGACATAACATCGAAGTCCGTCCTAGCCTCCTCCGATCTTCTTCACTCCCAAACCTTCCGCCCTCGGCTTCTTGCAATCCCTGCTCATGGAGCCAATTTCTCCACAATTGTAACATCTCACAATCCCACATTCTCTAGCCACATGACCAGGCTTCCTACACTTGAAACAAGTGTTTGGTCCCCTTTTGCATTCTCCAGAATGCTCCATCCCGTATTACCACATCTATCCGACTCTGCACCAGGTGTGACCACATGATGGTCATCCCCCCGTGCATGCTTATTATTCTTCGGGACACCACCCCGTCCAGTCCTCTTCCACTCCAGTTCCGGTCTCCATCATCCTTCTCACTCACCTCCGCCATCGCAGTCCTTTCATCGTACAACCTTCCCGCCAAGTCAACTGCCGACCTAAACGTGCTCGGTCGGGCAGCGATCATGTTCCTACGGATATCCGCCGGCAAGCCCTGAATATACCTCTTGATCTTTTGCGAAAGAGGTGTCACCTGATCTGGCACCAGCCGTGCCATTTCGTTGAATTTAGTATTGTATTGCTAATGCGTCATTGTTCCCGCTTCCAGCATCAGGAACTCTCTTTCAACTTTATCCATCTCACGGTGAGGACAGAACTCCTTAATCACCAGCCTCTTCAACTCTGCCCATCTCATCCTCCCGATAGCCCTGCTTCCCTCAACTTGGACTATATTGTCCCACCAACACAGAGCTAAGTCCATAAAAGAGTCG
Organism: Flaveria ramosissima; assembly: GCA_025215565.1. Taxonomy (NCBI): domain Eukaryota; kingdom Viridiplantae; phylum Streptophyta; class Magnoliopsida; order Asterales; family Asteraceae; genus Flaveria; species Flaveria ramosissima. The sequence continues at coordinate 23,218,953 of CM046043.1, read as the reverse complement.
GCAGCAAACTTTACCTTCAGGTCTTCCCGGCACTCGCTGATATTTAAAACAACTTCCATTTCCCTCACCCATCAGTGAACAGCAGTAGCAGTGCCATTGCCATCAAAAGTAGGGGGCTTGCATCGTTGAAACGCCCCATAATTACAACCTCGTGCCGCCTCCGGCGCTAGCTCTTCTTCCTCCTCTTCTTCATCATCAGAGAACCGTTTCAGGCTCCGGTTTCTCCCGTCCTCCCGAGGACCTGTTCCTCTCTTTCCTCTCTCCTTCCTTTACAGCCTTAATCACTTCGGTCACCACAGACGGTAGGATCGGTTGCAAGACCTGATGCACTTCCTCCACGACTGCCTCTCTCATCGAGGCCCTCTGATTAGCATTCTCATCACCGCCCTCATGATGAGGGGTCTCGGGTTCCTCATAAACAAATGTAGAAGAATAAAAGGTTGTCCGCATAAACAAATGTGGAAGAACAAATTTGTCTGCATAAGTTTTTAATACTTAAAAACTTGTTGTACACATTTGTATTAAAAGAAATACGGTAGAATAAAGTTGTCCGCATTAATTTCACTTGTGTTTTTCTTGAATCAAATAAGTTGCCCGCATTGGTTATATGCATGGGTTACCTTCACCCGCATTAACCAATGTTCTTACCCACATTAAATTTTGAACTTGTCAAAAATTAATGTTTTACAGTTGACAGATTTGACTGATTTTGAGTTGATTTTCTGATTTCTTATGAAGATGAGTCTTCTGATTTTTGCTGTTATGAAAATATGACTGATGATTTGATATTTTTGAAGATTTTGATTGTTGCATGGCTTGTTAATTCTTTCTTAGATTGAATTGAACACGAGATGTCATACAGTTTTCTTAGAATTGACTGATCTTGGGCTTTTGTGCTTCCAAAAATCTACATACACTAAGATACTATGGTATAATTAATGTACCAACATAGTCAATTTTTTAGATTTTGTAATTTTAAAAAGAGACACAATTGTACATAATGATCAAAATTTTAATTACTCCCCCAAAACTTTATATCCATAAGGGATAGAAACTTTAAAGATTTTAAAATTTTGACTGAAAAATATTTTTTTGATTTTTGATTTCTTATCTGTACGTGAAGAGGAAATATACTTTTCTTAGGATCATATCAGTCTTACCTTTCACAAGTGCAAGCAATTGTTAGTAAAACAGACATAATCATGAACATATTGATTGTAGGTATATTTGTCATCTTAAACTCATACTTGGTTAATATTTTGATGCTAGTGATCTTTATCATATTTTGATTGACTAGGTATTCAATATGTACCTCACACTCAAAAGCATGGAAAGATCAACTATCTTCATGATATGCATGGTGTAACTTTATCACAACTTACATAACCAAGTTATTTAAATTATGAACACTCACTTTGATTGATCCATATTGGGATTCTTTTACTTTGATCCTTTTATTTATTTGATCTTATTGGGATTCTTTTTCACTTCACTTTGGAAGGTGATCCTTGTTTGGATTCTTTTTGTTCATTCATAAGGAATGTGTTTCTTTTATTGTTGCATCCAAGGTGGATGTGTTCTACATTGGGAATCCTTTTGGATCAAGACATCAATACTATGTGCTTGTTTCTTCCGATCTTTGCTCAGCAAAACAGAGAAGAAACTGATGTGTTGGAATGAGTTTCATAAGATATCATACCAGGTGTGCTTAGGTTACAGCACACTCACATTTAGATAAGCTAATACTTACTAATACTCTTAGATGAATGCTTCACAGTTAAATATTAGTTTTTAATTTATCACCACATTTATCTTCTTTTCCAAGTTGAGCCTACCCACATATCAGATAGTCAAGTCAGTCTTTTAGATTTTCAAATAAGCACGGTGAATGATATAACGACTGTAATTATATCATTTCCCATAAGTATAAAACACATACTTCAGCAAAATGACTTCTTTTTTGTATGTTTGTTAATATTTGAATGTTTTTGAAATTTTGATTTTTACTCAAGGTTAAACATGCCAATTGATTGAACTATGAATTCAAACCAACCAGGTTCAAATGCCTTAGTGAATAAATCATCTAATTGATTGTCAGTGTGAACCTGAATCAATTTGATTAATCCCTTTTCAGCACAGTCTCTTAAAAAGTGATATCTAAATTCAATATATTTTGTTTTTGAGTGATGAATTAGATTGTTGGTGATAAACATTATTGTTGTGTTGTTAATGTGAATTGGAGTATGCAAGAAGTTAAAACCATAATCAAGCATCTGGTTTTGAATCCAGAGAACTTGAGAGCAACAAGCTGACGCTGCTATGTACTCAACTTTTGCTATTGAAACAAAGACATTTGTCTGCTTCTTGCACTGCCAGGAGACCAGCCTGGGACCAAGAAATTGACAACCACCAGAAGTGGACTTCCTGTTAAAGTTGCGTCCCCCATAGTCACTATCAGTGTAGGCATAGAGGTTGAAATCTCATTCCTTTGGATACCATAATCCAAGTGCAGGCTTGCCCTTGAGATATCTAAATATCCTCTTGACAGCATTCACATGTGATTCCTTGGGATCTGCTTGATATCTGGCACATACACAAACACCAAACATAATGTCAGGTCTACTAGCTGTTAGATACATAAGTGAACCTATCATGGATCTATAGTGAGTCTGATCAACTGATTTGCCTTCAGGATCAGGACTAATCTTCAATTTTGTATCTACTAGAGTTCTACTTGACTGACAATCTGCAAAATGGAACTTCTTCAGCATTGTTTCCATATATTTTGATTGATTGATGAAGATTCCATCAGTTGTTTGTTGAACTTGCACTCCTAAGAAGAAAATAAGTTCCCTTCTTGCACTCATTTGAAATTTTGAATGCATAAGGTCTTCAAAGTCTTTGAAGAGTTGCTTGTTTGTTGAGCCAAAGATGATATCATCCACATAAATCTGGACCAGCAACATGTCCTTTCCTTTTCTTTTTCTGAAGAAAGTCTGATCAATTTTTCCTCTCTCATATCCATTTTCAAGAAGGAAATAGGATAGAGTCTCATACCACTTTTTGGTGCTTGATAAAGACCATACAAGGCTTTGTCAAGCTTGTATACCCTATGAGGGAAATCAGGGTCTTCAAAGCCTGGTGGGTGACTCACGTAGACTTCTTCAGCAATTTTTTCATAAAGAAAGGCACACTTCATATCCATTTGATAAACAGTGAATTTCATGGATGCAGAATATGCAAGGAAAAGTCTTATGGCTTCTAATCTGGCAACAGGAGCAAACACTTCATCATAGTCTATTCCTTCTTCTTGAGTGTAGCCCTGTGCAACCAATCTTGCTTTAATTCTGATGACAATGTCCGGTCATCAGTCTTGTTTCTATATAGCCATCTGGTACCAATAGGGTATTGCCCTTCAGGAAAATCTACCAGTTGCCATACTTCTTGTTTCTTGAACTGGAGCAATTCTTCCTACATTGCCTTGATCCAGCTATTGTCTTGAAGAGTCTCTTTAATATTCTTGGGTAGTGTTTGACATAGAAAGCAAGAAAACAAACAAATGTTTGCAATACTTGACTTGCTTCTCGTTACTTGTTCATCTAGTTCGCCAACGATGCTTGAAACTGGATGATTCTTGTGTATTCTGGTGTTCGGAATTGAGTCACCAGTAATGGATACATCAAGATTAGAGACATTCAAATCATCTTGGTGAGAGGCATCTTTTTGTTGTGATGTGGGAGAGTGATGAAAATAATCAAAGTCTTCATTTAGTTCTTCTTCAGTATCAGCGATACTTTATTGACTTTCATCATTTTGGTTTCTCACAGTTTCAACGGATGTTGTGGCTGGTTCTTGATTTCTCACTTTATTTGATGGTTCTTCAGAAGGAGATGGAATTATACTTGGACCAGCTTCAGTTGAAACACTTATATTTGGAGGTTCTTGTATGACAGGATCAGCTTGTAATGTAACATCTACATCATATGGATCAGAAGAATTTGGAGGAATCATTGGAAATTTTCTCTTCTTTCTACTGTTGTAGAGGATCCAACATATTGTAGGTTTCTTGTAGTTAACAAGTGAAACTAATCAAATCACCTTGTAAAAGAGTCAATATCAAACAACTAGTCAGGACCATTTATTGATTTGGGAAAGGAATGATCATTGAATTGAACATTTGTTGATTCATCAATAATATTTAATTGATGATTAAACACTGTGAATCAAAGGATTGCAATCAGGAATTATCGGTGTTAATACGGAATCAAGTTCATGTTTGCAGAATCAACATTAGCCTTGTTTAATTTTTTTAACAAATAAATATCAAATATAATGATTAATGATTATGACGAACACAATGAAAAGAACACAATTAATAAGCAAAAAGAATTTGATTCAAATGTATTTCATTAAAATTGATTAATGATTACAGATGAATAAATAATGAACAAAAAATGCTTCGAATGTGTTGAAGTTGATGTGACGGCTGCTAGGGTTGATGTTTGTGTGAATTAATGTGATGTTTTGGTTTGCCGTTTGGTTGCTTGGGTGTTTGTCCATGATGTGAAATCTAGGATCCATATTTTATAGGCACATGTGTTTCAGTTAAGGAAACACCGGATCTCTTGGGATTTGCACAACTGTCTTGTTGACTTGTAACACTTGCATTATTTAATATACAAGTGTTTGAGCTCCGCATCTACATAGTCTTCCGTATGTGTTTGTTCTTCCGAAGGTACTTGTTCTTCTGAAGGTACTTTGTTCTTCCGAAGGTACTTTTTCTTCCGAAGGTACTTTGTCTTCCGAAAGGTGTTTGCTCATCCGCAAGAGTGTTCACTTGAACTCTGATTCTCTTGAACTTTGAGTTGATTGTTCATCTGCAGAGGATTTTCAGATGATTGTTACTTGTAAGAAACATATCTTCGGAAGAACAAAATGTTCATCCGTAGATGTTTCTTACACTTAGTCAATTTCAGTAATTGACCAAGTATTATGTTTGTACCTGCAATCATACACAGATCAACACACATATGGGTTAACCTATATACACAATGCATACATCAAAATAATGAATTATAATCATTCATAACAAGTATTGATTAAAGTTCTAAGATTATACAAAATGATCTACATCTATTGTTCCTAGATCTAACAATACTCCCCCTTAGGCTTAGACACTTCTAATCAGTTCTTTAAAACTGAAAGCTCCTTCAATCTTGACACCATCTTCTTGTTGAAATAAGATATTGCATCCTTTTGATCATCGTATTTGTACTTGATCTCCATTCTGCATATCTTTTGAAGTGTCTCAAAACTTAGTCCCAAGATGTCTTCTTCAGTTGTTAGAGTCTCCATAATACTTTGATTATGAACTATTTCAAGCTCATCTTCTTCAGTGATTCTTAGTTCTGATACTTCTTCAATGTTAACTCCTTTCAAAAGCCCAGCATCAAATCTTCTTCTCTTATATGCTTTTGCACGCAGTTTATCCACCACTTGTATCATGTGCACATATAAACATAGATCATTCTGTGCTCTTTCATCTGACAGCTTTGGGAAGAATTTGTCATGCAAGTATGATGTGTCGTTGGGGTGGAGCAGTTTGATCTCTACTGGGTCAAAAATTCTTATCTTTTCACCTTTCTTCCCTTCAACATTCCTCAGTAGCATCATTTCTTTTATTTTCTCAACATATCCCCACTCAGTTATGGGAATAGTGTATTGATTTCCTGCTATGACTTTGATGGCTGCTGTTTTTCTGTTAGAGTATCCAACCCTCCTTAAGAGTTCATCATCAACCATAGTAGAAGAGTTGGTGTTTAATCTTCTTTCCTTTTGAAGTCTTTTCTTATGTTCATCATCTTCTCTCTTAGCTTCCTTCAGCACATCATCTATAAACCTTGTTTTCATCCTAGCCACTGCCACAGAGAAGTCTCTCCCCCTTGGATGGATTGGATAGTTGGAGATGATTAGGCTTTGCAAGTCTTTAATGTCTCTCTCAGAAAGTCTCAGTAATGCTTCTACATCATGGAAGTATTCAATTCTTCCAGATGTCCTCTTGATGATTGCACAATCCTAGTCTTGATCATATTTCCAGGCCATAATCCTATTTTCTTCCACAGAACTAGGAGTTGTGATATGGTCATATAGCTCTATCAGGGTAGACTTTTGTTTAGTGATTTCCCTGACTGTTGTTCCTAGAGGCCATACTTTGCCAAGGATAACTGTCATACGTTCTCTGATCAGTTTCTCTTTCCCTTTGTGCTGATCTTTAGATTCAACAATTATAGGATCAGTAGGGAATTTGGTTTGTTGCTCATAGGATGGGTTTGGAGCTTCAGTTCTGAATCTCACTCTTGTGTTAAGCTCAACAGCCATTACATGTTCCATCATCCTCCTAAGTTCACCAACTTTTCTTCCCTTAAGCTCATATGCCTTGTAGTTGTGACCTTGTAGCCAACAGATCATATTGTACTTGCTAAGCTTTGCTGTGTCACAGTGGCCTAGATCTTTCTTGATTTTCTGAATGGCTTGAAATGTTGTGAATGCTTCATAGTCATAATTAGGGATCATGAATCTAGCCAGTTCAAACTCTTTTAGCATATCTTTCATCTCACTCATGCTCATCCTTTCTACCATGTCATACAGAAAGCCATGATTTATTAGGGTCATAAACATTGAGGATTCTGGCCTTTCTTCTAGTATGTCTTTGGTGGTCAGCAATTCATCCACTTTTTGTGAGCTCATTCTATTCAGCATCACTCTCAGCTTCAACATGATATATTGGCTTCAAGGTAGAAACATCCACTTAAGAAGTGTGCTCTTGAGATGTAGATTTTGTTCTCTTAGGAGAATCTTGTACTTCAATCACTTCCTTCTTAACTGGACCCAAGTACTTTTTTTTCCTTGAATATTGAATAAGCTGCTTTGAAATCTCAGAGGTTTCTTTTGATGGTTTTGTTGATGGAGCAACATTTGATTCCAGGGCACAGATTTTCATCTTTAGCTCCTTTATCTCTTCCTCTTTCCTTTTTAGTAGAGCGGATTGAGCAGAAAGAGAGTTGGTTACATGATCAATTTCCAACATCAGCTTCTCCTTTTCAGCCTTCTCAAACCTCACTGATTCTTTGAGTTCTTTTTCTTGTTGAAGAAGTGCATTAATCACTTCATTGTTGTCTTGTGCATCTTCTCTTAGTCTTTCAATTCTTGATTCTTGCTTCATCAGCTGATCATCCTTTTCTTTTATCATCACCTTCAACTCTTGAATTCTTTTCTTTCTATTGTTAGACTTGACAACAAGCTTGTTGTATTCAGCAACCAGATAACTTTTGCTGACTAGGATATCATTATCACTAAGATCATCTTCATTGTAAGCAATCACATCAACATAGTTGGCCTCTTCTTCTTCTTCCTGATGTTGAGCAGCAATCTCATCATCATTCACTTCTTCAGGGGCTACACTTGCTGAGCTTGAACTGGACTCAATGGCTTGATTTGCTAGTTCTTGATGTGGTTGTTGTTGTTGCTGATGGTCAGTGACTGGAGAGACAGGTTCAGTATCATTTGAATGGACAGGGGATTCAGTCTTGGTTAATGACAGTTGAACTGTACTTGCTTGTGAGGCTAACTCTGTCTCCCCGATGTTGAAGCTCTCAATGGATTGGTTTTCAGGGGTTGGAGGTTGTTGAAAAAGTTGTATTTGGAGCTGATTTGGTAATGGAAGGTGAATTGGAGAGATTGGTTGAGTGTTTTGACTGGCTGGTGATTGTTGTTGGGGTGATTGATGTTGTTGTTGAATGGGAGATTGATGGTGTGGTGGAGTTTGAGGATGAGGAGATTGTTGATGTATGGGTGGAATTGGAGGAGAAAGTGGTGCTTCTTCATCATCATTAGATGTATCTTCTTGATGTTCTTCCCACAGCCGCTCTGCTGGGATGTTTTCATCAGCATTACTACATGTGCAAACATGGGCATGTCTTCTCCTTCATACTTCCCACTGATTTTATTCAGTACAGATCTTCCCAAATGCGCTTGTACAAAGACATCACTTAGTCTTTCTATCCCAGGCAGCTCAGCATTAACGATCAGTTGTAGGAACCTTGGAAACATGAACATCTTGTCATTCTTCGCTACTCTTATTTGGTCACATAAACAGTTGAAGATGTACTTTGAGTAGTTATATGTTCTTCCTTTAAAGATTCCTATGATTCCAAAAGAGATGTGCCTTGAGAATCTATCCAATCCAGATTTCCTGTTTGAGATACACTTCAGGTAAGTGTGACATAGAAACTGGTAGGGTTTGCACAATCTCCCCTTTTTGATCTCACCTCTTTCAAAGTCACCATCATAACCCATCAGTAGAAATATCTTCTCAATGTACTCATGATCAAAGACGTCTAGGTGACCTATTTCTTGATCTCCCAATTCTAGAACCCTTCTGATTGTCTGTTCATTAATTCTTAAGTGCTCAGTCCTTATATCTTCCATAATCACTCTTGATTATCCATCCTCCTCTACTCGTGCAGAATTCCAGAAATCAATTATGTGTGCTTGATGTATCACATGTTGTGTTGTTAAAGCATAAAAGCGCCTGGATCGTCGCATATATCTGATAATGTCTCGACACCCTTCCGATACAGGGTCATCAGCATCAAGGAATGCACACACATTGTGTTCTTTTGCAAATTGATTAGACATATGTTCATAAGAATGAAGACGATTATGTTAGAACTAAGTCATCATATTTACGAATACGAAGAGTTTAAACGAAAACGATGAATCAATCAGTTCATTACTGATGTTTATGATATGTTTTACCTTGAGATTGAGACTCGAAACCAGTTTTAAGCTATGTTTGATGTTTAGGATTTGAGTAATTTTGAAATCGAATAAGGGAGGGATGAGGTTTTGACTAACGAACTTCTAGGTCAAAAAGGTTCTGTAAAAGTGAATAATGAATTCCAAGTCAAAAGCATCATTTATACTCCCTCGAACATATTTATTTCAATTATTTAATGAAGTGGGTCCCACTTTTCTTATTACTCATCCGGGGAATTTATTTGTTCCGCAGATTTCAGTTCATCCGTAGGACATCTGCGGATGCCTAACTTAAAACTAAAATTTAAAATTGAATTGAAGTATAACTTGATTTTCCATAGGTTACCAATCTATGGAAATGAATTATACTTGTAAAATATTAACTCATTCGTAGGATACCAATCTACGGATAGTCATATTTTACTCCCCCTTAAGTTTCGCACTGTAGCATCTGCTGATGTTTACAATGCACTGTAGCTTCTGTTGATGCTTAAAATGTCACGTTTGAAACTTATTTTATTGTATGGTTCTAGTCAACTGTTAGAACCATTTATTGCTATTGGACCTTGTTGACTTTGTATTCATGAAAATTGTGCACAAGAAGGTTTAAATTTTAAAAACTTCATGTATCCAAAAGACAAGTTAGTGCTCAGGATCCAATTCCTTCATATTGACAATTCATTTGAAAATTTTGTTGTTAACTTATTTTCATGATTCTACTCCCCCTAAATTTTTGATTAATGATGAATAAATGCATTTATCATAAATTTCTAAGAAGAATATCATGAAAGACACATGTCTGTCCAAACAGAAAGAAATTAAACTAAACAAAATTGAAATGAGTACTATGTACAAGCATATATACACATAGAATGGGATCATACTATAACACTATTCATCTTCCTGATTAATTTATTTGTTGAAATGATACCTGATCTTAGTTCTGATTGCAAGTATGTTTGTCCATTTAAATCCATACAAGAGTATTGTGTCAACTAGGCATGTTGTTTATCATGTTTTCATGTTTATTTGTGAGTAACTGTTATGGGCTCCACATTTAATTCACTTAGAGTTTGTCCTCCCTTTGTGAGTCAAATCATCACCTTTTTACACTTAAAAACTATGTACTTTAAGTTATAAGTTCTATCTTGAGATGCATTTGACATCTCATTAATGCATTGATGTAAAAGCTCTGAATTTAATATACAGTTGATCACAGAGAATTCTATTGAGAGCTTAGATATGATCATCATCAGGTCACCAGGTCTTTACTTCTGTAAAACAGAGGTGCCTTTAACCCAGGTCTTTGTTTACACAAAACAGAGGGATGATAAGGATCATGATCTTTTCACCAGTTGGTTACAACTATATACCATGGTGATCATACACCCAGGTCTTTGTTTACACTAAACAGAGGGAATATGATTTGCAAAGATAGATATTATAAAGTGTTGGTACATAGGATGCTTAGATGAATGATTTGGTCATATCAGAATAAGACTCACTTGTTGTATCCTCAAAATAAAGTTTCCCACAAACAGTCATTTTGCATTATGTTTGGCATGCTCTTAGTGTAGTTTCCACTCAAGATGAACCTACTCACATATCAAGAAACTTGATCAGATTTTAATGATATTTAAGAATTCAGGGAGAAGCAAAGGCATAATGTACTATCATTTCCCATACATATGACATACAGAAAGAAAAACAATGTTTTTTATTCTAAGCTTCAGAAGATGTTTCAGAAGTTTCTTCCGAAGGTAAATTGCTTTCGGAAGAAAATTGTACTAAGACATAAATTTCTTCCGAAGGTAATTATAAATCTTCCGAAGGAAAAATTTTTATTATATTTTTTACTATTATTACTATTTACAAGGACAGACACATGTTTTTCTTTGGTTTTCATAATGATTATTCTAAGTTAATCATGCCCAGAGACTCAATTAGAAAATTAAATCTGACTGAATCAAAGGCTTTAGTGAATAAATTAGCAAGCTGATTTGTTGTATCCACTTTGACTAACTTGATCAAACCTTTTTCTAAGCAATCTCTCAAAAAATGGTATCTTATTTCAATATGCTTTGTTTTACTATGTTGCACTGGATTAGCAGTGATAAACATAGCTGCTGAATTGTCAATATAAATTAGAGTCTGAAGGAAATTGTAATCATAATCAAGTAATTGGTTTTGAAACCAAAGGACTTGAGAGCAACCAGCTGAAGCAGCTATGTACTCAGCCTCAGCTGTGGATACAGATACATTTGTTTGCTTCTTGCACTGCCATGAAACTAGTCTTGGTCCTATAAATTGACATCCACAAGTTGTGGATTTTCTATTGTTGTTGCATCCTCCAAAGTCACTATCTAATATGAGTAGAGAGTGAAATCACCATCCTTTGGATACCAAAGTCCAAAGTCTGGTTTTCCTTTAAGATATCTGAAAATTCTCTTCACGGCATTCAGATGAGACTCTTTTGGATCTGACTAGTACCTAGCACAAATACACACAACAAACATAATGTCAGGTCGACTGGCAGTTAAATACATAAGTGATCCTATCATTGATCTATATAATCTTTGATCAACAGTTTTTCCTGTAGGATCAGGTACAATCTTTTCAATTGTTGAGGCTGGTGTTTTGCATAAATATCAGTAAGGTTGTACTTCTTCAATAATTGATGTATGTATTTCTCTTGATTGGTGAAAATGCCATCAATCTTCTGATGAACTTGTAGACCAAGGAAGAATGTTAATTCTCCCATTGAACTCATCTGAAACTCAGATTTCATCAACTCTTCAAAGGTTACACATAATCTCTTGTTAGTTGAGCCAAATATAATATCATCAACATAAATTTGAACAACTAAGAGTCTGATCAATGCTTTTGTATCCATGCTTGAGCAAGAAAGATGATAATGTTTCATACCACTTTCTTGGTGCTTGGTGAAGACCATACAAAGCTTTATCAAGCTTGTATACCCTGTGTGGGTAATGAGGATCTTCAAATCCAGGAGGTTATGCTACATAGACTTCATCAATTTTCCCATATAAGAATGCACATTTGACATTCATTTGATAGACAGTGAATTTCTTATACGATGCATATGCTAGAAATACTCTTATGGCTTCAATTCTTGCAACTGGTGTAAAAACTTCATCATAGTCTATCCCTTCTTCTTGTGTGTAACCTTGTGCAATCAACCTTGCTTTGTTTCTCATAACTATACCTCTGTCATCTAGTTTATTTTTGAAGAGCCATCTTGTTCCAATTGGATGTTGGCCTTCAGGTAAATCAACTAGATTCCAGACTTTTTGCTTTCTGAATTGTTAAAGCTCTTCTTGCATAGCTTCAATCCAGCTATTGTCCGTTAGAGTAGCTTTGATGTTTGGAGGAACCACTTGTGAAAGAAAACAACCGAAAAGACATATGTTTGCAGCTCCACCTTGATTTCTTGTAGTTCTTTTATCAAGATCACCAATAATGTTGTTTACTGGATGAGTCTTATGAATTCTTGTTGTTGGAGTTGAGTCAACTAGAATAGATGCAGACGGATCTAATCCAGCTGATGAATTTAGGAAGTAATCAAAGTGTTCCTCCTGTTCATCATTGGGTATGGAGTGGTCTTCCGAAGTTTGAACATCAGAAGCATCATAAATATGCAGGAACTTCTCCGCAAGCATTTTGTTCTTCCGTAGGAGTTACAGGAACATCTACGGATGGTATATGTGGACTTGCTAAATCATCTCCAATGTTTGTTGTTTCTTCTTGAGAGCATGGAATAGCTGCTGAGACATTATTCATATCTCCGGATGCAGAATGCACATCTGCGGATGCAGAGTTAGCAGCTGCTGATGAAGTGTTTCCATCTGAGGATGTGCATCCATTATGCTGGACATGTGTAGCATCATTGTTATTAGTTGTTGTTCCTTGTTCCAAGATACTTGATGTGTGTATTCTTGGAGGATCAGCAGATAATGACACTTCATTCATATTTAGGGGAACAAATGGATAAACATGTATCATCAGATCCTGCATTATTCAAATAACCAGAGTTAAATGAGTCTGTTAGTGCATCTATATCAACAGTCATGATGATCCTTTTACTGATTTAGAAAATAAGGATTCATCAAATGATACATTAGGAGTTTCTTCCACAATGTTATGTTGTGGAATATAGATCCTATAAGATTTAGATGTTGAAGAATATCCAATAAAGAAACCATCATAGGCTTTTTCTGAAAATTTTTCCAATTGCTCTTTTATGTTTAAAACAGATACATGACACCCAAAAGCTCTAAGATATGATATGTAAGGTTTTTTTTTAAATAAAAGCTCATAAGGTGTTTTATTATGTTCTTTGACAATCAATGTCTTATTTTAAACATTGCATGTTGCATTCACTGCTTCAGCCCAAAAGGTGATTGGCAATTGTGAATCAGCTAGCATTGTTCTTGCTGCTTCAATACGTGTTCTGTTTCTTCTTTCAGCAACCCCATTCTGCTGTGGAGTTCTTGGTGCACTGAATTGTCTTGCAATACCTTTATTCCTGCAAAAAAAAAATCTAAGTCAGTATTAACAAATTTAGTCCCATTGTCACTCCTTAAAATTTTAACTTTTAAATCAGTTGATTCTCAATCTTGATAACAAAGTCCATTAATGTTTCTGATGTTTCACTCTTTTGTTTTAAGAAGAAGACCCATGTGAATCTAGTGAAATCATCCACTATCACCAAACAATATTGCCTCTTTCCAACGCTTATCACGTGGTTGAACCAAATAGATCCATGTGAAGCAATTTGAGTGGTGTAGTGTTTGTATTGATAATTTTGGATTTATGAGACACTCTATGTTGTTTTCCTTTATAACATGAAGGACAATGATTTGAACAATAAAACTCTTTCTTTGGCAATCCAATGACTAGGTTATTTTTCACCAATTTGTTCATGTTCTTCATGTTAGAATGAACAAGCCTTCTATGCCACAATTGAGATTCATCTTCTGATGACTTAGATAGGAGGCATGTTTTATGTCTTGTGAGTGAAGTGTTGTTCATATCCAAAACATATGTGTTTCCTTTTCTTGATGCTTTAAGAAGGATCCAATCTTCCGGAACTGAAAAACTTGGCTTAAGAATGTAACAATTAGTGTTATCAAATAATGTGGTATAATTTTGATCACAAATTTGAGACACACTCAGTAAATTATATTGTAAATTTTTACAATAGTTTACTTTCTCCAATTCGAGCACACCATTAGTTACCATTCCTTCACCAACTATTTTACCTCCCTTCTTATCCCTACCAAATGCCACATATGAGGCATTTTTATGCTTGAAGTCATGGAGAAGTGAACAATTTCCTGTCATATGCCTGGAACAACCACTGTCAACATACCACTTGTTGTCAACTCTCCAATATTATTCCTGCACACAGAAAGAAATCAGTTAGAATTGACAACCCAAGCCTTAATGATCTTGCGTTTGCCAGCAGTGTCTAAAATTGTTACTCCTTCATGAATAAGTCTTGAAGTTTCAGTATTAATTTTAGTTTTAATTGATTCATTCTGAGTTGTTTCAGGTGAGGATGATTCATTCTGATTGTTTCTTCTTTGTGCTCTTTGTCTTATTTTTTTTGTTGAAATAACATTCCTGAGTTGAATGGTTATTTTTGTTACAAATAGCACAATGTTTGTTGAAGTAGCAGTCAGATGTCATGTGATTGTTTATATTGCAAATAGAACAATAACTACTGAAGTAACAATCTTCAATATTGTGATTTTTCATATCACACTACTTGCAATACATCTCCTCTGATTCTTTGTCAGAATCAGTTACTTTCTTCTTCTTTGTCAACTTCTGAGGCTTTGCATCCTTTTTCCACTTTTGTAGTTGATTTATCCTCTTTCAGCTTTTGAGGCTGTGATTTGTTTGCTACTGATTTTGCCTTCCGTAGATCATCTACTGAATCAGTAGATTTTGTTTTCCGCAGATCTCCTACTGAAGAAGGTTTCTTCTTCCGCTGAGGATCTGCTGATTGCTTCTTCTTTCCTTTATCTACGGAAACTGTGTGTACTTCCTCGGTAGATGCACACTTTTCAATTTCTTCATTTGAAGGTTTTTGTTGCTGATGAAGTTCTTGAAGACCTTCATTTAGCTGAGCTATTCTCTTGCAAATAGTGTTCAACATGTTTCTTTGTTTTGGAGGATATGGCAACTTTGTTTCTTCAAGAACTTTGGAAATGATTGTTTCTTCAAGGACTTTTGGAATGTTTGTTTCAAAACAACATTCTTACCAATGTTCAGTAGATCATCATCATGTTCATCAGAATCGTCCAAGTCATCACACTCATCAAAGTCAAATTCTAAGTCATTTTGATTAATCTTTTCTGATTCAGAAGACTCACTTTCATTCACCTCAGTTTTATTATGATTAACTTGTTGATTAGAGTTTGTTTCAAATTTGGTTCTTGGCACAAAATGATTTGACAAGTTATTTATCATTGATTCAGGTAAAGGTGAGTAATTATTGTTTATAGGAGGTGCCACAGCATTATATCCCAACCCATACCTGTTTTTTGATTCAATATGAGAATTTAATAATTTCTCATACTGTTGAGATGAAACTTGAAACTTCTGAAGTTTCACTTCAGTTGATGCATGATCAGCCATGGATTTAGTTAAGGAAGTGGTCAGATGCTCAACTTGTGCTTTTAAACTGTAATTTTTTGAAACAAGTTTATCTAAATCCTTTTGTAAGGAGTTAGTTTTGATTTTATATAATTTATGTTCTCTTACATGAGATTAATTCAAAATCATTGTTTCTTTAACTTTATCAGCCAGTTGTTGAGCATCGACTATATATCTTTCAACTTCCTCAACACATATTGATGAACAAACCTATTTCTTACCTCTCTAGCCATGGGTGGAACTTTGTTTTTCAGGTGAGCCATTAAAGCTTGTATTTTCTTCCAAGACTTCCTTCTCATACATACTCCAGTCACAGGTTCCATCTTGAAGTATGATCAATCATGTTTCTTTAGAGTTACTTGTTCCTGTTGATGTATTTGTGGTTGGTGGGGATGAGTTGGTAAGTTGTGGTTGTCTGAAAGATCTTTGAGATGATGATGGTTGGTGAGACTGATGGTGCTGATGTTGTGTCAAGTCAGGATTTGATTGTTGATTACATTCTCTAGAAAAGTGTCCATAGAGATTGCACTTGAAACATCTTACCTTTGACTTATCAACACCAATCTTTGATGATTTACTTGCAGCAGCCAAATTTTTATTTCTTCTGAGATATTGTTTGGCTCTATAAGCAATCATTGCCATTTGCCATTGTAGATCCATCTCCTTTACTACATCTGGATGTAGTTCTTCCAAGTCTTGCTGGCAAATGTTGGCAGATGTTAATGAGCTTCCCAGGTAAGCTTGAAAACTTGAACTGAAAGTTGCAAAAGCTGCCTTTTGTTTTTCAGAGTTCAAAATGACAGTGATGGGCTCTGTTTGGTTGTTATTAGATGAAGACTTTGCTGATGATGTATCTCTTCGATCATCAGTTCTTCATTTTTCTTTTCTTGACTTACTTTGAGAAGATTTCTTTAAAGCCTTTGATGCATAGAAACTTACTTCCTCTTCATCTTCACTCAAAGTACAAGAGTTATCACTATTATTGTTGAAAATGAAGGCACTTCTAGCACTTTTTGTTTCTTTAAAGTGATAGGGTGAGACATGTGTTCTCACACTCTTGTTTCATGATTTTTCATCTATTTCAAGAGCCTCAACTTCAGCTACCAATGTATCTAAACCAGTTGCTTTGAGGTCAATGGTGTTCTTGAACATGGACACAGTTTGCTTCCAACTTTCAGGCAAAGTATGGAGCATCTTCTTGTTTAATTCCTCATTTGTATATTTCAACTCCAAGATATTCATCTCTGTTACAAGTTGCATAAATCTATGGAGTTGTTGAGGAATTGATTCACCCTCAATATGATAAAAGGTTTCATATTGTGAACGAAGGGTGTCCTTCCTAATGCTTCTGATTTCATCACTCCCTTCACAGAGTGTATGAAGAATCTTCCACAAGGAATTTGCTGTTTTATAATTCTCACATCTAATTAATATTTCTTCAGGTAAAGCCATACTAAGCAAGCTGTATGCCTTAATATCAACCTTAACCTTCTTAATATCATCAGGTGACAGATCCTTCGTACTTATGGGTTGATTATTGTCATTATAATCCGGCCCTAGAGTGGTGGAATATAAGAACCTTCAGTTATTAACACCCATAAGTCAGAATCTATATAATTCACATGATTTGAACTTGATTTTCCAGGATTTAAATTCTTCTTTTGTTTCCAACTTTGGAGGTTGGTATGATAATCCACCAAAGTTACTCATTTTTTGATTTGTTGAATCAAAAATTTTGTTAATGTATTTGTTAAAATAAACTTAAACAATTGATGAATGTCAATCAATAACCAAGATCTACTATTCAATTGATTTGAATATTGATCCAAGTTAATTAAGCAATGAAACAGTACTCGTTGAAAGACAATTCACTGTTTTAATCAATTCACACAAAAACGATTTGCTTAAAAACAATAGATCTGATCAGCAAAAACTGATAAATCTAGTGAAACAAGTAAACAATTAAACACTATTAACACTGATAGATCAATCGATCTAAATTAATAAGCACTTGGCTCTGATACCACCTATGAATCCAAGGATCGCAATCAGGAATTATCGGTGTTAATACGGAATCAAGTTAATGTTTGCGGAATCAACATTAACCTTGTTTAATTATTTTAATAAATAAATATCAATATAATGTTTAATGATTATGACGAACACTATGAAAAGAACACAATTAATAAGCAAAAAGACTTTGATTCAAACGTATTTTATTAAAATTGATTAATGATTACAGATGAATAAATAATGAACAAAAAATGCTTTGAATGTGTTGAAGTTGATGCGACGGCTGCTAGGGTTTATGTTTGTGTGAATTGATGTGATGTTTTGGTTTGCCGTTTGGTTGCTTGGGTGTTCGTCCATGATGTGAAACCTAGGATCCATATTTATAGGCACATGTGTTTCAGTTAAGGAAACACCGTATCTCTTGGGATTTGCACAACTCTCTTGTTGACTTGTAACACTTGAATTATTTAAAATACAAGTGTTTGAGCTCCGCAGCTACATAGTCTTCCGTATGTGTTTGTTCTTCCGAAGGTACTTGTTCTTCCGAAGGTACTTTGTTCTTTCGAAAGTACTTGTTCTTTCGAAGGTACTTTGTCTTCCGAAAGGTGTTTGCTCATCCGCAGGAGTCTTTACTTGAACTCTGATTCTCTTGAACTTTGAGTTGATTGTTCAACTGTAGAGGATCTTCGGATGATTGTTACTTGTAAGAAACATATCTTCGGAAGAACAAAATGTTCAGCCGTAGATGTTTCTTACACTTAGTCAATTTCAGTAATTGACCAAGTATTATGTTTATACCTACAATCATACACAGATCAACACACATATGGGTTAACCTATATACACAATGCATACATCAAAATAATGAATTATAATCATTCATTACAAGTATTGATTAAAGTTCTAAGCCTATACAAAATGATCTAGATCTATTGTTCCTAGATCTAACAAACACTCTAAAAGCCTTTGAGACAGAGGAATAACCTATATAGAATCCCTCATCAGACTTAGGAGCAAATTTTCCCAAATGCTCTCGGGTGTTTAATTATCAAATGACTTGAAAAATCCAATGAATGGTTTTCTTTGAAAAATAAGTTCATAAGGAGTCTTGTTGCTTTCTTTGACAATCAAAGTTCTATTTTGTACAAAGCACGATGTTGACTGCTTCTGCCCAAAAGGTAATTGGCAGCTTAGCATCGGCTAGCATAGTTCGTGCTGCTTCAATCAGTGTTCTATTTCGTCTTTCAGCTACCCCATTTTGTTGAGGAGTTCTACTGCACTAAATTGATGAAGAATGCCTTTGGTTGTATAAAATAAACTTAGATCTTTATTTTTAAATTCAGTCCTATTATCACTTCTAATTGATTTAACTTTAAGATAAAGTTGATTTTCAATTTTGGTGATGAAATCTTTTATTAATTGGGACGCTTCGTTTTTGTGAAGTAAGAAGAAGACCCATGTGAATCTTGAAAAGTCATCTATGATCACCAGACAATATGGTTTCTTTCCAATACGATAACATGAGTTGGTCCAAAAAGATCCATGTGAAGTAACTTTAATGGGGAATTGTTTGTGTTCACAAGCTTTGGTTTGTGGGAAGACTTATGTTGTTTCCCTTTGAGACAAGCTGAACAGTGGTTAATAAAATGGAATTCTTTTTGAAGTAAACCAATTACATGGTTTTCTTTGACCAATCTATTCATGTTTTTGAAATTTGTATGTCCTAAACGTCTATGCCAAAGCTGTGACTCATCCAAAGATGCTTTTGACAGAAGACATGTTTCTTTTTTAGGTAAAGCAGAATTGAGGTTTAAGACATAGGTATTATTCTTCCTCGGGGTCTTTAACACAACCCATTCTTCAGGAATTTGAAATCCTAGTTTCAGAATGTAGCAATGGGTGTCAGTGAAGTGAGTGGAATATTTCTTGTCGCAGATCTGAGACACACTGAGCAGATTGAAGTTTAGTTGTTCACAATAGTTCACTCTATCAAAACTCAACAACCCATTTGTCATAGATCCATCACCCATAATTCTGCCACCTTGTGAATCTCCACCAAATGCCACAGTAGTTCCTTGAATATGCTTGAAGTCATGAAGGAGGGAACCGTCTCCTTTCATGTGTCAGGAGCATCCACTGTCCACATACCATAGGCTATTGGACCTATATGGACGACCCTACAAGCATAAAAAGAACTAGTTAGAATGTGGAACCCAAGCCATGATGGTCTTGGGTTTTCCGTTCCTATCCATGATAGTAACTTCTTGATATTTTCCTCTAAATTGAGGTTTAGAGGATGAAGTTTTGATTGATTTTTGTTGAGATGTTGCTGATTTCATCTCATCAACTTCAACTAAAGAGTCAGAAGAGTATTCAAACCTTTGGTGCCTATTTCTTTGAAGAAATTTGACCCGTTTTCTATTTTCAAACATCATTTTTGATTTATCTCTTGAATGAAAATCATGTGGTTGTTTCATATTGTGATTTCATTTCTTTTGACACTCTTCAACTCCTTTTGATCACAATAGTCATCATCAGAAGTTGAAACCCTGGATTGTTTGTTGTACAATGAACTTCTAATTTTAGGTTTCACAGTTGAGATTGGTAAGATGGGCTTGTTTTGAGGAATTCTCAAGCCTTTTTGTTTGAAGAAACAATCAAATGTGTTGTGATTGGTCATATCACAGACTAAACAATATTTGTTAAAATAGAAATTTTTGGTTGAGTGATTGTTCATGTCACAGATTGAGCAGTATTTGTTGAAATAACACTCAGCTATTTTGTGATTTGACATATCACAAATGTCACAATACATGTGTTTGTCTCTTGATGTTGATCTTGAAGTTGAGGCCTCAGTGGATTTAACTGATTTTAACTGAGCCTTAGTCTTTGATTTTGGTAAGGAAGCAACATCAGCCGTTTTAGTAGTTTGTTTCACAACACTAGTGTTTTAGACTTTTTTAGGCTGATTTTGTTTCCTTTTGCTTTTGTTATCCTCCTTTTCTTGCTTATTTACATGATCTTTATTGAAAATATCAAAACCAACACCTTGCTTTAGTTTTGATAATTGTGAATCTGTTTTGATCTTTGTCTTTTGAATCATAGGGGTTTTCCCTTTGTTTTACTGTGAAACTCTATCTGATTTGATTGAATTCTTAGGAGATTTGATCTCACTATCAGATCTGCTTTCAGATGGGCTCCTCGGTTTAATGACATTTACAAATTTGTCTGAGCACTCTTTGATTTTGATGGGATAACCTAACTTAATTTTATCCTCATTTGTTTCAATATAAACACTTGGTTTAT
The DNA here is from genome assembly GCA_025215565.1 of Flaveria ramosissima. Lineage (NCBI taxonomy): Eukaryota > Viridiplantae > Streptophyta > Magnoliopsida > Asterales > Asteraceae > Flaveria > Flaveria ramosissima. The sequence continues at coordinate 23,198,133 of CM046043.1, read as the reverse complement.
TTTGAGGATTTGTTATCTGTGAAACTACTGATTTAGTTTCGATAATCTTAGGTTCAGTTTGCTCAGAAAGAGTGATTGAATCAGGCATAATAGTGTAATTATCATTATATGGAGGGGGACATGAATTGTATCCTATCCCAGTCATGTCCTTCGGATCCTTTGTGAATCAAGCATCTCTTAAAGCTTTGCAGAAGACAGCTGAAACTTTTCAAGTTTCACTTCAGTGGCTGATTGCTCAGCTTTGGATTGAATAACAATTCAGTTAACTTTTCATGCAAGAGTATACTTTTCCCCATGCAGTTTTTCAATGTTAGCTATCAAAGATCTGATTTTAATTTCAAAGCTTTTGTTTTCACATTTAAGCATCTCTGATTTTACTTTTTCTTCTTTGATTTTAGCAGCCAGTTTATGATTATGATCATGATATCCCTGCAATTTAGTAATGCATTTATCACTGCAAAGATTTTATTTTACCTCAGATGGCATAGGAGTTGGGCCATCATTTATGTGAGCCATAAGAGCATGATTTTGAAATTGAGGCTTCACTTCCTCAGCATATAGGCTCCAATCACATACTCTGTTAAGTCGTTGGATCGATTGACATCCGAGCGTGTTCTTGACGGAAGGAAAAAAAACCAAGAGACAAACAAGAAAACGAACAATAATAGAATGGTTTCATTAATAAAACCTAATGATTACAAGCTCGTTAAACAGAAGAATCACAACTCTTGGCAAGGGGAGATCGAGCATGATCTCCCCTCTCATCCGGCAGCACCTAGGCCCCGGGCACACTCTCAAAACCTTATCTCTATACACAATGAACCTGGTATTTATAGGCCTCAGCCCATATCAGATGCGACTGGGCCCATTCGTACGATTGGACTATGCGTATGGTTCAATCGTATGACGGGACCATACTTATGGTTCAGTCTTACAAATGACCCAATAGCATCTCTCAATCGCACGACTGGTCCATTAGCATGGCTCAGTCGTACGACTGAGTCTCATTCGCATATACTCCTGCGAATGACTTAGTTTCATGTGTTTACAACATATCATGTGTATTACATTAAGCCTAGACTATTCGTCAAGCGACGGACATGCTATATATGACAATATATGCTCCAGCAAATTCCCCCTTGGACGTTGCTTGTGAATAGTAGATAACACCTCTTACAATCTTCAGTCAATCTTTGCTCTGGTTTCCAATAGAATCAAACGAAAAACCATATTAGCCAACGTTGTTGATCCGTCACAGTATCTTTGAAAATGAATTTAGGCACAATAGCTTTCGTTTACTTTGCAGAACACCATCATAGCAGCAAGATTCCCCATTTGACTGATTTTTCCAGATAATGACATGAACAGTTTTCTATTGCTCCAATCTTCACACAGGCTAACCTGATTAACATTAACACCTACAGAAATTCCCCCTCAAATTCAGCATATCCCAATATATAAACATTGTGCTCTCCTGGCGTCTTCATACGGTGTATTGGGCAAAAAGTAGAAGGTTCCAATCCACAGCTGACAAATTTAAACAAATCAGCATGCACGCAGATTCATCACCAGAAACCAGCTCACATCATCACTTTCTGATTGCGTCTTCAATTTCTCTATACATGGATCCCCCCTAAGAATCAGAATCCTCTCTGTGCGGATAAATATAACTGATTGGCCCATAAATAGTCAGATGTTCCTGACTACCCCATAAAATCAGCACCAACTGCTGACATCTTCTCTTCTATCCTTTGTGTTCTAACTACATTAATCTATTTTGGAAGTCCAACGAATAATGGGGTATCCATCGAACTTTTTTGACAAAAGAACCTCAGGGTGAATGTGCTTTGCTCATCCTCAAAAGACAGTTCCAGAATTTTTTTTTTGGTTTTTTTTTTTTTGGTCTGGAACACCGTTCATTTGTATGACATGGAGGACAAATATTACATTCGTGTGAATGGATGATACGAATGAAATATTCGTGCGACTGGTCCAGTAGCATGACTGGACATAAGACTGGTCCAGTAGCACGATTGGACATAAGACTGGTCCAGTAGCATGACTGGACATAAGACTGGTCCACTCGTATGACTGGACATAAGACTGGTCCAGTCGCATGGTCCAGTCGTACGAATGGTTCATTAGCATGGTCCAGTCGTACAAATGGTCCATTAGTATGGTCCAGTCGTACAAATGGTCCATTAGCATGGTCCAGTCGTACAAATGGTCCATTAGCATGGTCCAGTCGTACAAATGGTCCATTAGCATGGTCTAGTCGTACGAATGGTCCATTCGCATGAGCAGATCTACACGCAGATTTGCAGCCGCCATGGCTGCCAAAAACCCTAATCTGATGAATTTTACATGAACCGAAACAAAATAGACATCATAAGATTCGCAAGGGTGGTAAGAATGATTCCGAGTTCGATTTTAACCAAGAAACAACACACGTAACAATATCTGAGCAAAACACGAAGAACACGAAGTGGGTTTAACGTCAAAGAACATGAAATAAATCCAGAAATCAAGAGCTCGGGTTGCTAGAATGATTGTTAGATCATTCTAGCAGTAACTGGCTATGATACCAATTGTTAAGTCGCTGGATCGGTTGACATCCAAGCGTGTTCTTGACGGAAGGAAAACAAACCAAGAGATAAACAAGAGAAAGAACATACTAGAATGGTTTCATTAATAAAACCTAATGATTACAAGCTCGTTAAACAGAAAAATCACGAGTCTTGGCAAGGGAAGATCGAGCATGATCTCCCCTCTCATCCGGCAGCACATAGGCCCCGTGCTGTCTCTATCAAGCTTCTGTTCTTCCTCTCAGCAACACCATTCATCTGAGGCGTGTAGGCAGAAGTGAATTGATGCACAACTCCCTTTTCCTTGCAGTATGCCTCCATCCATTGATTCTTGAATTCTGTCCCGTTGTCTGAGCGTACTTGTCTAACTTTTAGCTTGTAGAGAGATTCCAGTGTAGTTACTAACTCCTTGAATGACTCAAATGTTTCTGATTTGGATTTCAGAAACATTACCCAAGTGAACCTTGAGTAGTCATCAGTGACCACAAAACAGTACAAGCTCGCCTGCAATGCTCTTTGTACTGACTGGACCAAACAGATCCATGTGAAGAAGTTCAAGAGGAAGTTCTATTGAATGAACTTTCTTTTCCTTATGAGACTTCTTTGTCTGTTTACCTTTCTTGCAAGCTACACAAAAGTCAGGAAGTTGGAAGTTCTTGACATTAACTCCTCTTACCAAATCCTTCTGAATCAAATGATTCATCTTCCTTTGACTAATGTGTCCCATTCTCCTATGCCAGGAGATGGAATCCTTCTCAGTAGCTTTAGATAGAAAGCATTGAACCTCATGATTCGTTGTAGCAGCTGTTCACAGATCCAAGACATAAAGGTCTTTATATCTTGAAGCAGTCATCAGAACTTGTTCCTCTGGGATCATGTAGTCTTTCTTCAGCACGTAACACTTCTTGTTGTCGAAGATGACTTTAAATCCTTTATCACAGATTTGGGAAACAGAAAGTAAGTTATTCTGAAGTTGTTGAACGTAGTTCACCTTATCAAACTTAACTTTCTGATTTCCCACTTCTCCCTGAGCTGTGATATATGTTGATGCATGTATGTCCCTAGATCATGAGTTGTAATGTAATAAATCTTGTCTGTCTGATTATGATGTAATCGTATCGATTAATGAAATGATTTGAATTGGTTGTTACTTGTGATGTTTAATATTTCATTAATGAGTCGTGATTGAATTGATTGGATTTATGATTGTTTGAATGATTGCACATTATGTTATATTAATTAAAACATTCAAACTTAACTTAATGAAGTTCTCATGCGAATGGCCCATGCGAATGGACCACACGCATGAATAACTTCATACGATTGACTCAATCGCACGACTGAAACAGGAGACTGGATCAGTCGTATGATTGACACATAAGATTGACTCAATCGCACGACTGAACACTCAGCCGTGCGGATGAATCAACCGCATGGTTCAATCGCACGACTGAACCATACTTATGGCCCAGTCGCACGTTGAACAACACTAACCTATAAATAGACCCAATTCGTGGAAAAACGAAAGCATTCATCCCATTACGATTCCAGACGTACCCTAGCCGTCCAGAAGCCTCCCAAATCGTTCTCCAAGTTCACAGAACACATCAGATTGATTCCTAATCGATTTCTGACGTTGATTTCAATTCTTGATTGATTCATCGTGTGTTCTCACTGATTGGATCGCCAATCAAATAGGATTCTGCACTATTTGAGTTGGTTTAACACGCTAATCACTCGGTATTTCGTTCAAATACAAGGTCCTAACAAGTGGTATCAGAGCATTGGCTCTTGATTACGTGTTGATTCAATCAAGATTGCATAAAAGTTTGTGTTTTTGCACGAAAAACGCAATCTTTGGCATCAAAAGTGATCTTGGACGTTCCCTGCTCATCGAAGTTCAGTTTCTACGGACTTAGGCGATTAGGACTTGTGAAATTTCGAATTTTTACGGCTGAAACCCGTCAAACCTAGAAATTTTCGCAAAACAGCAGCTTCAGTCGCACGAGTGACCCATTCGAACGACTGGACTCCATTCGCATTGCTCATTCGCACGACTGGACCTAGTCGCACCCTCATTCGGACGACTGAACCGTTCGTTCGTATAACTCATACGCACCAGATTCATTCGCACGACTGAACCATTCGCCCTGTTCAGTCGCACGGTTGACCCAATCGCAGAGTTCATACGCACGATTAGACCATTCGCATCCTTCAGTCGCATCAGTTAAAGTTTATTTGATTAGATTCTAAGTTTATTAACCATGGAAGATCAGATGTCAGCCTTTACTGCTGGGAAGGACTCAAGGATTCAGAACCTGCTGTTGCTTGAGAGTGAGGTGGGTAATCACAATAAACCACCAAAGCTCTTGACTTTAGATGAGTTTCCCCACTGGAAACAACGTTTTGAGATCTACCTCAATGGAGTAGATCCTAATCTGTGGGAAGCTATTGAGGTCGGTTACAGTACACCGGTGGGAGCTGATGGAGTTAAATTAACGTTAAGTGGGATGACCGACGCACAGAAAGTAAAGTACAATGCAGAGAAAAGGGTTTATGCATTGATCACTCAGTCTATCCCCAAAGACATATTCCACCAGTATTCAGAGAACAAGCAGTCCAAGAAACTGTGGGATGAGCTAGAGAAGAGATATGATGGGAATGCGTCACTGAAGGCAATCAAGGCAAAGGAGTTAAAGAAGGAATTCGATAACTTCTCATCAATTGGTAATGAGAGTTTAGACGAATTCATAGACAGATTCTACCACTTGATGAGCGAATTGCATACACATGGAGTGGAAACGACTATGGAAGAGAAAGTAAGCAACTTCTCAGACGGATTGCCTGATAAGTGGGCTTCATTCGTGTCTAACCTTAGACAGAATGGAATGCTGATAAAGCTGGATATAAATGACTTCATTCTCAAGTTGCGTGAAGAAGCACTAAGGATGAAGTATAGAGCACAGAAGTCGTCGTATACACAAAATCCAGCTTTATACAACGCCACGCCTCAAGCTAAGACCTCTGGAGCACCTCTCCATACAGCATTTGTGTCTAGCTCGTCAGGTCCTTCACATGCTTCTCCTTCTGGATCAGACACGTCAGGGTCATCGTGTGCCCACTATATTGGATCAGAAGCAAGTGCTACCAAACTGAAGACCGAGAACCTCGGTAATGTGACCTTAGAAGTAGCTCGAGAGCATATGGATCTTTTAGCAGCAGTGGTTCATTCATATGATGGACTTGTTGCCGGGAAGATTGGAAACTGCCATCTGGCAGATGAGGACTACGAGTAGGTGGATGAAATGGAGCTTGAGAGGATGGATATAATGTGGGCCTTAGCTAGCGCTGTCCGAAGGGCGAAGAAGTTTGTTAAGAAGACAGGACAGAACTTGATAGCTACTAAGGATACCACATTTGGCTTTGACAAGAGCAAAGTGACCTGCTTCAACTGTGGAGAAAAGGGGCACTTCAAGAGAGAATGTGTCAAGCCTAAGAAGACGGGTAATGGGAACCCGTTCTCATCCTTTACTCGCCAAGACAAGCAAGCTTCCAGTTCTACTTCATCAAACAAGGATCCAAAAGCCTTGACTGCTCATGATGATGAAGGACAGGATTAGAGTTTTAGGTTTGTCTCACCAGGAGAATCTAACATTACCAGTGTTGAAGATATTGATGATGATTCTGCGAGTGAAGGTGATCTAGCAGTTGAGATAGCGATGTCACATAGTGAAGAAACAACTGCAGCTGAGGTCAGTTACAAGCCAAAGGAGGAGACTTCCAAGTCAGAGACAGAAAAGTCAGAATCACCAGAACCAGAGACGTCTGATGCTGCGTTGATGGCTAACTCTTCTGAACCAACACAGGTAAGTACAACTGACCAAATGTTTAATAATCATGCTTGTTCTAATTGTGATATGTTTAGGAATAGCATTGATGAAAAATTTGCTAGGTTATTAGATCACAATGATAACTTAGTAAAAGATTTACAACTGTGCACTGAGGCTAATAGAGTTCTAAAACAAAATGAGCATAGTTATAAAGAAAAGATAGACCTATTGACTAAACAGCTTAGGGAAACCGAAGTAGTTGCCTTTAACCAAGCAAATGACATTAGGTACTATCTAAACTCCCTAGAGGACACTAAGAAGCAAAAGGCAGTTCTAGAAGTAGAAGTTAATTCATTAAAACAGAAACTGCATAGTTGGACTAGTTCTTCACATATAGTTCAACACTTAGTGAGAGAAAGGAATAACGGGGAGGGATTAGGCTACAAAGTGGTTCCACCACCACCTGAGACCTTGATGAACACTAAGTCTAGACCAGTAAACAACAACCCCATCAAGGATCATGTGGTGACTACTCCTCTTGTTACTGATCAAGACACATCATGTTCATCTACTGAATCTAGACAGAAACAAAAGGAGGCCACTTCAAAGGCAAAGGGTAAATTGCCTTGTGTTAATCTGGAAAATGAATTTGAAAAAGTTAACTTAAAGTCAGGGTCAAACAGAGTCAAATCAGAACCTAAAAGGACTTCAAACGTTAACTTTTCACATGCTTCAAGTCAAAAACCAGTTAACCAAAAGGTGGAACATGTTAAACAGGTTAAAACAGTTAAGTTTGTTAAACCAGAGAAAACATCAAACATGCAAGAGTCTAAACCTAAAGTGATTGATGTTACTAGAGTGTCACGCATTTCTCCACAAAGAAAGTCTACTCATAAAGTTGATAGCAGATCATGCTACAACTGTGGAGAATATGGACACATTGCTTCCTATTGTCCTTTCTATCAGACACCTAGGAAGAAGATTGATCTTCAGGACTCTAGACCTAGGTCTTCTAAGAGGAGTTCTCTAACTCCACCTAGAAGATCTAGTGAACCTAAAGTCCAACCTGTAAGCCAGACGACTGTTTATCATAAACAGGCATTGCACAAATCTGGCTTATGGAAAGAGAAGTCATCCTGCGTGTCTGATACTGATGACAAGAAGGAATCTGAGCTACCCTCACCCTCTAAGGGTCAATGGGTAGAGTTTATGATGTGTGATGCCTCTGGGAAACCCAAGACAGTAAAGGCTTGGGTTCCTAACCTAAACTAATACATTTACTTTATATGTGCAGGGTGTTCGATACAGCGCTGAGACTAACACGTGGATTATAGACAGTGGAGCATCCAGGCACATGACAGGAAATAGAGCCCTTTTATCAAACGTCAAACAAATAAAAGGAGGGCATGTTTCCTTTGCAGGAAACAAGGGAGGATACATCACAGCACAGGAGAAGTGGGAAATCAGAAAGTTAAGTTTGATAAGGTGAACTACGTTCAACAACTTCAAAATAACTTACTTTCTCTTTCCCAAATCTGCGATAAAGGATTTAAAGTCATCTTCGACAACAAGAAGTGTTACGTGCTGAAGAAAGACTACATGATCCCAGAGGACCAAGTTCTGATGACTGCTTCAAGATATAAAGACCTTTATGTCTTGGATCTGTCAACAGCTGCTACAACGGATCATGAGGTTCAGTGCTTTCTATCTAAAGCTACTGAGAAGGACTCAATCTCCTGGCATAGGAGAATGGGACACATTAGTCAAAGGAAGATGAATCATTTGATTCAGAAGGATTTAGTGAGAGGAGTCAATGTCAAGAACTTCCAACTTCCTGACTTTTGTGTAGCTTGTAAGAAAGGCAAACAGACAAAGAAGTCTCATAAGGAAAAGAAAGTTCATTCAATAGAACTTCCTCTTGAACTTCTTCACATGGATCTGTTTGGTCCAGTCAGTACAAGGAGCATTGCAGGCGATTTGTACTGTTTTGTGGTCACTGATGACTACTCAAGGTTCACTTGGGTAATGTTTCTGAAATCCAAATCAGAAACATTTGAGTCATTCAAGGAATTAGTAACCACACTGGAATCTCTCTACAAGCTAAAGGTTAGACAAGTACGCTCAGACAACGGGACAGAATTCAAGAATCAATGGATGGAGGCATACTGCAAGGAAAAGGGAATTGTTCATCAATTCACTTCTGCCTACACGCCTCAGATGAATGGTGTTGCTGAGAGAAAGAACCGTAGCTTGATAGAGACTGCACGGACTATGCTGGCTGACTCAAAACTGCCTATCCAATTCTGGAATGAGGTAGTAGCAAATGCATGTTATACACTGAATCGAGTCTTAATAGTCAAGCGCCACGGAAAGACATGTTATGAGCTACTACAAAGACGCAAACCGAATTTGGAGTATCTTGAACCTTTTGGCGCGCCGTGTACACTTCTGAAGAAGACACAAGAAGGAAAGTTCAGCGAGAAGGCAGATGAAGGAATTTTTCTAGGATACAACATACCGAACAAGCGAGTTTACAATAACTCAACGGGTCTTGTAGAAGTGTGGTGTAATGTCGACGTTCAGAGATATACCACACCACCTACAAGCAAAGGACCTGCATACTTCTTCGATTATGATGGATTCTTCAAGTCCTTCAACATACCTCTCTCTCCCTCGGATGATGAGTTAGCTACTAGGATGATGTATGATATTCTGAATACACCAACTAGCACACAGGGAGAATCATCTACTCAGTCAGGGGGAGTAGTCGAGGACAGTGACTCCTCCTCTGAAGATGAAACTGAAGCAGATGACCAGAACAGTCAGGAGGAACAGGTTCCAGTTCCTGAAAGTCCACAAGCATCTACGAGTGATGCTCCTTCGACTTCGGAACCTCAAACTCCAACTACCTCAGATGTAGAACAAAATGTTCATAATCTCGGTTCTGAGGTGGCTGTTCCTACTACTCCAGGATCACGACTAAACGTCTTTCATCCCCTTGACAATGTTATTGGGGATGTCAGATCAGGAGTACAAACCCGAAATAAGCTATACTCAGCTGATTACGCCTCGGTTATGGAGAAAGGTTACATTCATGATGGTGCTTATCGATGTTTTGTCTCGCAGGTTGAGCCAAAATATGTCAGTGAGGCACTAAATGATGAGGCGTGGGTGAGTGCCATGCAAGAAGAACTTCTGTAGTTTAAGAAGTTAGGTGTATGGACTCTGGTTGATAGACCTAAAGGTGCTAAAGTCATTGGCACCAAATGGGTACTAAAATGCAAGAAGGATGACCAAGGAGTCATTATCAGGAACAAAGCTCGACTGGTGGTTCAAGGTTTTCACCAAGTCGAGGGGATTGACTATAATGAGGTGTTTGCACCCGTGGCAAGGATGGAAGCTATTCGTATCTTCCTTGCCTATGCATCGTACATGAAGATTAAAGTCTACCAATTAGATGTGAAGAGTGCATTCCTTCATGGAGAAATCAGGGAAACAGTCTATGTAAGTCAACCCGAGGGATTTGAAGATCCTTATCATCGGGATAGAGTTTACAAACTCGACAAAGCTTTATATGGGCTTCATCAAGCTCCTCGAGCTTGGTATGAGAAACTCTCGACTCATCTTGTGAAACACGGCTTTCGCAGGGGAGTCATTGACTGTACACTGTTTATTAAAGAAAAGGATGGCGACCTACTGCTTGTACAGATATATGTTGATGACATAATCTTCGGGTCAAAGAACGAAGAGTTATGTAAAGAGTTTGAAGCAGTAATGAAGAAAGAGTTTGAGATGAGTGCTATGGGGGAGATGAAGTTCTTTCTCGGACTACAGGTGGATCAAACACCAAATGGAATCTTTCTACATCAGACCAAGTATGTAGGAGACATTCTCAGTCGCTTTGACATGGAGAATGCTTCTGCTGCTGGTACTCCACTTGCTACAAATCATGATATAGCACCTGATGATTATGGAGATCTAGTAGATGCCACTATGTACCGAGGAATGATTGGATCCCTCATGTATCTCACTGCCTCAAGACCTGATATTATGTATGCTACATGTCTATGTTCTAGATATCAGGCTAAACCAAAGGTCAACCATCTGTTCGGGGTCAAGAGGATTTTTCGTTATCTGAAGGGTACACCCACACTTGGATTGTGGTATCCTCATGATGATGACTTTGAGCTTACTGCGTATAGTGACTCGGATTACGGGGGCTGCAAGATGAACTACAAGTCTACATCAGCAGGGTGTCAATTCTTTGGGAGAAGATTAGTTACCTGGCAGTGTAAGAAGCAGACATCGGTTGCATTGTCAACCTGTGAAGCCGAATATGTTGCTGCTGCAAGTTGTTGTTCTCAAATCATCTGGATTCAACAGCAAATGCGGGATTACGGTTTAAAATTCTCATCTACTCCTATTTTTGTTGATAACTCTGCTGCAATTGCAGTAACTAAAAATCCGGTCCAACATCCTAAGACCAAACACATCGGTATTAAATACCATTTCATAAGAGATTGCTTTGAAAAGAACTTAATTGATGTGGTTAAAATTAATACTGATTTTCAACGCGCTGACCTCTATACTAAAGCCTTTGATAAACCACGTTTTCAATATTTGCTAGAGGTCAACGGCGTTAAAAAGAAAAGTGAGGTAATTCCTGATGATGATAATGTGTAGTCCGATGTAGTTTAGTTAATGTTTATTTTATTTAATTTTATTTGTCTATTTGATTTTATTTTATTTAAACTCATGTTATTTTGCTGTTTATTAAAATCCTAAAATAATTAAACCAGAAATGATTTTAGTATTTTAGGGGGAGAATATGTCAGCAAGTTAACATTAAAATATATATATATATATATAATATATATATATATATATATAAATATATATATATGAGGGAGAAGGAGTAGCTAGCTGAAATAAGGTAGATTGTGTCTGTGATACCGATTCAATACCTTTGGAAAATGATAGTACACAGGAACAAATCAAGAGGGACTTTAAAATTTAAGTTTTGGAAAGATGCAAAAGTTCAAAGTATAAATCTGTGTAGTCTAAGCAATACAAAAAGGGAAGATGATAGAAAACTGGCAACTCCTAAGGTGACACAAAGAAAGTAGACTTAGAGGCTGCTAGACCATATATGATATGTTGGTAGATTCAACACAATATACAATTAGACCTGATTGGTGATCTCAAGATCAAACTAAGTTGTTCAACTGACTGTGGGGTTCCATCTTATCACTGGTTAACACAATCAAATATATTCCAATAAGGGGTAATGAGCAATTAAACGCCACAAATGTGTGCGGATGACTATAATTAGAGCAAAGCAAGAAATAATGAAAGACAAATGCAATAAAGCTAATGACTTATGTTGTTGGTGCATTTTGTGAAAAATAAAATAAGCTGCTTTAACAAGGAGATAGGTTGTGTGCCTCTCTGCTGTGCGATGGCACTGACCTGAGGATAAACATAACCTAGATATTCTAGAATTCATTGTTGTTTGCCGCCTCTCTGCTGTGCGATGGCACTGACCTGAGGACAGGCTTCTCTTTGAAAGCTCTAAGAATAGTCTCTTCTTGTAATAATACCCGTAGACCGCTCAAAAGCTCCTGAGGAATGTGGATTACCATATAAGTGTGGGATCCACAAATGTTAGTTGAAATAATTAAACCTAAATAAGTCACCAGTCTGTGTCAAAAGTCTGTGTATGGATTTAAGTGGACAAACATATTGACAATCATTGTGGCTACATTCTCAAAGGTTCAAATCAATGTGAAAATCTAAGAGTTTCAGTATGATTTCCTCAAGTTGCTAACGACTCTGGATGAACACCGAGAATTTGAGCTTCAAAGGTTTTAATAACTAGTCCCAAATGATTTGACTTGCCTGTATGATTCTAAAATTGAATTGGTCCAGATATGATCAATCTAAGTTGAAGCTATCTACTCCCGAACCAAATCCCGTAGATATCAATCTATGGATTTATCTCTCACAAAAAGCCAAAAATATATCTGTTTATGTAATTAGTTTAAAGTCTTAAATTAGTTAGTCGTTTTAATTATAATTTGAGTCAAGTGTCGGGCTACATCAGGAAAATCAGAAGGAATCAACTCACTAAAAGGGTCATGTCTGAGATGACCATATGTGCTTTGAAAGGTTAAAATAGTCACGTCTGAGGTGACCAAAGTGGTTAAAAGGATCACGTCTGATGTGATCAAAGTGTTTTGAAGATAAAAGGATCATGTCTGAGATGATCAAAGGCTCATAACGTTAATTTAATTAATCTAAAAGAGTTTAAAAGTAAATTGGTAAAAATGGCAGAAAATTAACTAAGTATGACCCATTCGCACGAATGGACCATACGTATGGACTAACCATACGAATGAAGTCCATTCGCACGAATGAACTATGAGTATGGACCATCCAACTGAATGGCCCATACGATTAGTCCAGTCGGAGGCTTAAGTGTGAACGAGTGAGTCAGTCGCACGACTGATCTTCAGTCGGACGACTGGAGAAGGGCGACTGACCCAATCGCACGACTGAGTCCCACTCGCACGACTCAAAGGTGCGTATGAACTCAGTCGCACGATTGGATCTAGGGTTGGTATAAATAGAGGTGGAGTCGGTCGCAGAGACTCATCACCCTCAAATCGCCCCTAAATCGCACTCCCTACCGTTACGCTGCCAAAATTTTATTTGCCCTAGTTTTACCGTTGATTGTGAGTTACTGACGTTCGCCATTCATCATACAGGTAGTTTGAAGTCTTCTTTCATCAAAAACAGAAAGATTGGAACCCTAATTGGGATTGTTCGACTGTGAAACGTGAACCGAGACAAGAAAGCCCTAATAACCTATTAAAACCAAGCAAAATGTTAAAATTAAGTTAAAAAGGTTATTAGTAACGAGAATGCGACTCTAATGAACCGGTTAATTGAGTTAAAAGACTTAGTTTGTCAAGTTTCGAACGACTGGCGACTGAACAACTGAGACAGGCGACTGGTCGTCCGGATGAACTTCAGTCGCACGACTGAAGGGGGCGAATTACTTAACCGCACGACTGAACCATGCGAATGAGACTCAGTCGCACGACTGGAGTAACCGCATAAGAGTCCATGCGCATGAGTCCAGTCGCACACTCAGTCGTACGCATGAGGTCATTCGCACGTCTGAACCTCAATCGCCCTGTTCAGTCGCACGACTGTCTTCAGTCGCACGACTGTCTTCAGTCGCACACCCTCAATCGTATGATAGAGAGATTCTATTCAAAGTCTAAGTGTTTCATTATACTTGTAGCCAGTGGAACTAATGTTTATATTGTTATGTGTTACAGATGGCAAGTCGATGGAACATGAGCACCAAGCACAACATATGTGCTCATCTAGATTTGACATCCAGGAACGCAGCTGACTTCTCAGGCATTATTACATTTCTGTTGAGATCCAGGATCGCTCATGCTATCGCTACACCATGCACGCCGTATAGATCAGTGCAGCAGGCCTTCTGGGAAGGCGCGACTGTTGATCGATCCTCTGAGCCTCATTGCATCAGGAGTACGATCTTTGGTGAGGCTATCACCGTATCAAAGGAGGATTTGAGGATTGTTCTACAGTTAGGGGACAATGCTGATTGTCCTACTCGTCTACACCCACTCACTGTCAGAGGATGTTTCATGAGAGCCAAGTACTCTGGGGACATCAATGCTGGGGTACTCAACAAGAGTAACCTCTGTCCCCAGTTTAAGTATCTTGCGCACGTGCTGCTAAAGTGTATAGCTTCCAGGAAGGGAGGTTTTGATGAGCTTTCCGACCAGATCCAGAACGCGTATGTTGCGTTGGTGCTGAACCACCCGTTCAGCTTCTCCAAGATGATATTCACCTACCTGGTGGAGAACATCGAGGGGAAAGGGAAGGAAGGCTTCTGTATGTACCCCAGATTTATGCAGATGATCATTGACCAGAAGCTTCCCTCCCTGCCGAAGGAGAAGGAGGATGCTGTTGTTCTTGAGATCATGGATGACACTACGCTAGGCCGGATGAAGGTATACAGGGGGAAGCAGGTGAAACGCCCTGTCAGGAGGTTGTTTGGGCATCTGGCCCGTGCTGATTATGTGGCGCCAGCCAAGAGAAAGTGGCGCCACGATGACAGTGATTCGGATGTTGAGCACATTGCTATACCAGAGACTGACTCAGATGATGATGATAGCGGCGACGCCGGGGATGATATGTCTGCTCCATCTAGAGGCACTGATTTAGACGTTATTCCCCCGGGGTCAGCCACTGCCGGAGAGGTCGTTGAGATGGCCGGTTTCCATCAGGAGTTTGTAGCTGGGGATCAAGAGGAGGAGGAGTCAGATGAGGAGCCCCTCACTAGGACTGTGGGAAGCAAAGTTATTCCCACAGACCACGGGACTCCTCAGAGAGAGAGACTGACCCGAACTATGTTCCGGGTTCAGTGGGCAGAGCTGCAGGGGGAGCATCCACTTCCACCGGGACTAGGAGGAAGCGGATGGCTCAACCCCATGGATTGAAGAAGAAGAAGCGTCGCCTGACCTTCGTTACTACTGCTGCCACTACTTCCACCACCACAGCTACCACTACCACCACCACTGATATACCACCCATCACCACAGCCACCACATCCACTACTTCCACTACCACATCCACCACCTTACCTTCCACCACTGTATCCTTCCCATCCACCACCTTACCATTCACACCTACATCACCAGCACCAGCCTACCGACCCATATTCACCACTGCCACTTCCACCACCACCTCACATCATGCTGGACCCTCAGCCCAGCCACCACATGTCTATGGATCTACTCTACCTCACATCGGGGTAGAGGAGCAGCTCTCAGCGCTTAACCGTATGGTGATGAGACTGCTTGCTGCAGATGAGGAGAAGGCGGCGCAGATCCGCCAGCTGACTGACCTGACTGCTGCCCAGTCTCAGCAGATGGCAGAGCAGGCTCGGGTGATAGACCAGCAGAACCAGCTAATCGATGCACAGAGAGTCGAGGTGTCCCAACTCCAGGACCAGCAGGCCCAGTCCGTCAAACGTATAGAGGAGTTGGAGACGACCAACAAGACAATTATGCTGAGGTTAAAGGGGTCGAAGGATGAGCCCCTGAAGCTAAAGGAGGGTGACGGGGATGATGGAGATGGTGATGATGAAGATGATGATGATGATGAGGAAGATGATGATGATGAGGAAGAGAGTGAGGAAGACAGGACAGAAGGTCGAGATGATGATGACGAAGCAGAAGGAGGGGATGCGGCTGCATCGGCCTCTGCTTCTGGTCAAGAGCGAAGATCTAAGCATCGACAAGACCAGTCATCCACCACTTCTGCTCCTCCGAGTGACACGCCCATGATTCAAGACAAAAGTACAGACTAGATGTCTTATGTATTTATTTATTTTGTATTTGAATCATGTAATGAAAAACAAGTGTGTTGAATGTTTATATATTAAGTTGATATAATTCTGTTTGATTACTTACTAATGGTTTATGTGTTGAATGTTTAAATCAAACAGATCCAAACTTTCAAAGGGATGAGTTTGACTTTGCTCCCCTTCAAATGGTCAAGACTCAATTAACCATGATTCTTGATCTACAAGGGATTGTCAGAAGGTCTGTGAGTTATACCCCTGAAGAAGGGGAAATAATTCATGACCTATCTGATGAGCAACTGG
Organism: Flaveria ramosissima; assembly: GCA_025215565.1. NCBI lineage: Eukaryota > Viridiplantae > Streptophyta > Magnoliopsida > Asterales > Asteraceae > Flaveria > Flaveria ramosissima. The sequence goes on along the minus strand of CM046043.1, from coordinate 23,182,006 downwards.
CAGAAATGTTCAGACTCAATCCTGATGAAATAGTCAAGGATGCTCCAACAGTTGATTCAACCAGTTATGAAGAACTAAATGACATTGATGAAGTTGAGGTTGAAGATATTACTGCAGAAGAGTACCCTCAGTATGCTGACACCGAGGGATATGTGGTCCCCAATCTGGGTGAATCCCTAGTCAGTGATACGTTTGAGGTACTAGACAAGATGGAGCAGGAAACAGAAAAGACTGAAGGAACAGCCCAAGCCTCAAATGATGACGTAGATATTCGCAAGGCTGAGTGGGCTGCCTGTTTTGAAGAAGTAAGAGCCCAGCGTGCTGCACCAAAGAAAGATGCCTACACCAAGCTCTACAGAGTCAAGAAACACCATAAGGTGTCAGGCAGGATTATCTCATGGGCTTATTTTGATGACCTTAACGCGTATGCAGTTAAGAGGGAGCAGGGCATAGAGTACTTCAGGTTCCCACATGATCTGAAGACTCTACCTGGTTTTGAGCTCAACCAGCTGGCTAAGCTAAAGCTGCTGTATGCTGACCCAAGAAAGATGTCAGGCTGGTTTGAGGCTGCCCTGAAGAAAGAGTACCACACCAGATGGGTTAACTTCAGACCACAACAGCCTACGAGGTATATAAGAAGGTCTGAGGTTGATGCCATTACTGGCAAGCCCAAGATTGTGCTGAAGTGGAGTCCTCCGCGCACTATGTCGAGAATCCCTCTCAGGGAAATGCCACAGGACTTCACTCCACACTTCAAATGGTGGTACTATGATTGGAGAACCGCTGAAGCTGTATTAGTTCTGAAAAAAGAGGGACAAATGGATACTATCAGGGTATTCGACCCGATGTGGCTAACCAACTTGTCTGCTAATGATGTCTACACATTATACAAGTGGCCACTGTTCTATGACACACAAGACATTGTACAAGCTCTCCAGTTCCAAAACGTTATACGACTTTGCTTTGCGTTTGAGATTCACGCAGGAGTCACTAAAGAGGAGAAGTACAAGAAGTATAAGGAGGTGATGCAGAAGACAAGAGATTAGATAGATCTAGGTTCAAGGGGGAGTTTGTTGATGCATGTATGTCCCTAGATCATGAGTTGTAATGTAATAAATCTTGTCTGTCTGATTATGATGTAATCGTATCGATTAATGAAATGATTTGAATTGGTTGTTACTTGTGATGTTTAATATTTCATTAATGAGTCGTGATTGAATTGATTGGGTTTATGATTGTTTGAATGATTGCATATTATGTTATATTAATTAAAACATTCAAACTTAACTTAATGAAGTTCTCATGCGAATGGCCAATGCGAATGGACCACACGCATGAATAACTTCATACGATTGACTCAATCGCACGACTGAAACAGGAGACTGGATCAGTCGTATGATTGACACATAAGATTGACTCAATCGCACGACTGAACACTCAGCCGTGCGGATGAATCAACCGCATGGTTCAATCGCACGACTGAACCATACTTATGGCCCAGTCGCACGATTGAACAATACTAACCTATAAATAGACCCAATTTGTGGAAAAACGAAAGCATTCATCCCATTACGATCCCAGACGTACCCTAGCCGTCCAGAAGCCTCCCAAATCGTTCTCCAAGTTCACAGAACACATCAGATTGATTCCTAATCGATTTTTGACGTTGATTTCAATTCTTGATTGATTCATCGTGTGTTCTCACTGATTGGATCGCCAATCAAATAGGATTCCGCACTATTTGAGTTGGTTTAACACGCTAATCACTCGGTATTTCGTTCAAATACAAGGTCCTAACAATATAGCCTCCCTTGTTTCCTACAAAGGAAACATGCCCTCCTTTTATTTGTTTGACGTTTGATAAAGGGCTCTATTTCCTGTCATGTGTCTGGATGCTCCGCTGTCTACAATCCACGTGTTAGTCTCAGCGTTGTATCGAACACCCTGCACATACAAAGTAAATGAATTAGTTTAGGTTAGGAACCCAAGCCTTTACTCTCTTGGGTTTCCCAGAGGCATCACACATCATAAACTCCACCCATTGACCCTTAGAGGGTGAGGGTAGCTCAGGTTCCTTCTTGTCATCAGTATCAGACACGTAGGATGACTTTTCTTTACATAAGCTAGATTTGTGCAAGGCCTGTTTATGATAAACAGTCGTCTGGCTTACAGGTTGGACTTTAGGTTCACTAGCTCTTCTAGGTGGAGTCAAAGAACTCCTCTTAGAAGACCTAGGTCTAGAGTCTTGAAGATCAATCTTCTTCCTAGGTGTCTGATAGAAAGGACAATAGGAAGCAATGTGTCCACATTCACCACAGTTGTAGCATGACCGGCTATCAACTTTATGAGTAGACTTTCTTTGTGGAGAAGTGCGTGACACTTTAGTAACATCAATCACTTTAGGTTTTGACTCTTGTGCGTTTGATGTTTTCTCTGGTTTAACAAAATTAACTGTTTTAACCTGTTTAACATCTTTCTCTTTTTGGTTAACTGGTTTTTGACTTGAAGCATGTGAAAAATTAACATTTGAAGTCCTTTTAGGTTCTGATTTGACTCTGTTTGACCCTGACTTTAAGTTAACTTTTTCAAATTTATTTTCCAGATTAACACAAGGCAATTTACCCTTTTCCTTTGAAGTGGCCTCCTTTTGTTTCTGTCCAGATTCAGTAGATGAACATGAGGTATCTGGATCACTAACAAGAGGAGTAGACACCACGTGATCCTTGATGGGATTATTATTTACTGGTCTAGACTTAGTGTTCATCAAGGTCTCAGGTGGTGGTGGAACCACTTTGTAACCTAATCCCTCCCCGTTATTCCTTTCTCTCACTAAGTGTTGAACTATGTGTGAAGAACTAGTCCAACTATGCAGTTTCTGTTTTAATGAATTTACTTCTACTTCTAGAACTGCCTTTTGCTTCTTAGTGTCTTCTAGGGAGTTTAGATAGTACCTAATGTCATTTGCTTGGTTAAAGGCAACTACTTCGGTTTCCCTAAGCTTTAGTCAATAGGTCTATCTTTTCTTTATAACTATGCTCATTTTGTTTTAATACTCTATTAGCCTCAGTGCACAGTTGTAAATCTTTTACTAAGTTATCATTATGATCTAATAACCTAGCAAATTTTTCATCTATGCTATTCCTAAAAGTATCACAATCAGAACAAGCATGATTATTAAACATTTGGTCAGTAGTACTTACCTGAGCTGGTTCAGAAGAGTTAGCCATCAACGCAGCATCAGATGTCTCTGGTTCTGGTGATTCTGACTTTTCTGTCTCTGACGTGAAAGTCTCCTCCTTTGGCTTGTAACTGACCTCGCCTGCAGTTGTTTCTTCACTATGTGACATCGCTATCTCAACTGCTAGATCACCTTCACTCGCAGAATCATCATCAATATCCTCTACATTGGCAATGTTTGATTCTCCTGGTGAGACAAACCTAAAACTCCAATCCTGTCCTTCATCATCATGAGCAGTCAAGGCTTTTGGATCCTTGTTTGATGAAGTAGAACTGGAAGCTTGCTTGTCTTGGCGAGTAAAGGACGAGAACGGGTTCCCATTACCCGTCTTCTTTGGCTTGACACATTCTCTTTTGAAGTGCCCCTTCTCTCCACAGTTGAAGCAGGTCACTTTGCTCTTGTCAAAGCCAAATGTGGTATCCTTAGTAGCTACCAAATTCTATCCAGTCTTTTTAACAAACTTCTTCGCCCTTCGGACAGCACTAGCTAAAGCCCACATTATATCCATCCTCTCAAGTTCCATTTCGTCCACCTGCTCGTAGTCCTCATCTGCCAGATGGCAGTTTCCAATCTTTCCGGCAACAAGTCCATCATATGAATGAACCACTGCAGCTAAAAGATCCATATGCTCTCGAGCTACTTCTACGGTCACATTACCGAGGTTCTCGGTCTTCAGTTTGGTAGCACTTGCTTCTGCTCCAATATAGTGGGTACAAGACGACCCTGACGTGTCTGATCCAGAAGGAGAAGCATGTGAAGGACCTGACGAGCTAGACACAAAAGCCGTCTGGAGAGGTGCTCCAGATGTCTTAGCTTGAGGCGTGGCGTTGTACAAAGCTAGATTTTGTGTGTACGAAGACTTCTGCACTCTGTACTTCATCCTTAGTGCTTCTTCTCGCAGCTTAAGGATGAAGTCATTAATATCCAGCTTTGCAAGCATTCCATTCTGTCTCAGGTTAGACACGAATGAGGCCCACTTATCAGGCAATCCGTCTGCGAAGTTACTCACTTTCTCTTCCCTGGTCGTTTCCACTCCATGTGTATGCAATTCGCTCATCAAGTGGTAAAATCTATCTATGACATCGTCTAAACTCTCTTTACCAATCGATGAGAAGTTATCGAATTCCTTCTTTAACTCCTTTGCTTTGATTGCCTTCAATGAAGCATTCCCATCATACCTCTTCTCTAGCTCATCCCACAGTTTCTTGGACTGCTTATTCTCTGAATACTGGTGGAATATGTCTTTGGGGATAGATTGAGTGATCAATGCATAAACCCTTTTCTCTGCATTGTACTTGACTTTTTGTGCGTCTGTCATCCCACCTAACGTTAGCTTAACTCCATCAGCTCCCACTGGTGTACTATAACCAATCTCAATGGCTTCCCACAGATTAGGATCTACTCCATTAAGGTAGATCTCAAAACGTTGTTTCCAGTGGGGAAACTCATCTAAAGTCAGGAGCTTTGGTGGTTTATTGTGATTACCCACCTCACTCTCAAGCAACAGCAGGTTCTGTATCCTCGAGTTCTTCCCAGCAGTAAAGGCTGACATCTGATCTTCCATGGCGAATAAACTTTAAGTCTAATGAAACAAACTTTCACTGATGCGACTGAAGGATGCGAATGGTCTAGTCGTGCGTATGAACTCTGCGACTGGTTCAACCGTGCGGCTGAACTGGGAGATTGGTTCAGTCGTGCGAATGAATCCGGTGCGTATGAGCTATGCGAACGAACGGTTTAGTCGGCCGAATGAGGGTGCGACTAGGTCCAATCGTGCGAATGAGCAATGCGAATGGAGTCCAGTCGTGCGAATGGGTCACTCGTGCGACTGAAGCTGCTGTTTTGCGAAAATTTCTAGGTTTAACGGGTTTCAGCCGTAAAAATTCGAAATTTCACAAGTCCTAATCGCCTAAGTCCGTAGAAACCAAACTTCGATGAGCAGGGAACGTCCAAGATCACTTTTGACACCAAAGATTGCGTTTTTAGTGCAAAAACACAAACTTTTATGAAATCTTGATTGAATCAACACGTAATCAAGAGCCAAAGCTCTGATACCACTTGTTAGGACCTGGTATTTGAACGAAATACCTAGTGATTAGCGTGTTAAACCAACTCAAATAGTGCGGAATCCTATTTGATTGGCGATCCAATCAGTGAGAACACACGAAGAATCAATCAAGAATTGAATCTAACGTTAGAAGTCGATTAGGAATCGATCTAATGTGTTCTGTGAACTTGGAGAACGATTTGGGAGGTCTCTGGACGGCTAGGTTACGTCTGGAATCGTAATGGTATGAATGCTTACGTTTTTTCACGAATTGGGTCTATTTATAGGTTAGTATTGTTCAATCGTGCGACTGGGCCATAAGTATGGTTCAGTCGTGCGATTGAACCATGCGGTTGAATCATCCGCACGACTGAGTGTTCAGTCGTGCGACTGAGCCAATCTTATGTGTCAATCATACGACTGATCCAGTCTCCTGGTTCAGTCGTGCGATTGAGTCAATCGTATGAAGTTATTCATGCGTGTGGTCCATTCGCATGGGCCATTCGCATGAGAACTTCATTAAGTTAAGTTTGAATGTTTTAATTAATATAACATAATTTGTAACCATTCAAACAATTATAAACCCAATCAATTCAATCATGATTCATTAATGAAATATTAAACATTACAAATAACAAACAATCCATGTCATTTCATTAATCAATACAAATTACATCATAATCAGACAGACAAGATCTATTACATTACAAATCATGATCTAGGGACATACATGCATCAACAAACTCCCCCTTGGACCTAGATCTATCTAATCTCTTGTCTTCTGCATAACCTCCTTATACTTCTTGTACTTCTCCTCTTTGGTGACTCCTGCATGAATCTCAAACGCAAAGCAGAGTCGTATAACGTTTTAGAACTGGAGGGCTTGTACAATATCTTGTGTGTCATAGAACAGTGGCCACTTGTATAATGTATAGACATCATTAGCAGACAAGTTGGTTAGCCACATCGGGTCGAATACCCTGATTGTATCCATTTGGCCCTCTTTATTTAGAACTATGACAGCTTCAGCTGTTCTCCAATCATAGTACCACCATTTGAAGTGTGGAGTGAAGTCCTGTGGCATTTCCCTGAGAGGGATTCTCTGTTAGGACCTGGTATTTGAACGAAATACCTAGTGATTGCGTGTTAAACCAACTCAAATAGTGCGGAATCCTATTTGATTGGCGATCCAATCAGTGAGAACACACGATGAATCAATCAAGAATTGATTTCAACGTCAGAAATCGATTAGGAACCGATCTGATGTGTTCTATGAACTTGGAGAACGATTTGGGAGGCTTCTGGACGGCTAGGGTACGTCTGGAGTCGTAATGGGATGAATGCTTACGTTTTCCCACGAATTGGGTCTATTTATAGGTTAGTATTGTTCAATCGTGCGACTGGGCCATAAGTATGGTTCAGTCGTGCGATTGAACCATGCGGTTGATCCATTCGCACGACTGAGTGTTCAGTCGTGCGATTGAGTCAATCTTATGTGTCAATCATACGACTGATTCAGTCTCCTGGTTCAGTCGTGCGATTGATTCAATCGTATGAAGTTATTCATGCGTATGGTCCATTCGCATGGGCCATCCGCATGAGAACTTCATTAAGTTAAGTTTGAATGTTCTATTTAATATAACTTAATGTGCACTCATTCAAACATTCATAAACCCAATCAATTCAATCACAACTCATTAATGAAATATTAAACATTACAAGTAACAACCAAATCATATCATTTCATTAATCAAATACAATTACATCAAAATCAGATAGACAAGTTCATTACATTACAAATCACGATCTAGGGACATACATGTATCAACAAACTCCCCCTTGGACCTAGATCTATCTATTCTCTTGTCTTCTGCATAACCTCCTTATATCTCTTGTACTTCTCCTCTTTAGTGACTCCTGCGTATATCTCAAAAGCAAAGCAGAGTCTTATGACGTTTTGGAATTGGAGGGCTTGTACAATATCTTGCGTGTCATAGAACAGTGGCCACTTATATAATGTGTAAACATCATTAGCAGATAAGTTGGTTAGCCACATTGGGTCGAATACCCTGATAGTATCCATTTGGCCCTCTCTGTTCAGAACTATGACCGCTTCAGCTGTTCTCCAATCGTAGTACCACCATTTGAAGTGGGGAGTGAAGTCCTGTGGCATTTCCCTCAGAGGGATTCTTGACATAGTGCGCGGAGGACTCCACTTCAGCACTATCTTTGGCTTTCCAGTCCTGGGATCAACTTCAGACCGTCTGATATACCTCGTAGGTTGTTGAGGTTTGAAGTTGACCCACCTGGTGTGGTACTCTTTCCTCAGGGCAGCCTCAAACCAGCCTGACATCTTCCTCGGGTCAGCATACAGCAGCTTAAGTTTAGCCAGCTGGTTGAGCTCAAAACCAGGTAGAGTCTTCAGATCATGTGGGAACCTGAAGTACTCTATGCCCTGCTCCCTCTTAACAGCATACGCGTTAAGGTCTTCAAAATATGCCCAAGAGATAATCCTGCCCGACACCTTATGGTGTTTCTTGACTTTGTAGAGCTTTGTGTAGACATCTCTCTTTGGTGCAGCCCGCTGGGCTCGTACTTCCTCAAAACAGGCAGCCCATTCAGCCTTGCGAATATCAACATCTGCATTGGAGGCTTGGGCTGTTTCTGCAGTCTTTTCTGCTTCTTGCTCCATCTTGTTGAGTACCTCAAAGGTATCACTGACGAGGGATTCACCCAAATTGGGGACCACATTTCCCTCGGCGTCAGCGTACTGAGGATACTCTTCAGCAGTGATGTCTTCAATCTCAACCTCATCTATGTCGTTCAGTTCCTCATCACTGGTTGAGTCCACTGTTGGAGCATCCTTCACGATTTCATCGGGATTGAGTTTGAACATATCAGCTATTTGCTCATCAGACAGGTCGTGAATTATCTCCCCTTCTTCAGGGGTATAACTCACAGACCGTCTTACTATCCCTTGTAGGTCAAGAATCATAGTTAACTGAGTCTTGACCATTTGAAGGGGAGTAAAGTCAAACTCATCCCTCTGAAAGTTTGGATCTGTTTGATATAAACATTCAACACATAAATCATTAGTAATTAATCAAACAGACATACATTAACTTAACTTAATATATATATATAAACATTTAATACATTTGTTTTTCATTACAAGATTCAAGTACAAAGTAAATTAACAAATAAAACATCTAATCAGTACTTTGATCCTGAATCTGTGGTGTGTCGCTCGGAGGAGCAGAAGTAGTGGATGACTGGTCTTGTCGTCGTTTGGATCTGCGCTCCTGACCTGAGGCAGAGGCCGATGCAGCCGCATCCCCTCCTTCTGCCTCGTCATCATCATCGTGTCCTTCTGTCCTCTCCTCTTCTGTCTCCTCATCATCATCATCTCCCTCATCATCATCCTCATCTTCATCATCATCATCTCCGTCGTCTCCGTCACCCTCCTTTAGCTTCAGGGGTTCATCCTTCGACCCCTTCAGCCTCAGCATGATCGTCTTGTTGGTCGACTCCAACTCCTCAATACGTTTGGCTGACTGAGCCTGAGTATCTTGGAGTTGGGCCACCTCAACTCTCTGCTGGTCTATGACCCGAGCTTGCTCTGCCAATTGCTGAGATTGGGCAGCAGCCAAGTCGGTCAGTCTGCGGATCTGGGTCCGCCTTCTCCTCGTCAGCAGCAAGCAGACGCATAACCATTCGGTTAAGCGCTGAGAGCTGCTCCTCTACCCCAATGTGAGGTAGAGTGAATCCATGTACCTGTGAGGGCTGGGCTGACGGTCCAGCCTGATGTAGTGGTGGTGGTGGTGGTTGTGGTGAATATGGGACGGTGGGCTGATGGTGGTGAAGTGGGGGTGAATGGTCTGGTGATGGATGGGATAGATATAGTGGTGGTGGGTAAGGTGGTGGATGTGGTAGTAGGAGTGGTGGCTGTGGTGGCTGTGGTGATGGGTGGAATCTCAGTAGTGGTGGTGGTGGTGGCTGTGGTGGTAGAAGTGGAAGTCACGAAGGTCAACCGACGCTTCTTCTTCTTCATCCCATGTGGCTGAGCCATCCGCTTCCTCCTGGTCCCGGAGGAAGTGGATGCTCCCCCTGCAACTCTGCTCCCTGACCCCGGAACGTAGTTGGGGTCAGTATCTCTCGCCGAGGAGTCCCTTGGGTGCTCACCGACCACCTTTAGCCCGTGGTCTGTGGGAACGACTTTGCTTCCCACAGTCCTGGTGAGGGGCTCCTCGTCTGACTCCTCCTCATCAATGTCACCAGCGACAAACTCCTGATGGAATCCGGCCATCTCTGCGACCTCTCCGGCAGTGGCTGATCCCGGGGGAATAATCTCTGTATCTGTGCCTCTAGATGGGGCAGGCATGTCATCCCCGGCATCGCCACTATCATCATCATCAGAGTCTGACTCTGGGATAGCTATATGCTCCACGTCTGAGTCACTGTCCTCGTGGCGCCACTTCCTCTTCGCTGGCGCCACGTAATCAGCCCGGGCCAGATGCCCAAATAACCTCCTGACAGGGGGCTTCACCTGCTTCCCCCTGTAGACCTTCATCCGTCCAAGTGTCGTGTCATCCATGACCTCGAGGATAACAGCATCATCCTTCTCCTTCGGTAGGGAAGGAAGCTTCTGATCAATGATCATCTGTAAGAATCTAGGGTACATACAGAAGCCTTCCTTCCCCTTACCCTCGAGGTTCTCCACTAAGTAGCTGAAAATCATCCTGGAGAAGCTGAACGGATGGTTCAGCACCAACGCTGCGTAAGCGTTCTGGATCTGATCCGAGAGCTCATCAAATCCACCCTTCCGTGATGCTATACACTTCAGCAGCACGTGGGCCAAGTACTTGAACTGGGGACAGAGGTTACTCTTGTTGAGTACCCCGGCGTTGATGTCCCCAGAGTACTTGGCTCTCATGAAGCATCCACGGACAGTAAGGGGGTGTAGACGTGTGGGACACTCAGCATCGTCCCCAAACTGAAGTACTATCCTCAGATCCTCCTCAGAAATGGTGATAGCCTCACCGAAGATCGAGCTCCTGATGCAGTGTGGCTCTGTGGATCGGTCGACTGATGCTCCAGCCCAAAAGGCCTGCTGCACTGATCTGTAAGGTGTGCAGGGAGTAGATATAGCATATGCGATCCTCGATCTCTGAAGGAAAGTAATAATGCCAGCAAAGTCGGCTGCATTCCTGGAAGTCAAGTCCAGGTGAGCACAAATGTTGTGCTTAGTGCTCATATTCCAATTACCCGCCATCTGTAACACATAATAACATAAACGTTAGTTTCATTGGCTAAGAGTATAAAGCAACACTTAAACTTTAAATAAATATTTTCTGTCATGCGATTGGGGATGTACGACTGAATCCAGTCGTGCGACTGAATCATGCGATTGAGGTTCAGACGTGCGATTGACCTCATACGCACGACTGAGTGTGCGACTGGGCTCATGCGCATGAACTCTTGTGCGATTACACTAGTCGTGCGACTGAGTCTCATTCGCATGGTTCAGTCGTGCGATTAAGTGATTCGCACCCTTCAGTCGTGCGACTGAAGTTCATCAAGACGACCAGTCGTCTGTCTCATTCGTTTCAGTCGTCCCAAGATCAAATCCACGCAGAACAAGTTTTAACATTCAATTAACCGGTTCTTTAGTGTCGCCTATACTTCCCTAATAACCTATTTTAACCAATTTTAACATATTACTTAGTTTTAATAGGTTATTAGGGTTTGATGGTCTCGGTTCGCTTGTTACAGTCGCAATCATCAATTTAGGGTTCGATTCTATCAGATTTCGATGGAATATAACTTCAATATACCTGTAAGATGATGAGCGAAAGTCAGTGACACAGAATCAGCTATAAAAATCAAATAGAGAAAATTTGGGCAGAGTAACGGTACTATATGCGATTTAGGGCTATTTTTGCGAATGAAGAGTCTCTGCGACCGACTCCCCTCTATTTATATCCACTCAAGTTCCAATCGTGCGACTGAGTTCATTCGCACCTTTCAGTCGTGCGAGTGGGACTCAGTCGTGCGATTGGGTCAGTCGCCCTTCTTCAGTCGTCCGACTGAAGTTCAGTCGTGCGACTGACTCACTCGTTCGCATTTAAGCATCCGATTGGACTAATCGTATGTTCCATTCGTGCGAATGGACTTCATTCGTATGGTTAGACCATACGTATGGTCCATTCGTGCGAATGGGTCATACTTACTTAATTTTTCTGCTATTTTCCCAATTTACCTTTAGCTCTTTTATATTAGTCTAATTAACGTTATGAACTGTTGATCATCTCAGACATGATCGTTTTAATCTAGAAAACACATTGATCACCTCAGACGTGATCCTTTTAACCACTTTGGTCACCTCAGACGTGACCCTTTTAAAAATACTTTGTCACCTCAGACGTGACTGATATAACTTTTCAAAGAACATATGGTCATCTCAGACATGACCCTTTTAGTGAGTTTATTCCTTCTGATTTTCCTGATGTAGTCCGACACTGACTCAAATTAAAACTTAAAACAAACGAACTAATTTAAGAAGTTAAACTAATTACATAATCAGACATAATTTTGGCTTTTTGTGAGAGATAAATCCAGAGATTGATATCTACGGGATTTGGATCGGGAGTAGATAGCTTCAACTTAGGTTGATCACATCTGGACCAATTCAATTTTGGAATCATACAGGTAATTCAAATCATTTGAGACTTGTTATAAAACCTTTTGATGCTCAAGTTCTCGGTGTTCATCCAGAGTCGTTAGCAACATAAGGAAATCATACTGAAACTCTTAGGTTTTCACATTGATTTGAACCTTTGAGAAAGTAGCCACAATGATTGTCAGTATGTTTGTCCACTTAAATCCATACACAGACTTTCGACACAGACTGGTGACTTATTTAGGTGTAATTATTTCAACTAACGCTTGTGGATCCCACACTTATATGGTAATCAACATCCCTCAGGAGCTTTTGAGCGGTCTACGGGTATTTATTACAAGAAGAGACTATTCTTAGAGCTTTCAAAGAGAAGCCTGTCCTCAGGTCAGTGCCATCGCACAGCAGAGAGGCGGCAAACAACAATGAATTCTAGAATATCTAGGTTATGCTTATCCTCAGGTCAGTGCCATCGCACAGCAGAGAGGCACATAACCTATCTCCTTGTTAGAGCAGCTTATTTTATTTTGCACAAAATGCACCAACAACATAAGTCATTAGCTTTATTGCATTTGTCTTTCATTTTTTTTTTGCTTTGCTCTAGTTATGGTCATCCGCACACATTTGTGGCGTTTACTTGCTCATTACCCCTTATTGGAATATTGTTGATTGTGTTAACCAGTGATAAGATGGACGCCCACAGTCAGTTGAACACTTTAGTTTTATCTTGAAATCACCAATCAGGTCTAGTTGTCTATTGTGTTGAATCTACCAACATATCATATATGGTCTAGCAGCCTCTAAGTCTACTTTCTTTGTGTCACCTTAGGAGTTGCCAGTTTTCTATCATCTTTCCTTTTGGTATTGCTTAGACTACACAGATTTATTACTTTGAACTTTTGCATATTACTAAAACTTAAATTTTAAAGTCCCTCTTGATTCGTTCCTGTGTACTATCATTTTCCAAAGGTATTGAATCGGTATCACAGATACAATCTACCTTATTTCAGCTTGCTACTCCTTCTCCCTCATTTTTTTTTTTTTTTTTTTTTTTTTTTTTTTTTTTTTTTTTTTTAATGTTATCTTGCTGACATATTCTCCCCCTAAAATACTAAAATCATTTCTGGTTTAATTATTTTAGGATTTTAATAAACAGCAAGAGAACATGAGTTTAAATAAAATAAACATCAAATAAACAAATCAAAATAAATAAAAAATAAAATTTAAGTACACGACATCGGACTACACATTATCATCATCAGGAATTACCTCACTTTTCTTTTTAACACCGTTGACCTCTAATAAATATTGAAAACGTGGTTTATCAAAAGCTTTAGTATAGAGGTCAGCGCGTTGAAAATCAGTATTAATTTTAACCACATCAATTAAGTTCTTTTCAAAACAATCCCTTATGAAATGGTATTTAATACCGATGTGTTTGGTCTTAGGATGTTGGACCGGATTTTTAGTTACTGCAATTGCAGCAGAGTTATCAACAAAAATAGGAGTAGATGAGAATTTTAAACCGTATCCCGCATTTGCTGTTGAATCCAGATGATTTGAGAACAGCAACTTGCAGCAGCAACATATTCGGCTTCACAGGTTGACAAGGCAACCGATGTCTGCTTCTTACACTGCCAGGTAACTAATCTTCTCCCAAAGAATTGACACCCTGCTGATGTAGACTTGTAGTTCATCTTGCAGCCCCCGTAATCCGAGTCACTATACGCGGTAAGCTCAAAGTCATCATCATGAGGGTACCACAGTCCAAGTGTAGGTGTACCCTTCAGATAACGAAAGATCCTTTTGACCCCAATCAGATGGTTGACCTTTGGTTTAGCCTGATATCTTGAGCATAGACATGTAGCATACATAATATCAGGTCTTGAGGCAGTGAGATACATGAGAGATCCGATCATTCCTCGGTACATGGTGGCATCTACTAGATCTCCATTATCATCCGGTGCTATATCATGATTAGTAGCAAGTGGAGTCCCAGCAGCAGAAGCATTCTCCATGTCAAAGCGACTGAGAATGTCTCCTACATACTTGGTCTGATGTAGAAAGATCCCATTAGGTGTTTGATCCACCTGTAACCCGAGAAAGAACTTCATCTCCCCCATGGCACTCATCTCAAATTCTTTCTTCATTACTGCTTCAAACTCTTTACATAACTCTTCGTTCTTTGACCCGAAGATTATGTCATCAACGTATATCTGTACAAGCAGTAGGTCGCCATCCTTTTCCTTAATAAACAGTGTACAGTCAATTACTCCTCTGCGAAAGCCGTGTTTCACAAGATGAGTTGAGAGTTTCTCATACCAAGCTCGAGGAGCTTGATGAAGCCCATATAAAGCTTTGTCAAGCTTGTAGACTCTATCCCGATGATAGGGATCTTCAAAACCCTCTGGTTGACTCACGTAGACTGTTTCTCTGATTTCCCCATGAAGGAATGCACTCTTTACATCTAATTGGTAGACTTTGATCTTCATGTACGATGCATAGGCAAGGAAGATACGGAATAGCTTCCATCCTTGCCACGGGTGCAAACACCTCATTGTAGTCAATTCCCTCGACTTGGCGAAAACCTTGAACCACCAGTCGAGCTTTGTTCCTGATAATGACCCCTTGGTCATCCTTCTTGCATTTTAGTACCCATTTAGTGCCAATGACTTTAGCACCTTTAGGTTTATCAACTAGTGTCCATACACCTAACTTCTTAAACTGTAGAAGTTCTTCTTGCATGGCACTACCCACGCCTCATCATTGAGTGCTTCACTGACATATTTTGGCTCAACCTGCGAGACAAAACATCGATAGGCACCATCATGAATGTAACCTTTCTCCATAACCGAGGCGTAATCAGCTGAGTACAACTGATTTCGGGTTTGTACTCCTGATCTGACATCTCCAATGACATTGTCAAGGGGATGATAAACATTTAGTCGTGATCCTGGAGTAGTAGGAACAGCTACCTCAGAGCCAAGATTATGAACATTTGGTTCTGCATCTGAGGTAGTTGGAGTTTGAGGTTCTGAAGTCGAAGGTGCATCACTCGTAGATGCTTGTGGACTTGCTGGTACTGGAACCTGTTCCTCCTGACTGTTCTGGTCATCTTCTTCAGCTTCATCTTCAGAGGAGGAGTCACTGTCGTGACTACTCCCCCTGACTGAGTAGATGATTCTCCCTGTGTGCTAGATGGTGTATTCAGAATATCATACATCATCCTAGTTGCTAGCTCATCATCCGAGGGAGAGAGAGGTATGTTGAAGGATTTGAAGAATCCATCATAATCGAAGAAGTAGGCGGGTCCTTTTCCTGTAGGTGGTGTGGTATATCTCTGAACGTCGACATTACACCACACTTCTACAAGACCCGTTGAGTTATTGTAAACTCGCTTATTCGGTATGTTGTATCCTAGAAAGATTCCTTCATCTGCCTTCTCGCTGAATTTTCCTTCCTGCGTCTTCTTCAGAAGTGTACATGGCGCGCCAAAAGGTTCAAGATACTCCAAATTCGGTTTGCGTCTTTGGAGTAGCTCATAACATGTCTTTCCGTGGCGCTTGACTATTAGGACTCGATTCAGTGTATAACATGCATTTGCTACTGCCTCATTCCAGAATTGGATAGGCAGTTTCGAGTCCGCTAGCATAGTCCGTGCAGTCTCTATCAAGCTCCTATTTTTCCTCTCAGCAACTCCATTCATCTGAGGCGTGTATGCTGAAGTGAATTGATGAACAATCCCCTTTTCCTTGCAGTATGCCTCCATCCATTGATTCTTGAATTCGGTCCCGTTGTCTGAGCGTACTTGTCTAACCTTTAGCTTGTAGAGAGATTCCAGAGTGGTGACTAATTCCTTGAATGACTCAAATGTTTCTGATTTGGATTTCAGAAACATTACCCAAGTGAACCTTGAGTAGTCATCAGTGACCACAAAACAGTACAGATCGCCTGCAATGCTCCTTGTACTGACTGGACCAAACAGATCCATGTGAAGAAGTTCAAGAGGAAGTTCTATTGAATGAACTTTCTTTTCCTTATGAGACTTCTTTGTCTGTTTGCCTTTCTTGCAAGCTACACAAAAGTCAGGAAGTTGGAAGTTCTTGACATTTACTCCTCTCACTAAGTCCTTTGAATCAAGTGATTCATCTTCCTTTGACTAATGTGTCCCATTCTCCTATGCCAGGAGATTGAGTCCTTCTCAGTAGCTTTTGATAGAAAGCACTGCACCTCTTGATCCGTTGGAGCAGCTGTTGACAGATCCAAGACATATAGATCCTTATATCTTGAAGCAGTCATCAGAACTTGATCCTCTGGAATCATATAGTCTTTCTTCAGCACGTAACACTTGTTGTTGTCGAAGATGACTTTAAAACCTTTATCGCAGATTTGGGAAACAGAAAGCAAGTTATTTTGAAGTTGTTGAACGTAGTTCACCTTATCAAACTTGACTTTCTGATTTCCCACTTCTCCCTGTGCTGTGATGTATCCTCCCTTGTTTCCTGCAAAGGAAACATGCCCTCCTTTTATTTGTTTGACATTTGATAAAAGGGCTCTATTACCTGTCATGTGCCTGGATGCTCCGCTGTCTATAATCCACGTGTTAGTCTCAGCGCTTATACCGAACACCCTGCACATATCAAGTAAATGTATTAGTTTAGGTTAGGAACCCAAGCCTTTACTGTCTTGGGTTTCCCAGAGGCATCACACATCATAAACTCTACCCATTGACCTTTAGAAGGTGAGGGTAACTCAGATTCCTTCTTGTCATCAGTATCAGTCACACAGGTAGTCTTCTCTTTCCATAAACCAGATTTGTGCAATGCCTGTTTATGATAAACAGTCGTCTGGCTTACAGGTTGAACTTTAGGTTCACTAGATCTTCTAGGTGGAGTTAGAGAACTCCTCTTAGAAGACCTAGGTCTAGAGTCCTGAAGATCAATCTTCTTCCTAGGTGTCTGATAGAAAGGACAATAGGAAGCAATATGTCCACATTCTCCACAGTTGTAGCACGATCTGCTATCAACCTTATAGTTTGACTTTCTTTGTGGAGAAATGCGTGACACTTTAGTAACATCATTCACTTTAGGTTTTGACTCTTGCATGTTTGATGTTTTCTCTGGTTTAACAAATTTAACTGATTTAACTTGTTTAACTTGTTCAACCTTTTGGTTAACTGGTTTTAGACTAGAGTAGCATGTGAAAAATTAACATTTGAAGTCTTTTTGGGTTCTGATTTGACTCTGTTTGACCCTGACTTTAAGTTAACCTTTTCAAATTCATTTTCCAGATTAACACAAGGCAATTTACCCTTTGCCTTTGAAGTGGCCTCCTTTTGTTTCTGTCCAGATTCAGTAGATGAACATGATGTGTCTGGATCAGTAACAAAGAGGAGTGGTCACCACATGATCCTTGATTGGGTTGTTGTTACTGGTCTAGACTTGGTGTTCATCAAGGTCTCAGGTGGTGGTGGAACCACTTTGTATCCTAATCCCTCCCCATTATTTCTTTCTCTCACTAAGTGTTGAACTATGTGTGAAGAAGAACTAGTCCAACTATGCAGTTTCTGTTTTAAGGAATTAACTTCTACTTCTAGAACTGCTTTTGTTTCTTAGTGTCCTCTAGGGAGTTTAGATAGTACCTAATGTCATTTGATTGATTAAAGGCAACTACTTCGGTTTCCCTAAGTTGCTTAGTCAATAGGTCTATCTTTTCTTTATAACTATGCTCATTTTGTTTTAGAACTCTATTGGCCTCAGTGCATAGTTGTAGTTGTAAGTCCTTTACTAAGTTATCATTGTGATCTAATAACCTAGCAAATTTTTCATCAATGCTATTCCTAAATTTATCACAGTTAGAACAAGCATGATTATTAAACAATTGGTCAGTTGTACTTACCTGTGTTGTTTCAGAGGAGTTAGCCATCAACGCAGCATCAGACGTCTCTGGTTCTGGTGATTCTGACTTTTCTGAATCTGACTTGGAAGTTTCCTCCTTTGGTGTGTAACTGACTTCAGCTGCAGTTGTTTCTTCACTGTGTGACATTGCTATATCAACTGCTATATCACCCTCACTCGCAGAATCATCATCAAGATCTTCAACACTGGCAATGTTGGATTCTGGGTTGACAATCTAAAACTCCAGTCCTGTCCTTCATCATCATGAGCAGTCAAGGCTTTTGGGTCCTTGTTTGATGAAGTAGAACTAGAGGATGCTTGCTTGTCTTGGTGAGTAAAGGATGAGAACGGGTTCCCATTACCCGTCTTCTTTGGTTTGACACATTCCCTCTTGAAGTGCCCTTCTCTCCACAGTTGAAGCAAGTCACCTTGCTCTTGTCAAAACCAAATGTGGTATCCTTAGTAGCTATCAAGTTCTGTCCAGTCTTCTTAACAAACTTCTTCGCCCTTCGGACAGCGCTAGCTAAGGCCCACATTATATCCATCCTTTCCAGCTCCATTTCATCTACCTGCTCGTAGTCTTCATCAGCCAAATGACAGTTTCCAATCTTCCCAGCTACAAGTCCATCATATGAATGAACTACAGCGCGAGAAGATCCATATGCTCTCGTGCTACTTCTACGGTCACATTACCGAGATTCTCGGTCTTCAATTTGGTAGCACTTGCTTCTGATCCAATATAATGGGTACATGATGACCCAGACGTGTCTGATCCAGAAGTAGAAGCATGTGAAGGACCTGACGAGCTAGACACAAATGCTGTCTGGAGAGGTGCTCCAGAAGTCTTAGCTTGAGGCGTGGCATTGTATAAGCTGGGTTTTGTGTATATGATGACTTCTGTGCTCTATACTTCATCCTTAGTGCTTCTTCACGCAGTCTAAGAATAAAGTCATTTATATCAGCTTTATAAGTATCCCATTCTGTCTAAGATTAGACACGAATGAGGCCCACTTGTCAGGCAATCCATCAGCGAAGTTGCTTACTTTTTCTTCCATAGTTGTCTCCACTCCATGTGTATGCAACTCGCTCATCAAATGGTAGAATCTGTCTATGACTTCATCTAACCCCTCGTTACCAATTGATGAGAAGTTATCGAAATTCCTTCTTTAACTCCTTTGCTTTGATTGCCTTTAACGATGCATTCCCATCATACCTTTTCTCTAGCTCATCCCACAGTTTCTTGGACTGCTTGTTCTCTGAGTACTGGTGGAATATATCTTTGGGGATCGACTGAGTTATCATAGCATATAAACTCTTTTCTCAGCATTATACTTTACTTTCTGAGCATCAGTCATCCCACTCAACGTTAGTTTCACTCCATCTGCTCCCACCGGTGTACTATACCCTACTTCGATAGCTTCCCACAGATTAGGATCTACTCCATTGAGGTAGATCTCAAAAACGTTGCTTCCAGTGAGGAAACTCATCTAAAGTCAAGAGCTTTGGTGGTTTATTGTGAATACCCACCTCACTCTCAAGCGCCAGCAGCAGGTTCTGTATTCTTGAGTCCTTCCCAGCAGTAAAGGCTGACATCTGATCTTCCATGGTTACTAAACTTAGAGTCTAAGTCAAATCAACTTTAACTGGTGCGACTGAAGAATGCGAATGGTCCTCTCGTGCGTATGAACTCTGCGATTGGTCCAACCGTGCGACTGAACAGGGCGATTGGTTCAGTCGTGCGAATGAATCTGGTTCGTGTGAGCTATGCGAACGAAAGGGTTCAGTCGTGCGAATGAGGGTGCGACTAGGTCCAGTCGTGCGAATGAACACTGCGAATGAGTCTAGTCGTGCGAATGAGCCACTCGTGCGACTGAAGCTGCGTTTTGCGAAAATTTCTAGGTTTGACGGGTTTCAGCCGTAAAAATTCGAAATTTTGCAAGTCCAAATCGTCTAAGTTCGTAGAAGTAGAAAAATGAATGAGCAGGCAGGGACGTCCAAGATCACTTTTGATGCAAAAGATTTGCGTTTTTTCGCAAAAACACAAACTTTTATGCAATCTTGATTGAATCAACACGAAATCAAGAGCCAAGCTCTGATACCACTTGTTAGGACCTGGTATTTGAACGAAATACCGAGTGATTGCGTGTTTTTTTAAACCAATCAAATAGTGCGGAATCCTATTTGATTGGCGATCCAATCAGTGAGAACACACGATGAATCAATCAGAATTGATTTCAACGTCAGAGAAATCGATTATAGGAACCGATGATGTGTTCTATAAACTTGGAGAACGATTGGGAGGCTTCTGGCCGGATAGGGTGTCTGGAGTCGTAATGGATGATAGCTTACGTTCTCCCACGAATTGGGTCTATTTATAGGTTAGTATGTTCAATCGTGCGACTGGGACATAAGTATGGTTCAGTCGTGCCGATGAACATGAGGTGATCCATTCGCACGACTGAGTGTTCAGTCGTGCGATTGAGTCAATCTTATGTGTCAATCATACGACTGATTCAGTCTCCTGGTTCAGTCGTGCGATTGATTCAATCGTATGAAGTTATTCATGCGTATGGTCCATTCGCATGGGCCATCCGCATGAGAACTTCATTAAGTTAAGTTTGAATGTTCTATTTAATATAACTTAATGTGCACTCATTCAAACATTCATAAACCCAATCAATTCAATCACAACTCATTAATGAAATATTAAACATTACAAGTAACAACCAAATCATATCATTTCATTAATCAAATACAATTACATCAAAATCAGATAGACAAGTTCATTACATTACAAATCACGATCTAGGGACATACATGTATCAACATTCTCGACATAGTGCGCGGAGGACTCCACTTCAACACAATCTTTGGCTTGCCAGTAATGGCATCAATCTCAGACCTTTTTATGTACCTAGTAGGCTATTGGGGTCTGAAGTTAACCCATCTGGTGTGGTACTCCTTCTTCAGGGCAGCCTCGAACCAGCCTGACATCTTCCTTGGGTCAGCATACAGCAGCTTTAACTTAGCCAGCTGGTTGAGCTCAAAACCAGGTAGAGTCTTCAGATCATGTGGAAACCTGAAGTACTCTATGCCCTGTTCCCTCTTAACTGCATACGCGTTAAGATCATCAAAATAAGCCCATGCTATAATCCTGCCTGACACCTTGTGGTGTTTCTTGACTCTGTAGAGCTTGGTGTAGGCATCTTTCTTTGGTGCATCACGTTGGGCTCTCACTTCTTCAAAACAGACAGCCCATTCAGCCTTTCGAATGTCTACGTCATCATTTGAGGCTTGAGCTGTTCCTACTGCCTTTTCGGTTTCCTGCTCCATCTTGTTTAGTACCTCAAACGTATCACTGACTAGGGACTCACCCAGATTGGGAACCACATTACCCTCGTTGTCAGCGTACTAAGGGTACTCTTCTGCAGTGATATCTTCGACCTCAACTTCATCAACATCATTTAGCTCCTCATCACTGGTCGAATCAACTGTTGGAGCATCCTTGACGATTTCATCACGATTGAGTCTGAACATCTCTGCCAGTTGCTCGTTAGATAGGTCATGAATTATTTCCCCTTCTTCAGGGGTATAACTCACAGACCTTCTTACAATCCCTTGCAGATCAAGAATCATGGTTAGTTGAGTCTTGACCTGTTGAAGGGGAGCAATGTCAAACTCATCTCTTGGAAAATTTGGATCTGTTTGATTTAAACATTCAACACATAGATCATTAGTAAGTAATCAAACAGAATTACATTAGATTAATATATAAACATTCAAAACATTGTTTTCAGTACATGATTCAAATACAAAAATAAATAAATACATAAAACATCTAATCTGTACTTTTGTCTTGAATCATGGTCTCATCACTCGGAGGAGCAGAGGTAGTAGCTGACGGGTCCTGTCGATTCTTCGATCGCCTTTCTTGACCTGAAGCAGAGGCCGATGCAGCCGCATCCCCTCCTTCTGCTTCGTCATCATCATCTTTTCCCTCTGTCCTTTCTTCCTCTGTCTCTTCCTCATCCTCATCATCCTCCTCATCCTCATCATCATCTTCATCGTCATCATCACCATCTCCATCATCCCTATCACCCTCCTTTATCTTTAAGGGCTCATCCTTTGACCCCTTTAACCGCAGCATAATGGTCTTGTTGGTAGTCTCCAACTCCTCTATACGTTTGGCTGATTGGGCATGCTGGTCCTGGAGTTGGGACATCTCGACTCTCTGTGCATCCATTAGCTGGGTCTGCTGCTCTATCACCCGAGCCTGCTCTGCCATCTGCTGAGACTAGGCAGCAGTCAGGTCGGTCAGCTGACGAATCTGAGCAGCTTTCTCCTCATCTGCTGCTAGCAGGCGCATCACCATACGGTTTAGCGCCGACAGCTGCTCCTCTACCCCGATTGGAGGTAGAGGAGATCCATATAAGTGTGAGGACTGGGCTGACGGTCCTGCATGATGTGAGGTGGTGGTGGTAGTGGCTGTGGTGAATATGGGTTGGTAAACTGGTGAAGGTGATGTAGGTGTAAATGGTATGGTGGTGGATGGGATGTACAGTGGTGGTAGGTAAGGTGGTGGCTGTGGTAGCAGTGGTGGATGTGGTGGCTGTGGTGATGGGTGGTATGTCAGTGGAGGTGGTAGTGGTGGCTGTGGTGGTGGAAGTAGAGGCAGCAGTGGTAACGAAGGTCAGTCGACGCTTCTTCTTCTTCAGTCCATGGGGTTGAGCCATCCTCTTCCTCCTAGTCCCAGTGGAAGTGGATGCTCCCCTGCAGTTATGCCAGCTAAACCCGGAGCATAGCTCGGGTCAGTCTCTGTCTCTCTAGAGTCTCGAGGGTGTTCACCAACCACCCTAAGCCCGTGTTCTGTGGGAACAACCTTGCTTCCCACAGTCCTCGTGAGGGGCTCCTCATCCGACTCCTCCTCCTCCTGATCACCAACAACAAACTCCTGATGGAAACCGGCCATCTCAGCAACCTCTCCGGTAGGGGCAGACCCCGGGGGAATAACATCTGAATCAGTGCCTCTAGGTGGAGCAGGCATATTATCCCCGGCGTCTCCGCTATCATCATCATCTGAATCAATATCTGAGAGGAGCAGCCTCTCATCATCAGAGTCACTGTCCTCATGACGCCATTTGCGTCTGCGTGGCGCCACATACCTCTCGTTGGCCAGGTGGCCAATCAGTCTCTTCACTTGGGGCTTCACCTGCTTCCCCCTATAAACTCTCATCCGGCCTAGAGTCGTATCATCCATAATCTCTAAGGCCACTGCGTCATGACTCTCTTTGGGCAACTGTGGCAGCTTCTCATTAAAGACGAGCTGTAAGAACCTGGGGTACATGCAAAACCCCTCCTTTCCCTTGGCTTCCAAGTTCTCCACCAAGTAGGAGAATATCATGCTAGAAAAACTGAAGGGGTGGTTCAGAACCATTTTGGATCTGGTCTGAGAGGTCGTCGAACCCACCCCTCCTCGATGCAACACACTTGAGGATCACGTGTGCTAAGTACTTGTACTGGGGGCTCAGGTTGCTCTTGTTGAGCACACCTGAGTTGATGTCCCCAGCGTACTTTATCCTCAGAAATCGTCCTCGCACTGTCAGTGGATGTAATCTAGTAGGATGATCAGTGTCGTCCCCAAACTCTAGGACCCTCTGGATGTCGGCAGCAGTGATCTCAATATCATGGCCCAGTATAGAGCTCCTAATGCAGTAGGGCTCATGGGAGCGGTCCACAGAGGCATTCTCCCAGAATGCCCGATGCAATGATCTGTATGGCGTGCAAGGGGTGGAGATAGCCTTATGAATCCTGGACCGTCTAAGAAAGGCTATAATGTCGGTAAACTCGGCCCCGTTCCTGGTGGTGTGATCCAAATGAGCACAGATGTTGTGCTTTGGATTTATGGACCATCTTTCTGCCATTTTCCTGATACACACATGACATAGAACCATTAGTACATAAGACATGAAAAATTCTATTCTAAGTGTAATGTTGAAGATCATTCTGATTCATTCATGCGAATGAATCATGCGACTGAAGTCAGTCGTCTGTTCTTTCATGCGACTGGACTCATTCTGGTCAATGTGACATGCGATTGGGTTCAGTCTGCTGACTGAGTCTGCGAATGGTTCAGTCGGCCGACTGAGCTCAATCGTATGGTTCATTCGGCCGAATGACCCAATCGCAAGATTCAATCGTGCGATTGGAGTTCATCTGGACGACCAGTCGCCTGTCTCATAGTTCAGTCGCCTGTGGTTCGAGTCTTGATCAATACAAGTGATTTAACGTGGATTACCGGTTCAATAGACTCGCATTCTTGTTACTAATAACCTATTAACCTTAATTTTAACATTTTGCATAGTTTAAGTAGGTTATTAGGTCAAGTTCAGTCCGTTTCTTGTTTTCGTTCGAATATCACAAAATTAGGGTTTCAATCCTTCTGATTTCGGTGAAATAAGACTTCAATCTACCTGTATAATCAATAGCGAACGTCAGTGAATCAATAGCAATGAGAAAACAAGGTCTAATGAAATTTTGGCAGCGTAACGGTAGGGTATGCGATTTGAGAGCGATTTGGGTGAGGTGAATGAAATGCGATCGACTGTGCCCTTTAAATACTGAAGCTGGGTTCAGTCGGCCGACTGGCCTCAGTCGCCCAGTTCATTCGGGCGACTCAGGCTCAATCGTACGATTGGCCCAATCAGTCGCATGCTATTGACCGACTGAGGTTCAGTCGGTCGACTGACTCAGTCGTGCCTTTCATTCGCATGTTCAGTTGACCGAATGAGTTTCAATCAGTCGACTGACTCATTCGCCCTCTTCCAATCGGTCGAACGGGCTATTCTGATAAGCCATTCGTGTGAATGGCTCACTCTTATGTCCATTCGTGCGAGTGGAAGCCATTCGCATGGTTGGTCCATTCTCATGGTCCAATCGTGCGAATGGGTCACACTTAGTTAATTTTCTGCCATTTTTACCAAGTTACATTTAAAACCCTTTTAAATTATTGAAATTAACGTTATGAGCTTTTGATCATCTCAGACATGATCATATTAACTTGAAAACTTTCAGACGTGATCCTTTTAAACAATTTAGTCACCTCAGACGTGACCTTTTTAAACACTTTGTCACCTCAGACGTGACTGTTTTAAATTTTCAAAGCACATGTGGTCATCTCAGACATGACCCTTTTAGTGAGTTGATTCCTTTCTGATTTTCCTGATGTAGTCCGACACACTAATAAAATTAAAATTAAAAACTACTAACTAACTTAGCAAATTTAAACTAATTACTCAAACAAACTTGTTTTTGGCCTTTTGTGAGAGATAAATCCTAAGATAGACATCTACGGGATTTGGTTCCGGAATAGACAGCTTCAACTTGGATTGAACACACCTGGACCAATTCAATTTTGGAATCATACAGGCAAGTCAAATCATTTGGGACTTGTTATCAAAATCTTTTGATGCTCAATTCTCGGTGTTCATCCAGAGTCGTTAGCAACTTAAGGAAATCATACTGGAACTCTTAGATTGTCACATTGATTTGAACTTTTGAGAATGCAGCCACAATGATTGTCAATATATTTTTCCACTTAAATCCATACACAGACTTTTGACACAGACTGGTGATTGATTTAGGTTTAATTATTTTAACTAACATTTGTGGATCCCACACTTATATGGTAATCAACATTCCTTTGGAGCTTTTGAGCGGTCTACGGGAATTATTACAAGAAGAGACTATTCTTAGAGCTTTCAAAGAGAAGCCAGTCCTCAGGTCAGTGCCATCGCACAGCAGAGAGGCGGCAAACAACAATGAATTCTAGAATATCTAGGTCATGCTTATCCTCAGGTCAGTGCCATCGCACAGCAGAGAGGCACACAACCTATCTCCTTGTTAGAGCAGCTTATTTTATATTACACAAAATGCACCAACAACATAAGTCATTAGCTTTATAGCATTTGTCTTTCATTTTTTTTTCTTGCTTTGCTCTAATTATGGTCATCCGCACACATTTGTGGCGTTTACATGCTCATTACCCCTTATTGAAATATTGTTGATTGTGTTAACCAGTGATAAGATGAAAGCCCACAGTCAGTTGAACAACTTAGTTCGATCTTGAGTTCACCAATCAGGTCTAATTATCTATTGTGTTGAATCTACCAACATATCATTTGTGGTCTAGCAGCCTCTAAGTCTACTTTCTTTGTGTCACCTTAGGAGTTACCAGTTTTCTATCATCTTCCCTTTTATATTGCTTAGACTACACAGACTTCTACTTTGAATTTTTGCATCTTTTCAAAACTTAAATTTTTAAAGTCCCTCTTGATTTGTTCCTGTGTACTATCATTTTCCAAAGGTATTGAATCGGTATCACAGACACAATCTACCTTATATCAGCTATTTACTCCTTCTCCCTCGTTTTTTTTTTTTTTTTTGTAGTTCATCTTGCAGCCCCCGTAATCCGAGTCACTATACGCGGTAAGCTCAAAGTCATCATCATGAGGATACCACAATCCAAGTGTGGGTGTACCCTTCAGATAACAAAAAATCCTCTTGACCCCGATCAGATGGTTGACCTTAGGTTTAGCCTGATATCTAGAACATAAACATGTAGCATACATAATATCAGGTCTTGAGGCAGTGAGATACATGAGGGATCCAATCATTCCTCGGTACATCGTGGCATCCACAAGATCTCCATTCTCATCAGGTGCTATATCGTGATTCGTAGCAAGTGGAGTCCCAGCAGCAGAAGCATTCTCCATGTCAAAGCGACTGAGAATGTCTCCTACATACTTGGTCTGATGTAGAAAGATCCCATTAGGTGTCTGATCCACCTGTAACCCGAGAAAGAACTTCATCTCCCCCATAGCACTCATCTCGAACTCTTTCTTCATCACTGCTTCAAACTCTTTGCATAACTCTTCGTTCTTTGATCCGAAGATTATGTCATCAACATAGATCTGTACAAGCAGTAGGTCGCCATCCTTTTCTTTAATAAACAGTGTGCAGTCAATGACTCCCCTGCGAAAGCCGTGTTTCACAAGATGAGTCGAGAGTTTCTCATACCAAGCTCGAGGAGCTTGATGAAGCCCGTATAAAGCCTTGTCGAGCTTGTAAACTCTATCCTGATGATAAGGATCTTCAAATCCCTCGGGTTGACTTACGTAGACTGTTTCCCTGATTTCCCCATGAAGGAATGCACTCTTCACATCTAATTGGTAGACTTTAATCTTCATGTACGATGCATAGGCAAGGAAGATACGAATAGCTTCCATCCTTGCCACGGGTGCAAACACCTCATTGTAGTCAATCCCCTCGACTTGGCGAAAACCTTGAACCACCAGTCGAGCTTTGTTCCTGATAATGACCCCTTGGTCATCCTTCTTGCATTTCAGTACCCATTTGGTGCCGATGACTTTAGCACCTTTAGGTCTATCAACCAGAGTCCATACACCTAACTTCTTGAACTGCAGAAGTTCTTCTTGCATGGCACTCACCCACGCCTCATCATTTAGTGCCTCACTGACATATTTTGGCTCAACCTGCGAGACAAAACATCGATAAGCACCATCATGAATGTAACCCTTCTCCATAACCGAGGCGTAATCAGCTGAGTATAGCTGATTTTGGGTTTGTACTCCTGATCTGACATCCCCAATAACATTGTCAAGGGGATGATAGACGTTTAGTCGTGATCCTGGAGTAGTAGGAACAGCCACCTCAGAACCTAGATTGTGAACATGTGGTTCTGCATCCAAGGTAGTTGGAGTTTGAGGTTCCGAAGTCGAAGGAGCATCACTTGTAGATGCTTGGGACTTTCAGGAACTGGAACCTGTTCCTCCTGACTGTTCTGGTCATCTGCATCAGCTTAATCTTCAGAGGAGGAGTCACTGTCATCGACTACTCCCCCTGACTGAGTAGATGATTCT
This sequence comes from Flaveria ramosissima, assembly GCA_025215565.1. Classification (NCBI taxonomy): domain Eukaryota; kingdom Viridiplantae; phylum Streptophyta; class Magnoliopsida; order Asterales; family Asteraceae; genus Flaveria; species Flaveria ramosissima. The sequence goes on along the minus strand of CM046043.1, from coordinate 23,154,210 downwards.
CCCTGTGTGCTGGATGGTGTATTCAGAATATCATACATCATCCTAGTAGCTAACTCATCATCCGAGGGAGAGAGAGGGATGTTGAAGGACTTGAAGAATCCATCATAATCGAAGAAGTATGTAGGTCCTTTGCCTGTAGGTGGTGTGGTATATCTCTGAACGTCGACATTACACCACAATTCTACCAGACCCGTTGAGTTGTTGTAAACTCGCTTGTTCGGTATGTTGTATCCTAGAAAGATTCCTTCATCCGCCTTCTCGCTGAATTTGCCTTCTTATGTCTTCTTCAGAAGTGTGCACGGCGCGCCAAAAGGTTCAAGATACTCCAAATTCGGTTTGCGTCTTTGTAGTAGCTCGTAACATGTCTTTCCGTGGCGCTTGACTATTAGGACTCGATTCAGTGTATAACACGCATTCGCCACTGCCTCATTCCAGAATTGGATAGACAGTTTCGAGTCCGCCAGCATAGTCCGTGCTGTCTCTATCAAGCTTCTGTTCTTCCTCTCAGCAACACCATTCATCTGAGGCGTGTAGGCAGAAGTGAATTGATGCACAATTCCCTTTTCCTTGCAGTATGCCTCCATCCATTGATTCTTGAATTCTGTCCCGTTGTCTGAGCGTACTTGTCTAACTTTTAGCTTGTAGAGAGATTCCAGTGTAGTTACTAACTCCTTGAATGACTCAAATGTTTCTGATTTGGATTTCAGAAACATTACCCAAGTGAACCTTGAGTAGTCATCAGTGACCACAAAACAGTACAAGCTCGCCTGCAATGCTCTTTGTACTGACTGGACCAAACAGATCTATGTGAAGAAGTTCAAGAGGAAGTTCTATTGAATGAACTTTCTTTTCCTTATGAGACTTCTTTGTCTGTTTGCCTTTCTTGCAAGCTACACAAAAGTCAGGAAGTTGGAAGTTCTTGACATTAACTCCTCTTACCAAATCCTTCTGAATCAAATGATTCATCTTCCTTTGACTAATGTGTCCCATTCTCCTATGCCAGGAGATGGAATCCTTCTCAGTAGCTTTAGATAGAAAGCACTGAACCTCATGATCCGTTGTAGCAGCTGTTGACAGATCCAAGACATAAAGGTCTTTATATCTTGAAGCAGTCATCAGAACTTGTTCCTCTGGGATCATGTAGTCTTTCTTCAGCACGTAACACTTCTTGTTGTCGAAGATGACTTTAAATCCTTTATCACAGATTTGGGAAACAGAAAGTAAGTTATTCTGAAGTTGTTGAACGTAGTTCACCTTATCAAACTTAACTTTCTGATTTCCCACTTCTCCCTGAGCTGTGATATAGCCTCCCTTGTTTCCTGCAAAGGAAACATGCCCTCCTTTTATTTGTTTGATGTTTGATAAAAGGGCTCTATTTCCTGTCATGTGCCTGGATGCTCCGCTGTCTACAATCCACGTGTTAGTCTCAGCGCTGTATCGAACACCCTGCACATACAAAGTAAATGAATTAGTTTAGGTTAGGAACCCAAGCCTTTACTCTCTTGGGTTTCCCAGAGGCATCACACATCATAAACTCCACCCATTGACCCTTAGAGGGTGAGGGTAGCTCAGGTTCCTTCTTGTCATCAGTATCAGACACGTAGGATGACTTTTCTTTCCATAAGCTAGATTTGTGCAAGGCCTGTTTATGATAAACAGTCGTCTGGCTTACAGGTTGGACTTTAGGTTCACTAGCTCTTCTAGGTGGAGTCAAAGAACTCCTCTTAGAAGACCTAGGTCTAGAGTCATGAAGATCAATCTTCTTCCTAGGTGTCTGATAGAAAGGACAATAGGAAGCAATGTGTCCACATTCTCCACAGTTGTAGCATGACCGGCTATCAACTTTATGTGTAGACTTTCTTTGTGGAGAAGTGCGTGACACTTTATTAACATCAATCACTTTAGGTTTTGACTCTTGTGCGTTTGATGTTTTCTCTGGTTTAACAAAATTAACTGTTTTAACCTGTTTAACATCTTTCTCTTTTTGGTTAACTGGTTTTTGACTTGAAGCATGTGAAAAATTAACATTTGAAGTCCTTTTAGGTTCTGATTTGACTCTGTTTGACCCTGACTTTAAGTTAACTTTTTCAAATTTATTTTCCAGATTAACACAAGGCAATTTACCCTTTTCCTTTGAAGTGGCCTCCTTTTGTTTCTGTCCAGATTCAGTAGATGAACATGAGGTATCTGGATCACTAACAAGAGGAGTAGACACCACGTGATCCTTGATGGGATTATTATTTACTGGTCTAGACTTAGTGTTCATCAAGGTCTCAGGTGGTGGTGGAACCACTTTGTAACCTAATCCCTCCCCGTTATTCCTTTCTCTCACTAAGTGTTGAACTATGTGTGAAGAACTAGTCCAACTATGCAGTTTCTGTTTTAATGAATTTACTTCTACTTCTAGAACTGCCTTTTGCTTCTTAGTGTCTTCTAGGGAGTTTAGATAGTACCTAATGTCATTTGCTTGGTTAAAGGCAACTACTTCGGTTTCCCTAAGCTGTTTAGTCAATAGGTCTATCTTTTCTTTATAACTATGCTCATTTTGTTTTAATACTCTATTAGCCTCAGTGCACAGTTGTAAATCTTTTACTAAGTTATCATTATGATCTAATAACCTAGCAAATTTTTCATCTATGCTATTCCTAAAAGTATCACAATCAGAACAAGCATGATTATTAAACATTTGGTCAGTAGTACTTACCTGAGTTGGTTCAGAAGAGTTAGCCATCAATGCAGCATCAGATGTCTCTGGTTCTGGTGATTCTGACTTTTCTGTCTCTGACTTGAAAGTCTCCTCCTTTGGCTTGTAACTGACCTCGCCTGCAGTTGTTTCTTCACTATGTGACATCGCTATCTCAACTGCTAGATCACCTTCACTCGTAGAATCATCATCAATATCCTCTACATTGGCAATGTTTGATTCTCCTGGTGAGACAAACCTAAAACTCCAATCCTGTCCTTCATCATCATGAGCAGTCAAGGCTTTTGGATCCTTGTTTGATGAAGTAGAACTGGAAGCTTGCTTGTCTTGGCGAGTAAAGGACGAGAACGGGTTCCCATTACCCGTCTTCTTTGGCTTGACACATTCTCTTTTGAAGTGCCCCTTCTCTCCACAGTTGAAGCAGGTCACTTTGCTCTTGTCAAAGCCAAATGTGGTATCCTTAGTAGCTACCAAATTTTGTCCAGTCTTTTTAACAAACTTCTTCGGCCTTCGGACAGCACTAGCTAAAGCCCACATTATATCTATCCTCTCAAGTTCCATTTCGTCCACCTGCTCGTAGTCCTCATCTGTCAGATGGCAGTTTCCAATCTTTCCGGCAACAAGTCCATCATATGAATGAACCACTGCAGCTAAAAGATCCATATGCTCTCGAGCTACTTCTACGGTCACATTACCGAGGTTCTCGGTCTTCAGTTTGGTAGCACTTGCTTCTGCTCCAATATAGTGGGTACAAGACGACCCTGACGTGTCTGATCCAGAAGGAGAAGCATGTGAAGGACCTGACGAGCTAGACACAAAAGCCGTCTGGAGAGGTGCTCCAGATGTCTTAGCTTGAGGCGTGGCGTTGTACAAAGCTAGATTTTGTGTGTACGAAGACTTCTGCGCTCTGTACTTCATCCTTAGTGCTTCTTCTCGCAGCTTAAGGATGAAGTCATTAATATCCAGCTTTGCAAGCATTCCATTCTGTCTCAGGTTAGACATGAATGAGGCCCACTTATCAGGCAATCCGTCTGCGAAGTTACTCACTTTCTCTTCCCTGGTCGTTTCCACTCCATGTGTATGCAATTCACTCATCAAGTGGTAAAATCTATCTATGACATCGTCTAAACTCTCTTTACCAATCGATGAGAAGTTATCGAATTCCTTCTTTAACTCCTTTGCTTTGATTGCCTTCAATGAAGCATTCCCATCATACCTCTTCTCTAGCTCATCCCACAGTTTCTTGGACTGCTTATTCTCTGAATACTGGTGGAATATGTCTTTGGGGATAGACTGAGTGATCAATGCATAAACCCTTTTCTCTGCATTGTACTTGACTTTTTGTGCGTCTGTCATCCCACCTAACGTTAGCTTAACTCCATCAGCTCCCACTGGTGTACTATAACCAATCTCAATGGCTTCCCACAGATTAGGATCTACTCCATTAAGGTAGATCTCAAAACGTTGTTTCCAGTGGGGAAACTCATCTAAAGTCAGGAGCTTTGGTGGTTTATTGTGATTACCCACCTCACTCTCAAGCAACAGCAGGTTCTGTATCCTCGAGTCCTTCCCAGTAGTAAAGGCTGACATCTGATCTTCCATGGTGAATAAACTTTAAGTCTAATGAAACAAACTTTCACTGATGCGACTGAAGGATGCGAATGGTCTAGTCGTGCGTATGAACTCTGCGACTGGTTCAACCGTGCGGCTGAACTGGGCGATTGGTTCAGTCGTGCGAATGAATCCGGTGCGTATGAGCTATGCGAACGAACAGTTCAGTCGGCCGAATGAGGGTGCGACTAGGTCCAATCGTGCGAATGAGCAATGCGAATGGAGTCCAGTCGTGCGAATGGGTCACTCGTGCGACTGAAGCTGCTGTTTTGCGAAAATTTCTAGGTTTGACGGGTTTCAGCCGTAAAAATTCGAAATTTCACAAGTCCTAATCGCCTAAGTCCGTAGAAATCAAACTTCGATGAGCAGGGAACGTCCAAGATCACTTTTGACACCAAAGATTGCGTTTTTAGTGCAAAAACACAAACTTTTATGAAATCTTGATTGAATCAACACGTAATCAAGAGCCAAAGCTCTAATACCACTTGTTAGGACCTGGTATTTGAACGAAATACCTAGTGATTAGCGTGTTAAACCAACTCAAATTGCTGGCAGAAACTGCTAATCTTGCAGCGTAGCAGCGAAATGAGGCAGAAATTAACTACTTTGAGTGTAATTTATCTGCATGCTGTGTAGTGTGACCCTTGCTTAGAAAGCTTGATTGAGAAGCTACTCATTGATTCCAGGTGAGTTCTAGATCCCTTATTTTAAAGATTTTAAACTTGTTTGGGGCTGAAAATGCATACTAAATATACGTTTTGAATGACCAAGATTTTAAGAGGTTTAACAGGAAGATCGATTTTTCTATAACAAAATGTGTTATGTAAATGTTTAAAAATAAAAAAAATTTCGCACTGACCTGGCAGCCCGGCCCCAGCCAGGGGTGTTGCCCCTTGGACCCCACTAGGGGCTGTTGCCCCTAAGACCCCGCTGTCAGGGGCTGCCACCCCCGAACCCCCGCTGTCCCACGCAGGGTCGGTTATGTTCTATGATGTCGAGTACTTGTTATGTATGTCTATGAGTATGTGTATGGATGATGTGTGATGATTATATGAGGATGTGTGATGATGTTATGTATGTATACGTTATGTTTTCTTTATGCTCCTTGCGTATGATTATGTACTTTACGTGGTGTGATTATGATAATGAACGTAAAGTATTATCCGAACGAAGCGAAAGATTTAAGATAATGAAAGTGGAATATTATGAATGAACGAATGAAAGTCTTGCAAGCAAATGAAAGGAGGTTCACAACTCATTGAGAGTTGTTAGCTCAACTGTGTGTTTACAGCGTGCGATCTTGGCTAACCCTTAAGGGTTCACACACAGGGGGAGTTAGTCTATGTGACTACTCCATACGTACGATATGTGCGATATTTGCGATATGGGGTCCTTGTCGCTTAACTCTAGATGATATGGCTTTGTGCTCAAGAGGGGGGTTAAGCATACGACAAGACCTAGATAGAAGTGAAAATATAATAAATGTACGGAAGTGCGATAAGTACGAAACGTCCGATATGTACGAAATGAATGATGATGAAAGATATTAATTATTACCTTCATGTACGTATGATGTGTAATCACGTGCGATAGTAAAGAGAATGTTTTAACGAATGAAAGGTAATATAATATGTTTTTATAATACTAGAACTCACTCAGCAATGCTAACTTTAATGTATTTCCAGTTGGTAGGTAGATGTTGCTGAGGATGGCACGGGGTGGCTACTTGGCTTAATTTGGATGGCATCCATTTTATGTTGCAATGATGTTTTTGCATTGTAATGAGAACAAACGATATTTTGTAATTGTTAACAATGTTGTATTATTTGCAAAAGCAATTATTTATATATGAAATGGTAGTATTCCGTTGTAATGTTTTAGTAAATGTGAATTTATGTTTTATGTTCTATGTGCGATGATTTTCCAACTGTGAACGTCCCGGGAACGGGGCCTTACTTAACCAATTGCATAAACCGATGCAGTCTTTGATATTGATTCCCCTTTGGAGTGATGGAAGGTTTCATACTAGTTCGCAAGCTTGTCTTTGTTGATCTCAGCTACTTCACTACTTCCTTAACATATAATCACTAGTGCATCCCACATAGCTTTTGTTGTTTCATATTTTTCCAGCCTTTTAAGTACATCCATTTTTAAGGCTTGTGTGAGAATGGAGTATGCTTTGAGGTCAATCTTGATTTTCTTATACTCATCATCATCAAGATTTAAGTTTGGATCTTCAATAGGAATATTTGTTGTCTGGTATTGTGCAGCTTGATCAGCACTGAGTGACACAAGGATGTAAGGTCCTTTGCATATTGAAATCCAATAATCCGGATCTACACCTGTAATATAATTCATAAACCTGATTTTCCATTACTTAAACTCATATTTGTGTTTAAGCGTAGGAGGTTTAGAAGCATGACCAAGTTTAGATAAATTAAATGAATCCATTTTAATAAGCTTGTTTAGATTAATTAAATAAATTCATTTTAATAAGCTTGTTTTAGATGGTTTGAATATGGATTAAATTGGTTTTATGTCCAAATAGTCCAAACAATTTTAAAGTCTATTATAATGGGTTCAGTGAATCAGTAGCAGGTTGTTCTTCTGTGAACTTTCCGATAATACTACAGTGATGATACTGTGGATTTTGGGTCTGAAGATTTTGATGATGATGATGCATTTGTTATGATTTTTTAGTCGAATCTGTTGTTTGAAGATGAATTGTGGTTTTGGTACGATCAAACAGTGAAAACAGTCGTTGTTTCAGTGAGATTTTAGCATGAATACATTTTAGAAGTCGAAGAACTTGCTAAAAGTAACTCAATCGCCAGATCAATCGAGTTTCAGTTCAGATCTGAGCAGATCTTAAGAAGAACCGAGAGCCTCTGATACCAATTAACTAGGTGGTGAGAATGATATTCACTGTTGATGTGAATCAACAAGGATCGAATATGATGATTAAGTCAGTGATTATGTAGCAGAAATACACAAAACATAGATCATTGAATGCTGATAATACTCATAAAGAATTTTGTATTAATGATGGTGAAAAGGTTATAATGAATGCTAGGGTTTAGCAAGATACACTAACTTGACACCAATGAAACATAGTACTGATCAAAGATTCTAATATTCTGATTGTAAGATCGATTATCAATCACAAAAGTAGTGCTTTCTATTCTATTTATATGCTGACAAATGGCATTTACAAAATGACTAAACTACCCCTGTACTATACATCAGAAAACTAGTTAAGTACAAAAGCCTAATCAACATTTCTTTTGTTTATCCGCATTAACTAATGCGGATGACTTGTTCTTCATCAGCATTTCTTTGTGGTCTTCAGCATTCGTGTTTGGTCATCAGCATTAACAAATGCGGATGAACAAACACTTATGCGCATTTGTTGCTAAACATTCGCATTAGTTAATGCGGATGTGAAATACTTGGCAGCATTTCTTTCTGGCTATCCGCATTTGTATATGCGGATGAACAAACACTTGTCAACATTTGTTCTTGGTCATCCACATAGACAAATGCGGATTGCCAACACTTGTCTTCTTCTCAAAAAGTCTTCACCCGCATATCTTCTTGGACTTGTGGGATAATACCAGCAGAACAACCATCAACCACCTCTTGAACTAGCATGTATGATCCTTTCAGGGTCCAATAGAATGGTCTTGATCCTGATGAGTACTATCAACAGATGAAAATCAAGACTCAAAGTGATTCTTAAATTTTGGTAGCATAGGGGAGTTGTAAGAGTTAACTTAAAGCTGATGCAACCAACGAGCTCTTAGCATGCACACTGAAGTACAAAGGAAGTTACTTCAGAAGATTTGATAAAACACTATGAAATTCACTAAGTATCAAATCTTATGAAGCCAAAAGACCATTTCTTCCGAAGCCAAAGATGAAGTCTTCTGAAGCTTTAAAAGACAAAGTCTTCTGAAGCCAAGACCCTAATTTGTTTCGAACACAGAGAAGGCATGTCTTCTCTGACATATTTTTAACAAATGCTTAATCACCTTTCCGCTGCCATCTTTGAAGACTCACCAACTTATACAAGTTGGTGATATCTCCATACTTTTGTCAACTGTAGATTAAGGTCTTAGATTTTGTAACTTTATACTTTTGTACTTTTATCATTTTTGTAATATATTAGGATGTGAGCTATGGCTTGTCAGAGTCAGTAGTCAAAAGGTAATCTGTCTTTTGACTCTACTTTAATCTTGTTGTCTAGATTAGTGTTGCCAGCTGACCTTCAAAGTATGGCCGGTTGTAGGATATAGTATAAAGTATCTCATTGTAACCAGTCATTAGAACTAAGCCTTCTAACATTGGTAAACACTTGAGAGCAATATATATATCATTCTTTAAAACCAAATACTTTAATATGCTTATGTTCTTTACCTTTGTTCATTGTTTCATTTAGCTGGTTTCCTATTTGATCTATTACGTATTCAAGTATTTCCAACCTTGTAAGACTGTTGCATTGCTCCCTGTACCAGTCCTACATCTACTTTTCTTACCGCCTCCACCACCACCATCACCATCATCGATCACTGTACCACCAATGCCGGTGCAACCCAACCATAACATCTTTACCATCTCCATCAAAAGCAACTTAGTGGTTGTTAATTTTTTAAAGCTAGATAAAGAGGTAAAAATTGAGGAGAGTGAAAAAGGGCTGGCAGATTTGGATCGAGGTCTTCGATGGGTGTACATGATCTCTCCGATTAAGAGAATTGAGAATTTCCAGTTGAGAGAATTTCTAATACACTATTGAATGAGTGTGAGGTTGAGTTCACGTGAGTGTTGCTACCTTTAGACCGACATTTGAAACAAATTAAAGTGGTGTTAGAAGAAATGTTCACTGAAATCGTTAGATTAATTTTATAATTAGTTTAATTTGAAAAATAGTACCTGTTTATCCGATCAATAGTTGCGGATGTTTATGAGTACTTTGTATTCATCTATTAAATGTTGTAGAGTCATGACTTCTTTCAACGGTTCGGCTCAACAGCAACAAATAAAGTTGATATTGTTTTCATTTATTTTGTTGCCGGGTTGATGAAAGTTCCTAATGATTCTATATGTTGATTGAGCATGTTGCTGATACAAGTAATTTGAGTGCTGCTAGAAAGCCGCAACAAATTGATAATTGCTGAATCTTGGGTAAATTAAAGGATAATTACCTATATGAATCTATACTCTTATAGCTATAACACATTCGTTATAATTTGGCTTGTAGGTAGTTGATAAAATTTGAAAGCAAGGCAAGAAACTAAATTGAGATGGTATCGTTTAAGTTTAATCAATTTTTGTTCTGTTATTATCTATAGCCAATCGGAGCATCCATTTTTATATTTTTAAACTTTAAACTATAAAGCTATTGTTCTTTTCTTGATTTGCATGGAGCTACAAATGATCTCAAAAGATGCATAATTCATGTCACATTGGTCCAAATAGGTTTATATGTCTCGATGCTTTATCAAAAAGTAAAAAAGACAGAGATGATTTCTGACTATCCAACTTTCAAACCGAGTAAAGGTGAGCCTCAAAGCTCTTTTTGGTGGCATGTTGGGCAATAATATAAGCATGGTAACTAATATTATCTAAAATGTGTTTAATGTCATTCCATATATGTTATAGCATTTGCATCTTATAAAAATATATGATTTTGATTTTTTAGATTTGCATTGACTACCCTAATGAATATTTGTTGTCAGAAATTTGGTAGCTTCGATGGATTTGATGTGGTAGCGACGTCATATGCTTTATGACAAATTTGAAGTTCTATGGTAATGGTCCATACGATACTAAAAGAGGCATTGCTTTCTGATATGATAGGCAAAGAAAGGGTGGTGGTCGAATTTTATGGGCGTTTTAACAACTGCCTGGTTTGCATTGTTTCCCGCAACGCGCGAGGAAATATTAGTAGTTAATATATATAATAATAACATTTAATTGTGAAAATAATCAATTAAGGAATTAAATAAAAAAGAATGAAAAATGATATGTTTACCCCCCAACTAAATCTTAAACACTAACAATCATTTAGTCGTGGGGATTATTTTTGTTGCATCTAAAAAACTTTGAACTAATTTTATAATTTCACAATCCTAAAGGTTAAACATGCAATCTGACCAATCCTAAGGGTTAAACATGCAATCTGACTAAATTACAAAAGTTATTTTTACATCATTTTAATATCTTTTGTATTAACATAATCTTTTTTCAGCATCTTTTTACTGAAATGAGCTAATATAGCTATCTTGTTAGATATCTATTACATTATAGTTAAAAAAAATTATCACTATAAATTACATATTTATTATATTTAACACAAATTTCCTCATCATACTAAAATCTTCAAATTTAACTCATGATCTTCAACTATATGGCTAACATACCAGACAGGTATACTGGAGTTTGTGCGAGAATGCAAATTTGGAACTGTATATACTATGTTATGTCACTTCCATTAATCAACATTGCAACGATGAATCATTATATATATCAACATGCAAACTAAACAAGATACACACAATCCTAATCAATAAACCAATAAAGTTCTATAGAAAACTATGCAAATATCTACACAATACCACACATATGAAGAGATATAGCAACACTATGTCCTATTGCATTCCCATTTTGAGGTTGGTATACAGTTCAAGTACCTACACCAGTGGCAACGTTTGTACCCGTTTTCTCCATGAAACAGCATCACTAAACCAACCGTAAACCTGTATTTCAAGTTGCGTAAATGAGCTTACATTCCGTTGATATGCAATAAATTTCAGATTTTGAAGTGGATTTAACACTTACCCTGCAACTATGAGAGCTAATGCAAGCAAACCGAGCACGTACTGATAAACTTTGTATTTGGATCTGACACGAACATCAGCTGGAAGACTATGTCTTTCTAACCATCCAAAGCGAGGACGGGGTAGCAAAATGAAACCTAGGAGGAAACCCGTCAAGAAACCGCCAATGTGGGCGAAATTGTCCACAAATGGCAGAACTCCCACTGCTAGATTGACCACAACTATCACTATAAGAGTTAACAGTGCTGCAGCCTAAAAAAAGATCATTTCTTTTAGATATAACAGTTCTTGAAAACATATTTAACACTCAAAATACTTGATCCAATCTAACATTCTAACCCCCACCTTGTTGGAGTAGATAGTCCAGTTTGTGATGAGTTCTGCGAGCATTGCACCAAGTAACCCGAACAGAGCACCGGAGGCACCAACAGAGATGTTTTGTTGAATAAATAAACAAGAAAGAACACTTCCACCAAAACCCGACAGTAAATAGATAACTCCTACCCGTACTACCAAGTTTAACAAGTAAATATTATTGTCAGAACAATTGCATAACAAGGAACTTAAATTCGAAAATACGACAGATAGCCATCAAAAAAGAACTTACAAAATCCAAACTGCTGCTCGAGTCGAATGCCGATGAGCACAAGGCTCAACATATTAGCAACAAGATGAATCAAACCAGCATGTAGCCAGTTAGCAGTGACAAGCCTCCATGCTTGATGTCCATGGACTATTTTCTGCCATTGAAGTGCTCCTAATTTCTCAAGTCTACACATTAACAACAAACAATTAAAACAATCATAGAGAGTTGCATTTATACCATTCTTCACAGCCCCAAGAAACCCAAAATTGAAATTATTAAGAATTAACAGCAAAAAAACCTTCATCAAAGCATCATAATTCTCTGTCATTCAACAAAATAGCCCAACAAACTTTGAATTATAGATTAAAGTACATCATATATATCACATATAAAAGTTAAATTCAGTTTACTCCTTTACGTTTGACAAAAATAACCATTTTCTAACAAAAGATTCAAACCATCAATTTACCTTCAAAAACTTATAATTTGTTTCAATTTCAATCTAAAAGTTCTATTAGTTGTTTCAACTTGATCCAATAAAACTTTTAAACTGAAATTGAAAAAAATTAGGGTTCAAAGAGGTTATCAAGTCAAAAAGTACCAATTTGGCACCAGCAATCTCAATTCTACTCTAAATCACCATCAACAAACAGTTTTCTACGATGATCATCAACACACCCATCAACAGCACACAATTCAAAACTCCAAAAGTATAATCTTCAACGAAAAGAGAGTTTACGTGTCGGACGAAGGGCCAAAGAGGGGATTCTCCTTAAGAGGCTGAAACGAGAATCTACCAAGAAACCTGACGACACACTTGCCATCAGCAGGCGATCGGTTGTGCTTAGGGCAGTTGTTGACATACATAACCACAACAAAAACAGCGATGTTAGCGACCACGAACACAGGGATCAACCATGAAGTCCAACGAGTTTGCGTATGCACATAAGCCGATGGAGGATAATTGTCGGTTGTGGTGTAATTAGTGCCTTTGGATCTTCGTTCGACATCATCCCCTGACATGAAGCCGAAGGTGTGTGTGAATTATTAGAGACGAAAAGTGATGTGATAATTGGGGAAAGTAGTGGAATATACTGAGGTGTGGTTAGTGGTGACAGAAGTGGTAAACAAGAGGTTGTACGTGGAGTTGTTGATTCTACGGGTTTCTAGTTTTGTTGATGAATGGGTGCCACGTAGGTAGTGAGAGGGTGAAGTAGGAGTTTGCAGGTCGTAGGATAGGGGCGTAGTGTATCTAAACGTAGGTGTCGGTTACAACTTGAAACAAATTGCCCTTTTCGACAAACTCGTAATTTTATAAGAGACTTTACGAGGAAAACCCAATGTTTTTAGAACTAGATTAGATATCGAATCTAATGTTTTAATGGTCTGGTGGTTAAACCTGATTTAAGAACGGGACGACGTTATAATTATATATAAAATCTATGTCTATTTTATTATATATTCTATCTTCCTACTCTAATAAAAGGGTAAATTGAGTGCCACGTGTCAGCATCACAATCATTGGGATGACACGTGTTAGCACCACAATCATTCTCATCAATATTTTCTCGCCTCTCTCTCCTATTAAATAATTACCTTAATTATTAATAATATTATTTTAATACTTTTTAATAATTAATAAATTAAGAAAGAAATCTTTTTATTAAGGTTATATCTAAATAAATTGATATTTTAAAATTATCAAATTTGGGAGTTGTAATAAGAAAACTTGCAGGACCGTTTAAGGGTTTTAACACAATTAAAACACAACAACACAAAGAGGAGATTAACTAAACTTTAATCAAACAGTGAACTGGGTAAACCAAAGTGATACAAAGAACACAAGTAAATCAAGAGACAGAACAAGAGAGTATGGGTTTCAAGGAGACAGTATATTGCTTTCTCAAGTTCTTTTACAAGTGTTACAAAGCATAAAGAAAGATACAAGAACTTGAAATACTTATACTACAACCTACAGCCGGTTATACTTTGAAAGCCAGCTGGATACAATTGACTAGACACTAACAAAATCAATTGTAGGATTAAAAGGCATATCTGCCTTTTGACCTTGTGACTATGACATGCCATAGCTCACAACCTTATACATTACAAAATGATAAAGTACATAAAGTGAAAAGTTACAGACTCAAGACCTCAATGTGCAGTTACCAAAAGCATGGACCTTTTCACCAACTCATGTAAGTTGGTGACTTTACAGAGATGCAGCGGAAAAGGTGTTTTATGGAACAGTACATCAGATAAAGCATGTGTACTAAAAGTCTTCGGAAGAAATCTGTCTTCATAGGTTGAAGCTTCGGAAGACTTTGTCTCTGAGGCTTCGGAAGACTTCATGTTTGGCTTCGGAAGATATTGGTCTTGGCTTCGGAAGATTTTACACTTAGAGTATTTTCTAATGCATTGTGTAAAACTTCCGAAGCATTCTTCACTTCAGTACTTAGTGCATGTTGCTGAGACACTTTGGATGTTTTGGTTGCATCAGACTTAAGGAATCCTTACAAACTCCCCCTAGGCTGATGCTACCAAAACACTTAGAAGATCTTCAAATGTTGGTAGTCTTTAGTACAATCAAGACCATTCCTTTCTTCATTAGATGGTCAGGATCATCAAGACTCTCATAGTATCTTCTCATCTCAAAGAGATCATGCAGAGGTAAGTTGATTATGTCTTGCCATGAGTAGACATTCTCAACACCTTGATCTCTGATAACATTCCATCTTTCTGGATTGGTAGAATAAGTCCAGGACAAGATGGGTGTCTCAGTTGTTAGAGGAGCCACTTGCATAGGAGTTTATTGGGCTGCCTCATCATGCACTTCCTCAGGTTGATCTGATTCAGCCTGAGGTGCAGAGGTAGATGACTTTGGCTTCTTCTTCTTAGTCTTTGGTTTAGAAGCCATTCTCTTCTTCCTCTTAGATGTCTTTGTAAGGATTCCTGAAGTCTGATGCAACCCAAAACAGCCTAAGTGTCTCAGCAACATGCACTAAGTACTGAAGTGAAGAATGCTTCGGAAGTTTTACACAAAGCATTAGAAAATTCTCTAAGTGTAAAATATTCCGAAGCCAAGACCAATATCTTCCGAAGCCAAACATGAAGTCTTCCAAAGCTTCAGAGACAAAGTCTTCTGAAGCCTTATCCTATGAAGACAGATTTCTTCCGAAGACTTTTAGTACACATGCTTTATCTGATGTACTGTTCCATAAAGCACCTTTTCCGCTGCATCTCTGTAAAGTCACCAACTTACATGAGTTGGTGAAAAGGGCCTTGCTTTTGGTAACTGTACATTGAGGTCTTGAGTATTCAACTTTCCACTTTATGTACTTTATCCTTTTTGTATTGTATAAGGATGTGAGCTATGGCATGTCATAGTCACAAGGTCAAAAGGCAGATATGCCTTTTGATCCTACAATTGATTTTGTTAGTGTCTAGTCAATTGTATCCAGCTGGCTTTCAAAGTATGGCCGGCTGTAGGTTGTAGTATAAGTATTTCAAGTTCTTGTATCTTTTCTTTATGCTTTGTAACACTTGTAAGAGAACTTGAGAAAGCAATATACTGCCTCCTTGAAACCCATACTCTCTTGTTCTGTCTCTTACTTTACTTGTGTTCTTTGTATCACTTTGGTTACCCAGTTCACTGTTTGATTAGAGCTTAGTTATTCTCCTCATTGTGTTGTTGTGTTGTAATTGTGCTTAAGCCCTTAAACGGTCCTGCAATTGGTATCAGAGCATTCCAGGCTCTTGATATAAGATCTAACCATCTTAAGATCCCTCACACACACAAAAGCTAAACTCTTCAAATGGCTGCCATCTCTAAGACTGATATGGAGACTGGAACCATGAACAAATCCCCACTGATCACTCTTGATGATTTTGACACCTGGTGCATGAGGATGGAAGGCTTCATCAGGTCTCTTGATTCAAGAATGTGGGAATCTGTTGAGAATGGACCTTTCATACCCAGCACCCCCTCTGCTACTGGTGCTGGTATGATTCCTAAAGATGTGGCCAACTACTCAGATGAAGATAGAAAAAGAGTAGAGATTGACAGGAAGGCCATGACTGCTCTTCAGACTGCTCTCCCAAACTCTGTATACAGAGGATTCAAGAAGTGCAAGACAGCCAAACAGCTGTGGGATGCACTGAAGCTGATGTATGAAGGCTCCTCTGAAGCCAAGGAGAACAAGAAAGATCTTCTGAAGCAGCAGTTTGAAAATTTCACCTTCAAAGCAGGTGAGACCATGACTCAACAATACTTCAGGTATGTTGAGATTGTGGATACCCTAGTGGATGGAGGAGTTCCTCTTGAGAACAGGGACATTGTAAGGAAGTTCATGTCCTCACTTCCTAGGCAATGGACACACTATTGTGTGGTGATCAAGAGGACTGAGAACCTTAAGACTCTTACTCTTACAGAGTTGTATGGGATTCTCAGTGGATACCAGATGGAGATGAACATGCAAGGTTCATCTGGCAACTCCAACAATCAAATGGGTTCAGCCCTTCATGTGGTTGAAAGGGACAGCATAGAACCTCAGCATCATCTCTTATGCTACCCTGACAACTCACAAAAGGGTCCTTTCATCACCTTCCCGGAGACACCAAGGGAGAACTTTACTCAAGGAAGCCCATTCCAAGAGACAAGTTCTCTCAAGCCTTTGTGTCTGCAGATGAAAGCTGTGGAAATTATCTCTTCACTCTTGAAGACCTGGACTGTATCCATCCAGATGACCTGGAATACATGGAGATAGTTCAGCAGATGGCTCTCCTCACTCACAGAGCCAAGAAGTTCTACAAGAGGACAGGAAGAAGATTTCCAAGCAATGCTACCAGCAGTAAGTTTGGGCTGGATAAAAGCAAAGTTAAGTGTTACAACTGTAACCTTATGGGTCACTTTGCCAGGGAGTGTAAGGCACCTAAAGCAAATGGGGGCCAAACACAACCCAGACCAAACTTTACTGACAAAGCTCCTCAAGCTGAGAAGACAAAGCAACATGCTGCTGTTGCTGTTGAAGAAGGAGGCTTTGACTGGAGTTTTCAGGTGGAGGATGCTTCTCCAAACCAAGCACTGATGGCTGACCATGATGAAGCCAAGGTATTGGAACATCTTTGCTCCCCTGAATGCATTGCTAAAGTAAATAGATACAGGTCCTATAACCTAGAGATGAGATCTGATCTTGAGTCATTAAACATATTAAAATCTGATTTTAGAAAGTCTGAAAATGATTACAAGTTGAAGATAGAAGACTTGGAGAAAACCATTTCAGTACTAAAACATGAACATACAGATTTCAGAACTCAGATCCAAGATCTCATCACTAAGTTAACTGAGTGCCAGGCTGAGCTTGTGATCAGCAAAGCCAAGGCAGAGAAGAGTGTTCTTGAAGAAGAGACCTTCAAGAACATGATATCCTCATCCCTGCACAACAAGGTTTGTTATCAAAATAGACAGGGACTAGGATCAAATGAGATAGCTCCTCCACACACAATCTTGTCTGTAAGATCTCCTAGGTGTGGAACTTGTGAAGATGAGCTTCCTCTCATAGATCCTGTAAGTGAGGATGATGAAGAAGTGATAGTGAAGAATTCCTCTGAGAAGAGTGAAGAAGAGGATTCTCCCAAGGGCCACTATCCTTCTGAGGAGAAGAAATCAACTGTGATGACCAAGTCCAAAAGAAAGAACTTGATCAGAAAGAGCAAAAGAAAGGCAAAGAAGGCTCAAGAAATCAAGGCTACTTTTGATGCTAAGCAGAAACAAGTTTTTATCTCTGCAGGTTTCAAAGTAGTAAGGACTGAAGACATCAACCAAGACTCCTCAGCTAAGAGTCATGGTTCTTGTTCAAATCATCTCAGTGTTAAGAAGAAGACTGAGCTGCTGTGTACCACTGCTGCACAGCCTGGACCATCAAACTCCAAGAACAGTTCACAGCCCAAAGGAACTGTCTCAGCATCTACCAAGATGAAGATGGAGAAGGGATGTGACCAAAGTCAGTCTTGCTCTCAAATGGAGACTTCTTTGAAGAAGAAAATGTTATGTGTTATGTGTGAAAGTACTTCTCACATTGCTAAGGATTGCCCATACAATCCTAAAAGTACTGTCCACATGACTAAAACAAAGACTTCAAAGAGTCTCAAGAAGTCTCAAGCTTCGGAAGAAAGTCTGTTTCCTTCGGAAGCTCCAAATCAAAGAAGGAGGTAAGTGGAAAATTACCTTCGGAAGCAAAGTTGGTCTCGGAAGAAAGGAGTTCTTCCGAAGCACTAAAGTCTGCTGCAGTGACTGTAGATTCTTCCGAAGGATCAGTCATCAAAACTTATGAAGTTCTAAAAGCTTCTAAGGTTTTGAAGGTCAAGTCCAAGACTCCAAAGGTGGTGTGGAAGTCTAAGAAAGACCAAATGACTGAGGTTTCTCCATCAACAACAGCTGAAGATCCCCATAGTACAACCATAGGATCTATTACTGTTGCATTACCTTCTATTACTGTTAATGAGCCCAAGACAAGTAAGGCTTGGGTTTCCAAATGTAACTAATCATCTTCTCTGTGCAGGAACAGCTCAAGACCAACAGGAATGTCTGGATAATTGACAGTGGCTGTTCCAGGCACATGACAGGCAATAGGTCTCTACTCCATAATTTTGAGAGAATTGATGGAGGACCAGTTGCTTTTGGAGGAGATGAAGGTGGTTACATTTCTGGAAGGGGCAAGGTCACAAATGGTAAGCTCAGCATTGAGAAGGTAAACTTGTTAAGGAGCTTGGGTACAATCTTCTGAGTGTATCCCAATTTTGTGATCAGAGTCATAACATGCTCTTTACTGAGCATGAGTGCATTGTTCTCAAACCTGGTGTGGTCATTCCTCATGAGCATATCCTGCTCAGAGCCCCCAGGAAAGGGAACATGTACAAGATGGATTTGCAAGAAACATCTCCCTCAGGAGAAGTTTCATGCTTTCTATCTAAAGCAAATAGTGATGAGTCTTTCCTATGGCATAAAAGAATGTGCCATGTAAACTTTAAGAACATGAATAAATTAATTAAACATGATCTGGTAACTGGAATGCCAAAGAAAGAGTTTACTAGTGATGATCATTGTGTGGCATGCCTGAAAGGGAAGCAACACAAAGTATCTCACAAGCCTAAGGAAAAGAACTCCATCACTACTCCCCTACACTTGTTACATATGGATCTCTTTGGCCCCACCAGTGTAATGAGTTTAGGAAGGACCTCTTACTGTCTGGTGATCACAGATGATTTTACAAGATTCACTTGGGTCTTCTTCCTTAGAACTAAGGATGAAACCCCTGAGATTCTGAAGAATTTCATCTTAAAAGTTGAGAATCAATGTGATCACAAGGTCAAAACCATAAGATGTGATCAAGGAACTGAATTCAAGAACCAAATCCTTGATGCATTTTGTGATGAAAAAGGTATTACAAGACAATATAGTGCTCCCAGGACTCCTCAGCAAAATGGAGTTGCTGAGAGGAGAAACAGGACACTTATTGAAGCTGCAAGAACTATGTTGTCTGACTCTAAACTGCCTATCACCTTCTGGGCAGAGGCAGTCAATACTGCTTGCTATGTGCAAAACAGAGTTTTAGTAGTTAAGACACATGGTAAGACTCCTTATGAACTTTGGCACAAGAGGAAACCTTTCATTGGTTTTCTCAGGTCATTTGGATGTCCCTGCACCATCTTGAATACCAAAGATCAAATTGCCAAGTTTGCTGAGAAATCAGATGATGGACATTTCATTGGATACTCTTCTCAAGCTAAAGCTTATAGAGTATACAATCTCAGAACTAGAATTGTTGAGGAGTCAGCCAATGTGACTTTCAATGAGCACACTCCTTGTGTGGCTGGTTCTGGTCCGGATTGGCTGTTTGATCTTGATTTAGTTACCAACTGTTTTAACAAATCTTGTGAGCATGTTTCAGGATCTGCAGAAAATCTAAATACAGGTGATCCTGATCCAAGATTTGAGCTAGGAAGATCTTCAACTCATACATCTTCAGCTCCAGTTGGAACTACTTCAGCAAATGAGGTTTCTATCAGCACAACAATGACAATTCAGCTGATACATCTGGCATGCCTTCAAATTCCAGCTCAGAGGCCTCTCAACCAGATAAAGACACCTCACTTGTAGAAGACAACAATGGTGATGGTGATAGTGATCAGGAATTCCTTGATGCTAATAACCACACCATAGATGACAACATCAATGATGTCTCACACTCATTGGATCAAGTTAATCTTGATAAGTGTGATAATGTGGAGGGTGAATCTTCAAGACCAGATTTAAATTTCTCAAATTTAGATCTTTCTCAACAACTTGCTGTGATCCCTCAGCTAAGGATCCACAAGTCTCACCCCACCACAAACATCATTGGAGATGTTGTCACAGGGGTAAGAACAAGAGGACAAACCCATGAAGCAAATGTTTGTCTTCACTCTTGTTTCTTATCTCAGATAGAGCCCAAGAAAGTTGATGAAGCTCTAAAGGATGGAAGTTGGGTTGAAGCTATGCAACAAGAGCTGCTTCAATTCAAAAGGCAGAAAGTTTGGAACCTTTGTCCTCTTCCTCATGGGAAGACTACCATTGGAACCAAATGGGTTTTTAGAAACAAGAAGGATGATAGGGGAATCATCATCAAGAACAAGGCAAGACTAGTTGTTCAAGGATACACACAAGAAGAAGGGATTGACTACACTGATGTCTTTGCTCCTGTAGCAAGACTAGAAGCTGTTAGGATATTCCTGGCATTTGCTGCATCCAAGAACTTCAAGGTCTACCAACTTGATGTAAAGTGTGCTTTCTTATATGGAGTGATTGATGAGGAGGTTTATGTCAAACAGCCACCTGGTTTTGTAGACCCTGATCATCCTGATTATGTCTGCAAGCTTGACAAAGCTCTTTATGGGCTGCATCAGGCACCCAGGAAGTGGTATGAGACACTATCTAAGTATCTCTGCAAGCATGGATACAGAAGAGGTACTATAGATGGAACCCTCTTCATCAAAGGACAGGGAAATGACTTATTGCTGGTTCAAGTATATGTTGATGACATCATCTTTGGTTCAACTAATCCAAAGCTCTGCAAAGACTTTGAGAAGCTGATGAAGGACAGATTTGAGATGAGTTCAATGGGAGAACTCAACTTCTTTCTGGGAATTCAAGTGAAGCAGGTTGAAGATGGCATCTTCATAAGTCAGTCAAAGTATGTTCAAGACATACTCAAGAGGTTCAATATGACTGATTGTAAGATTGCTAAGACACCCATAGCCAGAAACCACTCCCTTGGTCCAGATCTTGAGGGGGAGTGTGTAGATGAGCACTTATACAGGGCTATGATTGGGTCTCTTATGTATCTTACAGCTAGCAGGCCTGATATCATGTTTGCTACATGTATTTGTGCAAGATATCAAGCCAACCCTAAGATGTCTCACTTAATCACTGTGAAAAGGATTTTAAGATACCTCAAAGGTGCTTCAACACTTGGTCTATGGTATCCAAAGAATCCAAATTTCAATCTGTATGCCTATACAGATAGTGATTATGGTGGTTGCAATATGACTGCAAAGTCTACATCTGGGGGATGTCAATTCCTTGGTGGAAGGGTGGTCTCATGGCAATGCAAGAAACAATCCTGTGTGTCTGCATCAACTGCTGAGGCTGAATACATTGCTGCTGCAAGCTGCTGTGCTCAAGTGCTTTGGATTCAAAATCAGATGCTGGACTATGGATTTAACTTCAAAGAGACTCCTATCCACATAGACAACAATAGTGCTATCTCTATCACTGAGAACCCTGTGCAGCACTCAAGGACCAAACACATCAACATCAGGTATCATTTAATAAGGGATAACTATGAAAAAGGATTAATTAAACTAGTCAAAGTTCATACAGATGAACAATATGCTGATCTGTTCACCAAAGCTTTTGATGAACAGAGATTTAAGTATCTGATATCAGCTATTGGGATGATTAACTTTGAGTAGACTTTTTATTAAAACTAATTCTAATTATTTCTTCTTAAAATATGTGTGTCCTAAGTTGTCTAGTTCATCACTTTCATAAGCTCATGTTTTCTTTGGATGTAAAATTCTTTTTGAAGACTTTCCTTAGATTCTTGAAAATTTCTGATACTTCGGAAGATAAAATTTTATCTTCGGAAGAAAAACATGTCTTTAAAATAAATAACTGTCTAAGAGATTTTACCTTCGGAAGAAGTAAAGATTCATCTTCCGAAGCTTAAAATTCTTATCTCAGACACTTATCTATTTTCAAGAACCTTTTCCTTCCGAAGCAAAATTAACCTTCGGAAGCTTTGTTTATTTCATACAAAGCATTCAAGGGTTTATTTCTCTTCCGAAGCATAAATTATCAAGACTCTCAGGAAAATCTTCCGAAGCCATTTTAGCTTCGGAAGCTTTTTAAATCAAAACTTCCGAAGACAAATAAACTTCGGAAGCTTTTCGAATTCCAAGAAAACTACTTTTTGAGCAAAAGTAAACTACCTTTTCAGAGGTGGGACCGACTTTCGGATTTCAAAGTTTATCCTCTTTCATTAACTTTGGTTCAAATCCCTTTTCATATAAATACCCAACGGTTCCCCCTCTTTCCCACTATCTTCCTCAATTCTACTGTTTCTCTAACCTAATTCTCTAAACCGCCTTTGCTTTCTACCTTTCTTCACCCTTAAGCTTCTGAAATGGCCAACCTTAACCGCAGAAACAACCCTGATTTCTCCATGCAACTACACAGGCAACATAATCAAGTTGCTCTGTTAAGCTCTGAGAAAGATGCAAGTTTCTCAGAGATTTGCCAATTCTTGACTCTGTCAAACTACTTCACCTCCCTGACCATTGATCCTCCTCTATATGAGGATCAGTTGCTTGAATTCTGGAAGACCTGCCAAGAGGTCATTATGGATGGGGAGAAGGCACTGTCTGCCACAGTGCAAGGGAGGACAGTCTTCATCACTCCGGCCATCATTAACCAACATCTACAGCTGGATGATGAAGAAGGTGAGGTGTCCTTCCCAAAAGAAGCTGTTAATCATTCTTTTGAGCAGATGGGCTATGAGGGAGATTTCTCTGTAAAGACCTTTAGGAAAGGGAAGGTCTCATCCCAATGGAAATTCCTGCTCCATGTGGTTATCCACAGCTTGTCAAACAAGCATGGTGGATGGGACCAGATTCCTGAGGATCTCTCCTTCATAGTTCATGGAATGGTTCAAGGGGTCAAGTTCAGGTATTCACAATTTGTTTATACTAATTTACTTGCAAACTTAGACTCCTTAGAGTATTACATGTTTCCTAGATATGTTCAACACATTCTCAACTGTGAACTGGGCTCACAGTTGAGGGAAACAGGTAATATTCTTAAATTGGGACAGATGAAGCCCGGCATCTTTAAAATAATGAAGAAGCCAACTGTAGGCTTCTCTGGGGTAGAAACAGCCCTAGTCCCAAAAATGTTAGAGCTCATTGCTCAAGGTGACAACCTAGCAACACAAGCTAGTGTTGAACCCACACCTCTTTTGTCCCTACCATTAAAAAGACCAGAAATCACCCTCACCTACCAAAGAAAATCCAAACGAACCCCTGCTCAGACTATTGAGTCTGTGCAGGCCCCCAAATACTCAACCTTACAGGAAGAAGTGGACACTAGAGCTCCCACTTCTCCTGAGGAGCAAACCACTCCCATTACTTCACCTATCAGGGCTGAGGTTCCTCAAGCTCACCCTGATGAGCTCAATAGCCCAACAACCTTAAGCCTTCACTCTGAGTCTCAACACTCAAGTGGACAACCTTCAGGGGACAGCTACCATCCCCAGCCTTTGGATCTCAACCAACCAATTCCCAACCTATCCTTTTACACTGATGAAGACTTAGGATTCAGTGAGTACCATGAGTCTCTCTTCTCCTCCCCTACTCAAAGAGAGATGAGTACCTCTGACTCTCCTCAGTCTATCCCCCATCAGTCACCTATTACTGAGGTGGACACTTCTGAACCTGTTCAGGATGTCCATATGGAAGAGGCTCTCACTTTTGAAAGTGATTACATCATTAAGACCTCAACCATGGCAACTCAGCCCATTGGCATCTCAACTGAGGCTGCCAGTGAGCAGAGGAAAACCAGCAGCCAAGAAACTCAAGCTGGTGGTGAGAGAGAGGACTTTGGTCCAATCATCTCATCCCCCAATGAATCTTCTGATGAAGATGAGGGGAATTTGAGACTAAAGGTGCAAAAACTGTCAAAAACATGCACCTATTTAGTCTCTAAGGTTAGTCACTTGGAATCTCAGGTGACTACCCTGCAAAACAGGGTCAATGATCAGCAACTCCAGATTTCATATCTGCAGGAAAAACTAGCTGGGAGACCTTTAAGGAGAGCTCAACCAGGAACACAAGAACCTGTGGAAGTGATTGACTTATCCTCCAGCTCACCTATGCAAGTGGGTGATGCTACCAAAAAGGGGGAGAAAGTTGTTACAACCACAGAACCTGGGAGTTCTTCAGAGAGAATGGACATAGAGGACTCACCATCCTCACTTGCTGTTGTGCATTCTCAGCAACTTCCTCAAGTTCACATTAATGTGGACTCTATAGACTCTCTCATCAGGAGTCTCTTTGAGGAAGGCATACCAAGGGCTGTCTCATCTCCACCACTGGGAACTAGCAATCAAATCATAAGGTGGAGGTATGATGATGACAGAAGAGCCCTCATACTTCAAAGAGTTCAAGGCCAACAAGAAGTTTTTCAATTCCAAAGCCTGAGCTTTTATGAAAGACTGGATTTAGTCAACCTGCCACTTGTCAATCCAAGCAATTCAAGACAAGCTGACAGGCTGGCTCAAAGAATCCAAGACAGGATCATGGCAGAGTTCTCTCTAAGAAGGAGACTTAGGGAATCAGGCAATGTCATCGGTCAACTGGATGTTGAGGTGGACCCTAAGATTAGTTTCATAGGGGAAACCTTGACTGAAGGCCCAGTGACAGAACCTGAGACCCCTGTCTCATCATCAACAACTGCTGCTGAGGTCCAAACTCCATCTGAGACACCTGCTGGTGAAGGTGTTTCTCAGCCTCTCTCTGGCCAGAGCATGGAAGCTACTCCAAGCAATGAAGGCCAAGCTTCAATCCACCCTGAGTCACAAAGGTCTGTTGGTGACAAAGGGAAAAGGATAATGACTCCTGAGGAAATTGAGGAGGAAGAGAGAGAGAGGAAAAGGAGACTAAGGGGAGAAAGTTCCACTGGGTCATCTAGCTTCATGCAAGCTGCAATCAGGGCTGCCCCCAGACCAAATACTCAGGATGATGAGTTAAGGGCAGTCAGGATTACCTACTTACAGACCAGGAACTATGACATTGATGAGATCATCTCCCTCCCCTTAGAAGAACTAAATGAACTGGCTGACAGAGAAGTGTCAAGAGAGTTGAAGGAGAAAGAGGATGCAATGATACTTCTCCAACTCAAAGAGGAGAAGAGACAGAAAAGACTTTACAAGCATGCTCCTACTCTCTCACCAGTTCAAGAAAGTCCTGCACAGGAAGATGTGGCTCCACAAGAACCTCAGGTAGATAAAGAGGAAGATAGGATCAGATGATCAACTACCTGAGTGCCACAGGCTTCTATCAGGCAGATGCACTTCTCCCTTTGTCCTATGACTTCATTGAGTTCGAGTACTTAAAGCAACTTGAGCTTGAGTTAGTCAAGGAAAGAAAGACAACCAAAAGGAAACTAAGGGAAGAAGCTGCAAAGTCAAGGGCCACCATTCAAAAGAATGCAAAGAAGTCTGCTGACAGACAAAGAATGGTGAGCTTCTTGAAGCTGTATGGATTCTCCGGAAGGAGACTTGGCCCCATGTCTCTATCCACTATGGATGAGCATATTAGGGTGATCAAGCAGAAGATTAAGAGTGGAGAACTTATTGACTTGCACTCTCTTCCAAGTCAAGTCCCACCTGAAGTGGAGGTCAAGTTTGAACAACCAGAGACACCTCAACCAGCACCTCCAGCTGAGCCCCAGCAAGCTTCATCTTCTGATCCTAGGCAGGGTCAAACTCCCTCTCCTTCTGAACCTGTGAGGGAGGAACACCCAACTGAGAAAGACACTGATGATCAACATGGTGCTGCAGACCAGTCTTCTCAGTTAAAGACAACCAAGAGGAAGAAGAGGATGGCTTCTAAACCAAAGACAAAGAAGAAGAAGCCAAAGTCATCTACCTCTGCACCTCAGGCTGAATCAGATCAACCTGAGGAAGTGCATGATGAGGCAGCCCAATCAACTCCTATTCAAGTGGCTCCTCTAACTAGTGAGACACCCATCTTGTCCTGGACATACTCTACCAATCCAGAGAGATGGACTGTTATCAGAGATCAAGGTGTTGAGAATGTCTACTCATGGCAAGACATAATCAACTTACCTCTGCATGATCTCTTTGAGATGAGAAGATACTATGAAAGTCTTGATGATCCTGACCATCTCATGAAGAAAGGAATGGTCCTGATTGTACTGAAGACTACCAACATTTGAAGATCTTCCAAGTGTTTTGGTAGCATCAGCCTAGGGGGAGTTTGTAAGGATTCCTGAAGTCTGATGCAACCCAAAACAGCCTAAGTGTCTCAGCAACATGCACTAAGTACTGAAGTGAAGAATGCTTCGGAAGTTTTACACAAAGCATTAGAAAATACTCTAAGTGTAAAATCTTCCGAAGCCAAGACCAATATCTTCCGAAGCCAAACATGAAGTCTTCCGAAGCTTCAGAGACAAAGTCTTCCGAAGCTTATCCTATGAAGACAGATTTCTTCCGAAGACTTTTAGTACACATGCTTTATCTGATGTACTGTTCCATAAAGCACCTTTTCCGCTGCATCTCTGTAAAGTCACCAACTTACATGAGTTGGTGAAAAGGGCCTTGCTTTTGGTAACTGTACATTGAGGTCTTGAGTATTCAACTTTCCACTTTATGTACTTTATCCTTTTTGTATTGTATAAGGATGTGAGCTATGGCATGTCATAGTCACAAGGTCAAAAGGCAGATATGCCTTTTGATCCTACAATTGATTTTGTTAGTGTCAAGTCAATTGTATCCAGCTGGCTTTCAAAGTATGGCCGGCTGTAGGTTGTAGTATAAGTATTTCAAGTTCTTGTATCTTTTCTTTATGCTTTGTAACACTTGTAAGAGAACTTGAGAAAGCAATATACTGCCTCCTTGAAACCCATACTCTCTTGTTCTGTCTCTTACTTTACTTGTGTTCTTTGTATCACTTTGGTTACCCAGTTCACTGTTTGATTAGAGCTTAGTTATTCTCCTCATTCTGTTGTTGTGTTGTAATTGTGCTTAAGCCCTTAAACGGTCCTGCAGTCTTTAACTAAGAAGACTGGTCTGCAGCACCATGTTGATCATCAGTGTCTTTCTCAGTTGGGTGTTCCTCCCTCACAGGTTCAGAAGGAGAGGGAGTTTGACCCTGCCTTGGATCAGAAGATGAAGCTTGCTGAGGTTCAGCTGGAGGTTCTGGTTGAGGTGTCTCTGGTTGTTCAAACTTGACCTCCACTTCATGTGGGACTTGACTTGTAAGAGAGTGCAAGTCAATAAGTTCTCCACTTTAATCTTCTGCTTGATCACCCTTATATGCTCATCCATAGTGGATAGAGACATGGGGCCAAGTCTCCTTCCGGAGAATCCATATAGCTTCAAGAAGCTCATCATTCTTTGTCTGTCAGCAGACTTCTTTGCATTCTTTTGAATGATGGCTCTTGACTTTGCAGCTTCTTCCCTTAGCTTCCTTTTGGTTGTTTTTCTTTCTTTGACTAGCTCAAGCTCAAGTTGCTTTAGGTACTCGAACTCAATGAAGTCATAGGACAGGGGAAGAAGTGCATCTGCCTGATAGAAGCCTGTGGCACTTAGGTAGTTGATCATCTTGATCCTATCTTCTTCTTTATCTACCTGAGGTTCTTGTGGAGCCACATCTTCCTTTGCAGGACTTTCTTGAACTGGAGAGAGAGTGGGAGCATGCTTGTAAAGTCTTTTCTGTCTCTTCTCCTCTTTGAATTGGAGAAGTAACCTTGTATCCTCTTTCTCCTTCATCTCTCTTGACACTTCCATGTCAGCCAGTTCATTTAACTCTTCTAAGGGGAGGGAGATGATTTCATCAATATCATAGTTTCTGGTCTGTAAATAGGTAATCCTGACTGCCCTTAACTCATCATCTTGAGTATTTGGTCTGGGAGCAGCCCTGATTGCAGCTTGCATGAAGCTAGATGACCCAGTAGAACTTTCTCCCCTTAGTCTCCTTTTCCTCTCTCTCTCTTCCTCCTCAATTTCCTCAGGAGTCATTATCCTTTTCCCTTTGTCACCAACAGACCTTTGTGACTCAGGGTGGATTGAGGCTTGGCCTTCATTGCTTGGTGTAGCTTCCATGCTCTGGCCAGAGAGAGGCTGAGAAACACCTTCACCAGCAGGTGTCTCAGATGGAGTTTGGACCTCTGCAGCAGTTGTTGATGATGAGACAGGGGTCTCAGGTTCTGTCACTGGGCCTTCAGTCAAGGTTTCCCCTATGTAAATAATCTTAGGGTCCACCTCAACATCCAGTTGACCGATGACATTGCCTGATTGCCTAAGTCTCCTTCTTAGAGAGAACTCTGCAAGGATCCTGTCTTGGATTCTTTGAGCCAGCCTGTCAGCTTGTCTTGAATTGCTTGGATTGACAAGTGGCATGTTGACTAAATCCAGTCTTTCATAGAAGCTCAGGCTTTGGAACTGAAAAACTTCTCGTTGGCCTTGAACTCTGTGAAGTATAAGGGCTCTTCTGTCATCATCATACCTCCACCTTATGATGTAGTTGCCAGTTCCTTGTGGTGGAGATGAGACAGCCCTTGGTATACCTTCCTTAAAAGACTCCTGATGAGTGAGTCTATACAGTCCACATTAATTTGAACTTGAGGAAGTTGTTGAGAATGCACAACAGCAAGTGAGGATGGTGAGTCCTCTATGTCCATTCTCTTTGAAGAACTCCCAGGTTCTGTGGTTGTAATAACTTTCTCCCCCTTTTTGGTAGCATCACCCACTTGCATAGGTGAGCTGGAGGATAAGTCAATCAATCCACAGGTTCTTGTGTTCCTGGTTGAGCTCTCCTTAAAGGTCTCCCAGCTAGTTTTTCCTGCAGATATGAAATCTGAAGTTGCTGATCATTGACCCTGTTTTGTAAGGTAGTTACCTGAGATTCCAAGTGACTAACCTTAGAGACTAAATAGGTGCATGTTTTTGACAATTTCTATACTTTTAGTCTCAAATTCCCCTCATCTTCATCAGAAGAATCATTGGGGGATGAGATGATTGGACCAAAGTCCTCTCTCTCACCACCAGCTTGAGTTTCTTGGCTGCTGGTTTTCCTCTGCTCACTGGCAGCCTCAGTTGAGATGCCAGTGGGCTGAGTTGCCATGGTTGAGGTCTTAATGATGTAATCACTTTCAAAAGTGAGAGCCTCTTCCATATGGACATCCTGAACAGGTTCAGAAGTGTCCACCTCAGTAATAGGTGACTGATGTGGGATAGACTGAGGAGAGTCAGAGGTACTCATCTCCCTTTGAGTAGGGGAGGAGAAGAGAGACTCATGGTACTCACTGAATCCTAAGTCTTCATCAGTATAAAAGGATAGGTTGGGAATTGGTTGGTTGAGATCCAAAGGCTGGGGATGGTAGCTATCCCCTGAAGGTTGTTCACTTGAGTGTTGAGACTCAGAGTGAGGCTTAAGGCTGTTGGGCTAGTGAGCTCATCAGGGTGAGCATGAGGAACCTCAGCCCTGATAGGTGAAGTAATGGGAGTGGTTTGCTCCTCAGGAGAAGTGGGAGCTCTAGTGTCCACTTCTTCCTGTAAGGTTGAGTATATGGGGGCCTGCACAGACTCAATAGCCTGAGCAGGGGTTCGTTTGGATTTTCTTTGGTAGGTGAGGGTGATTTCTGGTCTTTTTAGGGGTAAGGATAAAAGAGGTGTGGGTTCAACACTAGCTTGTGTTGCTAGGTTGTCACCTTGAGCAATGAGCTCTAACATTTTTGGGACTAGGGCTGTTTCTACCCCTGAGAAGCCTACAGTTGGCTTCTTCATTATTTTAAAGATGTCGGGCTTCATCTGTCCCAATTTAAGAATATTACTTGTTTCCCTCAACTGTGAGCCCAGTTCACAGTTGAGAATGTGTTGAACATATCTAGGAAACATGTAATACTCTAAGGAGTCTAAGTTTGCAAGTAAATTAGTATAAACAAATTGTGAATACCTGAACTTGACCCCCTGAACCATTTCATGTACTATAAAGGAGAGATCCTCAGGAATCTGGTCCCATCCACCATGCTTGTTTGATAAGTTGTGGATAACCACATGGAGCAGGTATTTCCACTGGGATGAGACCTTCCCTTTCCTGAAGGTCTTTACAGAGAAATCTCCTTCATAGCCCATCTGCTCAAAGGAATGATTAACAGCTTCCTTTGGAAATGACACCTCACCTTCTTCATCATCCAGCTGTAAGTGTTGGTTAATGATGGCCGGAGTGATGAAGATTGTCCTCCCTTGCACTGTGGCAGACAGTGCCTTCTCCCCATCCATAATGACCTCTTGGCAGGTCTTTCAGAATTCAAGCAAGTGATCCTCATATAGAGTAGGATCAATGGTCAGGGAGGTGAAATAGTTTGACAGAGTCAAGAATTGGCAAATCTCTGAGAAACTTGCATCTTTCTCAGAATAAGTGTCTGAGATAAGAATTTTAAGCTTCGGAAGATGAAATTTTGACTTCTTCCGAAGATAAAATCTTTTAGACAGTTATTTATTTTGAAGACATGTTTTTCTTCCGAAGATAAAATTTTATCTTCCGAAGTATCAAAAATTTTCAAGAATCTAAAGAAAGTCTTCAAAAAGGATTTTACATCCAAAGAAAACATGAGCTTATGAAAGTGATGAACTAGACAACTTAGGACACACATATTTTAAGAAGAAATAATTAGAATTAGTTTTAAGAAAAAGCCTACTCAAAGTTAATCATCCCAATAGCTGATATCAGATACTTAAATCTCTGTTCATCAAAAGCTTTTGTGAACAGATCAGCATATTGTTCATCTGTATGAACTTTGACTAGTTTAATTAATACCTTTCATAGTTATCTCTTATTAAATGATACCTGATGTTGATGTGTTTGGTCCTTGAGTGCTGCACAGGGTTCTCAGTGATAGAGATAGCACTATTGTTGTCTATGTGGATAGGAGTCTCTTTGAAGTTAAATCCATAGTCCAGCATCTGATTTTGAATCCAAAGCACTTGAGCACAGCAGCTTGCAGCAGCAATGTATTCAGCCTCAGCAGTTGATGCAGACACACAGGATTGTTTCTTGCATTGCCATGAGACAACCCTTCCACCAAGGAATTGACATCCCCCAGATGTAGACTTTGCAGTCATGTTGCAACCACCATAATCACTATCTGTATAGGCATACAGATTGAAATTAGGATTCTTTGGATACCATAGACCAAGTGTTGAAGCACCTTTGAGGTATCTTAAAATCCTTTTCACAGTGATTAAGTGAGACATCTTAGGGTTGGTTTGATATCTTGCACAAATACATGTAGCAAACATGATATCAGGCCTGCTAGCTGTAAGATACATAAGAGACCCAATCATAGCCCTGTATAGGTGTTCATCTACACACTCCCCCTCAAGATCTGGACCAAGGGAGTGGTTTCTGGCTATGGGTGTCTTAGCATTATGTCTTGAACATACTTTGACTGACTTATGAAGATGCCATCTTCAACCTGCTTCACTTGAATTCCCAGAAAGAAGTTGAGTTCTCCCATTGAACTCATTTCAAATCTGTCTTTCATCAGCTTCTCAAAGTCTTTGCAGAGCTTTGGATTAGTTGAACCAAAGATGATGTCATCTACATATACTTGAACCAGCAATAAGTCATTTTCCTGTCCTTTGATGAAGAGAGTTCCATCTATAGTACCTCTCCTGTATCCATGTTTACAAAGATACTCAGATAGTGTCTCATACCACTTTCGGGTGCCTGATGCAGCCCATAAAGAGCTTTGTCAAGCTTGCAGACATAATCAGGATGATCAGGGTCTACAAAACCAGGTGGCTGTTTGACATAAACCTCCTCATCAATCACTCCATATAAGAAAGCACACTTTACATCAAGTTGGTAGACCTTGAAGTTCTTGGATGCAGCAAATGCCAGGAATATCCTAACACCTTCTAGTCTTGCTACAGGAGCAAAGACATCAGTGTAGTCAATCCCTTCTTCTTGTGTGTATCCTTGAACAACTAGCCTTGCCTTGTTCTTGATGATAATTCCTCTATCATCCTTCTTATTCCTAAAAACCCATTTGGTTCCAATGATAGTCTTCCC
This sequence comes from Flaveria ramosissima, assembly GCA_025215565.1. Lineage (NCBI taxonomy): Eukaryota > Viridiplantae > Streptophyta > Magnoliopsida > Asterales > Asteraceae > Flaveria > Flaveria ramosissima. Next base: position 23,122,058 of record CM046043.1, on the reverse strand, counting down.
ATGAGAATGAGAACAAAGGTTCCAAACTTTCTGCCTTTTGAATTGAAGCAGCTCTTGTTGCATAGCTTCAACCCAACTTCCATCCTTTAGAGCTTCATCAACTTTCTTGGGCTCTATCTGAGATAAGAAACAAGAGTGAAGACAAACATTTGCTTCATGGGTTTGTCCTCTTGTTCTTACCCCTGTGACAACATCTCCAATGATGTTTGTGGTAGGGTGAGACTTGTGGATCCTTAGCTAAGGGATCACAGCAAGTTGCTGAGAAAGATCCAAATTTGAGAAATTTAGATCTGGCCTGGAAGATTCATCCTCCACATTATCACACTTATCAAGATTAACTTAATCCAATGAGTGTGTGACATCATTGATGTTGTCATCTATGGTATGGTTATTAGCATCAAGAAATTCCTGATCACTATCACCATCACCATTGTTGTCTTCTACAATTGAGGTGTCTTTATCTGGTTGAGAAGCCTCTGAGCTGGAATTTGAAGGCATACCAGATGTATCAGCTGAATTTGTCATTGTTGTGCTGATAGAAACCTCATTTGCTGAAGTAGTTCCAACTGGAGCTGAAGATGTATGAGTTGAGGGTCTTCCTAGCTCAAATCTTGGGTCAGGATCACCTGTATTTAAATTTTCTGCAGATCCTGAAACACGCTCACAAGATTTGTTAAAACAGTTGGTAACTAAATCAAGATCAAACAGCCAATCCGGACCAGAACCAGCCACACAAGGAGTGTGCTCATTGAAAGTCACATTGGCTGACTCCTCAACAATTCTAATTCTGAGATTGTATACTCTATAAGCTTTAGCTTGGGAAGAGTATCCAATGAAATGTCCATCATCTGATTTCTTAGCAAACTTGGCAATTTGATCTTTGGTATTCAAGATGGTGCAGGGACATCCAAATGACCTGAGAAAACCAATGAAAGGTTTCCTCTTGTGCCAAAGTTCATAAGGAGTCTTACCATGTGTCTTAACTACTAAAACTCTGTTTTGCACATAGCAAGCAGTATTAACTGCCTCTGCCCAGAAGGTGATAGGCAGTTTAGAGTCAGACAACATAGTTCTTGCAGCTTCAATAAGTGTCCTGTTTCTCCTCTCAGCAACTCCGTTTTGCTGAGGAGTCCTGGGAGCACTATATTGTCTTGTAATACCTTTTTCATCACAAAATGTATCAAGGATTTGATTCTTGAATTCAGTTCCTTGATCACATCTTATGGTTTTGACCTTGTGATCACATTGATTCTTAACTTTTAAGATGAAATTCTTCAGAATCTCAGGGGTTTCATCCTTAGTTCTAAGGAAGAAGACCCAAGTGAATCTTGTAAAGTCATCTGTGATCACCAAACAGTAAGAGGTCCTTCCTAAACTCATTACACTGATGGGGCCAAAGAGATCCATATGTATGTAACAAGTGTAGGGGGAGTAGTGATGGAGTTCTTTTCCTTAGGCTTGTGAGATACCTTGTGTTGCTTTCCTTTCAGGCATGCAACACAATGATCATCACTTGTAAACTCTTTCTTTGACATTCCAGTTACCAGATCATGTTTAATTAATTTATTCATGTTCTTAAAGTTTACATGGCACATTCTTTTATGTCATAGGAAAGACTCATCACTATTTGCTTTAGATAGAAAGCATGAAACTTCTCCAGAGGGAGATGTTTCTTGCAAATCCATCTTGTACATGTTCCCTTTCCTGGGGGCTCTGAGCAGGATATGCTCATGAGGAATGACCACTCCAGGCTTGAGAACAATGCACTCATGCTCAGTAAAGAGCATGTTATGACTCTGATCACAAAATTGGGATACACTCAGAAGATTGTACCCAAGCTCCTTGACAAAGTTTACCTTCTCAATGCTGAGCTTACCATTTGTGACCTTGCCCCTTCCAGAAATGTAACCACCTTCATCTCCTCCAAAAGCAACTGGTCCTCCATCAATTCTCTCAAAATTATGGAGTAGAGACCTATTGCCTGTCATGTGCCTGGAACAGCCACTGTCAATTATCCAGACATTCTTGTTTGTCTTGAGCTGTTTCTACACAAAGAAAATGATTAGTTACATTTGGAAACCCAAGCCTTACTTGTCTTGGGCTCATTAAGTGTAATAGAAGGTAATGCAACAGTAATAGATCCTATGGTTGTACTATGGGGATCTTCAGCTGTTGTTGATGAAGAAACTTCAGTCATTTGGTCTTTCTTAGACTTCCACACCACCTTTGGAGTCTTGGACTTGACCTTCAAGACCTTAGAAGCTTTTGAAACTTCACAAGTTTTGATGACTGAACCTTCGGAAGAGTCTACAGTCACTGCAGCAGACTTCAGTGCTTCGGAAGAACTCCTTTCTTCCGAGACCAACTTTGCTTCCGAAGGTAATTTTCCATTTACCTTCTTCTTTGATTTGGAGCATCCGAAGGAAACAGACTTTCCTTCCAAAGCTTGAGACTTCTTGAGACTCTTTGAAGTCTTTGTATTAGTCATGTGGATGGTACTTTTAGGATTGTATGGGCAATCCTTGGCAATGTGAGAAGTACTTTCACACATGACACATAACATTTTCTTCTTAAAAGAAGTCTCCTTTTGAGAGCAAGACTGGCTTTGGTCACATCCCTTCTCCACCTTCATCTTGGTAGATGCTGAGACAGTTCTTTTGGGCTTTGAACTGTTCTTGGAGTTTGATGGTCCAGGCTGTGCAGCAGTGGTACATAGCAGCTCAGTCTTCTTCTTTGCACTGAGATGATTTAAACATGAACCAGGACTCTTAGCTGAGGAGTCTTGGTTGATGTCTTCAGTCCTTACTACTTTGAAACCCGCAGAGATAAACACTTGTTTCTGCTTAGCATCAAAAGTAGCCTTGATTTCTTGAGCCTTCTTTGTTTTCCTTTTGCTCTTCCTTATCAAGTTCTTTCTCTTGGACTAGGTCATCACAGTTGATTCCTTCTTCTCAGAAGGATAGTGGCCCTTGGAAGAATCCTCTTCTTCACTCTTCTCAGAGGAATTCTTCACTATCACTTCTTCATCATCCTCACTTATAGGATCTATGAGAGGAAGCTCATCTTCACAAGTTTCACACCTAGGAGATCTTACAGACAAGATTGTGTGTGGAGGAGCTATCTCATTTGATCCCAGTCCCTGTCTATTTGATAACAGACTTTGTTGTGCAGGGATGAGGATATCATGTTCTTGAAGGTCTCTTCTTCAAGAACACTTTTCCCTGCCTTGGCTTTGCTGATCACAAGCTCAGCCTGGCACTCAGTCAACTTAGTTATGAGATCTTGGATCTGAGTTCTAAAATTTGTATGTTCATGTTTTAGTACTGAAATGGTTTTCTCCAAGTCCTCTATCTTTAACTTGTAATCATTTTCAGACTTTCTAAAATCAGATTTTAATATGTTTAATGACTCAAGATCAGATCTCATCTCTAAGTTGTAGGACCTGTATCTATTTACTTTAGCAATGCATTCAGGAGTGCAGAGATGTTCCAATACCTTGGCTTCATCATGGTCAGCCATCAGTGCTTGGTTTGGAGAAGCATCTTCCACCTAAAAACTCCAGTCAAAGCCTCCCTCTTCAACAGCAACAGCAGCATGTTGCTTTGTCTTCTCAGCCTGAGGGCCTTTGTCAGTGTAGTTTGGTCTGGGTTGTGTTTGGCCCCCATTTGCTTTAGGTGCCTTACACTCCCTAGCAAAGTGACCCATAAGGTTACAGTTGTAACACTTAACTTTGCTTTTATCCAGCCCAAACTTTCCATTGGTAGCATTGCTTGAAAATCTTCTTCCTGTCCTCTTGTAGAACTTCTTGGCTCTGTGAGTGAGGAGAGCCATCTGCTGAACTATCTCCATGTATTCCAGGTCATCTGGATGGATACAGTCCAGGTCTTCAAGAGTGAAGAGATAATTCCCACAGCTTTCATCAGTAGACACAAGGCTTGAGAAGAACTTGTCTCTTGGAATGGGCTTCCTTGAGTAAAGTTCTCCCTTGGTGGTGTCTCCGGGAAGGTGATGAAAGGACCCTTTTGTGAGTTGCCAGGGTAGCATATGAGATGATGTTGGGGTTCTATGCTGTCCCTTTCAACCACATGAAGGGCTGAACCCATTTGATTGTTGGAGTTGCCAGATGAACCTTGCATGTTCATCTCCATCTGGTATCCACTGAGAATCCCATACAACTCTGTCAGAGTAAGAGTTTTAAGGTTCTCAGTCCTCTTGATCACCACACAATAGTGTGTCCATTGCCTAGGAAGTGAGGACATGAACTTCCTTACAATGTCCCTGTTCTCAAGAGGAACTCCTCCATCCACTAGGGTATCCACAATCTCAACATACCTGATGTAACATCCCGTATTTTGCCGTCATTATTTATTTATTTTTGTGTGGCCTCTTAGTAAAAGTTTTAACAATGATGACAATGTTAATAATAATATAATAAAACAATAATAATAATAATAATAATAAATAATTATAGTATAATAATAACACTAATAAATGTAATAAATTTCTTTAAAACTTAAAGTTCAGGGGGGTGTGTTTGTAATTTATTAAACTTAAAAAAAAAACAAATTTGATCAATTTAAACAACAGCCCAAACTTCAGGGGCTGAAAATGTAAATTAATGTATTTCTTTCTTTCTTTCCGGCGACCTTGGCCGGAGCTCCGGCAAGGTCCCAAATCGCCTACTTTGTTGCAATTCGACCCAATTAAACCGCACAACCCCCTCGGCCCTGCGAATCGAACTCGAACCTATCCTAATTCGAGTTCCCACTCAGGCAAACTTCCCAAATCAAGCCGAGGCTAACCGTGTAAAAAAATCCGAATTCAAAGCCTGTCAAATTCGAATTTCCAAACAAATTAATTGTCCCCAAACTTAACACGCGGCTTAATTAACCAGTTAATCAATCAAGATTGCACAATAACAACTCGAATCTTTTAATTTTGGTAAACTTTATACGCGGTTTCAAACCGAGAGTGATAAGCTCGAAACCATAGAATCGAAGCTATATAATGGGGTTTACTGATTCATTTTGAAGTTCTTAAACTCCCTAAACCCTCAATTGCGCAGAATAATCACTCAATCGGAAAACCCCAATTCAAGAACACCCGAAGCTCAACTCGAACTCGAAAACCCTCAAATCCTCACCAAAACAGGTAATTAAAACCTGTAGTCTACTCGTTTTAGTCCAAGGTTCAAAAGCCCTATGATGATTCGGGTGATTAACACCGAATCGAGGGCCGATTGGGGATCGGATGAACCTAGGGTTCATCAGATTTGGGGAAAACCGGGGAAACTTGTTTAAAATTAAAACAAACCGAAGTGAACCAAGGCCACGGCCCTGGTTCACTGGTTCCCGCACCCCATTTCCCCAAGGGAGACCCGGGTTCGACCCCGGGCAACCCCCTTTCCCTCTTTTATTTTTTTTTTTCTCTGTTTTGTTTTCTTTTTCTTTTCTTTTCTGTTTTTCTTTCTTTTATTATGTATTTCTTTTAATATTTTAATTCTGAAAAATTTCTAAGAAATTTATTTTTTTCAGAATTTATTTAATCATTTTTGTATTCTTTTTATTATTAAATCAAAGGTTTATGAATATGTTTAAATTAAAATACATTGTGGTATTTTTTTTTCCTTATTTTAAATTATTTAAAATAATGTTGTTATGTGAAAAGATAATACTTGTGTAAAAATATTTTAGATTATTTAAGCATATGCATGTATATATATATGTATATATATACATGTATATTTGGCAAACAATTTGAATAATTTCTTATTCTTACCTATATACATATATTGTAAAATATATGTATGTATATATATGCATGTATATATATTGTCAAACAATTAGAATGATTAATTACTTATACATATATACTTATATTTATATAAACATATCAAAGTAAGTATACATATATATTATATATATAATATATATATATATATATATATATATATATATATATATATATATTTCTTGACTTATTACAATCAATACAACCTTCATAAATCGGTTTAACGTGCGATTAGTTTTCTTTATTTATATTAGTCTTTCTCTTACGCGCAATAATTCTATTTATCCTTTCGTTCCATTAACCTGATCATTAATATATAAAATAAATGTGAATAGTTGTCAACCTCTATTCAATTTATAATTGAGAACCTTAAAACATATATAATTAATCATCAAACCATTATAACACGTTACCTTATTCTTATTTAGGTGCCTTGTGACGTTTGTGTTGGAATCTTATTCGTGGTTATTCTTATTTCATCTTCAAGTCTTCTTATTATCATGTGAGTTCTTATGCCCCATTTTACATATATTTTACACCTTTCGGGGTGAAACATGTTGGTTATACAAACATACTCATACACGCTTTGATACTTATTACGCACGTGCAATTCTTTACATAGTCGTGGTATTTGAATATGTTAAGTTGTATATGAGATGTGACATACGTGTGCAATAGCCTGGGCGAAGTCTTAGATCTTTGGGCCTGACAAGCCTATTTGGTGTTAAAGCCGAGGGATTGCCGGCTCCTAGGAGCCGTATGCTTGTGCACTAGGAAACCAAATACACTTAGCTAATCATGCTTATTTATATTATTCAGTCAAGGTTTGATTGTAACTATGCATGTTCTATATACTTACTATCTTGTGACCATTGTCTAGAATTGCCACATTCTTTCTCATGATATATACTTATTGTATTTTAAAACCATGAGAACTCACCACTTGCTAGTTGACTTTATTTTCAACATGTTTCAGGTAATGTGCAAGTTTAATGATGACTGAAGGAAACGCTTAAGCTTAGGATATGGACCTGACTTAAATGAATATTTGGATTCCTATTTTTGTTTATTATTTTTCTTGTAAGACGGGATGTTTGTGATGTTTGAAAACAATTGATTAATGGCATTTATATTTTAACATAGCGTTATGTGGCTGTGAACAATCTTAACCCTCACACTTCGACGTTTTCCGCCGTCATGGTTGGGGGTGACAGATTGGTATCAGAGCCCATAACTATAGAGAACTAGGTTATTAGAAATGGTGACCTAGACTATTTTTATGCATGATCCTTATAGGATGGTATTCTTATGAATACTACATATTGTTTGCATGCTGCCTAACGCTATGCCTTATGTGCAATGTGATGCCTTAGTATAGCTGCCTCTTTGCATAAATACGTATTGTTACCTGCTCCCCTAGACTTATCTTAAACATTGATTCTCCCCGACAACTGCTACTCCTTAAATCTTTCATCTCAAAGTGGAACTTATTGATAGAAATCCTTAGACTTAAGCTCTAATCCTATAAATATCTCATCAAGATTTTTGATCCCATGAACCATAGAACTAGTGTGGTACGTAGACACCTGTACCTGGTTTTCCTGGCAAAGGCCCTCGGGCTAAGGTAAGCATTTCGTATAAATCCTACGGGACCAGTCATGGTACCTGGGGATTTCCGGGATGAGTGATAAACTATGGCCAACATACACCAGTTCTGAGGCGAATGGTCAATTCATCTTGACGTGTCAACGTTTCCAAATGGTGATGCGTCATCAAACGGAATCATTCCGTACAACCCATGATTCTTACTTTAACTGTCCATCCTTATTACCCTTTAACGATCCTAATCCAATTTATATTTTTCCAGCATGTCTCGTTATCACGGAAACCGAGGAAGATCCGACCGTAAGCTTGCCACATGTTTATTGAAAAGCGAGACAAAGGGCCTGGGAGAAATCCCGAACTAGGGTGGCTGAACCTAAGCACGACAGATCGCAAAGGGTCACGAAACAAACAGCAACGGCAAGGAGAGGAGAAAATAGTGCATAACCAAGGTTCCGTAACAACCAGTATTGCACCTTCAAGCACTTTAGTTCATGCAAGCTCCCAGTTTCCGGGCAAGGAAGGTGCCACAGGTCTCCTAGAAGGTTTGAAGGGATGGAGAACACTTTCGTCAACTGTGAGTGCCCCGAAGCACTCAAGGTGAGGTATGCCACCAGTATGCTGCAGCAAAGGGCCTTAACATGGTGGAACAGTGAAAAGAGAAACCGAGGCCCCGACGCGATCTTGGCCTTAACTTGGGAGGAATTCAAAAACATAGCCATCGCCAAGTTTTGCCCGAGAAGCGAAATCCAGAAACTAGAGGAGGAATTCTGGAACCTGAAACAGGATGGCGGGAACCATCTGGCGTATTCTACCCGTCATCACGAGCTGAGCATTCTGCTACCACACATGGTGGATACTGTCTCACGTAACGTGGAAAAGTTCATTAAGGGGGTGCCTCCTCAGATTCAGGATGCCGTTGTGGGCAGCCGACCCGCAACACTGGAAGAAGCCATCACCATCACTGCACAACTGACAGAGAACCACATCCGAGCGGGCACCATGTCTGCGAAGGGTGCTAAGAAAACTGAGAAGACGACCCCCGAGGAAGTCAAGGAGGTTAAGTTCGAAAACAAGAAGAGAAAGTTTGTACCGGCACGGAACTACGCCGTGGCCGCTCCTAAGCCACCCCAGATACAGTGTGTTCCCGGGACTGCACCGGCAGCACAAGTGCCCGTGGCAAGGGCTTATGCAGGCCCTCTACCTATGTGCAACACATGTAAGTACCATCATCCGGGGAATCTCCCGTGTCGCATCTGCACACTATGTGGCAAGTACGGGCATCTCGTGGCAACGTGTCGCCGAGCAATGGGGAACGCAGTGACGGAACCAAACCGGGCCTGCTACAATTGCGGAGAACCGGGTCACTACTGACCCCAATGCCCTCGTCTTGTGGGCAATGTTCCACAAGCTCGTGGACGTGCCTTCAACATCAACGCAAACCAAGCTCAGGCGAACAACGATGAGGTGAGCGGTACGTAACTTTCAACCCTATCTCCGTAGAATTTCTCTAAAAAAAAATTCCTGGTTTATGCCCTAAGTGCCTTTTAAACCTACACATGTATGTTTCTTATTAATGATACCTATGCTTACGTACTATTTGATTCGGGTGCCGATAAGAGTTTCGTTTCTTTAGAATTCGAACCGACACTTGCTAAACCTCGTGCGAATTTGGAAAGACCTCTCACCGTTGAAGTTGCCGATGGTGAACCGATCACCGTCGACGTGGTCATCCGCGATTGCCTATTGTGTCTCGACGATCATAAATTTCTTATCGACCTCATTCCTATGAAGCTCGGGAGTTTCGACGTCATTATTGGCATGGATTGGTTATCGAAGAATCATGCTGAGATCGTTTGTTTTGAGAAGTGTATTCGCATGCCCTTACCCTCCGGTGACACGATGAAGGTGTTCGGTGAACGGTCTTCCAAAGGACTCAAGCTTATGTCATGCACTCAAGCTCGAAAGTGCCTGAGTAAGAGTTATCCGGCATTCTTGGCTTACGTAGTCAACACCAAAGTCAAAGGGAAGGAACTCAAGGATGTTCCAGTTGTACGAGAATTCCCTGAAGTTTTTCCCGACGACCTTAGTGGGTTACCTCCGGTACGGGAAGTTGAATTCAAAATCGACTTGATCCCGGGAGCGAGCCCCGTGGCCAAATCACCTTACCGACTCGCACCATCTGAAATGCAAGAACTCTCTAGCCAACTCCAGGAATTATCCGAGAAGGCTTTTATCCGCCCTAGTTCTTCCCCTTGGGGTGCACCTGTCTTATTTGTGAAGAAGAAAGACGGGTCATTTCGCATGTGTATCGATTACCGGGAGCTCAACAAGTTAACCGTCAAGAACCGGTATCCCCTTCCTCGTATCGACGACCTCTTCGATCAACTTCAAGGAGCTGCAATCTTTTCAAAAATCGACTTGCGTTCGGGTTATCACCAACTGCGAGTCCACGACGACGACATCCCAAAGACTGCATTTCGCACTCGGTACGGGCATTATGAGTTTATGGTTATGCCTTTCGGCTTAACCAATGCTCCTGCGGTCTTCATGGATCTTATGAACCGAGTGTGCAAGCCATACCTAGACAAGTTTGTCATCGTTTTCATTGACGACATTCTTATTTATTCCAAGTCCCACTCTGATCATGAACTCCATCTCCGCCAAATCCTCAATCTGTTGAAGAAGGAACAACTGTACGCGGAGTTCTCGAAATGCGAATTCTGGCTTGAAGAAGTACAATTCTTAGGGCACGTTGTGAATAGTCAAGGAATTCACGTCGACCCTGCGAAGGTAGAAGCCGTGAAGAATTGGAGGGCTCCCACAACACCGACGGAAGTTCGATCATTTCTTGGTCTAGCCAGGTATTACGGATGATTTATCGCCAACTTCTCAAAAATCGCAAAACCACTCACGTCCTTGACCCAGAAAAACAAGCCTTTCGAGTGGAAAGTCGAGCAAGAAGAGGCGTTTGAGGCATTGAAGCACATGTTGTGTGATGCTCCTATACTAACACTACCGGATGGGAATGACGACTTCACGGTATACTGCGACGCGTCGAAACAAGGCCTTGGTTGTGTCCTCATGCAACGGGGTAAGGTCATAGCTTATGCCTCGAGACAATTGAAGGTTCACGAGGTAAATTACACGATGCACGATCTCGAGCTCGGAGCGGTGGTCTTTGCTTTAAAAATCTGGAGGCATTATCTATACGGCACACAATGTATAGTGTACACGGACCACAAGAGCCTCCAGCATGTTTTCAATCAGAAGGATCTCAATATGAGGCAACGTCGCTGGGTGGAACTAATTAGTGACTACGACTGCGACATCCGATACCATCCCGGCAAGGCAAATGTAGTAGCTGATGCGTTGAGTCGGAAGACGCACCGAAAGACGGTTTCCGTTCAAGAGATTCGCGACCGTCGGCAATGGTTCGATACATTGGGAGAGTTTGACACTGAAGTCCGAATTGATGTCAACAATGCTACAGTTTTACTGCAAAATTTGAGGATCGATTGTGACATCGAGTCAAGCATCCGAGAAGCCCAGCAGGCAGTGCAAGTCGAAGAGAGTATGAAAGATGAACTTGAGCCCAATCTTGTAGCCCAACTGGAAGCAAGAGCCAATGGGTTGATGTATTTCGCAAACCGAATCTGGGTCAATAACCTCCGAACTTTTATCATGAACGAAGCACATCGAACTCGTTATTCTATCCACCCGGGCTCCGATAAGATGTACATGGACTTACGTAGTCAATATTGGTGGCCCGGAATGAAATGAGACATAGCAATCTACGTTGCTAAGTTCCTTACATGCACGAAGGTTAAAGCGGAGCACCAACGTCCAAGTGGATTACTTGAACAACCCGAAATTCCCATGTGGAAATGGGAGCATATATCCATGGACTTCATAACTAAGCTACCTCGGACATCTCGCGGGCACGATAGCATATGGGTAATCGTCGACCGACTGACCAAGTCAGCATACTTTAAACCCATACGCGACACTTATAAGACATCGAGGTTAGCACAAATTTACATCGACGAGATCGTAAGCCGTCATGGAGTGCCCCTTTACATCATATCCGACCGAGACGCTCGATTTACTTCTCACTTCTGGTCTTCCATGCAAGAACTTCTGGGTACGCAATTGGATTTAAGCACGGCTTACCATCCCCAAACCGATGGTCAAACGGAGCGGACAATCCAAACTCTGGAAGACCTGTTGCGTCTCTGTGTTCTCGATTTTGGTGGCGACTGGGATACGCATCTACCACTCGCAGAGTTCTCCTACAATAATAGTTACCATTCAAGCATCCAAATGGCACCATTTGAGGCACTTTATGGTCGTAAGTGTCGTTCCCCGATTTGCTGGACCGACATGGGCGAAAATCTTATCACCGGTCCCGAACTCATACAAGAGACGACCGATAAAGTTGCTATCATCCGCAAGAACTTGGAAACGGCTAGGAGTCGACAGAAGAGCTACGCCGATAAACGTCGCAAGCCACTAGAATTCCAAGTTGGGGAGATGGTCCTTCTCAAGGTCTCACCGTGGAAGGGTGTGGTTCGCTTTGGAAGAAAAGGTAAGTTAGCTCCGAGGTTTGTAGGACCTTTCAAGGTTCTGAAAAGAATCGGGAGAGTGGCCTACAAACTAGAACTACCCTCCGACCTTAGTGGAATTCACCCGGTCTTCCACGTCTCGAACCTGAGGAAGTGTTTGGCCGACGATGACTTGTATGTGCCATTGGAAGACATCCAGATCGACGAGTCCCTACATTTCGTTGAGAAACCCGTCGAAATCATGGATCGCATTATGAAGAAGACTAGGACCTCTACGACCTCAATTGTAAAGGTTCGATGGGAAAACAAACGAGGAGCGGAATTCACTTGGGAGCATGAAGAACATATGAAGAAAACGTACCCTTCTCTTTTCTTGTAACCCCTTTTTGATTTAATTTCGGGACGAAATTCTTTTAAGTTGGGGAGACTGTAACATCCCGTATTTTGCCGTCATTATTTATTTATTTTTGTGTGGCCTCTTAGTAAAAGTTTTAACAATGATGACAATGTTAATAATAATAATAATAATAATAACAATAATAATAATAATAAAAATAATTATAGTATAATAATAACACTAATAAATGTAATAAATTTCTTTAAAACTTAAAGTTCAGGGGGGTGTTTTGTAATTTATTAAACTTAAAAAAAAACAAAGTTTTGATCAATTTAAACAACAGCCCAAACTTCAGGGGCTGAAAATGTAAATTAATGTATTTCTTTCTTTCTTTCCCGGCGACCTTGGCCGGAGCTCCGGCCGAGCTCCGGCAAGGTCCCAAATCGCCTACTTTGTTGCAATTCGACCCAATTAAACCGCACAACCCCCTCGGCCCTGCGAATCGAACTCGAACCCTATCCTAATTCGAGTTCCCACTCGGGCAAACTTCCCAAATCAAGCCGAGGCTAACCGTGTAAAAAAAATCCGAATTCAAAGCCTGTCAAATTCGAATTTCCAAACAAATTAATTGTCCCCAAACTTAACACGCGACTTAATTAACCAGTTAATCAATCAAGATTGCACAATAACAACTCGAATCTTTTAATTTTGGTAAACTTTATACGCGGTTTCAAACCGAGAGTGATAAGCTCGAAACCATAGAATCGAAGCTATATAATGGGGTTTACTGATTCATTTTGAAGTTCTTAAACTCCCTAAACCCTTAATTGCGCAGAATAATCACTCAATCGGAAAACCCCAATTCAAGAACACCCGAAGCTCAACTCGAACTCGAAACCCTCAAATCCTCACCAAAACAGGTAATTAAAACCTGTAGTCTACTCGTTTTAGTCCAAGGTTCAAAAGCCCTATGATGATTCGGGTGATTAACACCGAATCGAGGGCCGATTGTGGATCGGATGAACCTAGGGTTCATCAGATTTGGGGAAAACCGGGGAAACTTGTTTAAAATTAAAACAAACCGAAGTGAACCAAGGCCACGGCCCTGGTTCACTGGTTCCCGCACCCCATTTCCCAAGGGAGACCCGAGTTCGACCCCGGGCAACCCCCTTCCCTATTTTATTTTTTTCTCTGTTTTGTTTTCTTTTTCTTTTCTTTTCTGTTTTCTTTCTTTTATTATGTATTTCTTTTAATATTTTAATTCTGAAAAATTTCTAAGAAATTTATTTTTTTCAGAATTTATTTAATCATTTTTGTATTCTTTTTATTATTAAATCAAAGGTTTATGAATATGTTTAAATTTAAAATACATTGTGGTATTTTTTTTCCTTATTTTAAATTATTTAAAATAATGTTGTTATGTGAAAAGATAATACTTGTGTAAAAATATTTTAGATTATTTAAAGCATATGCATGTATATATATATATGTATATATATACATGTATATATTGGCAAACAATTTGAATAATTTCTTATTCTTACCTATATACATATATTGTAAAATATATGTATGTATATATACGCATGTATATATATTGTCAAACAATTAGAATGATTAATTACTTATACATGTATACTTAAATTTATATAAACATATCAAAGTAAGTATACATATATATATATATATATATATATATATATATATATATATTTATTTATTTATTTCTTGACTTATTACAATCAATACAACTTTCATAAATCGGTTTAACGTGCGATTAGTTTTCTTTATTTATATTAGCCTTTCTCTTACGCGCAATAATTCTATTTATCCTTTCGTTCCATTAACCTGATCATTAATAATATAAAATAAATGTGAATAGTTGTCAACCTCTATTCAATTTATAATTGAGAACCTTAAAACATAATAATTAATCATCAAACCAATTATAACGCGTTACCTTATTCTTATTTAGGTGCCTTGTGACGTTTGTGTTGGAAATCTTATTCGTGGTTATTCTTATTTCATCTTCAAGTCTTCTTATTATCATGTGAGTTCTTATGCCCCATTTTACATATATTTTACACCTTTCGGGGTGAAACATGTTGGTTATACAAACATACTCATACACGCTTTGATACTTATTACGCACGTGCAATTCCTTACATAGTCGTGGTTATTTGAATATGTTAAGTTGTATATGAGATGTGACATACGTGTGCAATCATTAACTATAACTAGCCTGGCGAAGTCTTAGATCTTTGGGCCTGACAAGCCTATTTGGTGCTAAAGCCGAGGGATTGCCGGCTCCTAGGAGCCGTATGCTTGTGCACTAGGGAACCAAATACACTTAGCTAATCATGCTTATTCATATTATTCAGTCAAGGTTTGATTGTAACTATGCATGTTCTATATACTTACTATCTTGTGACCATTGTCTAGAATTGTCACATTCTTTCTCATGATATATACTTATTGTATTTTAAAACCATGAGAACTCACCAACTTGCTAGTTGACTTTATTTTCAACATGTTTAAGGTAATGTGCAAGTTTAATGATGACTGAAGAAACGCTTAAGCTTAGGATATGGACCTAGACTTAAATGAATATTTGGATTCCTATTTTTGTTTATTTATTTTTCTTGTAAGACGTGGATGTTTGTGATGTTTGAAAACAATTGAGTAATGGCATTTATATTTTAACATAGCGTTATATGGCTGTGAACAATCTTAACCCTCACACTTCGATGTTTCCGCCGTCATGGTTGGAGTGTGACAGCTGAAGTATTGTTGGGTCATGGTTTCACCTGCTTTGAAGGTGAAGTTTCAAACTGCTGCTTCAGAAGATCTTTCTTGTTCTCCTTGGCTTCAGAGGAGCCTTCATACATCAGCTTCAGTGCATCCCACAGCTGTTTGGCTGTCTTGCACTTCTTAAAACCTCTGTATACAGAGTTTGGGAGAGCAGTCTGAAGAGCAGTCATGGCCTTCCTATCAATCTCTACTCTTTTTCTATCTTCATCTGAGTAGTTGGCCACATCTTTAGGAATCATACCAGCACCAGTAGTAGAGGGGGGGGTGCTTGGTATGAAAGGTCCATTCTCAACAGATTCCCACATTCTTGAATCAAGAGACCTGATGAAGCCTTCCATCCTCATGCACCAGGTGTCAAAATCATCAAGAGTGATCAGTGGGGATTTGTTCATTGTTCCAGTCTCCATATCAGTCTTTGAGATGGAAGCCATTTGAAGAGTTTAGTTTTGTGTGTGTGAGGGATCTTAAGATGGTTAGATCTTATATCAAGAGCCTGGAATGCTCTGATACCAATTGCAGGACCGTTTAAGGGCTTTAACACAATTACAACACAACAACACAAAGAAGAGATTAACTAAACTTTAATCAAACAGTGAACTGGGTAAACCAAAGTGATACAAAGATCACAAGTAAAGCAAGAGACAGAACAAGAGAGTATGGGTTTCAAGGAGGCAGTATATTGCTTTCTCAAGTTCTTTTACAAGTGTTACAAAGCATAAAGAAAGATACAAGAACTTGAAATACTTATACTACAACCTACAGCCGGCTATACTTGAAAGCCAGCTGGATACAATTGACTAGACACTAACAAAATCAATTGTAGGATCAAAAGGCATATCTGCCTTTTGACCTTGTGACTATGACATGCCATAGCTCACATCCTTATACATTACAAAAGGATAAAGTACATAAAGTGGAAAGTTACAGACTCAAGACCTCAATGTACAGTTATCAAAAGCATGGACCTTTTCACCAACTCATGTAAGTTGGTGACTTTACAGAGATGCAGCGGAAAAGGTGCTTTATGGAACAGTACATCAGATAAAGCATGTGTACTAAAAGTCTTCGGAAGAAATCTGTCTTCATAGGTTGAAGCTTCGGAAGACTTTGTCTCTGAGGCTTCGGAAGACTTCATGTTTGGCTTCGGAAGATATTGGTCTTGGCTTCGGAAGATTTTACACTTAGAGTATTTTCTAATGCATTGTGTAAAACTTCCGAAGCATTCTTCACTTCAGTACTTAGTGCATGTTGCTGAGACACTTTGGATGTTTTGGGTTGCATCAGACTTAAGGAATCCTTACAAAACTTTTATAAATGACATTTTTAATACGGTTTGTTTTAAAACAAAATATTTATTTTCAATAAAAGAAATTTAAAAACAAAATTTTAAAAAGTTGATATTACCGTTTTTTTTATTTCAGTCATATCATATCTTAGAATATCATTGTTTAATTAATAAATTTATTATATTAATATTCTATTTATTTAAACCGTATAATACACGGGTTTACTAAAACTAGTATTCTATATATAATAAAAGAATCACTAGAATGCCACATGACACTTTCATATTACTCCTCAAAAAAAAATTTCACGTCTAAACTAATATATTATTTTAGTAAAGTTATTTATTTTAAGAAACTAAATTAATAGTAATAATTTATTTTGTTTTAAATTTAAACTTTTGATATTATCAACTTAATTATGTAATCATATTATTTTGAACTATACATATTTTTATAGACAAATAAAATTCAATTAAAAAAACTAAAAAGAAAATAATTATTGATATATTTTTATATTTTAGGTTAGTGTGATTTTAAGACAATTGGTTTTTTAATTTTACGTATCTCAATCGTATGTTATATAATTCAAAAAAATATTTGAATATTTATAACTTATAAATGTAAAATTTTAATTTCATTGTTATAGTAATACGTAACTTAATCATACGAAATATTTATATATTTATGAATTATGTTGTTTTCATATTTTCAATCCGTGTATTACACGTGTTTACTAAAACTAGTGTTATATATAATTCTATATAAGTAATTTACGTATGTATTTTATAGTTATATATAAAACTTAACAATAATTTTATGTTCAACATTAATTTATTGTTCAACCCCCTGTTTTTACCAATTAAAATCCAAAAATTAAAAAAAAAATCAAAATCCGGTCCGGTCACCGGTCCGGTTTCCGGTCCGACCACCGATTCGGAATGAACCGGCCGGTCAAACACCTTCAAGACGAACTGATGTGAATTTGTTCAGCCACCCCTCCGGTTTCCGGTCGAACCGGTTGAACCGGCTGATCCAATCCGGTCTTCAAAACATTGGTTAAACCATCTAGAGAATCAACTTACCCAATCAGTTGTTAAGTTTACCCCCATTTGAGATCATGAGGAGGTTATAATATTTATATATTAAAGAAATACACAGAAGATATATAAAGTATATTATTTTATTATACATAAAAGACAGTTGTTAGAATATACAGTACCAACTACTATTAATCGAAAAGAGATTATTTCCAGTAGAGTCACCAACTTATCTGTTTTTGTTCCTTGGTGTATATACTATATAGAAGCTTCACCAAACATTTCTCAAAGCAATGACTAAAAAATAAATACGGATTTCAATATGTTTCGTCTTATAGTGTTGAATGAGAATTTTAAATATGTCTAATGCTGCCTATCACAAAATATTAGTGTTTAAAAAGTTAACCTTATAATTCAACATTTAATGTTGTATCCGGATATATAAGAGTAACAACTTGATATGATAGTTAATACTCCGTCTTAATGATAGAAGTTGAAAAAGTAGCAACCAACACATGACTTCTTGTCCAACTTGCAACCACCGTGATCATTGTCGGAATAAACATATAACTCAATGGCTAACTCTTGGATACCATAATCCAACTTAGGTTGACTCTTAATATAGCATATAAAAATTCTCTTGATAATAGTCACAGAAATTCCTTAGGATTAGCCTGATTTGAGAATAGCTACACATGACAAAAATAATACTTGGCTTAATTGTAGCAGGATACATCAACAAAGTGATCATCGATCTGTACAGATGATTATCAATGTCCTCGTCAAATCAGATCTTGAGATAATAATTTTGAGTATCAATGGGTGTTGTAACACGATCGCAGACTCACATGTTTTAAATTGGCCAAAATAACACGAACATATATGATTTGATCTATAAGAATACTCGAAGTAGATTGTTCAAACTGTGAACCCTAGAAAAATGATAATACACCCATTGTAACATAACGCTTCTTTTGCTGACCGAATATAAGGTCATCCACTAGTAGAAAATCTTCTTTTAACTCTTTTAGAAAACAAGGTTTTACCAATCTTGTCACGTGTGAAACTGTTGTCAAACAAATGCGTCAACACGGTTTCATACTATGCCCTAGGAGCATGATGCAATCTAACCTAGTTAACTTATTGTTTAAAAAGTAGGTCATGCATACATAAGCATATATATATAAATAATAAAAAAATTAAAAGTAATTCGGATGATCTTAGTAAAACTAGTTAGTATTGAACTAACTATACGTGAGTATGATTGGTTATTTTATATCCCCATGCCTTATCCTTTACCCATGATCATGTCGAGGTTTCTAGAGCATTAAAAAGAGCTTGTTTGACTAACATTTTTACTCCTTTGTCATTTCCTTGATATCATTAATAGGTATAAGTACGGTTTTTATAACATATACTCCACTAGATTAGTAAGTATAGATATTAATAAAATAGACAAGCGAGAAAATAATCTTAAGAATACATATAAACATGACACTGTTTCAATATATATTTTTTTATATAAAAGATAGAAGATACTTGATGTAGGTAGAAGCAAAAGGATGAACAATTGAACTTGTATTCAGCGAGAATTCCGGGAACAACTCTTCTAATTATCGTTGATTTACGAATGCCGACAATCATGATTTCACACTAACACACACTGTGATAGAAAGAAACTTTTTTAATAGACTTCAAGAACTAGTTTCTCCCATTGCTTACATGCATATAAAAAACAAACTAAAAGTCGAATGTGCCACAAAACATAAACGGGCCAAAACAACCCCTCGGTTCAACGGTCGTTTCGACTGGTCGCAGACCCAAAACGGAGAATTTAGCCCAAGTTATAATCATTTCAGTAAAACCTCGATCTTTTGACAAACGATATTGGGCCTTCAAAATACAATAGCTTGCTTTCTACACACTTGGGCCCACACCAATACTTATGTCTATTAGCATACTTAGAACACCACCGTTTCTACTCTTTCTGACTTCTTGTTCTTGAACACATTGAGAGCTGTTACGAATTTAGTTGGCTGGCACATTCCTTGGAGCTTGATTGCTTGATATGATGTAGATAAACTTTTGAGTATTTCTACTTTAAAGTCTTAATCCTCAAAGATCAAAGTGTTTAGGAAACTATGCTCTCCAAAGGTTGTAGTTCTAAACCTGGCCATTATGATTGTTTTTGTTTTTTTTTTTTTTGTTTTCTTGTTTTCATAGTGTTGCATTTTGTTCTATGGTGGGAACTTTCAAAATGTTTTAAGAGGTTATGTGTAAAATGCTTCCATTGCTAAATATCTTTTATAAACTACACATAAATTCCCAACACCATTTCCATTCTTCTTTAAATTATTGTTTAACTCTTTCTATTCTTGAATTAATGAAATTCAATTGCATTATTCATATATAAACATTAGAATAGCTCTTTATGAGTTTGAAGATCAAGCAAGTTGATAAAACAATTGGTGATCAATATTAAGCTTTTATCAAAGAATCCAAAAGATGCTTTTATTTATATTTTTTATTTTTTTTATCTTTTAAGTTTGATCGTAATGCGGTTTAGTGGATACATATTGAATTTTTTGCATATAGTTTGCATGCGTTATTATCAGGTATAGGCATGACATTTAGTAAACTGAATCAAAAATTCATGCATTCTTTATGTTATTTATTATAGTATGTAATCGTTTATTTAATTCATATTATGTCATCATTTTATTGAATGCAAAAATGGGACATTCGATTTAAGTTTGAATTATTTTGTGGATAATTAATATTCAATCGGATAAGGATCAGAGATTTAAAAAAACATATATGTTAGTAATTAAGTTTGATGTCAGTTGGTGGATGAAAACATATAATCTTAAAGTATAAAACACCATTTTGACACTACATATACCTTTATTTGGTGATGAACCTCAATGAGTTGATTCAGATGAAATTGTAGTGTCGAAATCTGAAGCTTCAACAACAACAGGAAAATAGGACCTTGAAGTGTCTAAAATGGGAAGACTATTGGCATGCATTGTGCTATAAGATGGCCAATTCATTTGTTCTTGATTAAGGATCAATGAAGAACTACTCCAAGAGGCGCCGTTAGTCATTGAGCTTTCTAACAAGCTTGGTTTTGAAGCAGTTTGAACACAATAATTTGCATCAGCTATTTTTTTAGACAAAATTCGGTATTTTTGCAAATGACTGGCGACATGATCTCTTTTTATACCGTCCACCTCCATCAGTTGTAGGATTTTCTTGGGGACATTCGATTTAAGTTTGAATTATTTTGTGGATAATTAATATTCAATCGGATAAGGATCAGAGATTTAAAAACAAAAAAAAACATATATGTTAGAAAATTCATATATTTTGATATGACCAAAGATTGCTTTTTGTATTAGGGAAATTTACACCACAAAAACGGTTTGATAGTTATTCTCAACCGTTATAATTTTTCTTAACTACTTCGAAAGTAAACACATTCCTTCCAAAGTGTAGATTTATTCCGAAGTATTAGAAGTAGGTCACTCACTTTTAAAAATACAAATTTACTTTCAAAATACGGCTATATCTGAATTGTAATTTCCCTTCCGAAATACTACAAATCACACCCGAAATCAATTTCTGATGCATAAAGAACACATCAATTTTCCAAACTAATTTGACAGCTTAACTAAGGACGCTCCATCCAAACCCCTATTGTTTAGTGGGCTTCGCCCACTTCATATCACAATGTATCTATAGCACCAGAAATCATAAGATTATCAAGCAAGTCTATACTTCAAATATTTCATTATAATATCTCCTTTGTAATAAACTAATTCCAATTTCACCAAAATAGATAGATTACACTAAAATCATCAATGAGATGCGGGTAGGTGTAACAACCGGAGATGATCAATGAAGATCGAGACATAACAACAAGATATAAGTTGCCTCAATTTTTCATATTGGTGAATTAGAGAACATATTTTAAGATCCTTCAAAGATAAACAAAGGGATTAACTTTAATATACCTTCAAATAAACTGATAATAATCCAAGTTGTAAAATTCGAACAATAGAGGGTTTCTACCAGGATACAATTTATAATCAGAAATTTAAACTAGCGAAATGAAAATAACGCTACAAGCAAGTCTTGAGTTATGCACTAAGCTTGAAAATATGAATTCAAAATTAGGCCTTGAGGAATTATATCGTCTGCAATAGGCTCATGACTCCAAATGGGTTCCATGAATTGTTCATCCATGTGCTGTTTCAAAGAGCAATAATCTAAGATCAGTGATTTAATTCATTTAAATAGATTCATAATTTTGTATAATATATATAAATTAGAATGCACTACCTTGAAAGTTGAATCAAAACCAGGAAGATATCCATCTAAAGTTAGATGTTGGTTGAATAATGTGGGTTCTTCATTATGATTTGAATAAAATGAGACGTTATTCGGAAAGTTTTGCCCATTTACATCCTACAATAGAAATGCAAACATGAAATGAAGATAGATATTTGGGAAGTTTGTATAAGATCAAGATTACCAAGTTACCTGATTTGGGGCGTCAAAATTTATGGGTAGATTATCGTCATCTGCATATGATAAAAGATAAGCGATATCAACTTCGTTCAATATCAGATCATCTTCACCTATCTTATTTTCAAGATTACTGTTTAAGTCAGCACCATACAACGAATCGATTTCAACAGATTCAGTCTGACTAGAATAATTGCTTCCAAAGCCATTAGGATTTTGCACAAAAGAGGATTTGCTAGAATGTTGCACGCAACCTGATGAACACATTTCAAAATTATTATATATTCGTGCTTCAGATGAACAACCACTATAATCGTCGTAGAAGCCACCAAGATTCTGCACAAAATCAGAATTCACCAAGTTCCCGACACCCAAATTAGTAGTATCGTCCATAAAGTTCCATTGTTCCTCTAGATTTTCTATACTTTCTTGCATGGAATAACCTAATAAGTTTGATGTCAGTTGGTGTATGAAAACATATAATCTTAAAGTATAAAACACCACTTTGACACTACATATACCTTTATTTGGTGATGAACCCCAATGAGTTGATTCAGATGAAATTGTAGTGTCGAAATCTGAAGCTTCAATGACGACAGGAAAATAGGACCTTGAAGTGTCTAAAATGGGAAGACTATTGGCATGCATTGCACTATAAGATGGCCAATTCATTTGTTCTTGATTAAGGATCAATGAAGAACTGCTCCACGAGGCGCCGTTAATCATTGAGCTTTCTAACAAGCTTGGTTTTGAAGCAGTTTGAACACAATAATTTGCATCAGCTATTTTTTTAGACAAAATTCGGTATTTTTGCAAATGACTGGCGACATGATCTCTTGTTAAACCGTCCACCTCCATCAGTTGTAGGATTTTCTTGGGGACGGCATCTGGATTTATAACACACGAAAACTTGTCAAAAAAATGTAAATCCACTATAACTAACGAGACACAAAAGTAAGCATATTACATAAACACCAAATATCAAGTGATCATCTTACTATCAATTCCAAGCTTTCCAATGGCTTCAAGGAACTTCATATGCAAGTCTTTTGTCCAGCTAACTTTAGTCTTCTTCTCTACACGGCCCCACATTGATGCACACTTGGAACCCTACTCCTCTTCGGTTCTTGATCTTCACCAAAACATTTGAGATCATCATGTTGCGACAAGAATTCAAGAAAATCTCGTTATCTAAGTCATGTAAAATCGATACATTGATCAGGTTTTTTATTTTTATTTTTAATTTTTGAATCGCTAGCTTGATTAATCTGTGTAATATCATTGATTACTTGACTTGAACAAATCTATTACTCCTGATCACTTACTAATTAAGTTCAACCACATCATTGGTATTTTAATCTACCACAGTTTTCTTGAAATTAATAACTTAAATGGATATCAGTTGGATGTATCAAAATATTTTAGTGTTGTTGCATAGAAATTAAACTAATAAAGGTGACAATAAGTTATATTTCAGTCCTAACTAATAAGATTTTCAACCAACAAGCTTAACCCATTAAGTTTAACAAAACATTTTTGTTTTCACTGACCTGTCCAAACTTATTTGATAAACGAATAATGTTTGAATTGTACTAAAATTTGACAAATTGAATTTTAAACACATTTATAATTATAATAAAATATATATTATTTATAAATAAAGCTTATTGTCAACATGTCTAATATTAGAATAAAAAATATGTTTTTTAGAGTTATGTCTTTAAAACATATAAATGCATAGGTCGATTTTAGGTTCATTAATTTCAACTCAACATTATCGTCATCCTTGGTCCTAACTCATCTTAATATGAAAATAATAAGACATAAAAAAGCTTTAAGGAATAAGATAAACTGAGAGAATAATTATTAATGTGATTATTTGGAAAATCTGAAACAAATAAAACAATAAAAAATAATGTATTTTAAATTACAATAACTACAAATGAATCGATCATTACCACCGGGTCCATTTTGAACATCTAAAAATTCAAGACATTGGTTAACTATGATCACTTTCAAGATCGACACTTTGACCATGAGAAATAAAGGCAAAGAATTGTAATTATAACGAGTCAAGTCAAAAAGAAATACAAAAGCAGTTGTCACAAACAAATAAACTTAAAAATGAGAGATCAAGAGGGGTGGAGATTTTTACCAATACCAATACATCAAGAACTACAAGTCGCTATTTAATTTTGATTGAATATTCCCCTCTAGGGATGCGGGTGTGTATTATGTATGTATGTTTGTATGTCAGTACGTGGGTCATGGGTGTGTAGGTTCAACCTTTATATAACTTTTCTACGTAAGATGAATGAAATCGTGGAGCATTGACCATATTGGTCAAAGGCATGACTTTTGACATATTAATTCACAATTTCACTTTTTGACCAACCTTTTAAGTGATGTTATACATGTTAAATGTTAAAAGAAACATTAAAAATCGGTTTTAAACTTAATATAATAAACTTTTTATCTTTGAATTCTAACAAGATTATAATTCTTTAATATAAAAAGTCTATCTTTCAGAACCCAACAAATAATTGAACTAGTTTTTTATCCGCTACGCGGCGTGATAAAGTATAGACTACAATCGACACGTCTAGTTCCTAGACTTATTTTACATTCAAACACAGAGCAACTTGAATTTATAGCGTTTGACCTGATTCTTTTCCAAACAACATTTTTGTCGAAACGTATAGCAACTTAAAACGTACATAAAAAAAACATGCATGCAATGGCGCCATATACGTCATGATAAAGTATAGATTACAATCACTTGACTCATTTCCAAACAAAATTTATGCCAAAAAATATAGTAACTTGAATTTATATCATCGAATGAAAATGTATTATATTTGACCAGACGTGTTAAAAAAAACTTGTGTTGAAATGTAGACCAACACAAAGCGTACATAAATTAAGTACGAAAACGTTCTATATTTGACTCAAATCATTTTTAAACAAAGTTTATGTTAAAACATAGACTAACGTCAAAACGTAGATCATCTTAAAGCTTATATAAAATAATTTGTTTCTGAATAAAATGTACGTCAAAACGTAGACGTACTCGAATCTGAACTGATACATATACATAAAATACGAACATAAGAAGTTGGGTTTATAAGAAAAAATTATACAGGGTAAAACTAAAACATTAAAAACTTAAGCGGGTTAATGTGATATTTTAAACTTAATAAAAAGTTTTTTGGGATTCTAGAGTGAAACTACCTTTTTAGTGTTTTGAGAGTGATACTCTGTCTCATAACGAACAGACTCCTTATGCACCCGTTTAAAAAAGCAGATCTTAATTATGGTAAACTAACACAATGCCACAATATGCTAACTAACATCTTTCATTCAGTCTTAGAACAATATTAAGCCCAATTCCACTTACAGATGTCACATAATATCACGTGGAGATGAATAGTCCAGAAAACTTAATAGAAAATATTATGTTTGTTGTGAGATTAGGTGACACAATGGAAAAACATATTCATATGTATGAATTACCAATGGATGCTAATCACACGCTACATATAATCAATCCCCTTGTTCCATGAGTAGTTTGATTTACACAGCCGGTTTCACATGAATGTCCAAAGTTTAAACGATTCCATTTATATGGTTGAACTGAGTTTATACGATTTGAATTATATACTTTAAACCGGCCAACAAGCCTTCAATTCGGATGGTTTATGAAACGCCCCTAATCCTTACAGTTATCTCTAAACTATCCTAGTTTATTCTCACATCGAAGACTTCTTGCAATGAGACTAATGATATTACGTGTTCTTAACAGGTTTAAACTGCTTTTCATTCTCGCAGGATCCCTTTATTCCATTATAGACATCGCAACACTAAACATTTAGATTAGCATACGTTAACGTTGGATGTAGGAGTGTAAACGATTCAAGTCGGCTCGCAAGCTACTTGAGATTGGCTCGAAGAAATCTCGAATCGAGTTGAGCTTAAACGAGCTCGAGCCTAAGTTGCAGACCAAGCTCAAGCTCCTATTATGGCTCGTTTACTAATCGAGCTTGAGCCCAAGCTTCAAATCTCGAGCTACTCGCGAGTCTAAACGAGCTTTTCGTTTATAAAATCTTATTTATTTACATATTTAAATATATATTTATACATATAATATTATTAGATATAAATTTATAATAAAAATAATTAAACAATATATATAATGTTGTATATAAAAAGTATGATTATAAATAAATATAATGTTGGATCATGAACACCAAATATATTGTTAACATCAAGTTGGTGTAAGTTCCACTTGTTAAGAACAACAAGGGATAAAACAACTAGAATAATGGAAGCTTTAACAACTAGGCTAAATGTGTAAGAATAATCCAAGCTGGCTATTTGAGTGAAACCACATGCCACAAGTCTGGCCTCATGGCGGTTAGTAGTTCCATCCGACCGATACTTGATGCGAAATAGCTAGCCGGATCCAACTACATTGTGGTTCTTGGGACGGAGAACCAAAGTCTAAGTGTTACTGTTACGATTGCATCCATCTAGTTTGGATTCTTAGCAGCAGATTTGAAACCCTTAGGTACGATATTTGAAAATAAGGCTGAATATAAATTATGTGCTTTAATGCAAGCAAAGTCCCCTCGCTGTTTGGGTTTGTAAATGGAAGACTTAGAGCGTTTTATCACAGGATGAGAAGGAGTGGGTTGTGTAGCAGTGGTAGGTCGTTAGGAGGCGATGGAGGTCTAGAAACAGTAAGGGTGGCGGTTGGTGCAAGTTAAGTCATAGTGGCTTGGGCCAGTTCTTTAGGCCTATGAGTTTGTGATGGAAAGAATGATTCAATTGTTTATGTAGGATAACTGGTTGTGGATTAGGCTGGTTCTTCAAGCCTAGTAGGTTCCAATATAGAAATGGTTTGGTGGGGTGAGTTGGAGTAGTTGACGGATGATTTAAAGTATAAGTGTGGTATGGAAAGTCATAACATAGGTGACTAATGGGCTTTGGTGTAGGTTTTGATTGAGGGGTGGAAGGGACAATGGGTTTCTTTGAAGTGGATTTATGTCTTTTGTTGGTGGGTGAGAAATTTCAAGAAATGTGTTTAAAAATATGTTTAAGGGAAGTAGGTGAATGGTAGCCTCAGAAGTAGTACTGTTAAACGAAAATGAGCTTTCATCAAATCGGGCATGTCGGGTGATGTAGGTGCGTGATGTTGTCACATCAAGGTACTTGTAACATTTGTATTGTGAGAACAACCCCCCATGAAAATATATTGGATGCTACAGGAGCAAGTTTATTCATGGAATAGCCATAAGTATAAGGTTAAACATGACAATCAAAGGGACAGAAATTGTGATACATGGGCAGTCTAGAGTATAAGATATTAAAGGGTGACTTGCCATTTAATATTTTCAAGAGTAGTCAGTTAATTGTGTAAACGGTTGTACTAAGGCTTCGTCCTAATTCGAGGGTGGAACGTGGCCGTAAAAGGCATGATCGATCCTGTTTCAACAATGTGGCGGTGTTTCCGCTCAGCTTGTCCATTTTGTTGGGGTTATACGGGCATGATAGGTGATGTAAAGTGCCATTAGTTTCAAAAGTTTTAACATGGTAATTGACAAATTACGAACCACCATCACTTTGGAACATCTTGACTTTTGTAAGAATTGTGTTTGTACAAGATTCATAAATACATGTAACATGGTGTAAAATTTGATTAACTTTTGAGTGGATAAAACCAAGTAAACCGGGATTAGTTGTCAACAAAAGTAGCATAACATCTATAGTTATCAATAGATTTTATGGGTAATAGACCCTACAAGTCAAAATGAATTAATGCTAAAGGTTCTGAAGCATGATATTCATTGACATCAAAAGGCAAATGATAGCAATTTGGACAACTTACAAGATGCATAATTAACTAGTTTGGGTAGAAGCAAAGTAATAGACAAATATTTTTTTTTATTTAAAATTTGTATGGTATCATAGGACATGTGACCTGACCTCATGTGCCAAAGTTCGAACGATGTTTTAGGTTGGCTACTAGAGTGTGCAACCAATGCTTAAGGATCATTATGCAAAATGTAAAACCGATCTTTACACCGACCTTGAGCGAGAACTTGTTTCGTGCTTCGATCCTGAATGTAAAAGTGAGGATGTGAGAACAACACATCCAAAGCATGGTTAGATGTCAATTCACTAAAAGACAAAAGGGTCTTTGTTAAATGTGGTACCACAAAACATTATTTAGAGGAACATTATTATTAGAAATAACAGTGTAGCCAATGTGAGAAAGCACAGGAGATGTACCATTATCGAAGGTGACTTTGACCTCTCCTTGATAAGATGATAGTTGGAAAATCTTTTGAGTGAAGCCCCGAGACCACGCAGGAACCAATGTTGCTTGTCAGGTTGACCAACCATAGATAGTCGATCACAAATGTTCTTGAATTCCCGACCAAAGTTCGTAAAAGTGGGAGTTCCTTTACAAGTGGCACAAAGTTGGTCATAGAGGTTTTGTACCTGTTCAATGGAGGTGTTGCTATAGGCATATTTGAGAGCATTTCAGATTTCACGAGTAGTGGCTAACCTTGGGATTTCAGCGATGACTTCATCAAATAACGAGGCATTCCATTTGAAAATTGCCTTTTCATCATTTGCGTACTAAGAAAGTTTAAAAAGGGTATGGTGTTGATTTGTCTCCTTGAGTGATAACAGGATAGGGAGGCGATGAAGTTCCATCAATGTGGATTAAAAGGTTCCAAAATGACGGTATCGAAAGTATCTAGTTCTTCCATGATAGATAATTGGATGGAGAAAGTTTGAAAGTAATCAAATGAAGGAGTGTGTTGAGAGTGAGGGTGCCATCACAAGTGTTTCATGAGGAAGACATGATGATAGGAGAAGGATGAGAGAATGTGCAAGAAAGGTAGAAGGAAAAAAAAGAAGGTGATAAGAGGTAGGGGAATTAGCCAACTAAAAACCGATACCATATAATTAATGATATAAAATTGATGAATTATTGCATTCCCAAACAAAGATAATTTAGATTTTAGACGATACCGGCATGAGAAAAAGAATATTTACATAACATTAACGATGTGTTCTCGAGTTTACTTAAGCAAATAAATAAAAAGAAAACTTTCTTTTCCTTTCCTTTCCTTTATTTCCTTCTATTTTTTTCATTTCTTTTCTCCTCTCTTCATTTCCTTCCAATTTGAAATAACTGATTTTAACTTCTATTTTCCATCGATTTTCCTTTATTTTCATTCTTAAGTTAACTCGAAAACACATTTTTTGTCACACCCCCAAACCACGGCGGTATCCCGCGGGGCGCAAACGTCATGATTTCATAGTCACTGATCGACCACTACATGGTTTTGTAAAACATACATCTCAAATAAGTTTAAAATACATCATTGTTCAGAGTTAAATTTGCGGAAGCAATAGTAATAAGGTAAATTGTTTCAAAACATGACAATTACGAAAATGAATGTCCCAAACAGCATGAATGGCCCTAAACATGAGATGTTCCATGCTAGCTTAACTTGGTGCATCTATCAATTACCTGAGAAAACATGCATGAAAAATGTCAACATAAAGTTGGTGAGTTCACAGGTTTTAAGTAATAGTAACTAGCGTAAGGGACCACAATACTTTTTACGATTTGATTGTTGTACATACAATGCTACAAATTATATAAGCACAGCAACCGAAGCTAGACTGTAACTATAATAAATTGCCCCTACCCATGCCTACCGTAAGCATGAGTGTGAACAGACTAATAATGCACCCGTTTAGACCTCCAGTCAAGATTAGGGTAATTAATCCGGGTGGGATAGTCAAACCCAATAGTACTATCCATGATTACCTCGCTTTGGGAAATAAACTAACGGTCCGATAACAGGGGACTTTATACGGTAAGTAAACAACTTATATAACATGTGAAATCATTAACAAGTAAATGTGTCCAGGAAAATAGTAATTTGTATGTAATCTCCCCCAAAAGGAAAATAAGTAAAATGGGGCCGTGAAACTCACCTCAATTGCACGCGTGAATACTAGCAATAGTCTGTATGTACGATTGGTCTAGGAATCTCCTAAACAAAATCACAATATATTCATGAGATCATGATTACTAACCCTAGATGGTCATGCATAACTCATCCACAAAGTTAGTTTTGAAAATATCACTTGACTAATTAGCCACGTCGAGTCGTAAATGTTTTATTTAGATTCTTGTCTTCATCTTTATTTTCCTATAGATACATAATGTATTGAAAGTGTTTTATATTAAGTATAATGGTATTATACTTTCCATGTGTATGGGTTTCCCTTTTTACCAAATATCTCTAAAAGTTTACTTTTATCTAAGTATAGGTATTTGACAGCATTAAGGGAATTTTTGGGTCTGGTTGTCATCCCCTTTTCATGGTACAAAGAATTTTTATAAAATCTGATACTTTTATCATATTTAGTTCTATGTCTTAGGATTCTAAAAAGGTATAGCTTGTATCCTACAAATAAGTTTTAGTGCCACTAAATGGTTCATGAAGCAACAGATGTCAGTGCAGCACTTTTCTGTATATGTCTATGGAATTTACCTTTTTGAGAGGTCAAAACTTACATTCACAAATAGATCCTATATTACTTTTAAACCTAACACCTTAAGCTAAGTTACCACAGAAAGAAAATCTTCATTTTATTACTTTAAGCATAACGTATGCCTCATTCTTTCTGCCTTATTTATTCTGTCAAAAATTCAGGTTCAACAATTTAATTTGTTTGTACGTTTTGGAAGGGTTATACTCATCTATAAATTTCAAGGTTGGATGGGTTAGAAACTAGACATCCTAAAGTTAATGTTAGGCTCAAGAAACGGTTCATTTGACTATGTTTAGGTCGAGTTATGGTCTTGAAAACACAAAACATGAATCTGCCAGAAAATGTTTTACATGTTTTGTTACTTTTTAAACTTTGGTAGAACACTTTTGGGATGAGTTAGTGAACATGAACACTTCATGGTGATGTATGGAAGATTAGAAACAAGGTGCTAACCTTAACCAAGCAAGGAGAAGAGATGGTAGTCTTGAAATGCAAGGAAAAAAGTTTGATCCTTTGAACTAAGAAAACCCAACAAGAAAAGGTGAAGAGGATGTTTGTAGGATGCTTGGAAGCTTCAAAAATCACTTGATCTTCAACCAAGGGTACTTGAATCACCCAAGATTTGTAGAAAATGAGTTAGAAATCAAATGAAATGGTGGTGAGGGTGTCTTGGACGAAAATTGGAGGAAAGAAACAAGGAAGAAAGTGTGTTGGGTGGTGTTGGTGAATTATGGAGGTTACTTGCATATATAACCATACATGAATTAGTAAATCAACTCATATGGGAGTGTTGGTCAACTTCTTGGAGGAAGATATTCCAAAAGAAGGTAGGGAGACATGTACTTTGTTCATAACCTTTTCTTTAACACAAGAAAGGTAAGTTTCAAACTTTGCAAAAATGCAAAGTAGTCTTGTAGAGATTTGACATAATCTTGTAGAGATTTGACAAGAAAATAAGAAAGTGAAAAGAAGGGGGTAAGGGGACGGTTAATGGGTTGAAATATGGTGGGTTTTTTTAGTTTTGAGTAGTATTGGATATTTTGGTGGTATTTGTTGCACTATTGGTATTTTAATATATGTTTATATTTTTACTTCTTACTTTTTAAAATATAGTAAAATATGATAAGAACTTGTATAATATCATATATTTTAATATTTATGGTATGTTAATAATGCATCATGTATTTAATAGTCGCGTTAAAAGGATTCGTTCCTGGTAATACATCAATTTACGCGATTAGGTTTATTTATAAATTCAAACTGTTCTAATGTATTTAATTTGGATTCTAAAATACTTTGAAACATTAGAATATATAAATATGCTTTGGAACACTTTAAAGTATTTATTATTACACATATATTAATTATCACCAACGCTCGTGTGTCGGTTATATCATGTGTATGATAAAATGGCAATTTCGTCGAATCACTAATGCATGAAATGTTATGCATGAAATTTTGTAATGCATGAAACGACTTCAATAAATATAATTTAAATTGAAAATCAAGTGTTATAGGTGTAATTATAACCAAGTCAAGGTCGGGTATTGACCTGAAATTGCCGGTTGTCACATTTTATTCTACTTCTTTTTCGTAAAAAAACTCAAAAAAAACAACTCTTTTTTATTTATTTTAATTCCCTAGTTTTCACTTTTTAAATGAATTTGAAAACATAAGTATTAACTAACAATGAGTTGACAGTTTACACCCCTAGTTGGATGTGCATTTACTCTTGGTAGTTAGTACCCATGCCATCATCACTTGGTATGAGAGAGCATAAAGGGATTTTAGATCAATCAAACATCTACCTTCGAACCACCACACATCAATGGCAACTCACCCACTCACCCTACCTATCCACCCTTCAGCCTCAATCAACCACCACCGTCGGCAACTCCTCACTCTCGGCCTTCAGCACCCACTCCTTTCTTCATTGCCCCAACACCACCACCTTCGTTCATCAACTCTAACCCACAACAAACCCACTTTCGCCACCAGAGCTTACATAACTGGTCCAGCATCAGACGCAATCATCGCCCCCGATGATCCCAACATCGAACAACTCGATTCACCCCTCGAACCGGTGCAACGGTTTAACGCCATAAGCTGGGGGCTATTGTTGAGGCTCCTTTCGCGTCATAAACTCAGAGTTGCTGCTTCCATCGCTAGTCTTGTATGCTGCACCACTTGCACTCTTTCAATGCCCTTATTATCCGGTGATTAACTAATTGTTGCTTCTTCTTCTTTTTTTTTTTCAATTTATATATATGAGTAATGAGTTCAGTTTGGAGCAGTTGATTTGGATGAAAATGGGTATTTTTGGTTCAATTGATATAATAATTTGTTACAAAAGACTAGTCTGGTGGTTGAGGAAACCGATTTGGCCTATAAACCGTGCATCAATTGCTCATAAAACCAACGTCCCATACCTTGCAATGGTTTCGGTCCGTAACATTCGCCCCTCCTTAAGGGCCCAGGTAGGTTGGCTCTAATACCAGTGTTACTGACCAAACGGAAAAAATTAACCCAAAAGACTAGTATGATGGGTGAGGGAATCCATTTGGCCTATAAACCCCACGTCAATTGTCAATACGACGGATGTAGGACAAGTCCCATACCTTGCAATGATTTCGGTCTATAAAGACAGGGTTTTTGATGATTGTTTGTTGTGTGGTTGTAGGAAGGTTTTTCGAGGTGCTGATAGGTGCAAGAGCTGAACCTTTATGGCAGCTTCTCAGTAAGGTTGCAGTGCTGTATACATTGGAGCCGATCTTCACGGTGATCTTTGTTGTAAATATGAACACGATATGGGAGAAGGTTATGTCGAGCTTAAGAGCTCAGATATTTGGCAGTGTGTTGATTCACAAGGTAGTAACATCTTACCGTATGCGCGTGCAGTTTAGGCTAGCAAGAATTGGTTATATATGTTTCTTAAGTTTAATAAGGCCATGCTGTCTAGTACAAAGCTTCCACATGTTATTATTTAGGATATGTTGTATAAGTTCAGAGTTATTTAGTTTGAATCACATTACATGAGGGGTGGTCTCGGTAACAAGTCACCTGCACATCTACAAGTGCATCTTTAAACATTGAGGGTCGCATAAACACCAATACCTTTTGTTTTAACTGTGATACATAAGATGGCTATGTAACCAGATAACTGTCCCTCTTTCTCCTTCCCACTATATCTAGTGTAGTTTGTTTTAACTGTGATACATAAGAAGGTTATGTAACCACATCTGTGCCTCTTTCTCCCTCCCACTATATGTGGTCGACAAGTGATTATGCAATCCTCAACATAAGTTTTGGCACTGTATTTAACACGTCCCGCATGAGGATTATAGTTGCATCTGAAAGTTATATATCATAACAGATTATATCTTGCCAAGGTTTAATGTTTTATCTCATTTCTGCAGGTCGAATTTTTTGACAAATACAAGGTATGGATGCAAACTCATTTTTACACTGTGACGATCTTCAATATGCCATATAAGTACCCTATAGTTTGTTATTTATTTTGTATTGTATATAAAATTTTCAAGCATACAAAGACCTTTAACACCCTATCCAAAACAATTGATTAACTCAATAACTTTTAGATCACCAAGCAACAACGAACTTATTATGCAACTTGTTAGTCAAAAAAGTTTTTACATAGTTCTATTATCTATTTTTCATTATCTTTTCAAACCATCTCTCTTTTTATGTAGATAGCTTTCACAATTACTAAATTTGCATTTATTCTTCACTCTTGACAGGTTGGTGAGCTCACTGCTTTATTGACATCTGATTTGGGTTCATTCAAAAACATCGTGAGCGAAAACATTTCAAGAGATCGTGGTTTCAGGGCACTAACCGAGGCAAGCTACTCTACACTAAGCAAAAGTGAGCTTATGCTAATTTCTACCCCTATTTCTCAATGAGAAAAGTGAGACAAGGAAAACAAGTTCTAATTAACAATTACCAACTACTTTTGTGTGCTATTAGTTATTTTTATCCATAAAATTAATAAGTGAAACAATTTATTACTCCATAAGACCTAGTGGAATAGAAGCAATTTTGATGCTAAAAAGGTGAAGCAATTCATATCAATTTTGTACACCAGTCATACATGCTTTATAATGGATGCTATATTATATAAGAACATTAATAAGACGTCCTTCTAACTTTGTTTGGCTTTCACTTCTTTGCAGGTTATTGGGACAATGTGCTTGCTGTTTGTTTTGGCTCCCCAACTTGCACCAATTTTGGGTGTACTTATGCTTGCAGTGTCTAGTTTAGTGGGTAAGTTATGATTAGTTGCTTATTTGCCTAAACTTTCCTTAAACATTATAATGTCTTTTTGGTTATAATGAAAATCTAGCGTATATAATAAAAGGGTTTTGACTATGTTAAACTTGCTTATTCTACAGTTAGCTAGTAAGAATAGTCAACAACGATATTTCCATAATCAACCCTAAAATTGGGGAGAACCTACCTCTTGGAAGTAGGCCATTTTGGTGGGAGAATTAGTTTTCGAAAGCAACCCGAAAATGTATTTTGTTAGTATTTCCTTTATTTTCATTGTAAAGTTATTTAGACTATAGTCTAATAGTGAAATTATTACAAAACAAGGATAGCCTGTGGACCAAATTGAAGCATATATTACGGAAAGGAAACTGAATTTATTTATGCAACCCCAAAATTGAAATGTTGAAACTTTCATTGGATGCAGGATGCTAGTTTACTTTTCTTGTGTCATCTTGTTTTAATATCATGGCACTTCATTATGCAATAGATTATTATTTATGTTCTATACTTACGTTTATCCAATGCAAATTATGATTATCCAGCTGTATACAAGAGATCAACTGTGAAAGTGTTTAAAGCCTATGGGTTGACCCAAGCCTCAATAGCTGATTGTGTAACTGAAACTTTTTCTGCAATCCGTACAGTGAGTTCTCAATACATTTTTAAAACTAATGTTCCTTTATACTTTCTATGACTTTATGAATGGTTAAAAACTTGAAATTCCATCACATATTTGGTTTTAACAACTTTTGTTGAAGTTTTTGCACTTCATACTGCAGTTAATGAATTTTGTTACTCCATGCAGGTGAGGTCATTTGGTGGAGAAAAACGTCAAATGCTAATGTTTGGTAACCAGGTTAGTACTTAATGTCCATAGATAAACAACCAAACAAACATACCCAGGGCAAACTTTAATGTCCATAGATGTCCAGATCATATACGCCTGAGGTATTTTCAACCATTTGATTTATATATTATTGTTTTGACCAGGTTCTTGAGTATCAAAAAAGTGGAATCAAGCTTGGAGTTTATAAATCTGTTAATGAATCAATAACTAGAGTTGCAGTGTATGTATCTTTGCTAGCCTTATATATTCTTGGAGGAAACAAAGTTAAGGCGGTAAGAAATATGTCCCATTCTTGTTTATATTTAATTTTACTAGAGGTCATAGAAGCACGTGTTGGATGACAAGTCAAAACGAGTTCGGCTGAAATGGCCTTGTGCCAAAATACTTCTGGTCCAAATCTTTTAATTTTTTTATTAAATATTTTATCTGTCAGATAAGATTAGCTTTATATTATCTCAGTAATAATATGATATTTTTTTCAATAAAACATTCTAAGAGGTTATATGCCTTAAAAGTAAACTTTTTATGACTTTCTGCCTGTTTGGCCCATTTCCTATGAAGCTACTTTTTCTAATTTACCTGTTTTGTTAAATAATTTCTTTTTCAGGGTGAGCTCTCAGTGGGAACGGTTGCTTCTTTTATCGGATACACTTTCACTTTGACATTTGCTGTGAGTACTGTTATTCGGTTTATTTCATTTGCTCTATTCATATTTCATTTCCATCTGATATTAAATTTGTCAGGTTCAAGGATTGGTTAACACAGTAGGAGATCTGAGGGGGGCTTTTGCTGCTACAGATAGAATTAATTCCATCTTATCTGAGTCAGAAATTGATCAAGCATTAGCTTATGGTTTGGAAAAAGACATCAAGCAAGAATTAACCACAGATAATAACTTAAAAATGTTTTTCATTAATGACCCAGATGATAAAAGGCAGTCTCAGAACATGAGGTATATGTCATCTTTAACAACAGCCAGCAGTGTTCGTAGTCTTGCAAGTACTGGTGATATATGTCTTGAAGGTATCTGATATCAAAAATCAATTATCTCATTTCAGATGTCAGTTGAACACTGAAACTAAGATCACACAACTCACTTTTCTGTTGGTTTTCAGATGTGCATTTCTCATATCCCTTGAGACCTGATGTAGAGATCCTTAATGGTCTTGATTTGACACTAAAATGTGGAACTGTTACAGCTCTAGTGGGTTCAAGTGGTGCTGGAAAGAGCACCATTGTACAGCTTTTGGCACGGTTTTACGAGGCATGTATAAATTAATCATGTTTAATACCATGCCTGGGTGCAGATTGATATTCTAAGAATTTTGACATTACAAATGGTCAAGTTGGACAGGCTGGGTAATGGGTAAAAAAGCAGTATTTGATGAAGAATCATTGTGTTAATTATGATTACAAAAACAATATTATTGCAATAATAACCTTAATCTTTGAGTAAAATCCGAACTAGGAGGCTCTAATTAGAAACAGAGTTACCTGTTCAACCTGTCTTTTAGCCATTTTTTAATTGACCCATTTGACATAAAAATCTATCCAAACTGATCTATTCATAAGTATAATGGGTCAAAATTGCCACCTACACTATAGAAGTGTAGGTTAGTCACCAAGTTTCCTATTTCTTGCAGCCGACACAAGGTAGGATAACAGTTGCTGGAGAGGATTTAAGAACATTTGATAAGAGTGAATGGGCCCGCGTTGTCTCCATAGTCAATCAAGTATACTCTTAAATTTCTGACCATGTAATTCCACACTAACAGTAACTATTGCATATATATGTTTCATCTTTTGTTGTTCCAACACAAATTTTGTCAGGAACCAGTTCTTTTCTCAGTCTCTGTGGGAGAAAACATTGCATATGGGCTCCCAGATGAAAATGTATCAAAAGATGATGTTATAGCAGCAGCCAAAGCTGCAAATGCGCATGACTTTATAATCTCACTTCCAGAGGTTTGACTTCTTTATAATTTTCAGTCACTTCCTGTCATTATCTTTTTCCTAATTTTGATTAATTGAAGGGCTATGATACACTTGTTGGTGAAAGAGGAGGCTTACTAAGTGGGGGCCAAAGACAGGTAAAATGTTATTTATAAATAAACGAACAGACCCGTCCTGAGTCCTGTATCCTGAATCCTGAATATTTTCATGAATCTGCAGAGGGTTGCTATTGCGAGGGCCCTGCTAAAAAATGCTCCTATCTTAATACTAGATGAGGTAATTTTTTTGAAACAGTGATTTTATGAATTAAGCTGTTGTACACTACAGTTGAACTGACTTTGATGTCGACTTTGATTTCAGGCCACGAGTGCTTTAGACACGGTCAGTGAGCAGTTAGTCCAGGACGCACTTAACCATCTAATGAAGGGAAGAACAACATTGGTAATTGCACACAGGTTAAGCACGGTTCAAAATGCAGACCAGATTGCTCTTTGTTCCGAGGGGAGAATCGCAGAGCTGGGCACTCACTCTGAGTTATTGGCTAGGAAGGGAGATTACGCGTCTCTTGTTGGCACACAAAGGCTTGCATTCGAGTAAGGTATAATAGTCAACAGATTCTTGATTGGCTTTCCCTGAATTTAAGATCAACATTGTAAGAAGATGTTATTTTTTTATAGCATGTGTTATGGACTGATTTGATATGGTCCATGGTTAGACTCCAAAGAAACAAAGATACGAATAGATAATATTTTGCCACAATTAATTTCTTTCTTCAATAGAAATTACAATGCTTAAATACTAAATGTTCCTACTTCCTACTGCACTTGAAAACTAAACATGGGTAAACATGAGAATTAGGAGCCTTAGCCAAACTTGCTTCGCCTTTTGGACTGAGATCGTGGGAGGCTATAGTTGGTGACCTGATCATAATGAAACAAACCAACAAAGAATCATCAACAGAAATCAACTTAAACAATCAGATCTATACTAGTGACGAATCTAGAATTTTTTTTTCACAAGGTTGGAAACTTTTTGAAGCTTAAATGTGTATCACTAAATATAAAACATTTTTTGATTCGGTTATAGTAAAAAATTTAATCTAAAATTTGAAAGAGATACAAATGTTTGTATTAAATAAATAGGTCTAGTAAACATTCTTTGAAGACCCACTATATATTCATATAATTTATTATGATAGATTTATAGTAAAAAAATATTTAATTTAAAAATTAAAAGATTGTATGCTTGACACATGTATTATTTTTTTAAAGACAAGAGTATTTTGGTTATTGTGTGAAAAACATCAGCTCATTGTGTCTTATACGTTTGTTATATTAAATACTTGTTTATTCTGTCATATATTTTACCATCATTTGTTATATGTATTTATCATTGTGTTTAACGTTGTAAATCATTTTGTGTAATGTAGATTATATAAACTTGTTATTTATCATCGTGTTTTACAATTATAAATACAC
Source organism: Flaveria ramosissima (assembly GCA_025215565.1). Lineage (NCBI taxonomy): Eukaryota > Viridiplantae > Streptophyta > Magnoliopsida > Asterales > Asteraceae > Flaveria > Flaveria ramosissima. The sequence continues at coordinate 23,082,946 of CM046043.1, read as the reverse complement.
AATAATTTACTTTCACCAATTATTTTTCAAAACTTATAGTTTTGAAGATAATACAATATGTTATTTTTGTCATTGCTTTTTATAGATTATATAAAGTTATTATATATAATTGTGTGTTGATTTTATTTCACCAATGTATTTTTCAAAACGTATAGTGTTTAAGATAACACAATAACGATTAGTTACATAATAACCTTACAATTATTAACACTTACATAAAGTTTTACCTTATCTACCCTTAAATTAAAAAAACTTAATTTGTTTAACATTTCAGCTATATCTTTTAATCTATCACATTTAAAAACTTTTTGAGACTACTATTGTAATCTGTGTTTTCTTTAAACGTTTTGATGTAAACTTTTTGGTGAACCGATCTGTATTTTGTGAGTTACAATAAGTTAATGCGTAAATGTACAAGTAGTCATGCAAAACCCATTTATTTGGTCTTTTAAATTTTAGCTTAGAAAAACATAATATATTTTTTTATCAAAATAGTACAAGAATAACAAAATACTGAAAACATGTGCCGGATGTAAAATGTCACCCGTCGCATTGCGCGGACACCCTTCTAGTTGTTTTTAATGTATATAGTAGGGGTGTGCGCGGTGCGGTACGGTGTGGTTAAGAGCATTTCCGAATCCGAAACCGCAACTGCGGTTAATACCATTTTCAAAACCGAAACCGCAACTGATACTTCGGTTAACCACCGGTTGTGGTTAACTTTGGTTAATTTCGGTTAATTAACCAATCTATTTAACATATGCTTTTAAACTAAAACTTTAACTAAAAAATAATTATCAGGCTATGTTTGTACCAACTTTATAAGGATGTTCACGACAATGTTTGTTTTTAAGGTCCCACCAAAACTTAAACCGAAGTAAGAGTGTGCATATAATAATGCGTGCACGCATTTTGCATTACTTCTACTTATTTAGGGGTTCATTCTATACATAATAGAATCCTACTATGTAAATATATCTTTTAAAAATGTAATTAATAAGATTAACATATGAGATTCTAGTAAAATCAAGAGGAGTATTTTAAATTTTTTGCACATTAATGTCATTCGGTTCGGTGCGGTTAATTCGGTTAATTTGTACACCAAAACCGAAACCGAACCGCAATGTGCGGTTAATTGGTTATGCCTTAACCGAACCGTCGGTTAATTGTTCGGTTCGGTTAATGCGGTTATGGTTCGGTTAAATCGGTTAAGTGCTCACCCCTAGTATATAGATTACTTAGTTGTTTATTTATTATTATATTTTACATATTAGAGATACATAACAATTTTATTCTATCTTTATATATTTTTTAAACTTCACATCTTAGAAAAACACAATAGCATTCCGAAACCACAAAAATAACAAAAATACACAATAAACTCCACTAAATATATAATGAACTGCACTAAAGACAATGATGAAATATGATCATACAAATATAAAAAAAAGAGTATTATCTTTTTATAGAACAAATGTTGTATTCGTTTTGAAGATAAAAAACACTCCTTTTTTGACTTAATTTATCTCAAAAAATAATATTGTACATGAAAGTTACAAACGTTTAAAAAATTGGGAATATATACAAAAAAATTCAACAAAAGTGATTATTTTTTAAATACATAATTAACAAACTTTTCCTTATAATTTAATATTTACCATTGATTAAGAGAAGATGATTGAGATTACTTATTACATCTTTTTATTTGAAGTATTTTTCTATTCTAAACTTTCTCAACTTTTAATATATAAAAAACAACATAACAATCTCAATGTCAAAAAAATAAATTAAATCAAACATACAACTATAGGTGTTCTTAGAAAATATTTAAAAAGAAACAAAAGATGTATTTTTATAATTTTACGTAATATAAAATAAAAAACAAGAATAATAAAAAATAAAGAAAACCATGAAAGATTTTAGTTACTTTTATATCTAATAGACTAAAATCTAAAACTACACACGTACCTAGATTTCATTCTTAGTTTGATTAGAAAATACATAAATTAATTTCATATAATAGTATAATATATTAGGAATGTTAGTTAAGAATAAGTTACATAACTAAAATCTTTTAATTTGGAAGAAATTACGTATATTTCAACTAAAAATGCATCATTTACCTAACTATAAGGATAAAAGTTAAAAGTTAATTAAAATCATACAACATAAAAGATTAGCTAATTGGTTAATTGAATTATTGAAATGATTTTATTTGTAATGACTTATCAAATATTTATTTGCCTACATATTCTGGTTCTATATGAATTGACTCACTCTATCAATCAACGTTTTAATTTTATAATTCTTTCTACGTCACTCACTCATACACAGTTAAAAACTTCATATCATTCAATATATCATCTCTTTCTTCTTTCATAGACTTTTACAAGTCTCCGGTCTATGTCCTTTATCTCTCAACCCACCCAAAATTGAGGGAAAATGATAACAGGGGGTTGTTAGATTTTCATTTATTGGGTTGTTGTCGAAAATTTTCAGGGGTGGGTTCTAAAACTAAGGGATCGGTGTTCAAATTTCTTGAGGGTTGATCGGAATTTCATCCTTAATGATTAAATTAGTGGGTGTATGTTGCACGTTGTTGGTACACATGCTGAAATGTCAAATTGCAAGTCTGTCGGCTGCAACTTTTCCATTGACTCCTCATTTTTGAACATGTTACAAGAAAATATATCTGCATATTTTAACATTCTTCTGCACCATAATTCTGCACCATAATTTCACATATAAATTTGTTTTTACAATATTTTCTTAATACTTTTTTGGACAATGCTGCAGGAACGAACTAAGAACTACAAGCCTACGGAGGATAGTAGTTTTACGGTAGATTTCTTTTCTTGTAGTAATGATCAAAAAAAATTAAGATATCACTGACTTTATGGTAAAAGCACTACAAAAAACATTGATAAATATGTTAAAGATATTGACAACCAACAACAATACTTGAAAGTTATGATATGAGTAATGTTTTCATTTCTCTTTATTATCGTAATTGACACTTTGTGCTACCCATATTGTTATTTGAGTATGAACAAATATGTTAAAGTACATCAATTGACTAATTGATATCTATGTTATTATTGTTTTGTCGTAATTTCAACTAGATGCATATTAGTCAATAGCAATTGATTTATGTTACGAGTTTGCATTTGAGTGTAAAAAAATTTCATTTCCTGCAACTAATATTTGTAAAAATGTTACATGTTTTCTATTTAAAAGATAATTATAGATGCATTAAATCTAAAAAACGGCTGTATTTTTATCTATCTATCTACCTATCTATATTAATAAAAGAAAGTTTTAAAGTGCAATTTGTCAAAATATTAGACTTCCCCATCTTAGTTTTCTCGACTCTCTCTCCTAATAAATGATAATAGTACATACTAATTATATTATTTAGAACCTTTCCATATTAAAATTAATTTCAATTAAAAGAAAGTTCTAATATTCTAAAAATTATTATTTGTTTTACTTAAGTCCTATATTTTTTACATGTAACTTCAAAATCATATTTAATCTGGACATATTATTTATTAATTTTTAATTTTTATTTTATTACCAAATATTTGATTTTTTATCTATTTAATCCGTGTGTCACACGTGATACTAGCTAGTAACTAAATTAAATGAGGTTTGTATAACCATAGAAAGAATTACATTTAAGCGGAAAAAAAGTTACATTTATGTAACTAAACTATAATAAATTTAATTTGAGTATTAAAAAGTTGCATTTAAAGTAAAAAAAATGTTGAATTATAATATTAAAATTTGCATACTAAAAATGTTACATTTGAATAGTAAATACAAGACTTTCAATAAGAAAATATAAACTATAATCTTCATATAATGACCACCACATACATCATAATACATAACATTTCTTGCATCATAATAAGCATGTTCAATATCTTTCATTCTTTCATTATCTTTCACTTTCATCATAAACGAGATTGCACAAGGCAAGTGCTCCATGTTGATCGACAACAAATGTCGATCCCTGTCGATACACATGAAAACGGTAGCTAACCCCCGACAGTTGATCCACACTGCAAGGCACATAGCCCGCTCATGAATACGAATCCATCATCATACATCAGACTCACATAAGTGAAGTCTATCATAGTGCTGCAAGACTTTTCATCATCAAACAGCCCGAGGGTAACATTCATTAAGTTTCACTTTTTATTAATATCATCTTCCATTTTAATATATAATACTTAACTTATTAAGTACACAACATGCCAAGTACCAGTCATCATAACATATTTTCTTATAGAAAAGTCTACCTTCCTGTTAAAACCTTTTGAAATATTGGTCATTTAAAAACGTATAATTAGTATGCATAATAGCCCCAAAACATGGAAAAACTTATAAATAGGGGATCTAGAACTCACCTGGATGCAGCAAGTAACTTCTAGACTAAGCTTTTCTAGGCTAGGATCACACTACACAGCCTGCAGATAAGTTAACACTTAGAGTGGTTAATTTCTGCCTAATTTCGCTGCTAATTTCGCTGCCAGAAAAGCAGTTTCGCTGGCAGTTTCGCTGCCAGTTTCGCTAACGATTTCGCATGGCAGTTTCGCCCAACTTTCGATGGAATTTCCATGGCTGCGAAATTACCTGCGAAACTATAGTTTCGCAGAAAACCCATAGTTTCGCAGCTTGAATATGCAATTTCGCTGGATGCATATACAGTTTCGCATATCGAGCTGAAATGACGAACCAACCCATTTTTAACCCAAAATCGCAAGTTTTTACGTCCAAACCCTTAGTTTATCATCCATGAGGCTAAATCTATGCTTTATACATGTTTTCATACGTAAAAATGTGACCTTTATGCGATTCTTTGCAACTTTTCAAAACCCAAAACCCTAGAATCCGGGTTTGATCTACAAAAGGGTTTAGAGGTCGATTCTTACCTGGATTTGTTGCTCCTTTCTTGTGTTTTGATGCTCCAACACCCAGACCTTCAATCCTTTGACCTTTGAAGCTCCAAATCTTGAGTTTCCTTCACTTTCTCTCTTTACGAATTTGGTGGCTAGGGTTGCAAATGATGGAGATGGAGGCTGATTTGGTTGCTTAAGGGCTGATTATGGGCCTTTAATCCCATAGGCTACTACCCAATAAGCCTAATTTAGCCCATGACCATTTTCTTACCTTATTAAATACCCAATAATTAAGCTCATTATCCTTAATGACTCGTTTTGACTTTTCGGGTGTTACAATAGTCGGTCAAAATTGGTCAAAACCGGACCAAATCATCCTAATCGGCAGTGTTCTAGCAATGATAACCGCCGAATTTTCCCATTCCGGCGCCAGATTTGTCGATTCCTGAAAGGGTTTGCAACTCCGGTGATCGGAACAAGGGAAGGGATGACCAACAGTGACTGCAACATGGGAAGAAGACAATTGTTATAAGTTTAAGGGTTCAATGCTTTAACTAAGTTTGTGTATTTTTACATTTAACCCCCTCAATATTCACTAATTTACAAATTATCTCCCAAAATCGTAAACAAATTCATAAAAAAAGGAATAAAATTATACATAAATTTGAAAACTTATACACAGAAGATTCTATTAATCCCCATTAATCCCGATTAATCCCTAGTCCTTACCTCACCGTGACCAGCGCCTAACAATTTTTACAACACTAGTCCTTACTATGTTATGCTTTTCTAGTTGTACTTTTAGCTTTTAGGATAATATAGACCTTAAATTTATAATTTTCCCAAATGTTGGACGTGGGTTAGAGGTATAATCCCATATGTAAGCAGTTTGAGTTTGAAATAAAGAGGTGGTAATTTTATGATTAGATTTCTTTATTGTGTTCTCTCCCTTGTGAGTAAACAATTCTTCTTGAAAAATGATTTTCAATTAGAGCCAAATTCTTTTCGAGTCTTAGCAATAAAAAGGAGAGACTTAGGAAAAACATTTAGTGGTGAATTTTTGTTATGGATTATTGATCAACTATCAATGTAAACTGGATGAGTCCGTATCTTGAAATGAAAAGTTGGTTCCACACATGGTATTTATCACATGAAATGTATACTTATGATACGTGTAGATATAGATATTATATATAAAATATCTAATATATTATACATACTAAATAAACAAATCTACATATAATGAATTTCGTACTTGGTACGTGGATTTCACAAAGAAAGAAGAACAACAAATATTATTAACTAACAAAAATCATTGAATCTCGAGATGCGCACTATTCCTAAGAGCATTCACAGTAGCTTTCTTATCTTTATCTATATAATTACACTAAAAATCACTATATTTCCTCTCTTAATTTCAATTAAATAATAGTTTTGATACCCTTATAATTACTTTTTTCTTTCTCCTTTACTCACAACCACTTTAAAAAATATTAAAAAATTTATAAGGATTGAACAGTGATTCTTCAAATATACCAATCCACAATAACATTTTCTCTCTTCTTCACTCACAACCACTCAAAATCATTCTATATAATATATCAAACACACTCACATACTTTTAAGGACTCCACTATGAATGCTCTAAGGCACTTGAACTTTCTAAAGACTAATGGTAATTGAAATTCCAATAAATAATGAAAGGGAAGATGATGATTGAAATTTAAGTCAACAAATCAGGAACCTGGAAGAAGTAAACATCAATGAAGGCAAAAGACTTTTGGACATGATTTTGAAGTGTATTAGGTTGAAGGTGATTGACATGGAAATAAGCTATAAATAATGAGATGGACTCTATATTTGTACATAATACATGCACACTTGTTGGCTTGCCACATGGTGCAAGAACTATCGAAAGTAAATGGACTTTTAAAAGAAAAATGAATTTGATGGCATTGTTGAAAAATTAAAGCGTCAATTAGTAGCCAAGGGTTTCACACAAAAATAAAGGACTTGATTATTATGACACATATGCACCTTTGCACGAGGTACAAACATTAATATATTAATTTCCTTTCCATTTATAAACTCATAATTCATTAGATGGATGTAAAACAACATTCTTAAACAGTGAATTAGAGGAGGAAGTCTATATGGAACCACCCGAGGGCTTTGTATACAAGGAAAAAAGGTTAAGGTTTGCAAACTTATTAAATCCTTATATGGATTGAAACAAGCCTCTAAACAGTGGCATCAAAATATAATCAAGTAATATTGTCTAATGGTTTTAGGATTAACTAATTGGATAAATATGCTTATAGTCGACTTATTAATGGAAATGGAGCAATAATATGCCTATATGTAGATGATATGCTCATATTTGAAACTGATCTTGAACAAGTGCAAAACATAAAGAAACCGTCACACCCTCAATTTTTTCAAACGGGGTTTTACCGTTAGGCGCGTTACACGTCAGGTTCTCAGCCGATAGTTACACTAAACGACACGGTAGTTACTAAACATAGCATTTAATATTATCAAGTAATCCCAAAATATTATTTAATAATAAGTTCAAAAAACATTTGCGGAAGCGTAATCGGCTAATTATTTATAATTTAAATAGCGCAAAACACGCGCAACCCAAATAAATGTAATCTTGCAAAAATTAATGTTTAAACTATTTTATAAATAAACCAACAATGTGATGAAATGATACAATACGTCTAATCGTGCACACCTTATGAACCTAAAAGAAACATGCTAAAGTGTCAACAAAGGGTTGGTGAGTTCACAGGTTTCGATAAACAGTAATAAGTTAGAAATAGCAGATCCAGTAAACAAAATAATATCAGTAGATAGCTAGTCTACATAACAAGTTACATAGTGTATGAAGTTCACAACCAAAGCTGACAAATGTCAGTATGCCTTGACGGTGGTTACCAGACTACAACAACAATAATTAGGTCAATTAAACACCCATTTGACATGCAGTCGTGCTAGCGCGACTAGCCCGAGTGGGGTTAGTCAAACCCATTAGATCTACTATGAATTACCTCGCTAAAGAACATAAATTAATGGTTCGAAAGTGAGGACTTAAATTAGTACAACACTAGTAAACAAGTGATAATACAATAATACTGATCAAATGAAGAAACATAAAACGAACATGTTTCTCTTGCCCAAAAGAAGTATAAGTAAAGTGGGTTTGTAAACTCATCTCGAATAGCACAACAAATCAGTAAATGCAAGTGCAAAAAATTGGGTTTCCAAATAACCTAAAGGCACATTTAATATCTAATTAATATAAAGTATTAACTCTTACACTATATGGTTCTGCGTTCCCGTCTCGGTTACAATGTAAGTCATTAATGTTTCCCCCACTCACCTGCAAGCTCATAAGTACTCAACCCATGCATACATCATGCGTAAGGGTTCGTATGTAGCACACTTAGACTGCATTTGGTTGGAAGGAATGAAATAGAATTAAGAAACTAATATAATTTTCAAGTAAATTTATGTTTGAGTGGGTAATAAAATGTAAAACCAAGGGAATGCTTCACCTCAAATTCCCTTGGTTGTGGGATTTTAAATTCCCTTGGTTGTGGAATTTCAAATTCCCTCTCTAGGTGGAAGGATTTTGAAATCCCACAACCAAGGGAATTTAAGGTGAAACATTCCCTTGGTTTTACTTTTAGTTGCTCACTCAAACACAATTTTACTTGAAAATTATACTAGTTTCTCATTTCCATTTCATTTTATTCATTCCAACCAAACGCAACCTTATTAGGGTAACATATATACATAAGAATTTATACATCCACAATATATCACCACTAACACACACACATATTTTATCCGTAATATAGCACACACCTCGCACATATATACTATATACTACACTCAACAACCCACGTAATATACATTACACATAATACCTACATATGCAACCTGAAATTCATAACAACCCAAACCAACCCAAAATCCTCATCATAAAATACACCAATAACAACACCCATGCCAACATCGGCTTGCTTAAGAATCCATACCCCACAAACAAACCATACACCATGCAATGCACATCTCACATACATGATAACTACACCCATCCACACCCATACAATCAAAACCCTACGGCCACCCCTACAACCATACCCACTGGTTTCACCAAACCAACACACATAACCACATATTAAAGAATCATATTCTTGACCCCTTCCCAACCCAACTACCCTCGAGCCACCTCTGAAAACATACCACAACAACCTAACATCCACACCATACGAGATTAATATACTGCTGGATACACAGCTATAATCAATCATGGCATCAGTTATGAAGAACACATACACATTCACATCCACAACCACACATGCAACGAAACCAACTCAAGACCAGAATACATACAATGCACACAATGCACACATGAAGCCCATGAACCGAGAGCCCTGAACTGGCATGAAACATGACAACTGAGGGGAAGCCGTAACCGTATGAAAATGAGTAGTTAGAGAAAGAATCGTACCAAACGGGGCTGCCAAAATCAATTTACGTGGCCGCCGGGGAGATGTCGATTGCCAGGTGCTCGCAGTTGAAGAAAGGGAAGTCGTCGGAGATGCACGGTCACGAATAAAGCTGTCATGGGGGTGAGGGAGGCTGTGGTTGGGGTTGCCAAGAGGAAGGATGTGAGCTGTGAGAATGGTTGTGAAATTAGGGTTTAGAATGCATTTAGAGAGAGAGAGAGAGAGAGAGAGAGAGAGAGAGAGAGAGAGAGAGAGAGAGGGAGAGAGAGAGAGCGCAGTCGAGAGAGAGAGAGTAAAGAGAAAAGAGACTCTCCAGACTACGCTCTCGCGTAGATCGATCTCTCGCTCGCTCTCGACTCTATCGCTCTCTATCTCTCTCTCTGCCTCCTCTCTCTCTCTCTCGCTCTCTCTCTCTCTCTCTCGTGCTCTTCTCTCTCTCTCTCTCGCTCTCTCTCTCTCTCTCCTCTCTCTCTCTCTCTCTCCCTGCTCTCTCTCTCCTCTCTCTCTCTCTCTCTACTCCTCTCTCTCTCTCTCTCCTCTCTCTCTCTCTCTCTCTCTCTCGTCTCTCTCTCTCATCTCTCTTCTCTCTCCTCTACTCTTCCTCTCTCTCTCTGCTCTCTCTCCTCTCTCTCTTCTTCTCTCTCTCTACTCTCTCTCTTCCTCTCTCTCCTCTCATCTCTCTCTCTCTCCTCTCTCATTCTCTCCTCTCTCCTCTACTCTCTCTCTCCTCTCTAGCTTCTCTCTCTTCTCTCTCTCTCTCTCTCTTCTCTCTCCTTCTCTTCTCTCTCTCTCTCTCTCTCTCTCTTCTCTCTCCTCTCTCTCTCTCTTCTCTCTCTCTCCTCTCTCTCCTCTCTCTTCTCCTCTCTCTCTCTCTCATCTCTCTCTCTTCTCTCTCTCTCTCTCTCTCTCTCTCTCTCGTCTCTCTCTCTCTCTCTCCTCTCTCTCCCTCTTCCTTCGCATATTCTCTCTCTCTCGTTTCTCTCATCTCTCTCTCTCTCTCTCTCTCTCGCTCTCTCTCTCTCTCCTTCTCTCTCTCTCTCCTCTCCTCTCTCTCGCTCTCTTCTCTCGTCTCTCTTCTCTCTCTCTCTCTCTCTCTCTCCTCTCTCTCCTTCTCCTCTCTTCTCTCTCTTCCTTCCTTCTCTCCTCTCTCTTTCTCTCTTCTCTTCTCTCTCTCTTTCTTCTCTTCTCTCTCTCTTCTTTCTTTTTTTCTTCTTTGTTTTTCTTCTTCTTTGTCTCCTTAGTGAGTTAGCTTTGGGCGTTCGTCGGTTACAATAATTAAGGTGGTGGATGATTTAATTAAAATATGGTTTTAACAATAATTGTTTCATGATTATTTTGTTTCAAAACTGGAAATTTAAATAAACACATACGACGAAAGAATAACCAGATAACGAGAAACTATTAGCTAACGAGGAGTTGAGTTAACGATGTTGACCAGACAATACGGGGTGACATAGAAACTTTTATTAGAAAACTTTGATATGAAGGACTTGGGAGAAGCTGATATCATACTTCGTATTAAAATATTAAGAAAAGGAAAATAAACTTATGTTTTCCAAATCTCATTATATAAAAAAGTTCTAAATGTTTTTAATAAATATAATTGTTCACCAATAAGCATTCTGCTTGAGGTACTTCCAAATAAAATACGAACACTAGTAAAGTGTAGCTTAAAATGAGTATTCTAAAGTCATAGGTAGTTTAATGTATTCCTTAACTTATACTAGACTTGACATCTCATATGAAGTAGGAAGATTAAAATAGACATACTAGTAATCTTAGAATACATCATGCATTGGGAAGCGGTAAATCGAGTATTTAATACTTGAAAAAACTAGGGACTATGGTTTGGAATGTAATGGACATCCTTCAGTATTAAAAGGATACATTGATGTGAACTGGATTATTAATCAAGAAGACTATGTATCCATGAGTGGTTGGATATTTATCCTTGGTGGGGGAGTAGTGTCTTGGGTACCAAAGAAACGAACCTGTAAATTTGACTCTACGATGGCAGCTGAATTTGTAGGGTTGGCTTCTTGTTGTAAAGAAACAGATGCGCTTAGAGATCTATTAATGACCAATGCCACCGTATCTATACGTTGAGATAGTTAAGCAACATTTTCAAGGGCATATAACAATGTATTCAATGGTAAGTTCAGAAATATTAGACTTAGACACATACAGGTGAAATTAGTTAATAAATGATAGGGTGCGGGGTGATCAATTAAGAACTTGATGGAACCTTTTATAAAAGGATTACTTAGAAAACTGATCGAGAATACTTCAAAGCGGATAGGAATCAAGCCCACTTATAAGTAGTCTTCTAAGATGGAACCTTGACTTAACACTTGGTATTTCATCAAGTTTTGTAACTATTACAAACTTCATCCCAGGGTTAGCAAAATTTGAAACCATAATGAAAGAAAAGTTGACTATAATTCTTAATGGAACTACAAACACGTATTGTGTTGGAGTATTTTACTATTTTAGTTACAGAAATACTCTTAATATGTTCGCTTTCTATGAGTTAAGGGCTTAAATCTGGAGCATTCTAAGAAAGAAAAATAAGACAGGACAACTTTGTAGGGTCGGCTTAAATTGGATTAAATGAATAAGCAAAAGGATATGCATGAGGTGTTTCCGTCTAACATATAAAGGTAGATATTTTAATGACTATGGTTCAACCATTCTATTCCTAGTTAAGCTTGAGCGTTTTTACTATGTAAGGTTCAAGGTGCAAGATTCTACATTTATTTTTGCGTAACACCCCCAAGGACTTCAGATTCTAGTTAGGTCATGGGTAATATTTAAAACCTCTGTCTATTTTGAAAATGGTGGGGGATTGTTGGAAAAAAATTTTCAAGTTAAAGTTAAATTATTTTCAAGTCTTAATAAAAAGGAGAGATATGAAAAAATATTTGGTGGTGAATCTTCATTATGGAAAATTTATATGCATAAAATGATCAATGTAATTTGGATGAGTTTGTATTTTGAAACAAAAAGTTGGTTCCTCACATGGCATTTGTCACATGAAACTTATCATATGTGTAATTATATGTGTAGATATAGATATAATAAATGAAATATATAATATCTTTATACATATAAAATAAACGAATCACAGTCATATTTTTTACAAGTAAGATCTATCCTTGACGGACTTCTGATAATTAATGAAATCATAGCTTGGTTAAAACATATAAAAAGAGATGCACTTTTATTCAAAGTCGACTTCGAAAAGGATTTTGACTCCATTAATTGAAAATTTCTGGATGACGTGGTTAGACAAATGAACTTCCCAATTATTTAGAGAAATTGGATACAAAGCCGTCTCTCCTCAGCTAGAACCTTCATCTCGACGAATGGTTCCCCTACGTTTGAATTTAATCTCACTTGCGGATTAAGGCAAGGTGACCCACTCTTATCGTATTTCTTATCATTGTCATGAAGGGCATTCATGCAATCATTGAATCGGCTAAGTCTTTAGGAGTCTACTAAGGTATGAAATTTCCCAATGATGGGCCAAACAATCCCATCTCTTTTATGCCCTCGACGCCCTCTTCTTGGGGCATTGCTCCAAAAGAAATATAGCAAACCTTGGTCGAATTCTTAGATGTTTTTATTTGGCATCTAGTTTAATGATTAATTTTAAGAAAAGCACTCTAGTGGGGTTTGGAGTGGATCATCTCATCTTGAGGTCTCTCACTAGTAAGTTACACCGAAAAGAAGGAAATTTTCCCTTTATATATCTTGGTCTATCTGTTGGAAACATAATGAACATCATTAAAACTTATGATTCGGTCAGAGAAAAAAATAGGCAAACATTTATCATATTGGAAGGCTTCAACACTCTCGATCGAAGGCAGGATCACCTTAATCAAATCAGTGCTTCGTAGCCTCCCTCTATATCATCTATCTCTTTTCCGCGCCCCGGTTCAAGTAATTAACAACTTTGAACGCATCTAAAGGGATTAGTATTAGGTGAAATTGGTTACCCAAACAAAACTTTGTTGGGTAGCATGGGAAAAGATGATGGCTACTAAACATCATGAATAATGAATTAGGAAGATTATGGGTAAGATTTATACGAACCATTCATCATAATAAAAACCGGTCATTGACACTCCCTGTCAAAAACTTAATCAATGGGCCTTGGAAACACATCATCAAAACCACAAGGGATTTACAAGTTATTGGAATTGATACAAAATCGTGGGTGGACAACTCAACTGGATTTTTCTCAAAAGAGCTTAGGCAAAATGTTGAAGACAACAAACTCCCATAAGCTCCTATTGACTTTCATTGAACCAAATGGGTTCCAATTAAGGTGAATGTATTTCGCATGGAGGGCTTTAATTGATCACATCCCATCTAAATCTGCCTTATTGAATCGTGGTGTAGTAAATGAAGCGACATGCGCAAGATGTGGGTTCAATCATATTCTTATAGATTGTTGCCTTGCAAATTTTGTTTGGGCAGCCATATTCAGATGGTGCAAGCTACCCAATTACAACTTTGACAATTTTCAACATCTTCTCAACCAACCCAACTCATGTCAATTTCGAGTGGACATAAAATCTGTTGACCGCCATTTTCCTCTTTACTATATGGTGCATATGGAGAGCCAGGAACGAGGAAATTTTTTAGCAATAAAGTGAAAGATGTGTTTGATATTATGGGGCATCAAAACGCTAACTATACTTTTGTTGAGAGTTAGAGGGAAAATAAGAAATTTAGATTGGAAATCGTGATCTAAATTTCATTTTTTTCCTTGTATGTTTCTCTAGCGTCTTGTTAGTTTTCATTATCTAATGAATTTGGCCGTTCAAAAAAAATATGAAATAACCAAAATCTACATATAATAAATTTCATAGTTATTATGTGGATTTCACGAACAATGAAAAACAATAATATAACTAATTAATCAATTATTTCAATGTGGATACGTGGGGACATAGAGTTAATGCCATTTCCAATTAATTGTGATGCAATATTCTTTTTAGCCGTCTCCTTTTAGGAAAAGAAAGTGATGCTAATAACCGTTGACGGATTGTAGAATGGTTATCATGCGTTTCAACTTCACTAGCCATCATGACGTTTGGTAGAATGGCTACAAATAGCCTCCATGCGTTTCAGCTTCTGATCGATTTGATTTAATCACTCTCACATTTTCGAGTTCAAAGAATTCAACTTTTTACACAAAGTATTCTCTCCAAACTCTCTATTTTATGTACTAGAATTACGACTACTTTGTTGCTATAGAAACATACTAATTTTAAACAAGAATCGTTATCGAACTCAGGAGTTCATCCGACAAATGTGTGTTTGAACGAGAGAAACAAGGAAAAGAAAAGGTTTGATCGTAGAGTATAATGAAGAAGTTGTTGAAGATGAAGTTCGTTCTCCAAGAGAGTGTTTCAAAGCTGCATTATATAAAACAAGGAACAAGAAATGTGAGTAATATTCTCAAGAATTTGAACACCTTCTTATGAAGTTTGATCTTGACGAGGATGATCCCTAAATACTTGTATGTTACCTCGGTGGCTTAGAACCAAAAATTACAAACATTATGGAGTTGCAACCTCATTTTTCGTTGGTTGAACTCAGGTTATGTTGAAATATTAAGGGAAAATTAACTCTATATTCATCAAACCCTAATTTGATAAATAACTTGAAATTGAAATTAAATCACTAGGATGTTCTTGAAATCGATTAATCTTTCAGATTAAACCATTTGCGCACTTACAATTGATTTAATCGGATAAGATCAAGAAGTAGAAACAAGAACCTGAATTGGATTGATGAAGTTTTTGTGCCTTGAGAGTGTTCTCTGTATTTCTTTGTAGATTGTGTGTGAACAATTGAATTCTCATCAATCCTATAAAACTGTCAATCAAAATCACAACAAATATACATATTCACTTTATACCCCTTGACTTCATTCAATGTTTCATAATTATCCTAAACTTTAACTAATAGGTTTAATTTATAAATACTATAATATGAATATGTATATTTATATATATAACCAATATTACTAAAATTCCAACATTCCTCCCCCATTTTAGTAATATTCATGATCAACACAAGCAAACTTCACCATAATCAAACTTATGCATAAATGAAATATCCTACGGATTGAATTTCACATTAGTATATTACACGATCCAAATATTCGAATATCGAGGTGTCACAATGATTGAACCTGTTCTATTCATCTGAATGCTTGAATGTAATACACACATAAATTCACAATTCTATAGTTCTAACTTGACATAATGTTTTACTAGCCTATGTCCCATTCTTCAAAGAATATATCAAAGCCAAGTCCAAGCTTCTTGAAGCAGCTAAACTTCATACTCTTATAGGTAGTTCTCATCTTGCACCTGCAAATGCAATTTACCAAAGAACTATTAAGAAACTATGTTTCAACCTTCTTTATCTTGCAGTCTGAACATACCTTGGGATGCTATGTTGTGTTCCAATATCTCACGACAAGCCTTCCACATTGAATTCAGCATTTAACGTTGTATTAAATGGGAATTGGGTAACTTAACATGAAATACTAAGAAATGGACTTCAGACCCATCCCGATGGCTGATTTATTCACGAGATCTCTTCCTAACCCTTTGGTTAAATGATCAGCCATGTTGTGTTGAGATTTTATAAACTCAACAGATATTATTCCATTCATGATTAATTCCCTAACCATGCTATGTCTCACACCTAATTGTCTAGACTTTCCATTATACACTTGACTGTATGCCTTAGCCAGTGTAGCAGCACTATCACACCTATCGAAATAGGTGATATAGGTTTAGGCCATAATGGAATTTCATACAATAAATTCCTTAACCATTCAGCTTCTTTTCCGGCTGAAGCTAATGCTACAAACTCAGACTCCATTGTAGAGTTTGTAATGCAAGTTTGCTTTTTAGAAGCCCAAGAAATTGCACCTCCACCTAGTAGAAATACCCATCCACTAGTAGACGAATGATCTTCTAAATTCGTTATCCAACTTGCATCTGAAAACCCTTGCAGAATAGAAGGTGAACCTGAATAACATAAACCGTAGTTCATGGTTTCCTTTAGGTATTTAAACAGTCTATTTACTGCTTGCCAGTGATGTGAGCTTGGATTACTTGTGTACCTGCTTAATCTTCCCACTGCATATGCTATATCAGGTCTTGTACTAACCATAGCATACATCAAACTTCCTATTGCCTTGGCATAATCCAATTGAGCAATAGGATTTCCTTGATTTGGCATAAGTTTAATAGTAGGATCTATAGGAGTTCCAACAGGCGAAGCATTCAAGCAATTGAATTTATTTAATATCTTTTCAATGTAATTTGATTGAGAGATAGTAATTCCATTGCTACCTCGGATTATTCTTATTCCAAGAATTACTTCCGCCTCCCCCATATCTTTCATGGCAAATCTTGATGATAAAAACTCCTTGGTTTTATCAACTTGTCCTTGATCTGTACCAAAGATCAACATGTCATCAACATACAAACAAATTATGACTCCTTTTCCAGAAGAATCAAATTTACTATAAACACACTTATCAACTTGGTTTAGGATAAAACCATATGATAAGACAACCTCATCAAACTTTTGATGCCATTGTTTAGGAGCTTGCTTTAAGCCATAAAGAGACTTAATCAGCTTACAGACTGTATGCTCTTGTCCAGTCATAACAAAACCTTCAGGTTGTTTCATATATATTTCTTCATCTAATTCACTATTTAAGAAAATAGTTTTAACATCCATTTGATGTATTATAAGATTATGTATAGCTGCTAGAGCTAACAATAATCTTATCGTAGATATTCTTGCAACTGGAGCATAAGTGTCAAAGAAGTCAATCCCTTCTTTTTGTCTAAAGCCTTGTATGACCAAACGAGCTTTATACTTATCTATACTCCCATCTACTTTTACCTTCTTCTTGAAAATCTATTTACACCCCAAAGGTTTACACCCTGGAGGTAAATCAGTAAGTTTCCAAGTTTTATTATGCATGATGGAATCAATCTCATCTTGTATAGCTTCCTTCCAAAAATTTTCATCTCTTGAAGCCATAGCTTCACCAAAAGTCTTTGGATCTTCCTCTACTATGAAACAGTATTGATATTGATGTCTAATTTCATCTCTAGAACCTTCTACTAAATATAGTTGAAAGTCATTTTCAAATGATTTTACCTTTCTAGTTCTAGTACTTCTTCTAGGCTCGGGAGGAAGAATTGTATTATCAATAGAATCATTGATCCTGCTTCGTGAGTGTTGACCCGCATCAATAGATCTAAGTACTGATGTAAATCTTTTCTCATCAAAGATAGCATCTCTAGATTCAATCACAGTATTAATAGACACTGAATCATTTGGTTCTATTACATAGAACCTATATGCTTTTGAGTTAGTAGCATATCCAATAAAGATGCAATCTATGCCTTTGTCACCTAGATTCTTCCTTTTAGGATCAGTAAGACGTACAATTGCCCTACATCCCCAAACTCGAAGATAATGCAGATTTGGAGATCTTTTCTTCCATAACTCATACGGAGTTATTTGACTTTTCTTATTGGGAGTTCTATTTAATAAATAACATGCAGTCAGCATAGCATCTCCCCAAAACCCATCACTCAGACCAGAATAGGATAACAAAGAATTGACCATTTCTTTTAAAGTTCTATTCTTTCTTTCTGCTACACCATTTTGTTGAGGTGTATACGGTGCTGTGGTCTGATGTATGATTCTAGTGGACTGAAAATACACCGGATCATAATACTCCCCTCCCCGATCTGTTCTAAGGGTCTTAATCAGATCACCATGAAACAGTTCGACCTCTTGTTTATAAATTTTAAATTTATCAAGAGCCTCATCTTTTGCATGTAATAAGTAGACATAACAATATCTAGTTGCATCATCGAGAAAATGTGATTACATATTTATTATTTCCTAGTGATGGCGTGCTATGAAAATCGCATAAATCAGAATGAATAAGATCCAATACCCTAGAATCCCTTTTTACATCTTTAAAAGGTTTTCTTGTTATTTTTGTTAACTTACAAGTATGACATTTATTATTGGTCATATCAAAGCCGGGTATT
This sequence comes from Flaveria ramosissima, assembly GCA_025215565.1. Taxonomy (NCBI): domain Eukaryota; kingdom Viridiplantae; phylum Streptophyta; class Magnoliopsida; order Asterales; family Asteraceae; genus Flaveria; species Flaveria ramosissima. The sequence continues at coordinate 23,064,406 of CM046043.1, read as the reverse complement.
AGACTCATTTTTTCCATGTCTTGCATTCTAGAATAGTTAATATGTCCTAATCTAGCATGCCACAAGTTAGATATAGAATCTACTTTATCATTATATGAAGATGTCATGTAAATAGATTTATTATCAAATGGTATGTGAATATTAAGTTTAAACATACCACTAGATAGATATCCAAATCCAACAAACACACCATGTTTTGACAACACAAACTTATCCGACTCTATTACTTGTCTAAACCCATGACTATTTAACACAATTCCGGATATAAGATTCTTTCGAATCCCCGGTACATACAACACATTATCTAACATTAATTGTTTCCCAGAAGTAAATAAGAGTTTGACTTTTCCAATCCCTTTGATAGGCTCGGTTGATACATTCCCCATCCTTAGCACGGATCCATCTTTAATTAATTCTAGTTCCACGAACCATTTTGAATCCTTGCAAACATGACTAGTAGCACCCGAGTCTACCCACCAAGCTGTCAAATCATCCTGTACATAGAATGATTCAGCAATTAGTGAAATGTGTTCAACTTTATTCAATTTAATCTTCGAACACCTTTTTGAATTATTAACGGTCACCGTCAATGATTCAGCAATAGCCTTAGCGCTATCGATAATGGACTTAAGCCCAACAACCTTTGACTCAATTAAACCCGAAGGCACTTGCACCGAAGTTGCTTGGGCCCTAAAATTTACTTCACCTTTATTACTTTCAAACTTATTTTTTTGAAAAAAATTAGTTTGTAATAAATTCATATTTTGGTGTGTTTGAGTTGGATTATTAGACTCACATTCAATCAAATTCATTGAATCTAAAGATGAATTAGACAACTTACCTTGTTGAGGCGGTGGATCTTTTGACCCACTTGGACCGGCTCCACTTGAACCGACTCCACTTGAACCCTTGTTTCCACCCGGTAGCTTCACGCGACAATCCTTCTTCTTGTGACCCATCTTCCCACATCTCCAACATCCTTCATTAAGCTTCTTATTTGGTTTTTGATATCCACCTTTTGCTTTCCTTTTCTTTTCATTGAATTGATTTCCTTTCTTGAACTTACCATCCTTTTCAACCAAGTTAACCGAATTTTGACCCGTTTCAATTTTCCCTTTCAATTTTCCAGATTCTTGAATCCTAAGAGATTCTTCAATCCTAATATGACTACCCAATTGAACCAAACTTAACTCCTCTTTTTGGTGTTTCAAGGTATGCTTAAAGTCCTTCCATAATAGGGGCAATTTATCAATGATACTAGAGACTGCAATTGACTCATCCATGTGCATCTTATGTTGTTCAATTGGCCAAGAATATGTTGCAACTCATTGAATTGATCCATAATTGGCCTATTATCCGTCATCTTGTACGAATTGAAGTTACTTACAAGAAACTTTTTACTAGATGCATCTTTTGTCATATATTTGGTTTCCAAAGAATCCCACAAATCCTTGGCAGACTCGACATTTTGATATACATCAAAGAGTGCATCACACATCCCATTTAAAATATGCCCACGACATATGTAGTCATCATTTTCCCACTTCAATCGCCTTCTTTGTTGATCAAGAGTTTCCTCTTCAGTTACCTCAGGCATTGGAGTGGTCAAGACATATACAACTTTTAAAGTTGTCAAGAGAAAATGCATTTTTTTTCTTCCATCTTCTAAAGTCTTGCCCCTCAAATTTTCTAAGTTTTGAGAACTTGCTAGACATATCCTTAATCGATTCCCCTGTAGCCATCTGAATTGAATTTCAAGAAATCATTCAGATTCGAATTTTAACTCACTATTAAAATTATTCAATCCAAATTGAATATTTAATTCAGTGAAAGATATTAAAGAATCTAAATTCAATATTTAGATCAATTTAACACCCACTGTTGAAATTAATCGACCATTCCGATTGTTTGCTTTGGAAAATAAATGTCAAATAATTTGATCAAATCTTGAATCAATTCATTAGAAGTTTATTATAATAAACTTCGGCCAAACTTTCGATCCATTACCCACAAAGTTGTCACTACCCACAAAATTGTTTTAATAATCACCAAATTCGACCAAAAGTCAATCGTAAGTTATCCACTGAATTGAATTTCGATCCAATTAAAAATCGATTTAGATCCACCGGCAAAATCAATATCGATGAGGCTAAATCTAAGCTTTATACATGTTTTCATACGTAAAAATATGACCTTTATGCGATTCTTTGCAACTTTTCAAAACCCAATACCCTAGAATTCGGGTTTGATCTACAGAAGGGTTTAGAGGTCGATTCTTACGTGGATTTCTTGCTTCTTTCTTAGGTCTTGATGCTCCAACACCCAGATCTTCAATCTCTTAACCTTGGAAGCTTCAAATCTTGAGTTTTCTTCACTTTCTCTCTATACTTTCTCTCTCTATGAATTTTGGTGGCTAGGGTTGCAATGAGGAAGATGAAGGCTGGTTTGGGTGCTTAAGGGCTGATTATGGGCCTTTAATCCCATAGGCCACTACCCAATAAGCCTAATTTAGCCCATGACCATTTCTTTACCTTATTAAAATACCCAATAATCAAGCCCATTATCCTTAGTGACTCGTTTTGACTTTTCGGGGTGTTACAAGTCTCCCCCACTTATTTAGGTTTCGTCCTCGAAACCTGTCAGTCATCAAACAATTGAGGGTAAAATTTCCTCATCTCCTCCTCGGTCTCCCACGTAGATTCTGATCCTTTTCTGTGTCTCCATTGTACTCATACTAGTGGAACCACTTTATTCCGTAAGTGCTTCTCTTTCCAATCAAGGATGGCCACCGGCTGCTCTACATGATTCAGCCGTTCATCGACTTCAATGTCTTCTATTGGTACAACTGCATCATTATCTGCCAGACATTTCCTGAGATGAGATACATGGAACGTAGGGTGAATTCCACTCAACTCATCAGGTAGTTCTAATCTGTAGGCCACTTCTCCTACCCTTGCGATAATACGGAATGGCCCTATAAATCTTGGGTTCAACTTTCCCCTTTTTCGAAACCTGATGATCCCTTTCCAGGGCGATACCTTGAGCATAACCTTATCACCAACCTCAAATTCTATCGGCCTACGTCTCTTATCAGCATAAGACTTTTGGCGGTCCTTTGCAGCTTTCATGAACGCCTTAATCTTATCTAACTTCTCAGTTGTGACCTCAATCACTTCAAGACTTCCCAATTCCTTTTGCCCGTTGTTATCCCAACACACGGGCGTTCTGCACTTCCTACCGTACAACATTTCGTAAGGTGGCATACCAATACTGGCATGGTAACTATTATTATATGAGAATTCCGCCAACGGTAAGTGCTCATCCCAGCTTCCTCCAAAGTCGATTACACAGGCTCGTAGCATGTCTTCTAAAGTCTGGATCGTCTTTTCCGACTGACCATCCGTCTGGGGATGGTAAGCTGTACTAATATGCAGTCTAGTCCCTATTGAGTCGTGAAACCTCTTCCAGAACTTGGACGTAAACCGCGTGTCCCTATCCGAAACGATAGACACTGGCACGCTGTGACAAGCCACGATCTCCTTGATAAATAGCTATGCCAACCTCTCAGAGGAATACGTCTCAGGAATTGGTAGGAAATGGGCGCTCTTTGTTAGACGGTCAACAATCACCCAGATTGCGTCGCTTCCCCTCGCCGTGCGAGGTAGCTTCGTGATGAAGTCCATTGTGATGTGTTCCCATTTCCATTCAGGAATATCCAAGGGCTGGATCTTTCCATATGGCTTTTGGTGCTCTGCCTTCACTTGCGGACAAGTCAGGCACTTGCTCACGTACTTAGCCACGTCTCGCTTCATTCCCGGCCACAGTAGTTTTTCTTCAGATCCTGATACATTTTCGTGGCCTGGGGTGTATGGAATATTGAGTTTTGTGAGCCTCATCCATTATTTTCTCCCTCAGATCCCCATAGAGAGGGATCCACATTCTCCTAGATCGGGTTCTAACACCCAGGGTGTTTTCCCCCAAATCTGAAACTTGTCCTTTCATCCTTTCAGAGTTGACTCTGTTCTCTCTTAATTCCTCATCCTGGAACTCCCTCACTTTTTTCATAACATCAGGCGTCATGATTATCTGGCAAGCCCTCACCCGAATTGTTTTGGGTCGTCCTTTTCGGCTAAGGGCATCGGCAACCACATTGGCTTTGCCTGAATGATAATGAATTTCGTAGTCATAATCCTTGATCAGTTCCAACCACCTCCTCTGCCTCATATTGAGTTCCTTTTGTTCAAAGAAATATTTCAGACTTTTATGATCAGTGAAGATGGTGCACTTCACCCCATACAGGTAGTGCCTCCAAATCTTCAATGCAAACACCACCGCGGCCAACTTTAAATCATGGGTGGGATAATTGGCCTCGTGAACCTTTAATTGTCTAGAAGCATAGGCTATCACCTTCCCTCGTTGCATCAACACGTAACCCAATCCTGCATATGAGGCATCCGAGTAAAACACCAGATCCTCGTTCCCTTCAGGTAACGTCAAGACAGGGGTTTGAGTTAACCTCATCTTTAGTTCTAGGAAGACGTTCTCCTGATCAGTAACCCATTCATACTATACGTCCTTCCGGGTCAGCTTAGTCAAAGGAGAAGCTATTTTGGAGAAATCCTGGATAAACCTCCTACAGTAGCCTGCCAGGCCTAAGAAACTGCGAATCTCGGATGGCGTCTTTGGAGGTTCCCATTGCATCACCGCTTCAACCTTCGTAGGGTCCCCCCTGATCCCTTCGAGATTAACCACATGACCCAGAAATTGAACTTCTCGAAGCCAAAATGCGCATTTAGAGAACTTAGCATATAACTTCTCATTTCTGAGTGTCTCCAATACTTCTCGAATATGATCGGCATGTTCCTCTTCACTTTTTGAATAAATCAAGATATCGTCGATGAATACTATCACCGATTTATCCAACATTGGTCGACATACCCTATTCATGAGGTCCATGAAAGCAGCTGGCGCGTTGGTTAAACCAAAGGACATGGCGAGAAATTCGTAGTGTCCATAACGCGTTCGGAACGCTGTCTTTGGAATGTCTTGTTCTTTCACCTTCAGTTGGTGGTAACCAGACCGCAGGTCTATCCTCAAAAACCAGCTGGCACCCTGAAGTTGATCGAACAGGTCGTTGATCCTTGGTAATGGATACCGATTCTTTACAGTCAGCTTATTGAGCTCGCGATAGTCAATGCACATCCGCATGCTACCATCTTTCTTCTTGACGAATAAAACCAGAGCACCCCATGGAGAGATACTCGGTCGGATGAAGCCTATATCCAGTAAATCTTGCAATTGGTCCCTTAGTTCTACCATCTCCGAAGGAGCTAATCGATACGGTGCTTTAGCGACATGTTGTGCTCCCGGTAGCAAATCAATCTGGAATTCGATTTCGCGGTCAGGCGGCACACCGGTCAGGTCTTCAGGAAAGACGTCAGGAAACTCGCGCACTACCGGCACGTCTGATAATGTTGGCTCTGGTGCATCCATATCTTTTACGTAGGCCAAGTAAGCGCTGCACCCACGTCTCAAGTACTTTTCAGCTGTGATCATCGACACGACCTTCGGTACACAACACACCTTATCTCCACGAACCGTAACAGAACTACCGTCGGGCGCTCTTAGACGAATTATCTTCTTATTACATACTATATTGGCTTTATAGGTAGCTAACCAATCCATGCCTAACACCACATCAAAACCTCCTAAGGCCATAACATGCAACCTAGCAGGGAACTTACAATCCTCTAACTCAATCAGACAATCCTCAACCACCTTAGTTACCTTAGTGGACTTACCAATGGCTGTTTCTACATAGAAAGGCTCATCTAACTTTCTACTCTTATCATGCAACAAACGACAAAAGGCAGCAGACACAAAACTCCTACTAGCACCAGAATCAAAGAGCATATAAGCATATTCATGGTCTACCGAAAACATACCTGAAACTACTTCTGGGTCTGCCCTGGCCTCCTCGCGAGTTATGTTGAATGCCCTCGCCTTCGCGTTTGAACCGTCACCCCTTCCCTTATCTCCAGCTTTAACCGTTCCTGATCCTTCTGGTTTTCCTTTCTTACAATCTCTTCCCACATGACCCATCTCGCCACACTGGTAACACTTCCCCACCTTGCAATCCCTAGCATAGTGGCCCTCACCTCCACATTTGAAACATTTTCCCATCCCAACTCTGCACTCCCCTGAATGACCTCTTCCACATTTTCTACAAGCACCTCCTTCACCAGTATTTCCCTGTCTCCCAGACTGATCCTCAACCCTCATCCTCTTCTCTCCACCCCGGAAGTTATCACCTCCGAACCTCTTCCCATTTCCATTCTTGTTCCCATCCCATTTCTCCACCTTCTTCTGTACAGGCACTAGGTCTCTCTCATCGTACAACCTCCCAGCTAAATCCACCACAGACCTAAACGTACCCGGTCTGGCTGCAATCATGTGCCTCCTGATGTCCACAGGGAAACCCTGTATGTATCTTTTGATCTTCCTGGATACAGGTGTCACCATGTCTGGCACAAGTCTTGCAAGTTCATTGAACTTGGAGGTATACTCTTGATGAGTCATGTTCCCAGCCTTCAAATACAAGAACTCCTTTTCAATATTGTCTAATTCCCGATGGGGACAATACTCCTCCAGCACTAACTCCTTCAACTCAGACCACTTCATTTTGGCTATCGATCGCTTCCCTTCAGCCTGGACAATATTGTCCCACCAACATAACGCTGAGTCAACGAAGGAATGAGTAGCAAACTTAACTTTTTGATCTTCTCGGCACTCACTAATTTCCAGTACCGCTTCCATCTCTCTGACCCAACGATGAGTGGCAGTAGCATTGCCGTTATCATCAAAGGTTGGGGGCTTGCACCTTTGAAATGCCCCATAGTTGCACCCTCTAGTAGTCTCTCTCTCGGACTCCTCATCACTGTCTTCATCATGGACTACCACCTTAGGGGTTGATGGCTCCTCTTCAGATTCCTCAGCCCTCCTAGTGGACCTTCCTGAATTCTTCTCACTTTCCTTCCCTTTCTTCTCAACTTTCTCTCCATCCTTGACTGCTTTGATCACCTCGGTCACCACCGAGGGTAAGACATTTTGCATGACATTGTAGACCTCATCAGCGATAGCCTCTTTCACAGTGGGTTTGAGGGTGGCTGATCCCTCCCCTGCCGGGTGACTATGGAGGTCTGACTCCTCATGAACAGTCTCGGGAGCCTTAGCTTTGCTCCGGGTGACACATGGCTCAGTAATACGCCCGCCACGAGCACCTCCTTGGGTTGCCTTCCCTGATTTTCTACCAGCCATAACTAATTCCTATAAGATTCAAACACCAAAATGGTTATTCAAGATAATTGCTCAGATCATTATAAGTATGGTAAGTCCTTAATTACAGTGGTCAAGTGTGATTAACCACTTACCTTACCCTCCTGTCCCAAGCAATCACTATCCTAACACATATTAGTATTCAAATCTACAAGCACATAAAACAAATAGCACACACACATAATTCTGGTTCTACTTGAAACTTTTACCTGATGGCACGTAGCTACTTGGATTGGAATCCTTCATCCGGTCCCAATTTCAGTTTAAGTTTAGGTTTTGAATATAGTTTACCCAATTCTCTTAAACTTTGGCTCTGATACCAACTTGTAAGGCCCCGTTCCCGGAAAGCCTCTCAGTTGGTTAATCATAGCATAAAATCAGTTTAATAACAAAACATTACAGCGGAAATAATTAGACATTCATTTAAAACTTAGAAACCATATCATACTCATACATTTGTCCTTTAATTGCAAACAAAACATATTACTTGTTCTTAAATTACAATAAAGATTTCATAAATAGGAATGCCATCCATAGCTCCCCAAGTAGCTCCGTGTGCCATCCTCAGCATCAGCACTTACCTGCCAACTATTATGCATAAAATTCAGCTTCATTGAGTGAGTTCTAGTTTTAAATAATATAAGAAAATATCAACTTTATCCTTCATATAATGACCATGCATACATCTTAGTACATAACATAACTTGCATCATAGTAAGCATGTTCATTATCTTTCATTATCTTTCAATATCTTTCACTTTCATCATCAACGAGATTGCACAAAGCAAGAGCTCCATGTTGATCGACAACAAATGCCAATCCCTGTCGGTACACATGAATACGGTAGCTAACCCCCGACAGTTGATCCACACTGCAAGGCACATAGCCCGCTCATGAATACGGATCCATCATCATACATCAGACTCACATAAGTGAAGTCTATCATAGTGCTTGCAAGACTTTTCATCATCAAACGGGCCCGTGGGTAACATTCATTAAGTTTCACTTTTCATTAATATCATCTTCCACTTTAATATATAATACTTAACTTAATAAGTACACAACATACCAAGTACTAGTCATCATAAAACATAACCGACCCTCCGCAGGACAGCGGGGGTTCGGGGGCGGCAGCCCCTAGTGGGGTCCAAGGGGCAACGCCCCTGGCTGGGGCCGGGCTGCCAGGCCAGCGCGAAAATTTTTTATATTTAAACATTTATATAGCACATTTACTTATAGAAAAATCGTTCTTCCTGTTAAAACCCCTTAAAATCTTGGTCATTTAAAAACTTATATTTAGTATGCATAATAGCCCCAAAACATGGAAAACTTATAAATAGGGGATCTAGAACTCACCTAGATACCATGAATAACTCCTAGACTAAGCTTTCTAGGCTAGGATCACACTACACAGCCTGCAGACAAGTTAACACTCTAAGAGGTTAATTTTCTGACTAAATTCGCTGCTAATTTCGCTGCAAGAGCAGCAATTTCGCAGCTAGATTCGCCCACACTTTTGCTACTAGAGAGAGTTTTCTTCACTTGAATCTTAATAGCGTAGAGATTCTTTACAACTTTATCTTTGTCGGCACATGAACGAACTAACAAAAAATAAGGAATTATGTTGAATAGCGATCCTATAAACTAGATTTCACGTATATTTTTGAGACAAATGTGTCTGTCTCCTAAGGTATAACAACTAAAATAGTATGTGTACTGCCGAAGATGTCCTCGCAATCAAGGTAACACATGATAAGAAGGTGTATTGGACAAGAACATGCAGAGTAATGAATGCTGGATATTCTTTAGAAAGAGTGTGGTTTCTCAAACATGTGTGTTTTTTCAAGCATGTAAATTAACACCATATGTCTTGTTTCTATACCCAAAACATAGAATGAAAAGAGTCAATAACTTAATGCACAAATTAACTCTTTTTAATTTGTGAATTAGTTTTCATATTAACACACACATTAATTCTATTTAGTTGTGAATTATGAGTTTTCATAAACGATGAGAATTTTAGTATCTTTTATAACAAAAATAAATTATATTAAGATATTTGAGATTTTGAGAATTGAGTAATTGCATTTTTCATCCTTTAAGTATTTATTAAATTGTAAGTTTCATCATTAAACTTCAATAATTACATAAATCATCCTTGTCGGCTGTAAGGCCCCATTCCCGGAAAGCCTCTCAGTTGGTTAATCATAGCATAAAATTAGTTAAAACAAAACATTGCAGCTGAAATAATTAGACATTCATTTAAAACTTAGAAACCATATCGTACTCATACATTTGTCCTTTAATTACAAACAAAGCATATTACTTGTTCTTAAATTACAATAAAGATTTCATAAATAGGAATGTCATCCATAGCTCCCCAAGTAGATCCGTGTGCCATCCTCAGCATCAACACTTACCTGCCAACTTTTATGCATAAAAGTCAGCTTCGCTGAGTGAGTTCTAGTTTTAAATAATATAAGAAAATATAAACTTTATCCTTTATATAATAACCATGCATACATCTTAGTACATAACATAACTTGCATCATAATAAGCATGTTCATTATCTTTCAATATCTTTCACTTTCATCATAAACGAGATTGCACAAAGCAAGAGCTCCATGTTGATCGACAACAAATGCCAACCCCTGTCACATGAATACGGTAGCTAACCCCCGACAGTTGATCCACACTGCAAGGCACATAGCCCGCTCATGAATACGGATCCATCATCATACATCAGACTCACATAAGTGAAGTCTATCATAGTGCTTGCAAGACTTTTCATCATCAAACGGGCCCGAGGGTAACATTCATTAAGTTTCACTTTTCATTAATATCATCTTCTACTTTAATATATAATACTTAACTTAATAAGTACACAAAATACCAAGTACTAGTCATCATAAAACATAACCGACCCTCCGCGGGACAGCGGGGGTTCGGGGGCGGCAGCCCCTGACAGCAGGGTCCTAGAGGCAGTAGCCCCTAGTGGGGTCCAAGGGGCAACGCCCCTGGCTGGGGCCGGGCTGGCAGGTCAGCACGAAAAATTTTTATATTTAAACATTTATATAGCACATTTACTTATAGAAAAATCGTTCTTCCTGTTAAAACCCCTTAAAATCTTGGTCATTTAAAAACTTATATTTAGTATGCATAATAGCCCCAAAACATGGAAAACTTATAAATAGGGGATCTAGAACTCACCTGGATACCACGAATAACTCCTAGACTAAGCTTTCTAGGCTAGGATCACACTACACAGCCTGCAGACAAGTTAACACTCTAAGGGGTTAATTTTCTGACTAAATTCGCTGCTAATTTCGCTGCAAGAGCAGCAATTTCGCAGCTAGATTCGCCCACACTTTCGCTACTAGTTTCACCAGCAGTTTCGCTGCTAGTTTCGCTAGCACCTTCGCTGGCAGTTTTGCTGGCATCTTCGCTGCCAGTTTTGCTGCTAGTTTCGCCCAACTTTCGTTGGAAAACCATGTCTACGAAACTACCTGCGAAATTATAGTTTCGCAGGAAGTCCTCATAGCTTCGCTGATTGAATATGCAAATTCGCTGGATGCATATACAGTTTCGCAGATCGCATAAAAATTACGAACCAGTCCGTTTTTAACCCAAAATCATAACTTTTTACGTCCAATCTCTTAGTTTATCATCCATGAGGCTAAATCTAAGCTTTATACATGTTTTCATAAGTAAAAATGTGACATTTATGCGATTCTTTGCAACTTTTCAAAACCCAAAACCCTAGAATTCGGGTTTGATCAACAGAAGGGTTTAGAGGTCGATTCTTACCTGGATTTGTTGCTTCTTTCTTAGGTCTTGATGCTCCAACACCCAGATCTTCAATCTCTTAACCTTGGAAGCTTCAAATCTTGAGTTTTCTTCACTTTCTCTCTCTACTTTCTCTCTCTACGAATTTTGGTGGCTAGGGTTGCAATGAGGAAGATGAAGGCTGGTTTGGGTGCTTAAGGGCTGATTATGGGCCTTTAATCCCATAGGCCACTACCCAATAAGCCTAATTTAGCCCATGACCATTTCTTTACCTTATTAAAATACCCAATAATCAAGCCCATTATCCTTAATGACTCGTTTTGACTTTTCTGGGTGTTACAACGGCGTCTGCCGTTATCGGTGGAAAATACTAAAGCAATCCTATACACAATCCGAATGTAAGTAATAACTTTATTAACATGGATTGAAATCAATTCAAACCATAGTCTTTAGAGTGAGCTTTCTTCACTGGAATCTTAAAAGCGTAATCTTTGTCAACACAATGAACTAACCAAAAATAAGAAATTCTGTTCAACTGACACCATTATATATATTATCTGCTTTTTATCATATGAACGCGCCTGCCTCCCAGGGTACAACAACTGAAATAGTATGTGTACCGCCGAATATGTCCTTACACCTAATAACACATGATAAGAAGATGTATTGAACAAGATAATGCAAAGCAAAGAATGTTGGATATTCTTGAGTGCGTGTGTGTGTGTGTGATTTCTCAAACATGTGTGTTTTTTCAAGCATGTAAAAAACACCCATATGTTTTTTTACGCCCAAAACCTCGAATGCAAAAAGTCAATCACTTAATGCATAAATTAACTCTATTTAATTTGTAAATTACTTCTCATATTAAGACACACACCTCATCTCATCTCATTTCACTACTCTAATAAAAGGGTAATCTATAACCTTTAATAAAGCAAGGTTTCTTTTGCCACTTGTCATTCTATTAAGCCATGTTTTTGACACTTGTTATTTTTCTAGATTAATTTAAATACTTATACAAACTTCTCTCTTTTATTAAATATAAATTCTATTAATTGCTATGTTTCTATCTCTTATCTATTTTTTTTAAAATCAAACTATCTTTTTTTAAATACATTTTATGAAAGAAATTAAAAATCACATCTTTTAACTAAAATATAAATAACAAAAAACTAAAGTTTTATATAATATGAAATTTTCTAAAACATTAAACATTTTTTAAACAAAAAATTTTAAATCATTTTGTTTTAAAACAAAAATTATAAACAGGTGAAATATTTTAAAACAGTCTTTTTAAAACTACCGGAATAATTATAAATCAGGTTTTTTAAAAACAATATTTTTATAAAAAAATCTTAAAACGAATGTTTAAAAATAAGATTATTTACATAAGAGAGTTAAAAAATGGTATAATTATTTTATTTCTTGAACTATTACGCATATATAATTTTAATTCTATTTTATATTAAAATATTATACTGTAACTATTCATGTTTATTTTACATATATATTTTACATTAAAATTTAATCTGTTTATTTAATGAGTTTTTAATCTATCTATCTATGATCTATCTATAAAAAAACCAAACTAAGAGTGAAACAATCGTAAACCTCATTATACATATTTTCACATTTCTCTATATTATTAATAATAACATTGAATACTAATATTATTACTCATACCAACTTTATATTAAAAAATATAATTTAATAAATTAAAAACCTATTTTTTATTAAAAACATACTTTTTAAAAGCAAAAAAATTATAAAAAACATAATACAAAAAAATTAAAAAAATCATTTCTCTTAAAAAATATATTTAAGAATCATAATTTTTTATAAAAACAAAAGTTTTAGAAAAATACATTATTGTTTATTTAGTTAAAGTAGTTATTTAGACGTAATTATAATCATATTTTATCTTCAAGCATGATTTATAATGAATAAATTTTTATTAATAATTATTTAATATTTTATTTATTCAATCCGTGTATTACATGGGAATTAACCTAGTTAGAAAATACATGTGGCATCACCACATTCATCATCACTAAATTTTTCATGCTTCTCTCCTATTAAATGATCATATTTATTAATAATGTTATTTAATTATTTTTTAGATTAAAATAGTATTTCATAGATTAAAAAAATATATATTTTTATTAGTGTTATATCCTAAGAAACAAAGTTTTATAAAATAAGAAAATTTTCTAAAATATCAAACTTTTTAATGAAATATATAAAATTGGTTTTTATAAAAGTTAAATTCATTTATAAATAAAATATAGTTAACATTGGAAGTTATAATAAGAAAGATTTCAAAATGACATTTTAAAATATGTTTGTTTTAAAACAAAATATTCATTCTATTTATTATAAGGATAATTTCAATCATATTATATATTAAAATATTGTTTTATAATTATTAAACTTTCATTCTATTTAATATTTATTTATTCTATTTGTGTAATACACGGGTTTACTAACGCTATTTAGTTGTGAATATATATTTTAGAATTTAAACAGACTATTTGCAATCACCTGCGAATCATTTGCAACTTTACTCGTACCACAACCTCTAATGACATCATAGTAGAGGGTCTATAGTGACTCGTTATCTATTTCTTTCAACCACACATGTTAGAGAATAGATATCTTATTCATTTTAACTTCATTTTAGACATAGTTTGATTTAGGGGTGTTCAAAAAACCCAAAATCCGAAATCCGAAAAAACACGTAATCCGATCCGTTTCCGAATCCGAATAATTCGATCTGAATCTTTATTCGGATATTCGGATCAGATCTCATTCTAATCTAAATTCCTTAATCGGATTTCAGATATCGTAATCTTTTATTCGGATATCTGACTTAATCAAAATAACAATTCAATTATATTTCTAGCCCGATACTCATTACCCAACTACCTATTATATTTTAAACTCAATACTCATTAATCTTGACATATTTTACTCATTTTTTCCTAAAAACTATTCAATAATTGATTGTTGTTTTAAATTAAAGATTATAATTTTTAGGTTTTATACAATTACCTATTAAGTTTAAATTTTAAATTTATGTTTAAGATAATTTGTATTTTTTGGTTTTATATCATATATTATGATTTTAAACATGTATAATGTTAAAAATAAAAAAATTAGCCAAAGAAATAAGAACAAAAAAATAGAAAATAATGTTATTTGGTTTATTCGGATAAATTCGAATTATTCTGACAGGAATTGAATTCGGATAGATTCGGATTAGATAAAAATATCTTCCTTTGGTTGGATAGGATTTTGGATTTTAGAGAGGGTTATGAAATTTTCAAATACAAATAATCCGATCCGAATAATTCAAATAACCTGTAATCTGATCGGATAAACACCCCTAGTTTGATTTGTTGTGATCTAGTCACATATAAGAATAAAACCTAACTAATAAATATTTATTTTAATAACAAACATAAATAATTATTAGGGTGGAGTTATTATAAAAGGGAAGAAAAATAAAAAAAATGTGAAAATAATTATTATCCATTAGATATTAAATCCAACGGGTAAGAAAATCCAATGGAATTATGGTAAATAATTAAAACGTTAAATGATAGGCTAATGGTATTTTAGTTAAAACCACATTATCAAGTTCCTCCTTTTTAAAACGCTCGTAACTTTTACATACAATATTATTATTTTTTTTTTAAATTACACCATAAAACAAAAGTTTTTTTGATCTTTAAAACGCCTATAATTTTTATAAATAAAAACAATTTTTTTTTCACTTTATTTTAGTTCATTGTGTAATATTCAATAGCTTATAAGTAATCTTTCTACTCTAATAAAATGGTAAATGTGGATGCCACGTGTCAGCACCACATTCATTCTTATCAAAATTTTTCTGCTTATCTTTCCTATTAAATAAACATATTAATTACTAATAATATTACTTATTTATTTTTACATTATAATTAGTTTTTTTAATAAATTATGAAACAAATATTTTTATTAATGTAATTTCTATAGAAAGTATTTTATAAAAAATAATTTTTTCTAAAAAATCAAACTATTTCTACCTAATACTTTAAAATTGGTTTCTTTTAAAGTAAACTTTTTATAAAAAATAATTAAAATAGGAAGTTATAGTAAGGAAATTTTTATTAATGAAATTTTTTTAAAACATTATTATAAAACAAAATGTTTACTTTGTCTTTGAAAAAAACAAAAAATTAAAATTCATATTATTATTTTAATATTTTATTTATTTTACTCGTGTAATACACGAGTTCACTAAAGCTAGTTGTTTAATATTCGTTAGATCATTATTCTAATGTTGATCATTTTCTTATATATTATGTTTTTTAAAAATAAAAATTTTTAAATAACATAATGCTAAACATGTAATTTTTGTATGTTTTTTAATTAATTGTGTAATCCTGAGCAGGTACTTGTGTAATCTTCATCAAGCAACTCATTATGTTTATTTCTAATCATTGAGTTTAGTTCTAGTCATTGTGTTACCAATTGTGTTTAATGTTAACCATTGTGTTTTTTAAATGGTGATTTTCAAATAATACAATGCTGAAAATTTAATTTTTTTACATTGTTTTAGTTTATTATGTAATCCTGATCAGGTAATCGTGTAATACTCGTCAAGTAGCTCATTGTGCCTATATTTAATTATCGTGTCTAGTATTGGTCATTGTTTTATCCATTGTGTCTGCAGGATCGATGAAAGAGGTTGCAGGACCGTTTAAGGGCTTAAACAAATTACAACACAACAACACAATGAGGAGAGCAACTAAACTTTGATCAAACAGTGAACTGGATTAACCAAGTTGATACTAAGAACACAAGTAAAGTAAAGAGACAGAACAAGAGAGTTGGGTTTCAAGGAGGCAGTATATTGCTTTCTCAAGTTCTTTTACAAGTGTTATAAAGCATTAAGAAAGATACAAGAACTTGGAATACTTATACTACAACCTACAGCCGGCTATACTTTGAAAGCCAGCTGGATACAATTGACTAGACACTAACAAAATCAATTGTAGGATCAAAAGGCATATCTGCCTTTTGACCTTGTGACTATGACATGCCATAGCTCACATCCTTATACATTACAAAAAGGATAAAGTACATAAAGTAGAAAGTTACAGACTCAAGACCTCAATGTACAGTTACCAAAAGCATGAACCTTTTCACCAACTCATGTAAGTTGGTGACTTTACAGAGATGCAGCGGAAAGGTGCTTTATGGAACAGTACATCAGATAAAGCATGTGTACTAAAAGTCTTCGGAAGAAATCTGTCTTCATAGGTTGAAGCTTCGGAAGACTTTGTCTCTGAGGCTTCGGAAGACTTCATGTTTGGTTTCGGAAGATATTGGTCTTGGCTTCGGAAGATTTTACACTTAGATATTTTCTAGTGCATTGTGTAAAACTTCCGAAGCATTCTATACTTCAGTACTTAGTGCATGTTGCAGAGACACATTGGATGTTTTGGGTTGCATCTGACTTAAGGAATCCTTACAAACTCCCCCTAGGCTGATGTTACCAAAACACTTAGAAGATCTTCAGATGTTGGTGGTCTTCAGTACAATCATGACCATTCCTTTCTTCATTAGATGGTCAGGATCATCAAGACTCTCATAGTATCTTCTCATTTCAAAGAGATCATGCAGGGGTAAGTTGATTATGTCTTGCCAGGAGTAGACATTCTCAACACCTTGATCTCTTATTACATGCCATCTTTCTGGATTGGTAGAGTAAGTCCAGGACAAGATAGGTGTCTCAGTTGTTAGAGGAGCCACTTGCATAGGAGTTGATTGGGCTGCCTCATCATGCACTTCCTCAGGTTGATCTAATTCAGCCTGAGGTGTAGGGGTAGATGACTTAGGCTTCTTCTTCTTTGTCTTTGGTTTAGAAGCCATTCTCTTCTTCCTCTTAGATGACTTTAACTGAGAAGACTGGTCTGCAGCACCTTGTTGATCATCATTTTCTTTCTCAGTTGGGTGTTCCTCCCTCACAGGTTCAGAAGGAGAGGGAGTTTGACCCTGCCTTGGATCAGAAGATGAAGCTTGCTGAGGCTCAGCTGGAGGTTCTGGTTAAGGTGTCTCAGGTTGTTCAAACTTGACCTCCACTTTAGGTGGGACTTGACTTGGAAGAGAGTGCAAGTCAATCAGTTCACCACTCTTAATCTTCTGCTTGATCACCCTTATGTGCTCATCCAGATAGAGACATGGGGCCAAGTCTCCTTCCGGAGAATCCATATAGCTTCAAGAAGCTCATCATCCTTTGTCTGTCAGCAGACTTCTTTACACTCTTTTGGATGATGGCTCTTGACTTTGCAGCTTCTTCCATTAGCTTCCTTTTGGTTGTCTTTCTTTCTTTGACTAGCTCAAGCTCAAGTTGCTTTAGGTACTCAAACTCAATGAAGTCATAGGACAGGGGAAGAAGTGCATCTGCCTGATAGAAGCCTGTGGCACTAAGGTAGTTGATCATCTTGATCCTATCTTCTTCTTTATCTACCTGAGGTTCTTGTGGAGCCACATCTTCCTGTGCAGGACTTTCTTGAACTGGAGAGAGAGTGGGAGCATGCTTGTAGAGTCTTTTCTGTCTCCTCTCCTCTTTGAATTAGAGAAGTAGCCTTGCATCCTCTTTCTCCTTCATCTCTCTTGACACTTCCATGTCAGCCAGTTCATTTAACTCTTCTAAGGGGAGGGAGATGATTTCATCAATATCATAGTTCCTGGTCTGTAAATAAGTAATCTTGACTGCCCTTAACTCATCATCTTGAGTATTTGGTCTGGGGGCAGGCCTGATTGCAGCTTGCATAAAGCTTGATGACCCAGAGGAACTTTCTCCCTTTAGCTTCCTTTTCCTCTCTCTCTCTTCCTCCTCAATTTCCTTAGGAGTCATTATCCTTTTCCCTTTGTCAACCATAGACCTTTGTGACTCAGGGTGGATAGAGGCTTGGCCTTCATTGCTTGGTGCAGCTTCCATGCTCTGGCCAGAGAGAGGCTGAGAAACACCTTCACCAGCAGGTGTCTCAGAAGGAGTTTGAACCTCTGCAGCAGTTGTTGATGATGAGACAGGGGTCTCAGGTTCTGCCACTGGGCCTTCAGTCAAGGTTTCCCCTATGAAACTAATCTTAGGGTCCACCTCAACATCCAGTTGACCGATGACATTGCCTGATTGCCTAAGTCTCCTTCTTAGAGTGAACTCTACAAGGATCCTATCTTGGATTCTTTGAGCCAATCTGTCAGCTTGTCTTGAATTGCTTGGATTGACAAGTGGCATGTTGACTAAATCCAATCTTTCATAGAAGTTCAGGCTTTGGAAATCAAACACTTCGTGTTGCCCTTGAACTCTGTGAAGGATAAGGGCTCTTCTGTCAGCATCATACCTCCACCTTATGATGTAGTTGGCAGTTCCTTGTGGTGGAGATGAGACAGCCCTTGGTATACCTTCCTCAAAGAGACTCCTGATGATAAAGTCTATAGAGTCCACATTAATGTGAACTTGAGGAAGTTGCTGAGAATGCACAACAACAAGTGAGGATGATGAGTCCTCTATGTCCATTCTCTGTGAAGAACTCCCAGGTTCTGTGGCTGCAATAACATTCTCCCCCTTTTTGGTAGCATCACCCACTTGCATAGGTGAGCTGGAGGATAAGTCAATCACTTCCACAGGTTCTTATGTTCCTGGTTGAGCTCTTCTTAAAGGTCTCCCAGCTAGTTTTTCCTTTAGATATGAAATCTGAAGTTGCTGATCATTGACCCTGTTATGTAAGGTAGTCACCTGAGATTCCAAGTGACTAACCTTAGAGACTAAATAGGAGCATGTTTTTGACGGTTTTTGCACTTTAGTCTCAAATTCCCTTCTTCTTCATCAGAAGAATCATTGGGGGATGAGATGATTGGACCAAAGTCCTCTCTCTCACCACCAGCTTGAGGTTCTTGGCTGCTGGTTTTCCTCTGCTCACTAGCAATCTCAGTTGAGATGCCAGTGGGCTGAGTTGCCATGATGGAGGTCTTAATGATGTAATCACTTTCAAAGGTGAGAGCCTCTTCCATATTGACATCCTGAACATGTTCCGAAGTGTCCACCTCAGTAATAGGTGACTGATGTGGGATAGACTGAGGAGAGTCAGAGGTACTCATCTCTCTTTGAGTAGGGGAGGAGAAGAGAGACTCATGGTACTCACTGAATCCTAAGTCTTCATCAGTATAGAAGGATAGGTTGGGAATTGGTTGATTGAGATCTAAAGGCTGGGGATGGTAACTGTCCCCTGAAGGTTGTTCACTTGAGTGTTGAGACTCAGAGTGAAGGCGTAAGGCTGTTGGGCTTGTGAGCTCATCAGGGTGAGCATGAGGAACCTCAGCCCTGATAAGTGAAGAAATGGGAGTGGTTTGCTCCTCAGGGGAAGTGGGAGCTCTAGTGTCCACTTCCTCCTGTAAGGTTGAGTATATGAGGGTCTGCACAAACTCAATAGCCTGAGCAGGGGTTCGTTTGGATTTTCTTTGGTAGGTGAGGGTTATTTGTGGTCTTTTGAGAGGTAAGGATAAAAGAGGTGTGGGTTCAACACTAGCTTGTGTTGCTAGGTTGTCACCTTGAGCAATGAGCTCTAACATTTTGGGGACTAGGGCTGTTTCTACTCCTGAGAAGCCTACAGTTGGCTTATTTATTATTTTAAAGATGCCGGGCTTCATCTGTCCCAATTTAAGAATATTACTTGTTTCCCTCAACTGTAAGCCCAGTTCACAGTTGAGAATGTGTTGAACATATCTAGGAAACATGTAATACTCTAAGGAGTCCAAGTTTGCAAGTAAATTAGTATAAACAAATTGAGAATACCTGAACTTGACCCCCTGAACCATTCCATAAACTATAAAGGAGAGATCCTCAAGAATCTGGTCCCATCCACCATGCTTGTTTGATAAGCTATGGATAACCACATGGAGCAGGTATTTCCACTGGGATGAGACCTTCCCTTTCCTGAAGGTCTTTACAGAGAAATCTCCCTCATAGCCCATCTGCTCAAAGGAATGATTAACAGCTTCCTTTGGGAAGGACAACTCACCTTCTTCATCATCCAGCTGCAAATGTTGATTAATGATGGCCAGAGTGATGAAGATTGTCCTCCTTTGCACTGTGGCAGACAGTGCCTTCTCCCCATCCATAATGACCTCTTGGCAGGTCTTCCAGAATTCAAGCAAGTGATCCTCATACAGAGTAGGATCAATGGTCAGGGAGGTGAAGTAGTTGGATAGAGTTAAGAATTGGCAAATCTCTGAGAAACTTGCATCTTTCTCAAAGCTTAACAGAGCAACTTGATTATGTTGCCTGTGAAGTTGCATGGAGAAATCTGGGTTGTTTTTGCGGTTAAGGTTGGCCATTTCAGAAGCTTAAAAGTGAAGAAAGGTAGAAAGCAAAGGCGGTTTAGAGAATTAGGTTAGAGGAATAGTGTAATTGAGGAAGATAGTGAGAAAGAGGGGGAACCGTTGGGTATTTATGTGAAAAGGGATTTGAACCAAAGTTAATGAAAGAGGATAAACTTTAGTCCGGAAGTCGGTCCCACCTCTGAAAAAGTAGTTTACTTTTGCTCAAAAAGTAGTTTTTTTGGAATTCGAAAAGCTTCCGAAGGTAATTTGTCTTCGGAAGTTTTAATGAAAAAGCTTCCGAAGCTAAAATGGCTTCGGAAGATTTTCCTGAGAGTTTTGAAAATTTATGTTTCGGAAGAGAAATAAACCCTTGAATGCTTTGTATAAAGAATAAAAAAGCTTCCGAGAGTTAATTTTGCTTCAGAAGGAAAAGGTCCTTAAAAACAAATAAGTGTCTAAGATAGATATTTAAGCTTCGGAAGATGGGTTTAGACTTCTTCTGAAGGTAAAATCTCTTAGACAGTTATTTATTTTGAAGACATAATTTTCTTCCAAAGATAAAATTTTTATCTTCCGAAGTATCAAAAAATTTTCAAGAATCTAAGGAAATTCTTCAAAAAGAATTTTACATCCAAAGAAAACATGAGCTTATGAAAATGATGAACTAGACAACTTAGGACACACATATTTTAAGAAGAAGTAATTAGAATTAGTTTTAAGAAAAAGTCTACTCAAA
Organism: Flaveria ramosissima; assembly: GCA_025215565.1. Taxonomy (NCBI): domain Eukaryota; kingdom Viridiplantae; phylum Streptophyta; class Magnoliopsida; order Asterales; family Asteraceae; genus Flaveria; species Flaveria ramosissima. The sequence continues at coordinate 23,043,177 of CM046043.1, read as the reverse complement.
GTTAATCATCCCAATAGCTGATATCAGATATTTAAATCTCTGTTCATCAAAAGCTTTTGTAAATAGATCAGCATATTGTTCATCTGTATGAACTTTGACTAGTTTAATTAATCCATTTTCATAGTTATCTCTTATTAAATGATACCTGATGTTGATGTGTTTGGTCCTTGAGTGCTGCACAGGGTTCTCAGTGATAGAGATAGCACTATTGTTGTCTATGTAGATAGGAGTCTCTTTGAAGTTAAATCCATAGTCCAGCATCTGATTTTGAATCCAAACGCACTTGAGCACAGCAGCTTGCAGCAGCAATGTATTCAGCCTCAGCAGTTGATGCAGACACACAGGATTGTTTCTTGCATTGCCATGAGACAACCCTTCCACCAAGGAATTGACATCCCCCAGATGTACACTTTGCAGTCATGTTGCAACCACCATAATCACTATCTGTATAAGCATAAAGATTGAAGTTAGGATTCTTTGGATACCATAGACCAAGTGTTGAAGCACCTTTGAGGTATCTTAAAATCCTTTTCACAATGATTAAATGAGACATCTTAGGGTTGGCTTGATATCTTGCACAAATACATGTAGCAAACATGATATCAGGCCTGCTAGCTGTAAGATACATAAGAGACCCAATCATAGCCATGTATAAATGTTCATCTACACACTTCCCCTCAAGATCAGGTCCAAGGGAGTGGTTTCTAGCTATGGGTGTCTTAGCAATCTTACAATCAGTCATGTTGAACCTCTTGAGTATGTCTTGAACATACTTTGACTGACTTATGAAGATGCCATCTTCAACTTGCTTCACTTGAATTCCCAGAAAGAAATTGAGTTCTCCCATTGAACTCATTTCAAATCTGTCTTTCATCAGCTTCTCAAAGTCTTTGCAGAGCTTTGGATTAGTTGAACCAAAGATGATGTCATCTACATATACTTGAACTAGCAATAAGTCATTTCCCAGTCGTTTGATGAAGAGAGTTCCATCTATAGTACCTTTCCTGTATCCATGTTTACAAAGATACTCAGATAGTGTCTCATACCACTTCCTGGGTGCTTGATGCAGCCCATAAAGAGCTTTGTCAAGTTTGCAGACATAATCAGGATGATCAGGGTCTACAAAACCAGGTGGCTGTTTGACATAAACCTCTTCATCAATCACTCCATATAAGAAAGCACACTTTACATCAAGTTGAAAGACCTTGAATTTCTTGGATGCAGCAAATGCCAGGAATATCCTAACAGCTTCTAATCTTGCTACAGGAGCAAAGACATCAGTGTAGTCAATTCCTTCTTCTTGTGTGTATCCTTGAACAACTAGTCTTGCCTTGTTCTTGATGATGATTCCTCTATCATCCTTCTTATTCCTGAAAACCCATTTGGTTCCAATAGTAGTCTTCCCATGAGGAAGAGGACAAAGGTTCCAAACTTTCTGCCTTTTGAATTGAAGCAGCTCTTGTTGCATAGCTTCAACCCAACTTCCATCCTTTAGAGCTTCATCAACTTTCTTTGGCTCTATCTGAGATAAGAAACAAGAGTGAAGACAAACATTTGCTTCATGGGTTTGTCCTCTTTTTCTTACCCTTGTGACAACATCTCCAATGATGTTTGTGGTGGGGTGAGACTTGTGGATCCTTAGCTGAGGAATCACAGCAAGTTGCTGAGAAAGATCCAAATTTGAGAAATTTAGATCCGGCATAGATGATTCACCCTCCACACTACCACACTTATCAAGAGTAACTTGATCCAATGAGTGTGTGACATCATTGATGTTGTCATCTATGGTGTGGTTATTAGCATCAAGGAATTCATGATCACTATCACCATCACCATTGTTGTCTTCTACAATTGAGGTATCTTTATCTGGTTGAGAAGCCTCTGAGCTGGATTTTGAAGGCATACCAGATGTATCAGCTGAATTTGTCATTGTAGTGCTGATAGAGACCTCATTTGCTGAAGTAGTTCCAACTGGAGCTGAAGATGTATGAGTTGAGGGTCTTCCTAGCTCAAATCTTGAATCAGGATCACCTGTATTTAAATTTTCTGCAGATCCTGAAACATTCTCACAAGATTTGTTAAAAAAGTTGGTAACTAAATCAAGATCAAACAGCCAATCAGGACCAGAACCAGCCACACAGGGTGTGTGTTCATTGAAAGTCACATTGGCTGACTCCTCAACATTTCTAGTTCTGAGATTGTATACTCTATAAGCTTTAGCTTGGGAAGAGTATCCAATGAAGTGTCCATCATTTGATTTCTCAGCAAACTTGGCAATTTGATCCTTGGTATTCAAGATGGTGCAGGGACATCCAAATGACTGAGAAAACCAATGAAAGGTTTCCTCTTGTGCCAAAGTTCATAAGGAGTCTTACCATGTGTCTTAACTACTAAAACTCTGTTTTGTACATAGCAAACAGTATTAACTGCCTCTGCCCAGAAGGTGATGGGCAGTTTAGAGTGAGACAACATAGTTCTTGCAGCTTCAATAAGTGTCCTGTTTCTCCTCTCAGCAACTCCGTTTTGCTGAGGAGTCCTGGGAGCACTATATTGTCTTGTAATACCTTTTTCATCACAAAATGTATCAAGGATTTGGTTCTTGAATTCAGTTCCTTGATCACATCTTATGGTTTTGACCTTGTGATCACATTGATTCTCAAATTTTAAGATGAAATTCTTCAGAATCTCAGGGGTTTCATCCTTAGTTCTAAGAAAGAAAACCCAAGTGAATCTTGTAAATCATCTGTGATCACTAAACAATAAGAGGTCCTTCCTAGACTCATTACACTGGTGGGGCCAAAGAGATCCATATGTAACAAGTGTAGGGGAGTAGTGATGGAGTTCTTTTCCTTAGGGTTGTGAGATACCTTGTGTTGCTTCCCTTTCAGGCATGCAACACAATGATCATCACTTGTAAACTCTTTCTTTGGCATTCCAGTTACCAAATCATGTTTAATTAATTTATTCATGTTCTTAAAGTTTACATGGCACATTCTTTTATGCCATAGGAAAGACTCATCACTATTTGCTTTAGATAGAAAGCATGAAACTTCTCCAGAGGGAGATGTTTCTTGCAAATCCATCTTGTACATGTTCCCTTTCCTGGGGGCTCTGAGCAGGATATGCTCATGAGGAATGACCACTCCAGGTTTGAGAACAATGCACTCATGCTCAGTAAAGAGCATGTTATGACTCTGATCACAAAATTGGGATACACTCAGAAGATTGTACCCAAGCTCCTTCACAAAGTTTACCTTCTCAATGCTGAGCTTACCATTTGTGACCTTGCCCCTTCCAGAAATGTAACCACCTTCATCTCCTCCAAAAACAACTGGTCCTCCATCAATTCTCTCAAAATTTTAGAGTAGAGACCTCTTGCCTGTCATGTGCCTGGAACAGCCACTGTCAATTATCCAGACATTCCTGCTTGTCTTGAGCTGTTCCTGCACGAAGAAAATGATTAGTTACATTTGGAAACCCAAGCCTTGCTTGTCTTGGGCTCACTAAGTGTGATAGAAGGTAATGCAACAGTAATAGATCCTATGGTTGTACTATGGGGATCTTCAGCTGTTGTTGATGAAGAAACTTCAGTCATTTGGTCTTTCTTAGACTTCCACACCACCTTTGGAGTCTTGGACTTGACCTTCAAAACCTTAGAAGCTTTTAGGACTTCTCTACTCTTTTTCAGTACTTAGTGCATGTTCAAGAGACACTTTGGATGTTTTGGGTTGCATCAGACTTAAGGAATCCTTACAAACATGCACTAAGTACTGAAGTATAGAATGCTTCGGAAGTTTTACACAATGCACTAGAAAATACTCTAAGTGTAAAATCTTCCGAAGCCAAGACCAATATATTCCGAAGCCAAACATGAAGTCTTTCGAAGCCTCAGAGACAAAGTCTTCCGAAGCTTCAACCTATGAAGACAGATTTCTTCTGAAGACTTTTAGTACACATGCTTTATCTGATGTACTGTTCCATAAAGCACCTTTCCGCTGCATCTCTGTAAAGTCACCAACTTACATGAGTTGGTGAAAAGGTCCATGCTTTTGGTAACTGTACATTGAGGTCTTGAGTCTGTAAATTTCTACTTTATGTACTTTATCCTTTTTGTAATGTATAAGGATGTGAGCTATGGCATGTCATAGTCACAAGGTCAAAAGGCAAATATGCCTTTTGATCCTACAATTGATTTTGTTAGTGTCTAGTCAATTGTATCCAGCTGGCTTTCAAAGTATAGCCGGCTGTAGGTTGTATTATAAGTATTCCAAGTTCTTGTATCTTTCTTAATGCTTTGTAACACTTGTAAAAGAACTTGAGAAAGCAATATACTACCTCCTTGAAACCCAACTCTCTTGTTTTGTCTCTTTACTTTACTTGTGTTCTTAGTATCAACTTGGTTAATCCAGTTCACTGTTTGATCAAAGTTTAGTTGCTCTCCTCATTGTGTTGTTGTGTTGTAATTTGTTTAAGCCCTTAAACGGTCCTGCAATTGGTATCAAAGCTTTCCAGGCTCTTGATATAAGATCTCACCATCTTAAGATCCCTCACACACACAAAAACTAAACTTTCCAAATGGCTTCCATCTCAAAGACTGATATGGAGACTGGAACCATGAACAAATCCCCACTGATCACTCTTGATGATTTTGACACATGGTGTATGAGAATGGAAGGCTTCATCAGGTCTCTTGATTCAAGAATGTGGGAATCTGTTGAGAATGGACCTTTCATACCCAGCACCCCCTCTGCTACTGGTGCTGGTATGATTCCAAAAGATATGGCCAACTACTCAGATGAAGATAGAAAAAGAGTAGAGATTGATAGGAAGGCCATGACTGCTCTTCAGACTGCTCTCCCAAACTCTGTATACAAAGGCTTTAAGAAGTGCAAAACAGCTAAACAGCTGTTGTATGCACTGAAGCTGATGTATGAAGGCTCCTCTGAAGCCAAGGAGAACAAGAAGGATCTCCTGAAGCAGCAGTTTGAAAACTTCACCTTTAAAGCAGGTGAAACCATGACTTAACAATACTTCAGGTATGTTGAGATAGTGGATACCCTAGTGGATGGAGGAGTTCCTCTTGAGAACAGGGACATTGTAAGGAAGTTCATGTCCTCACTTCCTAGGCAATGGACACACTATTGTGTGGTGATCAAGAGGACTGAGAACCTCAAAACTCTTACTCTCACAGAGTTATATAGGATTCTCAGTGGATACCAGATGGAGATGAACATGCAAGGTTCATCTGGCAACTCCAACAATCAAATGGGTTTAGCCCTTCATGTGGTTGAAAGGGATAGCATAGAACCCCAACATCATATCATATGCTACCCTGACAACTCACAAAAGGGTCCTTTCATCACCTTCCCGGAGACACCAAGGGAGATTTACTCAAGAAAGCCCATTCCAAGAGACAAGTTCTTGTCAAGCCTTTGTGTCTACTGATGAAAGCTGTGGGAATTCTCTCTTCACTCTTGAAGACCTGGACTGTATCCATCCAGATGACCTGGAATACATGGAGATAGTTTAGCAGATGGCTCTACTCACTCACAGAGCCAAGAAGTTCTACAAGAGAACAGGAAGAAGATTTCCAAGCAATGCTACCAGTGGAAAGTTTGGGCTGGATAAAAGCAAAGTTAAGTGTTACAACTGTAACCTTATGGGACACTTTGCAAGGGAGTGTAAGGCACCTAAAACAAATAGGGGCCAAACACAACCCAGACCAAACTACACTGACAAAGCCCCTCAGAATGAGAAGCCAAAGCAACATGCTGCTGTTGCTGTTGAAGAGGGAGGCTTTGATTGGAGCTTTCAAGTGGAAGATGCTTCTCCAAACCAAGCACTGATGGCTGACCATGATGAAGCCAAGGTATTGGAACATCTCTGTACTCCTGAATGCATTGCTAAAGTAAATAGTTATAGGTCCTACAACTTAGAGATGAGATCTGATCTTGAGTCATTAAACATATTAAAATCTGATTTTAGAAAGTCTGAAAATGATTACAAGTTAAAGATAGAGGACTTGAAGAAAATCATTTCAGTACTAAAACATGAACATACAGATTTTAGAACTCAGATCCAGGATCTCATAACTAAGTTGACTGAGTGCCAGGCTGAGCTTGTGATCAGCAAAGCCAAGGCAGAGAAGAGTGTTCTTGAAGAAGAGACCTTCAAGAACATGATATCCTCATCCCTGCACAACAAAGTGTGCTATCAAAATAGGCAGGGACTGGGATCAAATGAGATAGCTCCTCCACACACAATCTTGTCTGTAAGATCTCCTAGGTGTGAAACTTGTAAAGATGAGCTTCCTCTCATAGATCCTATAAGTGAGGAGGATGAAGAAGTGATAGTGAAGAATTCCTCTGAGAAGAGTGAAGAAGAGGATTCTTCCAAGGGCCACTATCCTCCTGAGGAGAAGAAATCTACTGAGATGACCAAGTCCAAGAGAAAGAACTTGATCAGGAAGAGCAAGAGGAAAGCAAAGAAGGCTCAAGAGATCAAGACTACTTTTGATGCTAAGCAAAAACAAGTTTTTATCTCTGCAGGTTTCAAAGTAGTAAGGACTGAAGACATCAACCAAGACTCCTCAGCTAAGAGTCCTGGTTCTTGTTCAAATCATCTCAGTGCAAAGAAGAAGACTGAGCTGCTGTGTACCACTGCTGCACAGCCTGGACCATCAAACTCCAAGAACAGTTCACAGCCTAAAAGAACTGTCTTAGCATCTACCAAGATGAAGGTGGAGAAGGGATGTGACCAAAGCCAGTCTTGCTCTCATAAGGAGACTCTTTTGAAGAAGAAAGTGTTATGTGTCATGTGTGAGAGTACCTCTCACATTTCTAAGGATTGCCCATACAATCCTAAAAGTACTATCCACATGACCAATACAAAGACTTCAAAGAGTTTCAAGAAGTCTCAAGCTTCGAAGGAAAGTCTGTTTCCTCGGAAGCTCCAAATCAAAGAAGAAGGTAAATGGAAAATTACCTTCGGAAGTAAAATTGGTCTCGGAAGAAAGGATTCTTCTGAAGCACTGAAGTCTGCTGCAGTGACTGTAGAATCTTCCGAAGGTTCAGTCATCAAAACTTGTGAAGTCAAAAGCTTCTAAGCTTTTGAAGGTCAAGTCCAAGACTCCAAAGGTGGTGTGGAAGTCTAAGAAAGACCAAATGACTGAAGTTTCTCCATCAACAACAGCTGAAGATCCCCATAGTACAACCATAGGATCTATTACTGTTGCATTACCTTCTATTACACTTAGTGAGCCCAAGACAAGTAAGGCTTGGGTTTCCAAATGTAACTAATCATTTTCTTTGTGCAGGAACAGCTCAAGACAAACAGGAATGTCTGGATAATTGACAGTGGCTGTTCCAGGCACATGACAGGCAATAGGTCTCTACTCCATAATTTTGAGAGAATTGATGGAGGACCAGTTGCTTTTGGAGGAGATGAAGGTGGTTACATTTCTGGAAGGGGCAAGGTCACAAATGGTAAGCTCAGCATTGAGAAGGTAAACTTTGTTAAGGAGCTTGGGTACAATCTTCTGAGTGTATCCCAATTTTGTGATCAGAGTCATAACATGCTCTTTACTGAGCATGAGTGCATTGTTCTCAAGCCTGGAGTGGTCATTCCTCATGAGCATATCCTGCTCAGAGCCCCCAGGAAAGGGAACATGTACAAGATGGATTTGCAAGAAACATCTCCCTCTGGAGAAGTTTCATGCTTTCTATCTAAAGCAAATAGTGATGAGTCTTTCCTATGGCATAAAAGAATGTGCCATGTAAACTTTAAGAACATGAATAAATTAATTAAACATGATCTGGTAACTGGAATGCCAAAGAAAGAGTTTACAAGTGATGATCATTGTGTTGCATGCCTGAAAGGGAAGCAACACAAGGTATCTCACAACCTAAGGAAAAGAACTCCATCACTACTCCCCTACACTTGTTACATATGGATCTCTTTGGCCCCACCAGTGTAATGAGTCTAGGAAGGACCTCTTACTGTTTGGTGATCACAGATGATTTTACAAGATTCACTTGGGTCTTCTTCCTTAGAACTAAGGATGAAACCCCTGAGATTCTGAAGAATTTCATCTTAAAAGTTGAGAATCAATGTGATCACAAGGTCAAAACCATAAGATGTGATCAAGGAACTGAATTCAAGAACCAAATCCTTGATACATTTTGTGATGAAAAAGGTATTACAAGACAATATAGTGCTCCCAGGACTCCTCAGCAAAACGGAGTTGCTGAGAGGAGAAACAGGACACTTATTGAAGCTGCAAGAACTATGTTGTCTGACTCTAAACTGCCTATCACCTTCTGGGCAGAGGCAGTTAATACTGCTTGCTATGTGCAAAACAGAGTTTTAGTAGTTAAGACACATGGTAAGACTCCTTATGAACTTTGGCACAAGAGGAAACCTTTCATTGGTTTTCTCAGGTCATTTGGATGTCCCTGCACCATCTTGAATACCAAAGATCAAATTGCCAAGTTTGCTGAGAAATCAGATGATGGACACTTCATTGGATACTCTTCTCAAGCTAAAGCTTATAGAGTATACAATCTCAGAACTAGAATTGTTGAGGAGTCAGCCAATGTGACTTTCAATGAGCACACACCCTGTGTGGCTGGTTCTGGTCCGGATTGGCTGTTTGATCTTGATTTAGTTACCAACTGTTTTAACAAATCTTGTGAGCATGTTTCAGGATCTGCAGAAAATTTAAATACAGGTGATCCTGATCCAAGATTTGAGCTAGGAAGACCCTCAACTCATACATCTTCAGCTCCAGTTGGAACTACTTCAGCAAATGAGGTTTCTATCAGCACAACAATGACAAATTCAGCTGATACATCTGGTATGCCTTCAAATTCCAGCTCAGAGGCTTCTCAACCAGATAAAGACACCTCAATTGTAGAAGACAACAATGGTGATGGTGATAGTGATCAGGAATTTCTTGATGCTAATAACCATACCATAGATGACAACATCAATGATGTCACACACTCATTGGATCAAGTTAATCTTGATAAGTGTGATAATGTGGAGGGTGAATCTTCCAGGCCAGATCTAAATTTCTCAAATTTGGATCTTTCTCAGCAACTTGCTGTGATCCCTCAGCTAAGGATCCACAAGTCTCACCCCACCACAAACATCATTGGAGATGTTGTCACAGGGGTAAGAACAAGAGGACAAACCCATGAAGCAAATGTTTGTCTTCACTCTTGTTTCTTATCTCAGATAGAGCCAAAGAAAGTTGATGAAGCTCTAAAGGATGGAAGTTGGGTTGAAGCTATGCAACAAGAGCTGCTTCAATTCAAAAGGCAGAAAGTTTGGAACCTTTGTCCTCTTCCTCATGGGAAGACTACCATTGGAACCAAATGGGTTTTTAGGAATAAGAAGGATGATAGAGGAATCATCATCAAGAACAAGGCAAGACTAGTTGTTCAAGGATACACACAAGAAGAAGGGATTGACTACACTGATGTCTTTGCTCCTGTAGCAAGACTAGAAGCTGTTAGGATATTCCTGGCATTTGCTGCATCCAAGAACTTCAAGGTCTTTCAACTTGATGTAAAGTGTGCTTTTTATATGGAGTGATTGATGAAGAGGTTTATGTCAAACAGCCACCTGGTTTTGTAGACCCTGATCATCCTGATTATGTCTGCAAGCTTGACAAAGCTCTTTATGGGCTGCATCAGGCACCCAGGAAGTGGTATGAGACACTATCTGAGTATCTTTGTAAACATGGATACAGGAGAGGTACTATAGATGGAACTCTCTTCATCAAAGGACAGGGAAATGACTTATTGCTGGTTCAAGTATATGTAGATGACATCATCTTTGGTTCAACTAATCCAAAGCTCTGCAAAGACTTTGAGAAGCTGATGAAAGACAGATTTGAAATGAGTTCAATGGGAGAACTCAATTTCTTTCTGGGAATTCAAGTGAAGCAGGTTGAAGATGGCATCTTCATAAGTCAGTCAAAGTATGTTCAAGACATACTCAAGAGGTTCAACATGACTGATTGTAAGATTGCTAAGACACCCATAGCCAGAAACCACTCCCTTGGACCTGATCTTGAGGGGGAGTGTGTAGATGAACATTTATACAGGGCTATGATTGGGTCTCTTATGTATCTTACAGCTAGCAGGCCTGATATCATGTTTGCTACATGTATTTGTGCAAGATATCAAGCCAACCCTAAGATGTCTCACTTAATCACTGTGAAAAGGATTTTAAGATACCTCAAAGGTGCTTCAACACTTGGTCTATGGTATCCAAAGAATCCTAATTTCAATCTGTATGCCTATACAGATAGTGATTATGGTGGTTGCAACATGACTGCAAAGTCTACATCTGGGGGATGTCAATTCCTTGGTGGAAGGGTTGTCTCATGGCAATGCAAGAAACAATCCTGTGTGTCTGCATCAACTGCTGAGGCTGAATACATTGCTGCTGCAAGCTGCTGTGCTCAAGTGCTTTGGATTCAAAATCAGATGCTGGACTATGGATTTAACTTCAAAGAGACTCCTATCCACATAGACAACAATAGTGCTATCTCTATCACTGAGAACCCTGTGCAGCACTCAAGGACCAAACACATCAACATCAGGTATCATTTAATAAGAGATAACTATGAAAAGGGATTAATTAAACTAGTCAAAGTTCATACAGATGAACAATATGCTGATCTGTTCACAAAAGCTTTTGATGAACAGAGATTTAAGTATCTGATATCAGCTATTGGGATGATTAACTTTGAGTAGACTTTTTCTTAAAACTAATTCTAATTATTTCTTCTTAAAATATGTGTGTCCTAAGTTGTCTAGTTCATCACTTTCATAAGCTCATGTTTTCTTTGGATGTAAAATTCTTTTTGAAGACTTTCCTTAGATTCTTGAAAATTTCTGATACTTCGGAAGAAAATTTTATCTTCGGAAGAAAAACATGTCTTCAAAATAAATAACTGTCTAAGAGATTTTACCTTCGGAAGAAGTCAAATTCATCTTCCGAAGCTTAAAATTCTTATCTCAGACACTTATTCATTTTTAAGGACTTTTTCCTTCCGAAGCAAAATTAATCTTCGGAAGCTTTGTTTATTCCTATACAAAGCATCCAAGGGTTTATTTCTCTTCCGAAGCATAAATTTTCAAGACTCTCAGGAAAATCTTCCGAAGCCATTTTAGCTTCGGAAGCTTTTTCAATCAAAACTTCCGAAGACAATTACCTTCGGAAGCTTTTCGAATTCCAAGAAAACTACTTTTTGAGCAAAAGTAAACTACCTTTTCAGAGGTGGGACCGACTTCCGGATTTCAAAGTTTATCCTCTTTCATTAACTTTGGTTCAAATCCCTTTTCACATAAATACCCAACGGTTCCCCCTCTTTCCCACTATCTTCCTCAATTCTACTATTCCTCTAACCTAATTCTCTAAACCGCCTTTGCTTTCTACCTTTCTTCACCCTTAAGCTTCTGAAATGGCCAACCTTAACCGCAGAAACAACCCAGATTTCTCCATGCAACTTCACAGGCAACATAATCAAGTTGCTCTGTTAAGCTCTGAGAAAGATGCAAGTTTCTCAGAGATTTGCCAATTCTTGACTCTGTCCAACTATTTCACCTCCCTGACCATTGATCCTACTCTATATGAGGATCACTTGCTTGAATTCTGGAAGACCTGCCAAGAGGTCATTATGGATGGGGAGAAGGCACTGTCTGCCACAGTGCAAGGGAGGACAATCTTCATCACTCCGGCCATCATTAACCAACATTTGCAGCTGGATGATGAAGAAGGTGAGTGTCCTTCCCAAAGGAAGCTGTTAATCATTCCTTTGAGCAGATGGGCTATGAGGGAGATTTCTCTGTAAAGACCTTCAGGAAAGGGAAGGTCTCATCCCAGTGGAAATACCTGCTCCATGTGGTTATCCACAGCTTATCAAACAAGCATGGTGGATGGGACCAGATTCCTGAGGATCTCTCCTTTATAGTTCATGGAATGGTTCAGGGGGTCAAGTTCAGGTATTCACAATTTGTTTATACTAATTTACTTGCAAACTTAGACTCCTTAGAGTATTACATGTTTCCTAGATATGTTCAACACATTCTCAACTGTGAACTGGGCTCACAGTTGAGGGAAACAAGTAATATTCTTAAATTGGGACAGATGAAGCCCGACATCTTTAAAATAATGAAGAAGCCAACTGTAGGCTTCTCAGGGGTAGAAACAGCCCTAGTCCCAAAATGTTAGAGCTCATTGCTCAAGGTGACAACCTAGCAACACAAGCTAGTGTTGAACCCACACCTCTTTTATCCTTACCCTAAAAAGACCAGAAATCACCCTCACCTACCAAAGAAAATCCAAACGAACCCCTGCTCAGGCTATTGAGTCTGTGCAGGCCCCCATATACTCAACCTTACAGGAGGAAGTGGACACTAGAGCTCCCACTTCTCCTGAGGAGCAAACCACTCCCATTTCTTCACCTATCAGGGCTGAGGTTCCTCATGCTCACCCTGATGAGCTCACTAGCCCAACAGCCTTAAGCCTTCACTCTGAGTCTCAACACTCAAGTGAACAACCTTCAGGGGACAGCTACCATCCCCAGCCTTTAGATCTCAACCAACCAATTCCCAACCTATCCTTCTATACTGATGAAGACTTAGGATTCAGTGAGTACCATGAGTCTCTCTTCTCCTCCCCTACTCAAAGAGAGATGAGTACCTCTGACTCTCCTCAGTCTATCCCACATCAGTCACCTATTACTGAGGTGGACACTTCTGAACCTGTTCAGGATGTCCATATGGAAGAGGCTCTCACTTTTGAAAGTGATTACATCATTAAGACCTCAACCATGGCAACTCAGCCCACTGGCATCTCAACTGAGGCTGCCAGTGAGCAGAGGAAAACCAGCAGCCAAGAACCTCAAGCTGGTGGTGAGAGAGAGGACTTTGGTCCAATCATCTCATCCCCCAATGATTCTTCTGATGAAGATGAGGGGAATTTGAGACTAAAGGTGCAGAAATTGTCAAAAACATGCTCCTATTTAGTCTCTAAGGTTAGTCACTTGGAATCTCAGGTGACTACCTTACATAACAGGGTCAATGATCAGCAACTTCAGATTTCATATCTAAAGGAAAAACTAGCTGGGAGACCTTTAAGGAGAGCTCAACCAGGAACACAAGAACCTGTGGAAGTGATTGACTTATCCTCCAGCTCACCTATGCAAGTGGGTGATGCTACCAAAAAGGGGGAGAAAGTTATTACAACCACAGAACCTGGGAGTTCTTCACAGAGAATGGACATAGAGGACTCACCATCCTCACTTGCTGTTGTGCATTCTCAGCAACTTCCTCAAGTTCACATTAATGTGGACTCTATAGACTCAATCATCAGGAGTCTCTTTGAGGAAGGTATACCAAGGGCTGTCTCATCTCCACCACAAGGAACTGGCAACTACATCATAAGGTGGAGGTATGATGATGACAGAAGAGCCCTTATCCTTCACAGAGTTCAAGGTCAACAAGAAGTTTTTCATTTCCAAAGCCTGAACTTCTATGAAAGACTGGATTTAGTCAACATGCCACTTGTCAATCCAAGCAATTCAAGACAAGCTGACAGGCTGGCTCAAAGAATCCAAGATAGGATCCTTGCAGAGTTCTCTCTAAGAAGGAGACTTAGGCAATCAGGCAATGTCATCGGTCAACTGGATGTTGAGGTGGACCCTAAGATTAGTTTCATAGGGGAAACCTTGACTGAAGGCCCAGTGGCAGAACCTGAGACCCCTGTCTCATCATCAACAACTGCTGCAGAGGTCCAAACTCCTCTGAGACACCTGCTGGTGAAGGTGTTTCTCAGCCTCTCTCTGGCCAGAGCATGGAAGCTACACCAAGCAATGAAGGCCAAGCCTCAATCCACCCTGAGTCACAAAGGTCTGTTGGTGACAAAGGGAAAAGGATAATGACTCCTGAGGAAATTGAGGAGGAAGAGAGAGAGAGGAAAAGGAGGCTAAGGGGAGAAAGTTCTACTGGGTCATCTAGTTTCATGCAAGCTGCAATCAGGGCTGCCCCCAGACCAAATACTCAAGATGATGAGTTAAGGGCAGTCAGGATTACCTATTTACAGACCAGGAACTATGATATTGATGAAATCATCTCCCTCCCCTTAGAAGAGTTAAATGAACTGGCTGACATGGAAGTGTCAAGAGAGATGAAGGAGAAAGAGGATGCAAGGCTACTTCTCCAATTCAAAGAGGAGAAGAGACAAAAAGACTTTACAAGCATGCTCCCACTCTCTCTCCAGTTCAAGAAAGTCCTGCACAGGAAGATGTGGCTCCACAAGAACCTCAGGTAGATAAAGAAGAAGATAGGATCAAGATGATCAACTACCTGAGTGCCACAGGCTTCTATCAGGCAGATGCACTTCTTCCCTTGTCCTATGACTTCATTGAGTTTGAGTACCTAAAGCAACTTGAGCTTGAGCTAGTCAAAGAAAGAAAGACAACCAAAAGGAAGCTAAGGGAAGAAGCTGCAAAGTCAAGAGCCATCATTCAAAAGAATGCAAAGAAGTCTGCTGACAGACAAAGAATGATGAGCTTCTTGAAGCTATATGGATTCTTCCGGAAGGAGACTTGGCCCCATGTCTCTATCACAATGGATGAGCATATAAGGGTGATCAAGCAGAAGATAAAGAGTGGTGAACTGATTGACTTGCACTCTCTTCCAAGTCAAGTCCCACCTGAAGTGGAGGTCAAGTTTGAACAACCAGAGACACCTCAACCAGAACCTCCAGCTGAGCCTCAGCAAGCTTCATCTTCTGATCCAAGGCAGGGTCAAACTCCCTCTCCTTCTGAACCTGTGAGGGAGGAACACCCAACTGAGAAAGACACTGATGATCAACATGGTGCTGCAGACCAGTCTTCTCAGTTAAAGTCATCTAAGAGGAAGAGAGAATGGCTTCTAAACCAAAGACTAAGAAGAAGAAGCCTAAGTCATCTACCTCTACACCTCAGGCTGAATCAGATCAACCTGAGGAAGTGCATGATGAGGCAGCCCAATCAACTCCTATGCAAGTGGCTCCTCTAACAACTGAGACACCCATCTTGTCCTGGACTTACTCTACCAATCCAGAAAGATGGCATGTTATCAGAGATCAAGGTGTTGAGAATGTCTACTCCTGGCAAGACATAATCAACTTACCTCTGCATGATCTCTTTGAGATGAGAAGATACTATGAGAGTCTTGATGATCCTGACCATCTAATGAAGAAAGGAATGTATGATTGTACTGAAGACTACCAACATCTGAAGATCTTCTAAGTGTTTTGGTAGCATCAGCCTAGGGGGAGTTTGTAAGGATTCCTTAAGTCTGATGCAACCCAAAACATCCAAAGTGTCTCTGCAACATGCACTAAGTACTGAAGTGAAGAATGCTTTGGAAGTTTTACACAATGCATTAGAAAATACTCTAAGTGTAAAATCTTCCGAAGCCAAGACCAATATCTTCCGAAGCCAAACATAAGTCTTCCGAAGCCTCAGAGACAAAGTCTTCCGAAGCTTCAACCTATGAAGACAGATTTCTTCCGAAGACTTTTAGTACACATGCTTTATCTGATGTACTGTTCCATAAAGCACCTTTTCCGCTGCATCTCTGTAAAGTCACCAACTTACATGAGTTGGTGAAAAGGTCCATGCTTTTGGTAACTGTACATTGAGGTCTTGAGTCTGTAACTTTCCACTTTATGTACTTTATCCTTTTTGTAATATATAAGGATGTGAGCTATGGCATGTCATAGTCACTAGGTCAAAAGGCAGATATGCCTTTTGATCCTACAATTGATTTTGTTAGTGTCTAGTCAATTGTATCCAGCTGGCTTTCAAAGTATAGCCGGCTGTAGGTTGTAGTATAAGTATTTCAAGTTCTTGTATCTTTCTTTATGCTTTGTAACACTTGTAAAAGAACTTGAGAAAGCAATATACTGCCTCCTTGAAACCCATACTCTCTTGTTCTGTCTTTTTTACTTTACTTGTGTTCTTTGTATCACCTTGGTTAATCCAGTTCACTGTTTGATTAAAGTTTAGTTAATCTCCTCATTGTGTTGTTGTGTTGTAATTGTGTTAAAGCCCTTAAACGGTCCTGCAATGTTGCAGAGACACATTGGATGTTTTGGGTTGCATCAGACTTAAGGAATCCTTACAGAGGTCAATGCAATAGTTTCACAATGAGGAGAGATTTAGAACACTTAACAGATCAAGTAGGGAACCAGGTTTATGATGATACTGAGAACACACATAATTAGACAGAACAAGAACAAGAATAAGATAATATTGGTTTTCAAGAATGATGTATAATGCTCTCAAGTTCTTTTACAAGTGTTACAAAGCATATATGAAGTTACAAGTACTTGTGACACTTTATACTACATCCTACAGCCGGCCACACTTAGAAAGCCAGCTGGAAACACAAATCTAGATAGCAAGATCAATGTAGAGTCAAAAGGGATATTGCCTTTTGCCTTTTGACTATGACATGGCATAACTCACATCCTAATATATTACAAAAAATATAAAAGTACAAGAGTAGAAAGTTACAAACAAGAGACCTTAATCTACAATGACAAACGTATAGACTTTTTACCAACTCATCTAATTTGGTGAGTCTTCAGAGATGGTAGCGGAAAGTAGTTAAGCTTTTGTCAAAAGGTGATCAAAGAAAGCATGTCTTCTCTATTTGCGGAAGAAATAAGTCTTTGGCTTCGGAAGACTTTGTCCTTGAATCTTCAAAAGATTTCATCTTTGCCTTTGAAAGATATGGTCTTTTAGCTTCGGAAGATTTAATACTTAGAATAACTCACCGAGTTGTATCAAATATTCTAAAGTAACTTCCTTGTACTTCAGTACTGCATGTTGAGAGCTCTTTGGTTGCATCACCCTTTAAGTGTATTTTTTTACAGTTTATTGTGTAATCCTAATCAGGTCATTGTGTAATCCTCATCAAGCAGCTCATTGTGTTGATTGCTAATCATCGAGTCTAGTGCTGGTCATTGTGTTATCAATTTTGTCTAATGTTGACCATGTGTTATGCATTGTGTTTTTAAAATGATGATTTTTTAATAACACAATAATAAAAATGTAAACTTTTTATTTCAAGTTTATTATGATTGCTCATCAGATCGAGTCTAGTATTGGTTATTGTGTTATCAATTTTGTCTAATTTTGATTATTATCATATGCATTGTGTTTTTTAAAATGATGATTTATAAATAACACACTGCTAAAAATGAAATTTTTATGTTTTTCGGTTAATTATGTAATAATGATTATGTCAATGTGTAATTCTCGTCAAACGTCTCTTTATGTCGATTGCTAATAATCGAGTATAGTGATGGTCATTGTGTTACCGATTTTGTCTAATGTTGACCATTGTGTTATGCATTGTTTTTTTAAAATGATGATTTTTTAATAACACAATAATAAGAAATGTAAACTTTTTATTTCAAGTTTATTGTGATTGCTCATCAAATCGAGTCTAGTGTTGGTTATTGTGTTATCAGTTTTGTCTAATTTTGATTATTATCTTATGCATTGTGTTTTTTTAAATGACGATTTTTTAAATAACACAATGCTAAAAATATAATTTTTTTTACGTTGTTTAGTTCATTATGTAATCTTGATCATGTCATTATGTAATGCTCGTCAAGCAGCTCATAATGTCGATTGCTAATCATCAATTTTAGTGTTGGTTATTATGTTACTCATTTTGTCTAATGTTGATTATTGTGTTATGCATTGTATTTTTTTAAAATGATGATTTGAATAACATAATAATAAGAAATATAGACTTTTTATGTTTCAAGTTCATTATGTATTACTAATCAGATAATTGTGTAATATTTATCAATTCAGAAGATTACACGACGAAATTACACAATGAGTTACAAAATTATTTTTTATATCAACACTATACCCATTTTAAAGATTGAAAAATACTAGTTTTTATGGTGTCATTTTTCTTAAAAATTATATCATATATAAATGTTATGAATGTTTAAAAAAAAGTTTTGGAAGGGGGGATATTACCAATTTTGCCCCCAAACTAATTTTGATCAAAAGGATACGTGTAAAATCTTAATAATTCTTAAACGTTTTAGGTTTAAAACACTTTGTATTTGAAACTTTTTCTAATTATTAATGTCCAAAACAAGAAAAACCATATTTTTCATTTAAATATCCAACAATACATACCTACGATTTCTTTACGGTCCTCCACTATATATATGGTTTGTTTCATATAAAATTAACTTTTTATATACAATTAATTATATATTATGCTCATCATACAAGAAAAAGATAATGGAGTATCTATTATCTATTTTATTATTTATAATATAATAAAAGAAAGTTTTGTGATGCTACATGTCAACTTATTAGGCATTTTCATTTTTATTTTTTTGTTTCTCCCTCTTAGTAAATAATAATATTATATATAGTAACTAGATTACATACTTATGCATTACACGGGTTGAAATAAAAAATTATATAATAGATTATATATATATATATATGTATATATATATATATATATATATATATATCTATATATCTATATATATCTATCTATATCTATATATACTCTTATATCTATATCTGTCTATCTCTCTCTGTCTCTCTCTTCTATATCTCTCTATCTGTCTCTTCTCTATCTCTGTATCTTCTCTGTCTCTCTTCTCTCTCCCTATGTCTCTCTCTCTCTCTCTCTCTTCTCTCTCCCTCTGTCTCTCTCTCCCTCTCTCTCTCTGTCTCTCTATCCCTCTCTCTCTATCTCTCTCTCTATATATCTGTCTATCTTCTATATATCTATCTCTCTCTCTCTCTCTCTATCTGTCTCTCTCTCTATATCTCTCTCTCTCTGTCTCTCTCTTCTTCTGATGTCTCTCTCTCTCTCTCTATCTCTCTCTCTCTCTATCTCTCTCTCTTCTCTATCTATATCTATCTCTCTCTCTCTATATCTATATCTCTATCTATATATATGATCTAATACATGTTATAGATAATATATCAATGAAATTATTATATATAACAAACATATTTAAGTTATAAACAATAGTATAAAAAGAAAAAAATTAATTATTCATAAATATCAATAAACCTATTTATATACCTTTTTAAAGTATTTTAGTTGTAAAAATGATTAGTTAAAAATTAGACTATATTTTAACAAAATTTAGTTTAATTAAAATATATTTAGAAAATGTTATTTATTTCTAAAAAGAAATTATCTTGATTAGTATCGTATTAAATAAGAGTTATATAGGAAGTTTTTTTGAATTCAAGATTTTTACCAAAATTGTAATTTATTATGGTGGTGACTTATGAACAATTATAAATGGCAATGACGCGGACATGATAGAAAATAATCATGTGTTTAATAGTTATTTTAATTTATTAGAGTAGACTTTGATTTATTAGAGTAGATTATATTACTTAAAATATTTCTAAATTAAAAAAAATAGATATTGTAAAAATTAAAAACTAGATTTTTTTCTTGAAAAACACACTTAAAAATGTATAAGACATAATTTGTTTTTAAAATACGAAGTATTTTAATACCATTTTTTCTATGTTTTATAAAAAAGATTTTATTTTTTAAATAAAATTAAAAAAATACTAGAAAGTTTAAAAAACAATTAAAAACCCAATCTTATAAAATGAAATTTTAAAATGATATTATTGTTGTTTTTACTTGAAATACTTAATTATACATAACTTAATATATCTTATTTACAAATATAATTTTGTAATTTTTAAAATTTTATTTACAAACTATTTAATATTTTATTTATCAACATGTGTATCACACCGGATACTATACTAGTATGGTTATAAAATTGCGTATCACGGTTAGTCTTATGCCATATGAAATGCGATAATTAGATTAAACTAATAAATAATTTGTTTAAGGCCCAAAGAATCCTATTCGCGTCTATCCCAATACTTGGTATAATCAAGCAAGATATGTGTTAACCTTATAGCGATATTTAAATTCAACTTTGATAAAATGATAAATAACCAAATTCTCTTGTCTTCTTCGTGCAAAGTTTTTCTTAATTTCTAAATATAAAATTCTTATTACAATAACCATTCTAATAAAATATCAAAAACAACCTATTACAATAATAATATTTTTTATAAATACAATATGAAACAAACAAAAGATATTATTGCTGCTTATTCTCTATGCAAAACAATAATATGAGAACAAAGTAGACATTTTTTAGATATATTTTCAAAACCAGATACGTCTAAAAAAGCTAACATTTTTGTTGTCAAATTACTGACATATTCATACCATAAACCGAGCATAAGAAGATTCCAATTCAAGATATTTAAATAAACAAATACCTGACAAATAGAGACATGTTGTTAAAAAACTATAAAAAGCAGGCTGCCTACTTTCAACCAAGACCAACTCCAATGTTCTACACTTAAATCCAACTTTGGCTCTGATTAACTTCGTAATCACCGGAAAATATCAACATCTTCTTGCTGTTTCCACCTGTTTTTCTCCCTTAATTTTATTCCAAATTTCTTTGCCTCCATCAATTCTTGAATAATATTTAACATTATCAACCTATAGTCTTTATTTCTTTAATCATAACATCTATGAAGAACAAGTTAATGAACTGTTTTTGTTGCACTTCTAATGATGATCAAGAACCAAAGATCAGGTATTCTTTTGTACAATCTTTCATTTTTAAATTCTTTTGATGTGATCTTACTGTTCTTACACTTTGAAACTGTATCTATCCAGTATTTGATTTCAACTTCTTGTGCAGTCCACAAAAGAATAGGGATTACCCATGGAATATGTACACCCTCAAAGAGCTAGTGCACGCTACGAATAATTTCCACAACGATAACAAGATAGGCGAAGGAGGGTTTGGTAGCGTTTATTGGGGTCGAACAAGTAAAGGCGCCGAGGCAATCTTGAATACCTTTTCATATCATAATCTTAATGATCATATAGTTTATGCTGATTACTTGGTTTTTAACAAGTTCCATAATGGTAAAAAAAATTAATTATATGTCTTGTAGTTGGCAGTGAAACGGCTCAAGTCCATAAACGCGAAAGCAGAAATGGAATTTGCAGTTGAGGTGGAGATTCTTGGGAGAGTTCAACACAAGAATTTGTTGGGGCTAAAAGGATTTTATGCTGGTGGGGATGAAAGACTTATAGTCTATGATTATATGCCTAATCACAGCTTGCTCACTCACCTCCATGGAAAACTTGCGGCGGATTGTCTCCTAGATTGGTCACGACGTATGAGCATAGCCATTGGCTCCGCTGAAGGCTTAGCGTAAGTTCCTCCATACAATGAAACTCAAGTCCACAAGACTCGAGTGCTACTATTTCAGGTTCTAGGGGCTTTTGGGATTGCATTTGTAAAGGATTATATGATCATTGTCTTTTAACATAGCTTATAATCATTTTTTGGTGTTTGGATGAATCAACTCATCATCTATTTATTTTCAATTTATTTGATGAAGTTGATTTTTTAAGCGTTCGCTTTAAAAAGCAATCCCAAACACCCCCGATAACGATTCTACATTATTTGGTTAAATTTGGCATTTATGATTAGGTATTTGCACCATGAAGTAACTCCGCATATAATCCATCGAGACATAAAAGCTAGTAACGTACTACTAGATTTAGACTTTGAAGCAAAAGTTGCTGATTTCGGGTTTGCAAAACTAATACCAGATGGGGTGACACACATGACGACAAGGGTGAAGGGTACCCTAGGGTACCTTGCACCCGAGTACGCCATGTGGGGAAAGGTCTCAGAAAGTTGTGATGTTTACAGTTTTGGAATATTATTACTTGAGATTATAAGTGGTAAAAAGCCATTAGAAAAACTCCCAGGAGGTATCAAGCGCGATATTGTGCAGTGGGCTACACCATTTGTACAAAAGGACACGTATGATCACATCGCTGACCCGAGATTGAAGGGTAGATTTGACATTTCACAACTAAAGGTTGTGGTCAAGATAGCCATGGCTTGTACCGATAGTAATCCTGAGAATCGGCCTAGCATGCTCGAAGTGGTTGAATGGTTAAAGAGTGGCGTTGGCATGAGCAGGAGGACGGAAATACATATTGTCAAAGATCGCGTTAATGAAGATGATTTTGGTGACGATGATGCTGATTATTATGAAACGTTTGATATAAAGAAGCATTCTGGTAGAGTTCCACGAATGCCATCAAGAACAAGATGAATCCAAACTTCAATTTATGATATTAATTCTCATAATTGGTTCTTGATTTCATTGTAGTTCTTTATTTGTGACTTAATGAAACTATGTTATTATGTAATGCTCTTTTACTATTTTTTCAGTTTACTTTTACTAAAT
Source organism: Flaveria ramosissima (assembly GCA_025215565.1). Lineage (NCBI taxonomy): Eukaryota > Viridiplantae > Streptophyta > Magnoliopsida > Asterales > Asteraceae > Flaveria > Flaveria ramosissima. Next base: position 23,020,775 of record CM046043.1, on the reverse strand, counting down.
ATCCATGTAATTGAAGAGTGGCATTGGCATGACATGAGCAGGAGGAAGGAAATACATATTGTTAAAGATCGATTTGATAAATATGAGTTTGATGATCATGATGCTGCCACCAAGAATAAAATGAATGCAAACTGCAATTTCTGAAAATAATGAATTAAACTATTTTTATTATGAGTTCTTTTTCTCCTGTCAAATGGTATACTTCATTGATTCTCAATAATGATTACTTTACAGAGGTAAATTGATTTAATTATTGAATAGAGATAAAAAGACTCAAATGTGATTCACCCTACAACTTATGAAGCAAGAGATGAATATTTAACACCAAAAGCCCCAACGCCCAACGGATATATCCTGTTAAAGATGGCAAATTGCTAGATGGAGAAGAACATTGCAGGCACTAGTTGTCAATCAATGAATATGAAAACACAGCTAGAACCAAAATGTAAAAAACCTAGGAGAAGACGTCTTCAATACTTTGCTGTAGGGGCCGAGGCGGGCCCGAGCATGGGCTCAGGCTTGGCTCGTTTAAAAACAGACATGTGATGCCTCGGTTCGTTTATCTTAATGAGCTCAAATTGTAAGTTTGGGTTGACTCGTTTATAAACAAGGCAAGCCGAGCCAGCTCGCGAGCCAACTTATTTGTTTCAAATAAGAATTTTTTTTATATTTATACATATTCATATGTATGTAAACAAAAATAAAATTTTTATATTTGTTTATCTTAACTCGTTGATATATTTATATACGTAAACAAAAACAAAATTTTTATATTTGTTTATCTTAAATCGTTAAAGTAATTATACAAGATTGGTATTTCAACATTTATGATAATTTATTTTATACTTAATTTCGTATTAGAAAATGTCAAAACAACCATCTGAGTATGTTCTATTTGAGTATTATATGTCATTGCTTTGATTTATAATATATGTAAATTATAATTTAGGTTTTAATTTAAACGAGCCAATGAGCTAGCTAAAGAGTGAGCCAGCTAAAAAGTGAGCCACTAGCCGAGCTGACATTAGTTTATGCTTAACTTGTTTATAAACCGAGCCAAACTTGCTCGACTTTTTTATTAGCGAGTCGATTTCGAGCGAGGTGTGAGCTTTATGAACATATATACTTTGTTGTAAGGAGATTGACTCACATTAAAGCTAGCCTTAAAAAAGAAAGAATCAAGAAGCCCATGTAAAATCAAATTAAATTGCCCAAACTAGAGAAAGATATAAAAAAAACTTGATTCCGTATCAGGTGCATTTCACCGGCTCCTACCAGACACGGTTCTGACCTAGACCCTACCTAAACTGGATACTACCCAAACATATCGAACAAACAAACGTAAAATTAGATAAGAAAAAAAAGTTTTACTATTGAATTGGAAAGAATAAATAATTTTTAAACACCCCACCCCATCAATTTAGTAAACAACACATATAAAACATATTGAGTAATTTATGTAAAGTCCCATATTGATTTACCAACAATCCTTTGGTAAAATACATTTGCGAGTTTATTTTTTTGATTTTATTGAGATTGTTATAATAATTCTTGAAGAAATTTTTTCTCAAAGAAAGAATATGTTGCTTTCAAAATGTTTAGTTCTTGAAGATAGAATTGATTTTTTTCTCAAAAAAAGAATATGTTGATTTTAAAATGTTTAGTCCAGTCTTGAATATAGAATTAACTGCAATTGATAAAGCAGCACGGTTATCACAAAATAATTTTATTGGTAAATTTAATTAAACATGAAACTCTTTACAAACATCTATTAGCGACAATATTTTACATGTTGGTGAGCCAATCGTTTGATACTTAGCCTCAGTAGAGGGTATAAAAACAGTCCATTGTTTTTTGTATTTTCATGAAACTAGAGAATTCCATAAGAAAATGAAAAAATTGTTTTTATGAATCGATGCATTTACCCCAATCCATGTAAGCTTAATCATTTAGGTTAAAAGATGTATATTTTTAGAATAGGATACTTTAACCTGGAGATTTTTTAAGGATACCCTAACAATCTTGATCCAATTTGCAAATAAGAATTAGTGAGTTGATGCAGAAATTGACTCATAAATTTAACATGAAATGTGTTGAGATTTCCTATATCATTTTGGTTTCAAAAACCATTCAAACACAACATGAGTATTAATTTAAAAAACAAAAAAAACATAAATTTAATAATACTTTATATGATGTTTAGAATACATTACTTTGACTCGCTAGTTGAGATTATCACTAAAAAGTTGACACACGATAACACATGTAAATTCATGCTAGTCCAATCTTCATGAATCCTTGAATCACAAAGCTTTATGATTCATGTTTCCCTAAATCAAAAGTTCCAGAATTTCGAAACCACACGTGGCTATTAGATTTCCCTAAATCTAATCAAAAACCTAATAACCAGCAGTCAAGCAACGACAGTCAGCGCTAACCGACGATGGTTGTGCAGTGGTGATGGTGGCACGAAGGTGGCAACAACGTCGTGGTTACAGTGTGTGGCAGTGGTAGTCAATGACAGCCGGCAGTTGTTGCCAGGACGGCAACGGTCTACGAGAGAGAAGAGAGACAAAGAAGAGAGAGAGAAAAGGGGATTTCTAGTTAGTGTTTTTAAACAATTAACCTTGTATAAATAAGTGTGTAATTATTAGATTTGAAATCCAAATCTTATATAAATTTATTAAATATATACATATATACATATATACATACATATATATATATATTATATATATATATATATAATATATATATATATATATATATATACATATATATATATATATATATACATATATATACATAGATATATATACATATATATACATATATATATATATATATATATAATACGAATTGTCTCTAAGGTTTGCTAAAATTTCACCTTTCGTCCCTTGATTGAAAATAACAGGTTTAGTTCTAAGGTTTGTAAAAAAATAACACATTTCGTCCCTGGGTCAAACGACCGTTAAATTATTCCGTTAAGTAACTGAAAATTGACCGTTTTACCCTCTTCTTCCTCATTCAACCCAATCCCAACCACTATCACCATTCCTCGCCACCACCACCACACACCCCCATCTCCACCACCACTCAACACATCCCATCTCCACCACTACACCACACCACCACCATCCCATCTTGACCACTGTAGTTTCCCTCCATCTCCGTCTTCTTCTTCGGCGAGTTTTCACCGAAAGCCTAACCGTCGCCGGAAAAACACAAATACTATCATAGTAGAAGGATCTGTAAGTAGGTTTTTGTTATTATGCATATTAATCACATTATCAACCATCTGGTACAAAACGATTTCAAATAAGTCATCGAATCTGGTGTTTCTTGACATTGGTGGGTCGCGAGAGATGAGTTGAAGTGGTAGCGATGAGTTGGATGGTGGTGTGGTGGAGATGGGATGTGTCGGCGGTGGTGGAAATAGGGGTGTGTAGTGGTAATGGCGAGGAGTGGTAGTGGAGGTTGAGATTGGATTGAATGAGAAAGAAGAAGGGTAAACTGGTCATTTCACAACTACTTAACGGAATAAATTAACGACTTTTGACCCATAGGCGAAACACGTTGCAGGATCGGTTATGGTTCAGCAACAGTTTCACAGTTGGAGAGTATCACGCTTACTAGATCAAATAGGAAACCAAGCAAAGAAACAATGAACAAAAGTTAAGAACACTCACGCAAACAAAGTATTGGTTTTCAAGGATGATATATATTGCTCTCAAGTGTTTTGTAGTTGTAACAAGGCTTAGTCCTAATACTTGTTACATGACACACTTTATACTACATCATACAGCAGGTCTACTTTAATAGCCGGCTAGACACTAATGTAGGCAACAAGATCAATGTAAAGTCAGAAGCCAAATTGACTTTTAACATGTGACTATGACATGCCATAGCTCACATTCTATTGTATTACAATAAGTATAAAAGTAGAAGAATGGAAAGTTATAGATTAAAACACCATACTGAATAGTTCACAAAAGTAAAAGGTAATCACCAACTTATACAAGTTGATATAAAGAAGCATTCTGGTAGAGTTCCACGAATGCCATCAAGATGAATCCAAACTTCAATTAATGATATTAATTCTCATAATTGGTTCTTGATTTCATTGTAGTTCTTTATTTGTGACTTAATGAAACTATGTGATTATGTAATGCTCTTTTACTATTTTTTCAGTTTACTTTTACTAAATATCCGTTTAATTGAAGAGTGGCATTGGCATGAGCAGGAGGAAGGAAATACATATTGTTAAAGATCGTTTTGATAAATTTGTGTTTGATGATCATGATGCTGCCACCAAGAATAAAATGAATGCAAACTGCGATTTTTGAAAATAATGAATTAACTATTTTTATTATGGGTTCTTTTTCTCTTGTCAAATGGTATACTTCATTGATTTTCAATAATGAATACTTAACAGAGGTAAATTGATTTAATTATTGAATAGAGATAAAAAGACTCAAATGTGATTCACCCTACAACTTATGAAGCAAGAGATGAATATTTAACACCAAAAGCCCCAACGCCCAACGGATATATCTTGTTAAAGATGGCAAATTGCTATATGGAGAAGAACATTGCAGGTACTAGTTGCCACTCAATGAATATGAAAACACAGCTAGAACCAAAATGTAAAAAACCTAGGAGAAGACGTCTTCAATACTTTGCTGTAGGGGCCGAGGCGGGCCCGAGCATGGGCTCAGGCTTGGCACGTTTAAAAACAGACATGTGATGCCTCGGCTCGTTTATCTTAATGAGCTCAAATTGTAAGTTTGGGTTGACTCGTTTATAAACAAGGCAAGCCCAGCCAGCTCGCGAGCCAACTTATTTGTTTCAAATAAGAATTTTTTTATATTTATACATATTCATGTGTATGTAAACAAAAAATAAAATTTTTATATTTGTTTATCTTAACTCATTGATATATTTATATACGTAAACAAAAAATAAAATTTGTATATTTGTTTATCTTAAATCGTTAAAGTAATTATATAAGATTGGTATTTCAACATTTATGATAATTTATTTTATACTTAATTTCGTATTAGAAAATGTCAAAACAACCATCTGAGTATGTTCTATTTGAGTATTATATGTCATTGTTTTGATTTATAATATATGTAAATTATAATTTAGATTTTAATTTAAACGAGCCAATGAGCTAGCTAAAGAGTGAGCCAGCTAAAAAGTGAGCCACTACCTGAGCTGACATTAGTTTATGCTTAACTCGTTTATAAACCGAGCCAAACTTGCTCGACTTTTGTATTAGCGAGCTGATTTCGAGCGAGGTGTGAGCTTTATGAACATCTATACTTTGTGATAAGGAGATTGACTCACATTAAAACTAGCCTTAAAAAAGAAGAATCAAGAAGCCCATGTAAAATCAAATTAAATGGCCCAAACTAGAGAAAGATAAAAAAAACTTGATTCCGTATCAGGTGCATATCACTGGCTCCTACCAGACACGGTTCTAACCTAGACCCTACCTGAACTGGATACTACCCAAACATATCAAACAAACAAACGTAAAATTAGATAAGAAAAATAGTTTTACTATTGAATTGGAAAGAATAAATAATTTTTAAACACCCCACCCCATCAATTTAGTAAACAACACATGTAAAACATATTGAGTAATTTATGTAAAATCCCATAGTGATTTACCAACAATCCTTTAGTAAAATACATTTGCGAGTTTATTTTTTGATTTTATTGAGATTGTTATAATAATTCTAGAAGAAATTTTTTCTCAAAGAAAGAATATGTTGCTTTCAAAATGTATAGTTCTTGAAGATAGAATTGATTTTTTTCTCAAAAAAAAGAATATGTTGATTTTAAAATGTTTAGTCCAGTCTTGAAAATAGAATTAACTGCAATTGATAAAGCAACACGGTTATCACAAAATAATTTTATTGGTAAATTTAATTAAACATGAAACTCTTTACAAACATCTATTAGCGACAATATTTTACATGTTGGTGAGCACTTCGTTTGATACTTAGCCTCAGTAAAGGGTCTAAAAACAGTCCATTGTTTTTTGCATTTTCATGAAACTAGAGAATTCCATAAGAAAATTAAAAAGTTGTTTTTATAAATCGATGCATTTACCCCAATCCATGTAAGCTTAATCATTTAGGTTAAAAGATGTATATTTTTTAGAATAGGATACTTTAACCTGGAGATCTTTTAAGGATACCCTAACAATCTTGATCCAATTTGCAAATGAGAATTAGTGAGTTGATGCATAAATTGACTCATAAATTTAACATGAAATGTGTTGGGATTTCCTATATCATTTTGGTTTTAAAAACCATTCAAACACAACATGAGTATTAATTTGAAAAACAAAAAAAACATAAATTTAATAATACTTTATATGATGTTTAGAATACATTACTTTGACTCGGTAGTTGAGATTATCACTAAAAAGTTGACACACGATAACACACGTAAATTCATGCTAGTCCAATCTTCATGAATCCTTGAATCACAAATGCTTTGTGATTCATGTTTCCCTAAATCAAAAGTTCCAGAATTTCGAAACCACACGTGACTATTAGGTTTCCCTAAATCTAATCAAAAACCTAATAACCAGCAGTCAAGCAACGACAGTCAGCACTAACCGACGATGGTTGTGCAATGGTGATGGTGGCACGAAGGTGGCAACGACGTAGTGGTTACAGTGTGTGGCAGTGCCAGTCAATGACAGCCGGCAGTGGTTGCCAGGACGGTGACAGTCTACGAGAGAGAAGAGAGACA